>JALPQD010000132.1:1389487-2623975 GCA_023101885.1 Typhlomys cinereus
CAGGATGATTCCTGAAGCACAGTGACACATGTGCTTCTGATACTCTCTCTCTCTCTCTCTCTCTCTCTCTCTCTCTCTCTCTCCCCCTCTCACTAAAATGAATGAATGAATAAATAAAGTTTAAAAAATTCAAAGCTAGACTGTTTTTATACATACAGATACAAATGTAGAGTGATTTTTAAAATAACACTTGGAAATTTAATAAAGTATTATACCTCAATCTATTCTGTTCATAAAGAATTGGAACATTCAAAATCTGTTCTCAAAGGCCAAGTTTTCAAATAGCAACTTAAAGGAATAAAAAAAAATCAACCTGTATTTTTATCAACGCATGTAGAACCACGTAGTGTTTACTGATTTCTCTGTTTTTTTTTAAGTGAGTTACATTGTAAGCTGAAATTCTGTCATTGTGTTGAAAACTATTGTCAGTAAGCAAATTATTTAATGATTGGCAATGTTCTTTTTGACACAAGCCACATGGATTTTCCTGAAAAACCAGAAACCATGACAATACCTGGTTAGTGAAATTTGAAGAAATATTGTGCAGTTTTGCATTGTTAGAGTGGCTGGACTGTAGCAGCCATGCATTAATTGAAAGTGGATGTGACAGCTTGCAGCCATTATCCAGATAGGAAACAAACCCTCAGCACCTGTCAAGGTGAAGGCTGAAGATGAGTCAAGTGCTGTGATGTGCCACTTTAAAGGCAGTGTCACTGTTGTGTACTCATCACTGAAAAAAGTGTGAGGAAGTGTGGGATTTTGTTAATATATAAATATTTTCTGCAGTGTCTTAAGGATATGTAAAAGAATCATCACCTGTCAAGTTAAAAAGAGTAAATTATAAATTCGGAAGAACACTTGAAACGTTGACAGTTCTAATCATGTAACATCACCATGATTTCACAGAGAGAAACTCAGGGGTGCATGAAAGATATTCCAAATAGAGTTTGGCAGTTTTAGTACACAGAGCAACACTATGTTTTTTTTTTTTTAAGGCAGGGTTAAATGTGATTAGGGGAGTCTGTAAGAACAAAGCCACTCAAATTAAAAGTTCATTTTCCTTCACTTCCATGATAAGCAAGAAGGTAATTTTATCAGTGAAGGCAGATTTGCACGTTTCTAAAAGAAAAGAGACACTCCTCCATCTTTTAGTATATACATTTGTACTTATAAAATATATTTAATTTTTTTCTATGTTTGAGAATCTGAACATCTCTTATTAATAATTGATTATGCATCTGGGGAAAAACAATACAGAGTTTAGCTGAGGACAGATGACTACCTGCTTTGTAGTAGAGATCATCCTGTTACTTTAAAAGGATCCAACTCACAAAATAAATAGATGGAGGAAATTCCTTCAACAGATCAGAATCTTACTTGTCTAAACATCACACATAAGCAGCATCATTCAGATTCCTCCATGATTATGGGGGAAAAATTTTGTGTATATAACCTCCAAGATGCCTGACCATGTCATAAAAGGAACTAAATACTATATTTTTAAAATTATTCAGGTTTTTACTCTGACATATTCTGCTATCATTCAATATGTTTACAGAATTTCTTTTCATTGTTAAGTTTTTAATAGTACTTGAAATCTGGTTCATCAATGTGTGATGGCAATTAGCCTTTCTTATCAACCTAATTTTTAACCCATTTTATGATAAGGATTTTACCATGTTTTGTGGAAGAATTCTATAGAAAATAATTATTGTTCTGTATGTAATTACTGTCTTTCAATGTGATTTCCTAAGAAATGCTTTGTGCAATGAGCAATCCTATAATAATTCTACCAGAAAATATCTGTTGTAAATAAGGTATTATCTTTATGTGAAACCAGAGATTTTTGAAGTAATGACTGAGAAAAATGCTTTCTGCTATTAAATAGCATTTTTTTAAATAACTGTTTTTTTATTATTATTTATTCAACTGTGCGCATGTGTGTGTGTATGTGTGCGCGCGTGTGTGTGTGTCTGTGTGTGTGTGTGTCTGTGTATGTGTAGAACCACGGACGAATTCGCGAACCACCATGGACGCCTCCACCTCCTTCTGCCCCGGGATTCACAGGCTCCGCCCTACCAGGACCAGAAGCGCAGGCCGCCCCCGCTTCCACCTGGCGTCTATATGTGGGATCTGGGATCCGAACTCAGGACCTTCTGCCTACAAGGCGGAGGCTTAACCCCTGAGCCACCTTTCCAGCCCTTAAATAGCATTTTTGAATATTAACAGAACTTTATCATAGCCAGAACAGTGAATAATAGAGAAATAAACAGAAAAAAAAAGACTTCTAAATAGTTCCTCTTCTGCTCCCCGTCCCCCACCCCAATTGTTTAAAGGTAGACAGCACAGAGGTAAGCATGGATTCCTGTTACCTGAAGCAGGAAGGGCAGTTCTCTTTCTAAGCAGTGCTAGAGCAACATTTCGGGTACTTAACACTCTCTGCACATTTTGCCATGGGAAGAAGAAAACTAGAAAGCTGGGTCCTCCCCTCTGAGCTTTCTCTGGTGACAAAGTAACCTACTTAGTTGTTCCTTCACCACCCCACCTAAGCCTTGCCCGGGCTCAGATGTTTAGGAGACTTAAAGCTATGATAGCTCAGGCTGAGAAACTGGGTGGATACAGGTCTCTACTAATAAACTCAAGGGAGAAGTTCTGGCCATTTTTTAAATGAGCTATATCTTTTAGGTTTATCTTTCCTTATTATTGTTTATATTAGGAGTATTGTTTTTACCTTTATGTTACAACTTATAAACTATTGCACCTGAGATTTCAAAATTATGTAGGTTGAGATAACTTAATTTTCTTTATTCTCATGCACCTAATATATAATTTATCAATATTTGTAATATTGACATTATGCTATTTATTTCTTGGTTTTAGCAGTGATTTCAAAATGTAATGTGATACTGTAATAAACGTTAGCTTTCAACAATCTATCATCCTACTTTAGTTTTAATTGTGATTGACAGTTTGAGCAAACACAGCTCATGAAATTCTACCCAGTTATTTTGTCTTCCCTCATTCTTTTAAAAATTAATGAGAGGATAAAATTCTACAACTCCTCTGTGATGATTCTTTCTAAAGAACTATGGAACAACTTTGAACTTTTCTGATCATTCTTGGAACATGGCCACTAACAGCTTTGTCCAATGTTACATTTGATTTTGTTTGAGAACTTTTCCAACATGACATTGATCTGCTTCAAAAGGAAAGCTTGTCAATTTAAATTGATATTAAAATTGTATGTTTGCTATTTACAAACAAAAAGCTTACAATCCAGGAAACCAATACATAGGCTAGAGTGGATTCTCAGATGTCTGAGAAACAAATGAAAGTTTGGAGGTTTTGAGGGGAGAGAAAATGCATGTAACGTGTTTATTAAGAAAAGTTGTGAACCATTGCAACATTGAGAGTTGCTCTGATTACTAGTTGTGATAATTTAAATGTGAATTGCCTCTCACTCTCATTTGGTTTTAGTGTTTGGGAAGATGTAAAGCCTTGCTAGTGGAAGGCAGATCATAATGGGCAGGCCTTGACATTTGGCAGCCCAACTCTGCTTTCTCTCAGCTTATTGGTTCTCCCCTCCCTCTCTCTTTCTCTTTTGTTTTATCGTCCTTCTGATAGTTGTGGTGACCTAAATTGGTCTTTGATTTCTGTCTCCTGCTACGTCTTCTGCTATTCTATTCCCACCATAAATGGATTACATATGCTCTGGACCCATAAAATAAATAATTTTTCTCCATGTGAAAAGGGGAATTTCCAGAGGTAAGGATCAATGTGTGAAAAGGAGGACTGAGGAATGTTGGTAGGGGAATCCTTGATAAGATAGGCACTGATTAACTCTTATGACTCAAGGACTACTGCAGTTAGCCTGCATGGTTGCTGATAAATAACCATCAAACAGCTTAAGGGAATAAGGGATTTATTCCTTAGGACAGTCTGTTACAGTTCTCAGTCCAGCTTGATGGGAGAGCATGCACCAACACCAGGGCTGAGGAACTGGCCACACCATCTCTATGTAATGGCTCAGGGAAGGACAATCCTTACTTGCCAGACCAGCATGTCTGGCCAAGTATACAAAAGGATGCTAACTTTCTCAACAATCTCTCTGTAATTTTTTTCATCTGTTCAGGACCTTATCCCACCCATCACAGGCTGGGCCGTCTGGATCAGGCTAAATAATCTTCTGCAGATTTGCTCTGGGCCTAACTCAACCACATTTTCTCTACAAATGTTCTGTCCTCCTCTCTATCCTGGGTCTCCACCTTCATCTTTCTTCTCTTGGTTTCTACAATTACCAATTTTTGAAGTTTTCTCAAACATGTTAGTGCTTCCAGGCTTTTTTCACTGAAAACTGGAGACTTGTTTGTTTTTCAGTAGGAGAAAGGAATCCTCCAAATTATCCCACTGGATCTAAGGATCCAATATAATCCTCAACCAAAGACAAGAAACTAATTTGTGAACAGATTAAATTTAATTATAAAGTTAACAGAAAAAAATAAAGGTCCCAGACTATGTGTTTGGTCAGAAGACTATCTGACTTCAAGACTTGCTTTTAGTCTATAAGCAACAAATGTCATCTTAATCATGAATAAAAAAAAGGAGATCTGTATACATGCCCACAGAAATGCAACCAGTGGCTCTTTAATTTTTTGTCTTTGCTATTGCCTATCATTTAAACCAGCATTTAGATATTATACTGAATATGAAGTTTAGTTCTATTTAGGTATTAGACTAAAATAAATATTAGTCCTATTTTACCTGTAATTAGACAACTGTCACAATCGTTGTACAATCCTTGACTTACAGGGAAAACCCAATTAACCTAACTCCTTGAAATTAACATTTAGACACTAACTTCTGGACAGTGACTCCCAAATATTAAATTCTGGACACTAACCATTGAGCAGCCTGCATATCATGGTTAAAATATGAAAGCTCAATCTCAATTCTTAGAGAATACACAAAAACACAAGAGACACAAGTCATTTTAAAGTTCAATTTGGTACATTTTGGTACTTTGATGGTCATTTCGAGGTTCAATTTGGTACATTTTTGTTCTTTGGTGGTCATTTTGAGGTTTAATTTGGTACATTTTGGTACTTCCATTGCTTTAGTGTAAGAAAGTTATTAGCATATTCTGTAATAGCAGAAAATGATGAATATCATAAATTTTGATAAATTTTGCCTTTGTCATTAACAATAAAATTTATAAAAATACCTGATATATTGTGTTACATTCTATATTTACTATACCCAGACTTATTCAGTATTAGGTCTGTATCTGCTACATTAAGAATGATGCAGTGTATTACACTCCATACCTACTATGTCCAGATTGAAACATTACAGGAATATCCAGCATAACATTTTCCATGAGATAAAATATATCTATGAAACAAGAAAATTTAAAATCTATAAGTTATTTGAGAACTGTGGACACCTGCATGGGCTAGTGGAAGGACAGATAGCCATAAGACATTGTGAAATACCAAATACTTAGAAATAGACAAAGCAGTATTTGTATGCTTTTTTTAAGCATCAAGTAATTTTCTGGGAAAAAACAATTAATTCAATGAAGCAACACTATATTGTCAGATTTTCAGATAAATTAGTCAAAGTCCCATTGACATCAAAATATTGATAGCTAAAGGAAGCATCTTGCAGAATATATAGAGACAGTTGTGCCTTGCTGCAGAAGCAGCCTAGAAGAAGAGTAACTGAAACACCAGCATCCCTGTCTTGTCAAATTCATCTCAATAAGCAATGGCAAATGCATATTACCAGACCTCTGTGCAACACCTGGATTCTATTGCCTCTAACATATTTAATAACAAGTTTTAAATTTGAGGTTTATGACAAGAACTTTATTTGAATTAAGGATATCAAAAATATCAAAAATTAAAAAAAACACATGAAGAAAATGGTAATCATTTCCATGAACATTCAACTTGATAAAAATATTTCATGTTCATTCATTCATTGATAAACTCAAATGCAACACTTATCAAATGTCTGCTCTACAATAAGTATGAAATTCAGGGGAAAAGTTAGTGTACTTTCAGAAAGATTAAATTTTAATAGGTGTTATATCGAATGAAGAGAAGGATAGAATATCAAAAGTCTGGTTTTCTAGCTAAATCTGTCATCTTAGCTTATTTGATATACACAATTCTAATATCAATTTATAGCTAAATACCATGTGTACAATTAATAATGAGTCATTGTTCCATCCAAGTTGTTACAAAATGGGTTCTCTAAAGTAGATAGATTCTAAGCAACAGAAGTGTATTTCACAGTTTTACACCAAAGATCAAGATGCCTGCAGACTCCATGTGGAGTCAGGACCTCTTTCTTATAGTTGTTGCCTTATGATTGGTTCCTTGTGTTGCACAACAGCTGCCTATCACCACTTTTGTAAGGGCCCCTGCACCACTTTCCTGAGCTGGTCACATCCCTAAATCCCTACACTTAATTCTACCATCTCAGAGCTCAGCATACAATAGAAAATTTTCAGGGACATGAAATTTACACCTCATTGGGAGCTTTCCAACTATTAGATAAAGGCAAAAAGAGCAGACAGGGTTAAACACAGCAAGGTTGACAAGCAGTTTTTTACTGTAGCCGGTTTCATATCATCTGTTTATTTCCAATGACATCCTAGCACTTAGATAAAATTCACTGACATATTATCTGCATTCACATATATGCCCAATATCTTTTTAAAACATAAATAGTATAAGAGTATTATCTCAATAAATTTCACAAAAATGCACTTATTGGTGGATGAGTGGGAGATCTTAGAAATAAGTGAATCTGATTACAAAAATGAACACCAATAGGAATCAAATTCTATTTGAATTAATATTGGACTTTCTATAAAAATACAATAATCAGTTCCACATAAAAATATAACACAGAATTATTGTCTATTATTTAAACTAAAGTGGAAAAACATTGATATGGTGGTTGTATTTCCAGATGTAGTCTGAAAACTTATCCACCATCTGATATTTTGGGCCATATGAAATCATAAGTTATGAAAATGTTCCTGAATGAATCTTTCAAATTACATATTTCAGGGAGCAAATTTCTTAAGATTCAACTATAAATCCAAATTGGTGAAACCTATAAAGTTCTTTAATAAAAGTTGGAGAAACATACATAATATCTTGTCATTTATTGTCTGAAATTTCCCACCTCAATTATATAATTTTCCTATGAGAAGGGATTTAAATCTAGGATAAGTTGCATGGATAAATACCAAAACCCATATATCGTTGAAGATAAAACTGTCGAACAAGTCAACTTTGTTTTAAATAAGCTGACATTACTGGTGTAGTCAGCCATGCCTAATGTCTCTCTCTAATTTTCCTTGAGATATTATCTTCTTATAAATTGTATTTTATTACATAAGTACAGTATAAGATATACTTTTGCTAACATTACTTTTAAAAGTAAGTCCATATAGCTAAACTCCATATCATACTTAGAATGAAAACATATCAGGCTGAATATCAAATACAAATTAATTAATAAGGAATAATTATGTTCAAAATGGTAACTGTGTGCATGTTAACAAACCTATAACCTAGATATTAACATAAAATATTCTTTCATGATTAATAGATAGGTTAAATAAATATAACACACCCAGGTCCCAGGTGAAGCACGCCAACATCACCTTTAGCCCCTCTCCCCTTCCGCCACCCTGAATGCTCACTCGCCTACCAGTCTAGGACACTTGTTCACTCGTGATCCGAGGATGGCACTCTGATTCCCAGAGATGGCACCCTACTTTCCAGAATTCAAGAGAATTCAAAGAAAACCCAAGCAAAGCTCAAGGGGACAAAGGCCATACATTTGAAGTTCTCTAAAATTGTCCTATCACATGGGAGAGATTCTTCACATCCAGTTCAAAGGTAAATAAACCCACTTTTTATCATCCTGCTCCTCTCAATTATTTATCACTGTAGATTAACAATTCCATGTAGCCACCCACAAAACATATACATCTTCAGGGACTATACCATTCACCCTCACATATCATCAAGGTACTAAATCATAAAAGTGCACTACCATACTAATATTCACCCCCTGTCTATTCAACCTGACTTAATTGATGTACTAAAAGTCTAATAGCATCATCTAGAAAATAACAATGACAAAAGACAAACACATCCAACTCAAAGGCAATCACTAGTAATAACTGCCAGACAGCTGTAATACCAACTAAATCAGTTCAGTCAAAAACTCATAGAAACTAAAAGGACTTAAGAGACAAAGTGACAATGCCCAAGTCAAAGTGTAGATCCATGAGAAACAAAACCCAAGAAAACAAATCTCCCACTGAAAGAATGAATCCCATAGTGACAGATTCCAACCAGAACAAATTCACAATAGCCAAGAAAGCCAGGCCCAAGATAACAACTTTCAAAGCATGATAATTACCATGATCAATACAATGAAAGAGGAAATCTGGGAGGAGTTAAATAACCACATCAACCACTTTGATTAGGAACACAACAGACACCTGGAAAAGTTGAGAAAAACAGTTCAAGAAAAAAAAAGGCATTGAGCAGTTAAAACAGTCTCAAGGAGAGTTTAAAATTGAACTAAAAGACAAGTTATCCTCAACCCAGAACTCAACAGAGAGTCTTATCAGCAGAACTAATGAAGCAGAAAATAGAATTTCAGATCTTGAACACAAAGTGGGAGTATGAACCAGCTCAATAGAAGAGGTTGTTAAAGCCAAAAAGATACTTCAGAGGAATATTCAAGAGTGATCAGACACACTGAAGAAGCCTAACATGCTCATTCATGGAATACCAAAGCAAGAATCCCAAAATACCACACCTGAGGAAATTTTTCAAACTATCATCAAGGAAAACTTCCCTCCTCTAAGCATTCCACACCCCAAACAGATATGACCAAAATAGAAATTCGCCACAGCATATAATAGTCAAAGCACTCTACATTCAAGACAAAGAAAAGGTGCTGAGAGCTTCAAGGGAGGAAAAAAATCACTTTTAAAGATAAACCTATTAAAATAACAAATGACTTCTCAATGGAAATAGCAAAAGCAAGAAGAGCTTGGAAAGACTTACTTCAAGTATTGAATGAGCAAAAATGTCAACCCAGGCTGATATACCCAGAAAAACTATCCATCATGAAAAACTATCCATCATGATTGAGGGGGAAAGAAAAGTTTTCCAGCATAAAGACAATATGAAAGTTCACATATCTACCAAACCAGGCATTCAAAAAATGCCATAAGTGATATTCAAGCTTGAAGAAAAAAACAAGTGTATCCAGGAGGACAGAAGGGAAATATAATACCATCAAAACCTAAAAGCCAAATAATACACTTACAAAAAAACATAAAAAATGTCCATAATTAAAAATAATTTCTCCATCATAACATTAAATGTCAATGGAATTAACTCACTGATCTAGAGATAGGGATTACAAACTTGGAATAAAAATCACAATCCATCAGTCTGCTGCCTTCAGGACACTCATCTCACCACAAAAGATAGGCACATCCTACAAATAAAAGGCCTGTCCAAAATTCTGCAAGCTAATGAAACCAGCAAACAGGCAGGGGTAGCCATTATGTTATCAGACAAAGTGGACTTCAAACCAAAAAAAGTCATAAGAGACACAGATGGATACTACATTTTAGTCACAGGTACAATTCACCAGGAAGACTTCACAATACTGAACATATATGCACCTAATACAGGCCCCTCCATTTATTAAGCAAACCCTACAGTGTCTAAACGGAGAAATCAACCCTCAAGCGATAATTCTTGGGGATTTCAACACTGCCCTCTCAACATGAGATAGATCAACAGGTCAAAAACTTAACAGAGACACATTGGAACTTAATTAAACTCTTACTGAAATGGACCTTACTGATCTCTATTGAACTTTTCATCCACACACTAAAGAATACACATTTCTCAGAAGCACACAGAACTTTCTTCAAAATTGACCACATATTGGGCCACATATCAAATCTCCACATACACAGGAAAGAGAAAAACAAGATTTAAAGCTTGACATTCACAACACAACAAACAACAGAAATACACTAATTCCTGGAAACTAAGTACCATGATTTTGAATGAGAATGGGATTCAGGAAGAAATTAAAAAGGAAATTTAAGATTTCCTGAAAGTGAATGATATTGAACATATAACTTATCAAAATCTTTGGGACACAATGAAAGCTGTCCTAATAAGTAAGTTCACAGCTCTTAGTGCCTTACATCAAAAAATGGAAACAACACAATTAAATAACTTAAAAATGCAGATTAAGGCTTTAGAGACACTAGAGCATTCTGATTCCAAAAGCAGTAGAAGAGAAGAGGTTAGTAAAATCAGGAGAGAAATATTTGAAATTGAGGTAAGGAAAGCTATACAGAAAATCAACCAGTTAAAAAGATGGTTCTTTGAAAACAAAATCAATAAGATTGATACATCCCTAGCTAAATTAACCAAAAGCAAGAGAGAGAAAACCCAAATTAACAAAATTAGAAATGAAAATGGAGTTATCACTACTGGTACCCAAGAAATTTAGAGAATTATAACATCATATTTCAAAAACATACTCTGTGAAATTTCACAACACAAAAGAAATGGACGAATTCATAAGTAAGCACAACTTACCTAAATCAAATCAGGATGTTTCAAATTATTTAAATAGTCCTATAACATATGAGGAAATCGATGAAGTAATCTCGAATCTTCCCACCAAATAATGTCCTGGACCAGATGGATTCAGCACAGAGTTCTACCAGATATTTAAGGAGCCAATAACACCAACACTCCTGAAATTGTTCCATCAAATAACAAAAGAAGGAACACTACCAAATTTTTTCTATGACGATAATATCATCTTAATCCCAAAACCTAACAAAAATACACTTAAAAAAAAAACTTTAGAACAATCTCTTTGATGAACAAAGATCCAAAGAATCTCAAGAAAGTCTTAGCAAATTGGATTCAAAAACATATCGGAAAGATCATTCATGGGAATCAAGTAGGGTTTATCCCAGGCATACAAGGTTGGTTCAACATACACAAATCAATAAATGTAATTCATCATATAAACCAGTCCAAAATCTAAGACCACATGATACTCACGATAGATGCAGAAAAAATTTTTTATTAATAACTTTTATACAAATTTGATAGGTACCCATTTCCCTCCCTCTCTCCATCCCTCCCTGGATCCCCTTGCTCCCTCCCTCCTATCCCCATTATTTTCCCTCCTCCTCCCTTTCTCCAGGTCCCCCCTGACTCCCATTCCTGGAGCATCCTTTAGAGTACATGTCAAACTTCCCTCTGGGTCCTCCTCTCTGATGAGGTGTAAGGACTCAGTAGCATTGCCTAGAGGTCTTTTTTGTGTTCCTCTTTAGTATATGAATACTATTGTGTCTGTTAATCCCTTGTGTCTAAGGATCCTAGTGCCTGTGATCCATTCTAGACTTTGGGAGTCAAGGACATGTTGGTCATTGTGCAGGTCATGCAAAGTCCTATTATAATTGCTTTGGCCCAAATGTGTGTGGAGTATCTTGCATATCATTGCTCTCCCCATCTTTAGGCTCTTACTATCATACTGCCCCCTCTTCTGCAAAATTCCCTGAGCTTTAGAATTTGGAGAGATTAGTCTGGCATGGTTCCAGACGATTAATGTTGGGTCTCTGATGATCTGAATTATGGTTTGTTATTATTTTTTCTCTTCTTCTTCCAGTGTTGCTGTTTCTTGACTGCCCTTGACTCCTCCTGATGGGTTTTGGATGTCACCTCCTAGCCAGAGATAAAAGGTTGTTAAAATAGAGTCTTACTATAAGAGCAGATTCAAAGGTAGATGTTATAAGAGTAGGAGACCATGGTGAGGGAAGGTCAGTCTGTCATTTGAAGGATGGGTACCTTCTTTATACCAGACATATGCCCTCCTTTTTTGGTGAGATGAAACCCCATCAGTTGCAAGTGTCCAGGAAGGAAAATCTGTGAGCTTAACCAGATGTCTCATTACTTACTTGCAGTACTTCATGGTGGCCTGTGTTCTCTGCTGTAGCAAGATCCCCTATCACCTTTTGTCTGGCAGTGGCCTCCTTCCCCTTCCCTCCTGTTTATAATCTTTGCAATTACTGTAGGTATTACAGAGATTTATCTTTGAGTGTGTCTCTAAGTGGGTTTGATACTAAGATCTACCTATTAGAAAGTACATAGGGTGCTTAATTTCCTGTGTCTGGGATACTTCACTCAATGTAATTTTTTCTAATTCCATCCATTTCCCATCATATCTCATTAATTCATCATTTTTGATGGCTGAGTAGTATTCTGTTGTATAAATGTCCCACATTTCCTTATACACTCCTCAACTGTAGGGCATTTGGGTTGATTCCATGATTTTGCTCTTGTAAACAGTGCTGCTATGAACATGGTCATGCTTGTGTTATCAAGGTGATTTTTTGCTGTTTGAGTGGTTATTCCCAAAAGTGGAATAGCAGGGTCATATGGCATTTCAATCTTTAATTTTTTTTAAGAATCACCAGACAACTTGTAAGAGTGGTTGTATAACCCGCATTCCTACCATCAATGTAGGAGAGTTCCCTTCTTGCCACATCCTCTCCAACATTTGATGTTGTTTGTATTTTGGACTTTTGTCATCCTGAACCGGTTGAGATGATATCTCAGGGAGGTTTTGATTTGCTTTTCCATGATGGCTAAGGATGTGGAGCATTTTTCAAGATACTTGTTAGACATTTCAATTTTCATCTCTGTTAAAGTTTCTTTTGAGTTCCAAGGCCCATTTTTCAATTGGCCCATTTATTTCCTTGGTGTTTAGTTTTCTAAGTTTTTGTGCACTCTGGATAATAGAGCTCTATCAGATATGTGGTTAGTGAATATATTCTCTCATTCTGTGGGTTGCCTTTGTGGTTCAATTATAATCTCTTTATCTGAACAGAAGCGCTTTAATTTCATAAGATCCCATCTGTTGAATGTGGGTTGCATTGACTGTGCTATTGGATTTCCATTTAGGAATTGTTGGCCTAGTCCAATCGGCTCAAGGGAGTTCCCCACACTTTCACCTAAGGTTTTTATAGATTCTGGCCTAATATTGAGGTCCATGTTTCATTTGGAATTAATTTTTATAAATGGTGAGTAAAATCAGGTGAGTAAAATCAGGTGAGTAAAATCAGAAAAGCTTTGACAAGATCCAACAGCCCTTTATGATAAAAACCTTAGAGACAGTTGGAATGGAAGAAATCTTTATCAATGGATTATTCTCAATGGGGAAAAATTTGAAGCATTCCCACTTCAATCAGGAAGTAGACAGGCTGTCCACTCTCACCACTTCTATTCAGTATTATACTTGAAATCTTAGCTGAAGCCATAAGATAAGAAAGGGAGATAAAAGGGATTCAAATTATCAAGGAAGAAGTCAAGTTATCTCTATTTGCAGATGACATGATCTTATACATGAGTGATCCCAAAAACTCCACCAGGAAGCTCCTGGAACTAATACAGAAGTTCAGCAGGGTGGCAGGATACAAAATAAATATACAAAAATCAGTGGCCTTCCTACCCACCCAGAATGAAAGAAGTGACAAAGTCCTAAGAGAAACAATCCTATTTACTATAATCCCTAAAAAAATGAAATACCTTGGCATAAACCTAACCAAGGAAGTGAGAGACCTTTAAAATGAAAACTTTCAATCCCTAAAGAAAGAAACCACAGAAGACCCTAGAAGATGGAAAGACCTGCCATGTTCCTGGATTAGCAGAATCATCATAAAAATGACCATCCTAGCAAAGGCAATACAGATTCAATGGTATACCAATCAAAATTCCAAAGCAATTCTTTAAAGAAATTGACCAAATAATCTCACAGTTCATATGGAGGCACAAAAGACCCAGGATAACAAAAACAATCCTGAGTAACAAAACTGCTGAAGGCATCACCATACCAAACCTTAATCTATACTACAAATCCATAGTTATTAAAACAACCTGGTACTGGCTCCTAAATAGACACACAGGTCAATGGATAAGGGTTGAAAACCCAGATATAAGGGGCCCAAAATCTAATGGAAAAAGAATAGCATCTTCAACAAATGGTGCTGACAAAACTGCATGTCCACATGTAGAAGATTAAAACACAACCCATACTTGTCACAATGTATAAGACTTTATTCCAGAAGGATCAAGGACCTCAATATAAGGCCAGAGACTATAAAAACCTTAGCTGAAATGGTAGATAATTGCATCAAGATTATTGGACTAGGCCAACAGTTCCTAATTGAAATCCAATAGCACAGGCACTACAACCAACACTCAACAGATCTTATGAAATTAAAGAGCTTCTGTTCAGATAAAGAAATTGTAAACCAAGCAAAAAGGCAACCCACAGAATGGGAGAAAGTCTTCACAAAACACATATCTAATAGGGCTCTCTAGTCCAGAGTGCACCAAGAACTTAGAAAACTAAACACCAAGGAAACAAATGGCCCAATTAAAAAAATGGGCCTGGTAACTTAAAAGAAACTTTACTAGGGATGAATTGAAATGTATAACAAATATATTAAAAAGCACTCCATATCCTTGTTTGCTGGTCAACCCACCCACCTGGCCCAGATGCTCCTGGTCACACTGCATCTCAGGTAACCCCCACCAGCTCATCCCAGCTTTTTCTGTCAGCCAGCCTGAGCAGCATCCAGCCTGCCTGGGGTTGGCTGGAACTCTAGGCCACTCCCCGGGTGCTGGTCCACACGCCCAGCCGCCCAGATGCTTTAGGTCATCCTGCATCTCAGGAAGGACACAGAAACCAATAGAATCCAAAGAAAACCCAAGTAAAGCTCTAGAGGACAAACGCCGTACATCAGAAGTCCTCAAAAATCATCCTATCACATGGGAGAGATTCTTCACAGTCAGATCAAATAAAAGTAAACCACTTTTTACTATCCTGCTTCTTTCAATTAATAATGACTGTAGATTAACTTTTTCCAGATAGCCACCCCAAACAATATAAAACTACAGGGACTATACCACTTACCCTCACATATCATCAAGGTACTAAATTGTAAAAGTTCACTACCACACTAATGTTCACCTCCTGTCTACTAAACTTGTATTAATTTATGTACTAACAGTTTAATACCCCCACACGGGAAATAATAACAACAGACAAATGTACCCACCTCCAAGGCAAACACTAGCAATAACTGTCAAAGAATATTAATATCAACTATATCAGTTCATTCAAAAACACACAGAATCTGAAAGGTCTTAAGAGACAATATAATAATGCCCAAGTCAAAATGCAGATCTATGAGAAACAAAACCCAAGAAAAGAAATCTCCCACAGAAAGAATTAACCCCATAATCATAGATTCAAACAAAAACAAATTCACAGAAAATAGCCAAGAAAGTAAGGCCCGATAACAACTTTCAAAGCATGATCATTGCCATGATCAATACTATGAAAGAGGAAATCTGGAAGGAGGTAAATAACCACATCAACCACTTTTAACAGGAATACAACAGACACTTGGAGGACTTGAGAAAAACAGTTCAAGAAACAAAAATAGGCATAGACCAGTTAAAACAATCTCAGAGTTAAAATTGAACTAAAACACAAGTTATCTTCACCGCAAAACTCAACAGTGAGTCTTATCAGCAGAACTAATGAAGCAGAAAATATAATTTCAGAACTTGAAGTGGGAGTATTAACCAGCTCAATGGAAGAGGTTGTTAAAGCCAAAAAGATACTTGAGAGAAATATTCAAGAGTTATCAGACACGCTGAAGAAGCCTAATATGCTCATTTATGAATCCCAAAATACCACACCTGAGGAAATTTTTCATTATCATCAAGGAAAATTTCCCTCATGTAAAGAATGAGAGACCCATCCAATTACAAGAAGCATTCCGCACCGCAAACAGATATGACCAAAATAGAAAATCGCCAGTGCAAATAATAGTCAAACCACTTCACATTCAAGACAAAGAAAAGGTGCAGAGAGCTTCAAGGGGAAAAAAAAAGTCACTTTTAAAGGTAAAAATATTAAAATAACAAATGATTCTTGATGGAAACAGTAAAAGCAAGAAGGGCTTGGGGAGATGTATTTCAAGTATTAAATGAGCAAAAATGTCAACCCAGGCTAACATACCTGGCAAAATTATCCACCATGATCGAGGGAGAAAGAACCGTTTTCCAGCACAAAGACAACTTGAAAGCTTACATGTCTATCAAACCAGGCCTTCAAAAAATGCTACAAATGATACTCAAGCTTAAAGAAAAACACAAACGTATCCAGGAGGACAGAAGGGAAGTATAACACCAAAAAAACTTAAAAGCCAAATAATGCACTTACAAAAGCCACTAAACATTAAAAATATCCAGAATTAAAGTTAATTTCTCCATTATAACATTAAATGTCAGTGGAATTAACTCACCATTCAAGAGACACAGATTACAAACTTGGATTAAAAATCACAACCCATCAATCTGCTGCCTTCAGGAAACTCATCTCAACACAAAAGATAGGAACATCCTGAAAATAAAAGGCCTGTCCAAAATTCTGGAAGATAATGGAAGCAGGAAACAGGCAGGGGTAGCCATTATGCTATCGGACAAAGTGAACTTCAAACCGAAAAAAATCATAATAGACACAGATGTATACTACATTTTAGTCACAGGTACAATTCACCAGGAAGACTTCACAATACTGAACATATATTCATCTAATACAGGCCCCTCCACACTTGTTAAGCAAACCCTGCAGTGTCTAAAGCTAGAAATCAACCCCAAAATGGTAATTCTTGGGGATTTCAACACTGCCCTCTCAACATGGGATAGATCAACAGGTTAAATTTTTAACAGAGACACTTTGGAACTTAATCAAATCCTAAAAAGAAATGGACCTCACAGATCTCTATCAAAGTTTTCATCCACGTACCAAAGAATACACATTTTTCTCAGCATGGAATTTTCTCCAAAATAGATCACATATTGGGTCACAAATCGAATCTCCATATATATAGGAAAGCTGAAATTCTAGCCTGTACCACCATGGTTTAAAGCTTGACGTCTGCAACACAGCAAACAACAGAAAATACACTAATTTTTGGAAAGTAAATACTATGATGCCAAATGAAAACTGAATTCAGGAATAAATTAAAAAGGAAATTCAAGATTTCCTGAAAGTGAATGATAATGAAAATACAACTTACCAAAATCTCTGGGACACAATGAAAGCTGTCCTAAGAGGTAAGTTCATAGCTCTTAATGCCTACATCAAAAAATGGAAACATCAGAAATAAATAACTTACCAATGCAGCTTAAAGCTTTAGAGACACTAAAGCAATCTATTCCCGAAATCAGTAGAAGAGAGGACATCAGTAAAATCAAGGGAGAAATATCTGAAATTGAGATAAGGAAAACAATACAGAGAATCAACCTGTCCAAAAGCGGGTTCTTTGAAAAAAATCAATAAGATTGATACAACCCTAGCGAAATTAACGAAAAGCAAGAGACAGAAAACACAAATTAATAAAATTAAAAATGAAAATGGAGTTATCACTACTGATACTCAAGAAATTCAGAGTATTATAATGTCTTATTTCAAAAACTTATACTCTGTGAAATTTGACAACACAAAATAAATGGATGAATTCCTAAGTAAGCACAACTTACTGAAATTGAATCAAGAAGTTTTGAATTATTTAAATAGTCCTATAACATATAAGGAAATCGATGAGGTAATCTTGAATCTTCCCACCAAAAAATGTCCTGGACCAGATGGATTCAGCAGAGAGTTCTACCAGACATTTAAAGAGCAAATAACACCAATACTCCTGAAACTGATCCATCAAATAGTAAAGGAAGAAACACTACCAAATTATTTCTATGAAGCTAATATCGTTTTAATCCCAAAACCTAATAAAGATATACTTAACAAAGAAAACTATAGGGCAATCTCTTTGATGAACATAGATGCAAAGATTCTCATTAAGTCTTTGAAAATCGGATTCAAAAACATATAAAGGGGCTGGAGAGGTAGCTCAGGGGTTAAGCCTCTGCCCTGCAGGTGGAAGGTCCTGAGTTCAGATGCTAAACCCAACATATAGATGCCAGGCGGAAGCAGGGATGGCCTGTGTTTCTGGTCCTGGTAGGGTAGAGCCTGTGAATCCCCAGGCAGAGTGAACAAGGAGGAGGCAGTCCATGGTGGTTCCTGAATTCGTCTGTGGTTCTACACACACATACACACATACACGCACACACACACATATAAGCACCCACACACATACACGTGCACAATTGAATAAATAATAATAAAAAAAATCAAAAAGATCACTCACGGGGATCAAATAGGTTTATCCCAGTTACACATGTTTGGTTCAACATACACAAATCAATAAATGTAATTCACCATATAAACCAGTCCAAAATCCAAAATCACATGATACTCTTGATAGATGCAGAAAAGTTTTGACAAAATCCAACAATCCTTTATGATCAAAACCCTACAGAAAGTTGGAATGGAAGGAACCATTATCAATATAATAAAAGCAGTATATGACACCCTACAGCAAGGATTATACTCAATGGGGAAAAACTTGAAACATTCCCACTGTGATCAAGAACTAGACAAGGCTGTCCACTCTCACCACTTCTATTCAATATTGTACTTGAAGTCTTAGCTGATGCCATAAGACAAGAAAGGGAGATAAAAGTATTCAAACCAGCAAGGAAGAAGTCAAGTTATCTTATTTGCAGATGTCATGATCTTATACCTGAGTGATCCCAAATATTCCACCAGGAAACTCCTGGAATTAATACAGCAGTTCAGCAGGATGGCAGAATACAAAATGAATATACAAAAATCAGTGGCCTTCCTATATGCCCAGAATGAAAAATGTGACGAAGTCCTGAGAGACACAATCCTATTTACTATAACCCCTAAAAAAATTGAAATACCTTGGTATAAACCTAGCCAAGGAAGTAAGAGACCTTTACAATGAAAACTTTAAAACCCTAAAGAAAGAAATCACAGAAGACACTAGAAGGTGGAAAGCCCTCCCATATTCCTGGATTGGCAGAATCAACATCATAAAAATGACCATCCTACCAAAGGTAATATACATATTCAATGCTATACCAATTAAAATCCCAAACTAATTCTTTAAAGAAGTTGACCAAACAATCTCAACATTCATATGGAGACACAAAAGACCCAGGATAGCAAAAACAGTCCTGAGTAACAAAAACAGTGCTGGAAGTATCACCATACCAAACCTTAGTCTATATTACAAATCCATAATTATAAAAACAGCCTAGTACAGGCTTCAAAATAGACACACAGATAAACGGATAAGGTTTGAAGACCCAGATATAAGCCAACACAACTACAGCTATTTGATCTTTGACAAAGGGGACCAAAAAATCCAATGGAGAAAGAAATGCATCTTCAACAAATGGTGCTGGCAAAACTGGATCTCCACATGCAGAACATTAAAACTGGATCTGTACTTGTTACCATGTACAAGAATTAATTCCAAATGCATCAAGGACCTCAATATAAGGTCAGAGACTATACAAACCATAGCCGAAAGGGTAGGAAACTCCTCTGAGCTGATTGAACTAAGCCAACAGTTCCTAAACAGACATCCTATAGCCAGTCATTGCAACCAACACTCAACAGATGGGATCTTGTGAAATTAAAAAGCTTCTGTTCAGATAGAGAGATTGTAACTTGAGCACAAAGGCAACCCACAGAATGGGAGAAAACCTTCACTAACCACATATCTGATAGAGCTTTATTATCCAGCGTGCACAAAGAACTTAGAAAACTAAACACCAAGGAAATAAATGGGCCAATTGAAAAATGGGCCTTGGAACTCAAAAGAAACTTCAACAGAGATGAAATTGAAATACCTAACAAATATCTTGAAAAATGTTCCACATCCTTTCACATCACAGAAAAGCAAATCAAAACGTCCCTGAGATATTATCTCACCTGGTTCAGGATGACAAAAGTCCAAAATACAAACAACACCAAATGTTGGAGAGAATGTGGCGAGAAGGGAACTCTCCTACATTGATGGTGGGAATGCAGCTTATACAGCTACTCTTACAAATCGTCTGGTGTATCTTAAAAAAAATTAAAGATTGAAGTGCCATATGACCCTGCTATTCCATTTTTGGGAATAACCCCCCAAACAGCAAAAGTTCACCTTGATAGCACAAGCATGACCATGTTCATAGCAGCACTGTTTACAATAGCAAAATCATGGAATCAACCCAAATGCCCTACAGTTGAGGGGTGGATAAGAAAATGTGGGACATTTATACAATGGAATACTACTCAGCCATCAAAAATGATGAATTAATGAGTTTTGCCAGGAAATGGATGGAATTAGAAAGAATTATATTGAGTAAAGTATCCCAGACACAGAAAATTAAGAACCATATATACTCCCTAATAGGTAGATCCTAGTACCAAACCCACTTAGTGACACACTCAAAGATAAATCTCTCTAATACCTACAGTAATTGCAAAGATTATAAACAGAAGGGAAAAGGAAGGAGGGCCTTGCCAGAAACAAGGAGAGAGGGGATCATGCTGCAGCAGAAAACACAAGCCACCATCCAGTACTGCAAGTAAGTAATGAGACATCTGGTTAGGCTCATAGACTTTCCTTCCTGGGCACTTGCAACTGACGGGGTTTGATCTCAACAGAAAGCGAGGGCATAGAGTCTGGCAGATAGAAGGTAACCATCCTGCAAATGGGAGACTGAACCTCTCCTCCACTTCAGTTTCCTACTCTTATTCCATCTACCTTTGAATCTACTCTTATAGTAAGACTATTTTAACAGCCTTTTTTCTCTGGCCAGGGGGTGACATCCAATACCCATCAGGATGGTGCCAAGGGTGGTGTAGGAACAGCAAAATTGGAAGAAGAAAAAAAAAAGAACAAACCACAATTCAAAACATCAGAGACCCTTCATTAATCACCAGGAACCAGGCCAACTTAATCTATCCTAATCCCAAAGCTCAGGGAAATTTGCAGAAGCGTGGATGGTAAAATTGTAAAAGCTTAAAGACGAGGAGAAGAAACTCCACAAGATTGGGCCAAGGTAATCATTATAGGACTTTGCATGACCTGCTCAATGACCAACCTGTCATTGACCCCCCAAAGTCTAGCATGGATCACAGACTCTAAGATCCTTAGAGGCAAGGGATTAATAACCACAATTGTATTCCTATACTAAAGGGGAACACAAAAAAGAGCTCTAGGCAATGCTCCTGAGTCCTTACCTCATCAGAGAGGAGGACCCAGAAGGAAGTTTGACATGCACACTAAAGGATGCTCCAGAAATGGGGGGAGAGGGGGCACTGATAGAAAGGGAGGGAGGGGTTGAAAGGAAGGGGAAAAGGGGGGAGGGAGCAAGGGGATCCAGGGAGGGGTGGAGGGAGGCAGGGGAATGGATTACCTATCAGATTTGTATGAGTGGAAAAAATAAATTAAAATAATAAATTAAAATATTAAAAAAGAAACATAATACAGAAAAATGACATATTTTATATATCATTTATATAATATATATATTTCACCCAAAAATAAATTAGTAAAATATTCACATTTGTAATAAATGTACAAAATGGACTTTATGTCCAAGCTCTTTCAACCAAAGTATCTTAAGACTTTTTCAGTTTTCATTTAAATATTTTAATCACATCTTTATTGTCTCTGAGTCTTACATCAATTCATATTACACTGTACACTTTCACAAAAAAGCCATGTGAACAGAAGCTATTTGTCAACTCCACCACTAAAGCTTTCTATTGTGTTGTATATATTGTCACTGTGCTCATTACACCAGTAGTGACTGTTGATTAAGGGAAAATTCAGTCAGGAACAACCAGGAACCCAGGGCTTCACATTGCCAGAGGCAAAAATAAATAGGAATAATGGCAACTAGAATCCCATGTTCTGAATATCAGGATTGGACCAGTAGCTCTAGATATTCAGCCTCATTTAATGCAACTTTCAGAAGTAGTATCTCTGGCATGACTGGAACGATATACAGAAGGTAGAGCAAGAGAGTTTAGGGATGGGAAAGTAGAGGGTAGTGGTAAAGGACAACCCATGTATTTTACATTATAAATCTATTTAAAAGAGAAGTCCAGATTTTATATTATAACATATCAAAATTTCTGGTGAAAAAAACTATTCCATTGAACCCGGTGAGTCTCTTGAGGATCTCTTTTAGTGGCTTCTGATAAGAGCAATCCCTCTACTCCATGCCAAAACAGGAACTGAATGTTCCTTTCTACATTGCTGGAGTATTATAAATGCAAGGTGAACCCAGATGGGATTGTTGCTGGTAACCAAGGACAACTATTCAATGCATTGATGAAGATGACAGTGAGCTCTGTGATTACCAAGGCTCTCTGATCATGGGCTTTTTATGCAAACTAGTTTTGGGAGGTTGAGATAATTCTCATAAAACCAGTTCCATTTTCACACAAAGGAAGACACAATGAGGAAAAGAGAAGTGTTATACATGGAAATGAAAGGAGGATCCAGACAAATAACAACCAGAATAATTTTACAGAGATTTAGTTAGTTTTCAAAGAATGAAATGAGAAGAAAAGAACATGTCTGGGAGTCATGTTCTGAATTTGACTGTATATAACAAGTTGAATGGAAATGGAGTAACTTCATAATACATTTATGAAAGAGTCAAGAAAATTTGCTCTGTCTTACTTTATAATTAAATTACACAGAATATAATTTAGAAAAAATACTGAGCAATGCTTTTAATTTTAACAATGGCTTGTTCTAGCAAATAAATTGGAAGACATACTGCTCTCTCTTAGAACAGAAGAAACTAAACAAGCTGCCTACCAAAGGTTTCAAGAAGTGGGGGATAGCACACAATGGGGCTATGGTCACATGGAAGTCACTTCATAGCAATTAAGAAAGTCTGGAAAATTTAGCCTCATAATAGTGCTGACTGGAGCTATAATGAGAGTGATTAAATACTATTTGATTCAAATATCCTGCTAGTACAATGTAAGGAAATTTTCTTATTTCTGTAGGTATTAATGCAGGCATCATGGTGATGAGTCACAACACAATGATCCTCTAAATGGGACTGGTGAGCTGGCTTAATGATTTCAATGTCCAGAAGTCTACATAGAAGTAGAGAACTTATGAGCTAACTTTCAAAATGTTCTCTGACCTTCACATATGCTCTCATGGTATACCTGTATTCTATCTCTCTCTCTTTCTCTCTCATCCTCGCTCTCACATTCAAATAAATAAATATTAAAAATAATCCATTAATATCTATTGAAATGGAAATGCTCAGGGGAAAAATCTTAAAGACTTTCCTGAGAAAGTCTTTCACTATGGAAGGATAGAGTCAACACATGAGTTTCTCTCATACTTAAGAGAAATAGGAAAGTTACAAATATGTATGATTTTACATCAGAAACAAAGGTATTTTGAAAGGCTGAGAGTTGTAACATAGCATCATGGCTCATTTTCATGTACATACCATACTATTATCACCAAGGACACAGAGGACCAGTGTGATAAGTGTGCATTAGAGCTGAATGATCTCCAAGAAGCAGACTATATCTAAATAGTTTATAAACAAGATCAAAGAACGTAAGAAAAGTTGAGTAATATAATAACATATGGAAAATAAAAAGAAATAAACTCCAATATGCTAAGCAGATATAAATATCTGAGCTTTGTTTCTTTCCCACGAAAATTCAACTTTATTTATCATCTGCTATTAGTTTGCAACTGAAATGGGTGGTAAATGAAGAAAACTTAAATTTTTTCACCACACCTACACATTGATTGTGGTTCTTTCTCTGAATTAATTGAAACATTTTTGTTGATGTTGATGTGATACACAAGATAAAACATTCTGAGTGTAGGTTTCCTTAAAGATGATGATCATTGAAATACCTATGGAAAAAAAATTAACTTGATATTGAAAGTATCCAAAGACTTGGGTTATTAGGAAAATGGAGCATATGACTTCAGAAAATAATAGCATTAGACCAAGATAATTCACCAAAAATAGCAAATATGCAAAGTGATTTTGAGAGAGAACATGATTGCAAGTTGTATTATAAAAATCACAGAAATTAACAGTTAAGATACTGCCAGAAAGCACAGAGGAAAAAAAAACACAATATAGTGGCCGGAGGTAAATCTGCTTCTCTAATTTCACTTGAAAAATACCTCAATGGCTTTCAGAGGGAAAATACTGCTGTGAGATTTTATTTCAATTAATTATGGATAATATTCATGCTTATAGTCATGATGCTATTTACAAAATATTCTACTGATGCACATATATACAAAATGTCCAGTAAGAATGGGAACCACAATATATTTTCTATTATGCATTGACACAGAATTTAGTACAAACATGATTAAAGTATCAGTCACTTGTGCAAACAATGATTGAAAATTCTTCCAAGTAAAAATTGTAGCATGAGCTAAGATTTCATATACAACAATATTTGAAAAGACAGTGGGCAAGAAGGGTGGAACATAGATGTCTGGAAGCAAGCAAGGCAGGAAAGCTGAGATTAGAACAGTATATATGGTGCATTGTTGTCTAACATGATTGTATCTTTTTTGTTTATAGTCTCTAAAATTCCTATATGAAGAAGAAACTGATGCACATTGATTACATCAAAGATACTCCTAAGTTTGCTAGAGTGAAATCAGAGGCATTGGATAGCTTCTGATAGTAACTTTTAATAATATATTCAAATAGAAATGGTGACATTCAAGATATACAAGGTTATAATCGGATAAGTGTCAATGAAACAGAATCATTAAAGTTTTGTTCACTTTTTATTTTTTTCACAGATGCAAAAGCTCAACTGATTGACTTTTCTGAAATGGGTAACATTGAAAAATGGCACAGAGGATCTGATGAACTGTGGAGCGATTTTTGCATCAGCGTTGAGCATAGTTTGCTGAGGCTCCCTGGTTTACCCAAATGACAATTACACAAGCTGTTAACTTGAGGTTTAACTTAAAGTCATTAGGAGGGATGCAAGAAGAGTACAAAGCATCAAGAATATCAGAAGTGGCCTTTGATGCCCTGGAGTCTCAGAGAGGAACACTAATGCAGAGGTCCTCAGTGTTACTTCTATTGCTTCTCACCAAATCAGTTGTAGAAAGAAGTCTACCAGTTAGGACAAGGAACATGGTATTATTAGTTACTTATGTAGAGATTATTACTAGCTGATCATAATCTTGATCCCTGGTCCCTCTTTGTGATCATTGTTTAGTCACACACAAGAGAACTTTGCATAGTAATTCAAATAAGGAAAACTATAGGTAACTTCTAATACTATACAAATTTACTTTCTGAACATGAAAAATTCTATCATCAACAACAATCATGCTCCATGCTTCAAACTTTCTTAAAAAGCAAAAAAGAAAAAGAAAAAGAGCACATACACATACAAAGCCAATCAAACCTTGAACAGAGCTAGATATAAAAGCTTAAAAGTTTTAAAATCAGAAATTGTATCACATTGAAATTGCCTAACAGTATTACTAAGATTCATAAACTCTGTTTTGAAAAAAAATTGAAGAATCAGTTCACTGATGTTAATTGTTTATTTCACTGGATTAGACTGTGTTGTGATGCAAGAGAATATTTCAGGAAAGTAGGTAAACAATTTTGAATAAATAATTTTTCTATTATCCCTGGGGAATCATTATAGTGGATGATTACAGTCAGATGAGTATTATCTTCTAATTTCCCCATGAGCAGCAGAAGCTTTCCTGTTTGTTCCAGATTGCTATTTATTCTCTAATGGTATTTTTACAGAATCCCATCAGTTTGGATGAAAACTCAAGGGATTTTCAATAATAGCTGAAAGGATATTATTGTTCTCTTCCATTCAATTTGCATATTTAAAATGCAAATATTTAATGGAATTATTTCATGAGTTATTTTCTGATAATACATGGTCAAAGAAACGAGCACAGGACAAGACAAATATCCAAAGACAGGGAAACTGACCAAGCAGAAACTGACCTCTTGGTATTAACTATAAGTACTTGATAGTAAACTGCCATCTGAACATTTTTCATTATACCCAAAGAAGAATTCAGCATTCTACCAGAATCATTCCTTTGCAATGGAAGAAATGTAATGCTGAAAATCACAACTGGCCAGAGTATAAAGTAAAATTCACTATGGAGAAATCAGTCCCAATCAAGACAACTAAACCACATCCATCTCAAGGCTCAGGTAACTTTGAAGAAGAGAAAGTCATGAGAAGTTAAGAATAGGATTAGGGGGAGTAAGAAGGTAATGCCAGACAGTAGCCTCTTTTCCTATTAAGGCAGTGGTACCAAAAAATCAATGCTGACATGTCTACTTCCAAAAGATCTCCACAATTGCTGGCTGATTAACATCTCATCATGACAAAGGGAAGATTCGATGATTTATGATGTGACTCTGAAAGACTATGTGAGGCTGGTGTTGCACAAGAGAAAGTAGGAGTCCCTATATCACGATTTTCTTACCAAGTGGATAATTTACTTCTTGCCATGTGCTCAGGCTTTATTTAGTACAGGCACTCTAGATGAAACTCTAGACTGCACAGCCAAGGAGATGTGGGAGAAGAACGGTAACTGGCTGCAGGGGAAGTCTTTAGAGGTGAGATGGGATGGAGGTAGGTAGTGGGTGATGATAAGACATAAATTAATTGTTAATATAATTTTAGAATGAAATATGAAAGTCTAGGAAATAAAGAAGTGTGTACAGAGAATCAAGTCCCTGGTTGTTTTTTATCTCCATAGATAGAAGGGATTGTTTGGTACATTCCAAAGAAAAAAGAAGATACTTTTCCTTAAGTGCACAGTTAATGTCATTATTTCTTCCACAATATCTCCAGTCAATGTATGACAAATTATTTCTGTTAAACTAACCAAGGCAAAGTTTTCTACAAAATTTATAATTATTAAGTCTAGAGAAAGTTATGATCTTTGGCATAACAGAGACTAAAATGGCCTAAATTGTATGTTTACATACAAAATGGATCTTACTGTTTCACCTTCAATTCTTGTTCTTTCTGTGGAAGTTACATTACAGCTTGTATCTTGTATTTTACTTGTAAGTTTGTGCTATTGCTTCCATCATGCTCCAATTCCTTTTTGCTGCTATACTAAGTAATTCTTGAGGCTTCATAACATTTCTTAGCAAAAAATCCTCAGCTGAAAGAGGATATCATGGGGCTGGAGAGGTGGCTCAGGGGTTAAGCCTCTGCCTTGCAGGCAGAAGGTCCTGAGTTTGGATTCTAGACCCCACGTATAGACACCAGGAAGAAGCTGGGGTGGCCTGCGTTTCCGGTCCTGGTAGGGCAGAGCCTGTGAATCCCGGGACAGAGTAAACAAGGAGGAGGTGGAGGCATCCATGGTGGTTCCCGAATTTGCCTGTGGTTCTATACACACACACACACACACACACACACACACACACACACACTCAATTGAATAAATAATAAATAATAAAAAATATTAAAAAAAGAAAGAGGATATCACTAATTATCCTGTTACATATGCTTAATTACTTAGCAAGGAAACTAGTATATAAGTTCATGTCCAGTTGCTATGTGATAAATTTATTATCTATAGATTTAGTATTATGATCATGATCATTCTATATAGACTGCAAAAGTTACTCTTAACTATTGCTGTGAGAGAGCACCCAAAGTCAGGCATTTTAAGGGAGAAAGAGATTTGTTCATCTTAGGGTTCTAAAGGGGAGATAGAGTCTCTTATGGTGGAGGCAGCATGGCTGGCTGGCCAAAGTTGGAGGGACCTATGTCACTCCCATCTGTGAATCTGAGATCTAAAGACTGCTTGCTGCAAAGGCAGACTTCTCCTAGAGTTAGGATGGGACTAATCCACCTCAAGGCCCACTCTTTGCGACTGACTTCCTCTAGCAAGGCTCTACCTCTCAAGGTGCCATGACCTGGCCAAACACATGAGACTCTGGGGGACACATTCCAAACCATGACATTCCACCCCTGGCCCCCACAGGCGCACTGCCATCTCATTATGAAAACCATACTCAGTCCAACTTTAAAAGTCTTCATAGATTACATCGATAGTTCCAACACAGTCCAAAAGTCCAAAGTCCAAAGCCTCTTGTAAAAGCAAAAGACAAGCTACATACTTCCCATTCCAAAAGGAAAGAATGGCATTATAACCAGGAAAGATCAGTCAATAACAAAACTGAAAACCAGCAGGACAAATTCTAAATCTTATAGCTCCAAGTCCAATAGGTACACCTCTCCTTGAAATCATCCCAGTTCCAAAAGGCTTTAGTTCCACTTCTCCAATGCAACTGCCTGTAGAACACATAACTCTTTTGGGTTGACCCATTCCATGGTATACAGCTCTCCTTTCCAGATGTCCCACATTGTCTCTAGCATCTCTAACATTTTTGTTTCTGAATGGCAAACCAGGCTTTAACACCACAGCACAAACTGCCTTTCTTAGGCCTCTAAACTGCAGACTTTCTGCCACATACTTCTTGGATTCCATCATTTTTTTTAAATCTTGGAGGACTCCATGATCTTCTCCCTCTTGCATCACTGATGCCTCTAAAACCAGAACCACGTGGATGATTTTGTCAAGACTGCTCCCCTTGAATCGCAAATGATTTAGCTTCTCTAAGCTAACCATTTCTTTCACTTCCGGGCAGTTGCTTTGTAGGAGAAACAGAAACTTGCTTTGGAACTCACCCTTAAGTTTATTTCTTCCAAAAGGATTTTTATTCTTATGGGTGGGAGCCTTCTCTGAGAATGTTGCCTTCAAATATCCAAATAGAGAGCAGGATTTGATTTACTAATGGAGCTAGTCTCTTCAACAACCATTTTGTTCTCTGCTTCTTCCTGATTAAACTCTTTAGGTTTGCCATTGCATTTTTCATTATTAGATATTAGTTTTTACATCTTCCTGCCTGATTCCTTGCCCTTTTTGTCATAACTCTGAAAACGACTAAAAAGTAGCTGTATCACATTATCAACACTACATGGCCTTGAAATTTCTTCTGCTAACCACTCCAGTTTAACTTATGGCAATCTTTCAGGACAAGGGCAAAACTTCATTTAACTCTCCACCAACACAGGGCTCCATGTGTCACTTGTCCAGTTGCAAACACAGTCTCTGTTGTGCTCTGGACCATAACAAGCTGAGTTTCCACTGCCTGTATCTCTCATAACATTGGTGTGTTTGGAGCTATCACAGGAAAGGCCCATTTGGCCCCACTGCCAAGACACAAAGACTTTGCCAGCACAAAGCCCCAAAGTTCTCTATATTTCTCCCAACCAAGAGTTACAAAGAAATGCTAGCCACATCACAGCATTGACCATACTGCCAGGTACCAAATTCTCTCAGTTTCACAAACAGTGCCACGTTGTGGTACCAGAAGTTCTTAATTTCACAGAAATACCCCACTCCCAGTACAAATTTCTGTAACAGTTACTCTTAACTATTGCTGTGAGAGAACACCCAAAATCAAGCAATTTAAGGGAGAAATAGATTTATTTATCTTATGGTTCCAGAGGGGAGATACAATCTCTCATGGTGGAGGTGACATGGCTGGCTGGCTGAAGTTGGAGGAAGCTATGTCACTGCAGACATCATGAAGGCTAAGAACTGCAAAACTGCTTATTACAAAGGCAGACTGCTCTTGGAGGTAGGGAGGGATTAATCTACCTCAAGGCCCATCCCTTGTGACTGCCTTCCTCCAGCAAGTCTACCTCTCAAGGTGCCATGCATGACCTTGCCAAACACATGAGACTGTGGAGGACACATTTCAAACCATGATATAGACCAATGTATAAAAAAATAAATGGATGGAACATAGATTATGGATGTATAGATAGAAAATAGCTGAGGGGCTGGAGAGGTGGCTCAAGGGTTAAGCCTCTGCCTTGCAGATGGATGGTCCTGAGTTCGGATCCTAGACCCCACGTATAGACGCCAGACGGAAGCAGGGACATCCTGCGTTTCTAGTCCTGGTAGAGCGGAGCCTGGAATCCCCGGGCAGAGTAAACAAGGAGGAGGTGGAGGCGTCCATGGTGGTTCCCGAATTCATCCATGGTTCTACACACACACACACACACACACACACACACACACACACACACACACGTACATATACATGCACAATTGAATAAATAATAAAAATTAAAAAAAAAATAGCTGAGAGATGGACAGATGATAGTTGATATTTGGGCAAAGATACATAATCTTAGGTGATTGCTCCTTAATTTTTCAGATTCTCTTGGCAATCACTGAATATGTTTTATTTTGTTTATAAAAATGAACATTTCCATTTACAAAGTCCAGGGTTGTGTAATGAATAAACAGGAGAGAGATTAAATGCATGCAGATTTGTTTACCAAAATTTGGACTCACACTAAAAATTTTAGTATATCTGTGTTTGGGACCCATCTATCTTCCACAACAACAAAATGAAAGTAATAGTGCTATTCACGTCATTGTTCTGTGCCATGACACACAGCGTGGGTAGCCCTCTTATTATGTCCTATTCCGAGAAATGGAGGCTAAATTTAAGTATCAGCAAACTAAGGGACTCTGCAGTGGCCTTTCTGTTCCCTAAGAGCCCTTTTTGTTAGAATAGCTCAAAGCACAGAGTTCATCAGAGTTCATTACAAATAAAAAGAAAAATCTCATGAGAAAATATTTATCAAAACAAGTCTTAGAATAGGTAGACTTTCTCAATGTTGAGAATAGCATAGCCACCATCCCAGCTGACATTCTGAAGCATGCACAGGCTGGCAGTAGGGTAGCTATCAGCTTTTTGTCAACATGAACAATTTGCTGTTGATCTGCTCCCAGCATCCTGGGAACACGGGCATGCCTTCCTTCAAGCACCTGCATCAGCAGGATTAGGAAGTCAGTTAAAGTCTTATAGTCCTTTGAGGATAAGGGGATGAAGGGAATAAAGGTCAGGTGAGCAAATATTATTAATTCATAGTCAATATGTCTTTAATTATTACTGAATATATACCTCAATAATGGACTTTGCATTTCTAATCCATGGTGTCTGATAGAATTGTTGTATATATTGTAATTCTCATTGTTTTCATAAGGTGAAAATTTTATTTGTAGGAATTTACTTATTCAAGTTTCAAAAACAAACAACACACTCTTCCTGTTTATCAAAACTTATGATGGATTTCATTCCCAGAAATATACATTAAAAATCTTCAGTCTGAAGTTTCCTTGCTCATGTCCTTTCATTTTGTTGTTCTTTTCATCCAATGCTGTATGACATCTAGATCTAAGTATCACTGGCACAAAAAGGTGTGTAATATTTGGCTTCTTCTGTTGCTTCAATGCACCAAATATAAGTCAGTTACCCAAGAGAACAGCTTAAAAGATGAAAATTTATTTGGAGGTTTTAGAGACTTCAGTGTATGCTTGCTTAGGCAGATAATCATATGGCTTTGGGACCACCGAGCAGAGGTGAGCTTTTACCTCATGGCACAGAAAACGAAGTGGGTACTGGACTAGACACTAAATATAACATTCTAAATCACTGCTGAGACTATTCTCCCAGGCACACACTGTGACGGCTCCAGGCCGTCGGGCGGCTCCAGGCCGTCGGGGCGGAGAAAAGGCGAATATGCTGCAGGCCCTTTACCCCTACCCAAATCCAGGGGCCTCTGGACACAGCAGGGAGTCTGTCAAGGCGACACTCCGTCACTCACTCATACACACAGGTCCTGGCTGTAACAACCTGACCGCCCGCACCTCCACCTCAGCCCTCCAGAGACTTGGCAACGGATGGGAAGTTTGTCAAAGCAAAATCTCAGTTTATTGGGAGTAACAAATCAGCTTATATAGACAAAGACTCAAAGCACGCAAAACACCAGCCAATTACCTTGATGGTCAGTATAGCACATACTCTGCATAGGTCACACTAAACATAAATCTATGTTGGCTCCTATAAGCCAATTAGGACTCTGTGTAATGTGATCAGGGTCACGCCTAGGACACCAGCTCCCAGTACCATCTTTGGCCCTATGTGCTAAGCCATGCCCTACTCACTCCCTCCGAGACCGTTATCTCTGGGTGGGCCCAACATATCCCCCTTTTTGTTTTAATAGAGACGGTATTTTACAATTAACTATACATATATCCAAAGTCCCATAAGTCCCAGCAAGAGCTTTCGCTGTTGTCCTGTCCCAGTTGGTCTTCTCAGTCAGGCAAGTTGGCATCAGCAGCAGGCATGGCAGCAGGTAGCTTGAGGAAGTTGTATGTGGCTCACACAGGCAATACAGGCCTGCCTGGTCTGTCATTAGACCAAGGCCTCACAAGCCTCCAAGTTGAATCACGTTTCTGGGGGGGCCGTGGCATAGATGTCTGTAGCGTGGTCTTGTAGATGAAGTGCTGTTGAGAGATGTGCTGAGGAAACACTTAAGCTATATAGTTATTAAAAGAACAATTTTTTCTAGATGTTAGGTCAAACCCAGATTGAGTTTTTGAAAATTTAAAATGTTGATGGTAAATAATACCAACCTTAGCTGTTGGTGTGGGCTTATTCCCCCTTTTTGTTTTAATAGTTGGACCTTTAATTTAGTTGAGTATGAGGTCATCTAGCAGAGGGGGATATCATTTTTGGAATTTTAAAGACCTTCAAAGACCTTGAGAGACCCATCCCAGCATGTTGTTCTAAACCTGCCTATTTTACCTCTAGCTTATTTGAGGATCCAGACTGTTCAGGGGATAAGGGTTGATGATCATTCTGACTTCTTCCTGCTGAAATGGGGCGCTAAGAGTGAGAGAGCAGCCTGGCATCCTCAATAAACCAAACAAGCTCAGTAATCTTACAGTGGGTAGAGGCAAAAGTTAGTAAAGAAAACCTATTACCTCACCTGGAATAATCATTGTCTTTGTCTGGTGAAAAACTAAGAATTAATCTACATACTGAAGACCTTATTTCTTTGGCAGCTGTGAATCTCTATGATCATATCTTAAAACCTGTTTAAAACCATGTGGACTGTCTATTTTGTTTTATTAAATGAGGGAACGTCTAAAGGCAACATTGTTAAGTATATAAAGAATGTCAGTAGTTACTTTGTGAGAGAATGATAAACCTGTCATTTTCTTGATCATTAACATTTTAGTAAAATCAAAGATTGACAAAAGCCTAGGAAGGAAGTTTTGCACTGGAATTTTGTGCTCCCTAATCTAGAAACAAAGAGGCTTCCCATTTGTATGTTAAACCCAAGGTTCTCATGAGATGCTCAACCTGGCATTTTGGATATCAGAGGCAAACTCCTTTCTCCCATCGGAGGGAAGCTAAGAGCTTCAGGCCATTTCATTGGTCTCCACCAGGGTGCTCGACCCCTGGGCCCTGGAGTTCAGGGGGCAATCTTTCCTCCAGTGGAAATTCCCATGTTTGGGACATAGGCCACACGAAAGCTTCCGGTGCTTGCAACCGCCTCAAAGCGCCCATAATCTGGTCTGGTCATATTCAAAGCATCTTTTTATCTCTGCCTTGTCGGAAGGGGTCCTGGGTTGGTCTGCTTGGGCATGCCTGTTAATTTTTTACCTATCTCCTTAGGCAAATGTCAAGTTTTGATTTCTTTGTTTTGTGGCTCTTTCTTTCTTTTGTTTCCTTTTTTTTTTTTAAATGAAGTCCTAGATCAGTTGTCTTATTTTTATCACAGGCAAAGTACACAGAAAAACAGACAGTTTTTGTGATCCCCCCCAGTGGATGAGGGGCGAAAGCTGCTTTAAATCAAGCTTAGATAAACACAGAGACAGTCCCCATCCGCCTGCACAGGGAACTGAGGAATTTGCACTAGCCTTCCTCAACCCCCCCTGAGTAATGGTGATTGATGGCACTTTCCTCTTCCTGGTACATGCTGGGAGCTGAGGATGGGGGCTCTACAGGTTTTTGTGCAATGTCTACTATTGGCACTCCAGAGGGACATTTATCTAGTTTTTTGCATGTTGTCCTCTTTAATTTCTTTGCTTCCCAGGGATACCATACTGCAGGGTGATTGCCCTCTGTATCTAGGTTCTCAGTACACTTGGGCTCCAGGTCCAGATTCCCTGCTTTAGCCTGATAGGGACTAGTGCACCCAAGCGCTGGTTCGGAAGAAATTTTGGTGAGGGTGAGCGGGGAAGAGCTCTCCTCTAGCCTGCCTGTGCCCTGTTCCCTCTTTTTTTTTTTATTAAAAATGTAATTATACATTTTAAAATTTTTTTACCAGTTCCCTCCCTCCCCCTCCTCCCCCCAAACCCCCTCCTCCCCCTCCTCTCCCTCCCCATCCCCCAGTGCCTCCCCCCCAATTCCCAGAGAGTCCTCTATTGTGTACGCCTGACTCTCCACTGGGTCCTCCTCTCTGATGACATATAAGGACCCAGTGGCATTTCCATAAGCCCTTTCTCTTGTTCCCCTTAAGCATAGGAGCACTACTATGGCTGTCAATCCCTTGCCTCCAGGGATCTCGGTGCCCTTAACAGATGCTAGACTTTATGAGGGCAACAGTGTGCTGGACATTGCGCAGGGCATGCAAAGTCCCATTATGATTGCTTTGGACCCAACTATTGTTGAGAATCTTGCAAATCGTTGTTCCTCCCATCCTTTTGCTCTTACAATCTTACCGCCCCCTCTTCCGCAAATGTCCCTGAGCTCCAGGATGGGGAGAGATTAGGCTGGCCTAGTTCTATGTGATTGATATAGAGTCTCTGAAGTTCTGGATTGTGGTTTGTTGACTTTCTTTTGCAGTTTTGCTGCTCCTACAATGCCCTTCACTCCATCCTTCTGGGCACTGTATGTCACCCCCTGGCCAGAGACAGAAAGCTGTTAAACTGGAGTCTTGTTATAATAGCACATTCAAGGGTAGATGTAATAAAAGTAGGAAACCTCAGTGAGGGAGGGGTCCATCACCCATTTGCAAAATGATTACTTTTTATCTGCTAGAGTATATGCCCTCTCCTTCTGGTGAGATCAAGAAAGAACATCTGTGAACTTAACCAGGTTTCTCATTACTTACTTGCAGACCTTGATGGAGGCCTATTTTCTCTGCTGTAACATGGTCCCCTCTCTCCTTGTTTCTGGTGTGGCCCTCCTACCCGTGACCTAGGTAAGCTCTGTCCCTGCCCACCCCCAGAACCCCAGGCCAAATAATTCAGTTTAGTGAAATTGAAAGATCTTAAGAGTTAAAACGACAATGCCAAAGTCAAAGTGCAAATCCGTGAGAAGCAACACTCAAGTAAACAAATCTCCCACTGAAGAAATTAGTCCCATAATGTTAGACTCCAACCAGAACAAACCCACGGAAAAAGGCCAAGAAAGCCTGACCCAGGATAACAACTTTCAAAATTTGATCATTACCATGTTCAATACTATGAAAGAGGAAATCCGGGAGGAATTACATAATCGAATCAATCACTTTGAAGAGGAACACAACAGACATTTGGAGGAGTTGAGAAAAACAGTGCAAGAAACAAAAACTGGCATAGAGCAGTAAAACAGACTCAAACAGAGTTTAAAACTGAGCTACAAGACAAGTTATCTTCAACCCAGAACTCTACAGAGAGTCTTATCAACAGAACTAACGAAGCAGAAAACAGAATCTCAGACCTTGAAGATAAAGTGGGAGTACTAACTAGCTCAATGGAAAAGGTTGTTAAAGCCAAAAATATACTTGAGAGAAATATCCAAGAGATATGGGACACCCTGAAGAAGCCTAACATGCGTATTCATGGAATACCAGAGCAAGAATCTCAAAATACCACCCCTGAGGAAATTTTTCAAACGATCATCAAGGAAAACTTTCCTCATCTAAAAAAAGAGAGGCCCATCCATATACAAGAGGCATTCCGCACCAAAATAGAAGCACGCCGTGGCAAATAATAGTTAAAACACTCCACATTCAAGATAAAGAACTGGTGCTGAGAGCTTCAAGGGAGAAAAAACAAGTCACTTTTAAAGGTAAACCTATTAAAATAACAAATGACTTCTCAGTCGAAACAGTAAAAGCAAGAAGAGCTTGGAGAGACATACTTCAAGTATTGAATGAGCAAAAATGTCAACCCAGGCTGATTTACCCTGCAAAACTATCAGTCATGATCGAGGGAGAAAGAAAAACTTTCCAGCACAAAGACAACTTGACGGGATACATGTTCACCAAACCAGGCCTTCAAAAAATGCTAGAAATGATACTCAAGCGTGAAGAAAAAAACAGGCATATCCAGAACAGAAGGCAAATATAATACCATTAAAAGTGAAGCAATATACTTATAAAAATTACTAAACATAATAAATGTCTAGAATTAAAAATAGTTTCTCCATTATAACACTAAATGTTAATGGAATTAATTCACCGATCAAGAGACACAGATTACAAACTTGGATTAAAAATCACAATCCATCAATCTGCTGCCTGCAGGAAACCCATCTCACCACAAAAGATAGGCACGCTCTAAAAATAAAAGGCTGGTCAACAATTCTACAAGCAAATGGAAGCAGAAAACAGGCAGGGGTAGCCAATATGCTATCAGACAAAGTGGACTTCAAACCAAAGAAAATTATAAGAGACACGAATGGATACTACATTTTAGTCACAGGTACAATTCACCAGGAAGACTTCACAATACTGAACATATATGCACCCAATACGGGCTTCTCCACATTCATTAAGAAAACCCTACAGCGTCTGTTCCCTCTTGAAGGGGTAAGTCTGGATACTGGTGACCGGTCCCAGTTGCACTCCCCAGACCAGTCCTGCTCCTCAGGCAAGTCCCACTCTCTATTCCAGTCCCACTTCGCAGACCAGTGCCACTTCGCAGTTCAGTGCCACGTCGCAGTTGCTCACTTGCCTTTTTTTCCAGCCCCTGGCCTGCACGCGGCCCCTCCCCCACGAGTAGGGATAAATCTCGGTGAAATGAACTGTCCATGCCAAGCACCATCCCTGGCCACTCCCTGACCTGCAGGTCTGGAGGCACGTGCAGCCCCCCCTTCTCTGAGCTGTTTGCTCTCAGTGTCTGCCAGCTCTAGGAGCTCTGGCAGCTCCGCCCACTCTCTCTCCTCCCTGGGGCTTTCTGCCTGGCATGTCTGGGTTTTCTCCCCCACGGATTTTTCCAATCTCCTTGGGTACCCAGCGCTGGGAACCTTGGCCAAGTGTGAATTCCTCTAAGTCACTGGCCCTTTCCCCGCTGCTCTACCCGGCCCGTACTCCAGCGGCCCCAGTCCCGCGGAGGTTTTCCTCACCCTGCTTCCCTGTGTCCCCCGCGGGCACCCCAGAAGAATCTCTACTCTGCTGCCTTGGCTCCGAAGTTGTGCGGGGAGCTAGAAGCTGCTCTGGCTGCTCCTCACTACTTTCCCGGCCCTGTGGCCCTGCATTCCCACTGGAGTATTTCCTTGAGCTGCTGCTCCTTGACCCTGGCCAGTGGCCAGGCAGAATCTCTGCTGCACTCCCTGCCCCACTGCTCCGAAGGGCACCCAGGATGGCTTATTTTTGGCTCCGATGGCTGGGGCCCTCCTCCTTTGCCCGGGGAGCTAGAAGCTGGCTCTGGCGGCTCTCCCTTTGTCTTTGCCTCTGGTGGAGGCTGCATTGGATAGGGAAGGAATGAATGTTGCCTCAAGGGCAGAAACAATGGAATAAAATCCTGGAGAAGGGGACACCCCAAAATGTTCCTCCCGCTTCTCAGCTAGATTTTTCACTCTTGTCCAGGTGGTAGACAAAAACACATTACCCGATTGGATCCAAGGTGCTAATTCAAGGGCTGTTTGCCACATTTTTGAAATAGCAGAGCTTGTATCCTTTATACCCTGGCTTCTTAGTATAGATCCCAGTGCGGCTGGCACTTACACATTGAATTCCCCATATTTCCCAAGTTTTCACTTACCCCAAAGTCTGCTTAGCTCCGCCCCTTTAGAGAAGCTTCCTCACACGGGGCACCAGAATGCTGAGACGATTCTCCCAGGCACACACTGCGAGGGCTCCAGGCCGTAGAAGCGGAGAAAGGCGAATATGCTGCAGGCCCTTTACCCCCATCCAAATCCAGAGGCCTCTGGACACAGCAGGGAGTTAGTCAAGGCAGCACTCTGTCACTCACTCATACACACAGCTCCTGGCTGTAACAACCTGACCGCCTGCACCTCCACCTCAGCCCTCCAGAGACTCGGCAATGGATGGGGAGTTTGTCAAAGCAAAAATCTCAAGTTTATTGGGAGTAACAATTCAGCTTATATAAATTTTTTTTTTATTATTTATTCAACTGTGTGCATATGCGTGTGTATGTGCGCGCGCGGGTGTCTGTGTGTGTGTGTGTGTGTGTGTATGTGTAGAACCACGGACGAATTCGTGAACCACCATGGACGCCTCCACCTCCTTCTGCCCCGGGATTCACAGGCTCCGCCCTACCAGGACCAGAAGCGCAGACCGCCCCCGCTTCCGCCTGGCGTCTATACGTGGGATCTGGGATCCGAACTCAGGACCTTCCGCCTGCAAGGCGGAGGCTTAACCCCTGAGCCACTTCTCCAGCCCCAAATTCAGCTTATATAGACAAAGACTCAAAGCCGCAAAACACCAGCCAATTACCTTGATGGTCAGTATAGCACATACTCTGCATAGGTCACACTAAACATAAATCTATGTTGGCTCCTATAAGCCAATTAGGACTCTGTGTACTGTGATCAGGGTCACGCCTAGGACACCAGCTCCCAGCGCCATCTTTGGCCCTATGTGCTAAGCCATGCCCTGCTCACTCACTCCCAGACCGTTATCTCTGGGTGGGCCCAACAAATCACAACCCCGTGTCCTTCTGTGTACAGCTAGGATTTGCCTCTTTAAGTTTCCAGAACCTCTAAAAACAATGTGAATACTTCGGGACCAAAAATTTACCACATGAGTTCTTAGGGGCATTTCAAATTCAAACAGTAAAATGTGCCCTTTGCTATACCACATTTAACTCTTAGAACATGAATGAATCTCAGCAATAACTTACTTAGTCCTCTGCTTTGATTTGTAGAAAGTGGATGCTACTTTTTCACAAAAGTATACAGAGATAAAATGATCAATAGAATCCTTTAATGTTTCTCCGGGGATTGGGGGAGGGGAGGCACTGGAGGGTGGGGAGGGAGGGGTGAGGGGAGGGTGAGCAGAGGTGTGTGGGGGGGGAGGGAGGGAATTGGTGTACCTATTAAGCTTGTATGAGCGGAGATAATAAAAAATGTTTAAAATAAATAAATTAAATAAATAAATAAATAAATAAAATGATCAATAGAGCATTAATTATATGGGAATAAATATGTATATATATTCTGTTTTTATTTACTAGCTATTACTTGTTTATCTGAATTAATATTTTTTCATTAACTTTTCTAAGTCTTGAAAATGACCACCAGAGTCAGAGAACAGGCTTCCACAAAGCCTCTCTATCCCTTATAAGATAAGAGATCACTCCCCTAGTAGAGACTCTTGTGGATACTTTTAAACAAATTTCAGCCTTGACAAACCATCTCATTATCAGTAGAACTTTGTTTTAAAAATACACAAAATATGTTTCTAATAAATGTCCTTTGTAACTTACCATGTATTACATAGTTATGGTAATCTCATTATTGCACACATAGTAATCAGGATTTAGGGGAAGTTCATGTTATTTAACAGACTGTGCACTACCGGTTTTTATTGGCAACACAGCTGGAATCATTTTTCAGGATGAAAGATCACTCTCAATAAACTCACACTGCTGGTGGGACTGAGAACTGAGAAATGCTCAAATATGAGCTTTAAATTGGCTGTTTAGAATAGGCACTGCTTGGCAATCCCTGTGTGGCACATTAAGCAAAAATGAAACATTTAATTTTAATTAGAATATTGAATTAGGTTCTAAGTCAGATCTAAGGCAGAGTTACAAAGGGAACTGCACTACTGTGTTAAAAGTGTTAAGTAAATGTACTGTACCCTGAAATGAACATTTATAGAATTTCGTTTACATCCAATATAATTGTGATTGATAAAAGATGCTAGAAATTGCCCCATGGATAGAAAAACATGAAGTAATGCAATGCTAAAAAGAAGAGTATAATCCAATAATACATGTTTCAACTTTGATATTAAAAGTTTTCCTTAATGCGTACACTATTTGTTATGAAATGCTTTGATTTGGCTATTTACATTTGTCGTACTGTGGTTTCAATCAGTTGCAGGACAACCCAACAGGACTTTTCACTGCATGACAGACAGCTTACCTTCACATGCTAGTTCCCATTAGAGTCAGGGATGGTTGAACAGACTCACACTTAACAATAATGGATAGCTTAGCAATTTGAACCAAAAGAAAATGAATATCAATGAATGTTGCATTCTGTAATACATCCTCGGTTCAACTGAAAGTTTTTAAGGAATTAGACACTAGACTTAGGACACTTGGCAACTACTTTGAAAAATATTTGAATTTTTTTCTTACTTTTTAATTGCATAATTTCTGTGGGTCATTGTTGCTTTTTAGAAAAAAAAACACTACTTCTTTTTTTTTTAAATTTATTATTATTATTTATTCAACTGTGCGCATGTGCGTGTGTGTGTGTGTCTGTGTATGTGTAGAACCATGGACGAATTCGCGAACCACCATGGACGCCTCCACCTCGTTCTGCCCCGGGATTCACAGGCTCCACCCTACCAGGACCAGAAGCGCAGGCTGCCCCCGCTTCCGCCTGGCGTCTATACTTGGGATCTGGGATCCGAACTCAGGACCTTCCGCCTGCAAGGCGGAGGCTTAACTCCTGAGCCACCTCTCCAGCCCAACACTACTTCTTCTTAAGCCTAACTCTCAGATACAATTTTTGAAAAACTCTTAGCTGAAATATATTTCAGGTAAAAAGCAAATATTTAATGAAATTATTGATCTCTTAGCTATCATAACCAAACTTGGAATTTATGGTGCACATGTAAACTAATTTAGAAACCTAGGCGATGAATGAATGTATTACACTAAGTTCTTGAAAAATCTTAACTTTTTATTTATCAAATTTATCTACAAGTATTCAATGTTTTCCCTTCTTGTTGAAAATACTAATAGTCTATTATGAAATTATCAAATTCAGGTCAACCGTTTTCTTGAAAAAGGCATTGCAAATTAAAAATAACTTTTGATAGGTGAATTTTCAAAACACAGTATATTAATGTGGGTATGGAAGCCTGTAGAGAGATTTTCATGGGTTCCCTCAGCTGCAGCATCAAGTTTCTGCCTGACTGTGGCTTCTAAGGGCATAATTGTTTATAATTATGACTGCTGATCCTCTTAGTATGGGAATTAGGAGTTATATGATAGAGTTTTAGTAAGTACTTATTTGACTGTTGCATTTACTCAGAAATGTCCATGCTGAAGCTATTAGCATATGCACTATTTTAGTTTTTACAAGAATTATGTGGATAGAAGATTGTTTTATGTGAGTTTGCAAATGAAAAAGAAATTTAAAGCAAGTAGTCATTGCATACGGATAGAAAATAGCAAATTGAGATTCTGAGTTGTGTGTCTTTATTCCTGTTCTGCACTAGAAAAGCAAGTTCTCAGAGTCATATCTTGCAAACAGTCAAAGGATTTCTACAGCATCATTATTATACTTTAAGTTGCATTCCTGCATTTTTTTTCACAGAAATGCAGTCCACTGCTGTTTCTGCCTGGCGTTTTTTACATGGGACCTTGGATCTAAACTCTGGACCTTCTACTTGCAAGGCAGAATCTTAACCCCTGAGACATCTCTCCGGCCCAATTTCTATCATACTTATAAATAATTGAAATTTCTGGTCACGTCATAAATTTCACCAAATTTTCTTTATTTTTTAGATAAAAGGTAGTTTTTTGTATCTACTTGCAAGTCAAACTCATTCATTTATTTAATGAGATCATTTCTTTCTAAGTGATTGCCTTTACATCTCTTCTGTCTATTAATGAGGACGAAATTCCTTCACTGATTAGTTCTCAAGAGGTATACTACTCACATGAAATATAAACTATATCCTACAGTTGGACAACATCACTGAAAGGCCTTGGATAGCATCTTTGAGAATCATCACTTTTACTTGGTTGACTTTCATATTAATAGAATTTTTTTAGATGGAATTACAAACAAATTCTTGAAATTTTATTTTGGTTGGGTCCAGTTTATACTACCTAACATCATAATAATGAAGCTGAATACAATAGCTATTCCACTTTGATTCATCATTTATATTTTGGTGATGTGACAGAATAAAATACATAGGTATTAGTGATGTCATTCCCACCAATTGTTTGGTTTTTTTTTTTGGTCTGTGTCACTATGTATTCAATAATGTGACTATGTCTCTAACATTACATTTACACCACCTTACCATTCTCGCTGACCCCCTTCTTCCCTATTAGTACTCTCCAATATGTATATCTTTCTGTTCATCATTTACTATAGTGGTAATACCACAGTTGCAATGATCGTGTGATATCCATAAGACAAGGTTACAAACCTCTGCTCATCTCCAGTTTTACACTCTTTGTGCCTAATCTTGTGTATTGTTCTTGGGGCCCTTGGGAAGGTGTTGCAGATGCAGTGACTACATAAGAGTTCAACAGTAACTTACTTTCAGTACTTTGAGCAGGTACATAGCTCTGTATTAGCTGTCACCCACTGAAAATAAGAGTACCTTTGCTCAAGTCTGATAGTACCAGGGAATACACATACATCATCGGAGAATTTCACTGCATATCAATTTAGCTTGAGACCACCTCAGGGATGAACTTTTGTCCAATTTTAAAGTACCAGCATGTATTACCTCCTGTGGAGAAGAACTCAGAATTAATCAGAATGTGCATGGCTATCTTTAAAAAAATCATGACAGTATATATTTGTTACTAGTAGGCACATTTTGACTGATAGGTCAGTAGTGTTGCACATACTGTCCGCCACTTGGTAAAAAAGCATTGGAAATATTTTTTCTCAATCAGAATGCTTATTACTTTCTAACACTCTGAATATTAGCCATCTGAGAGGAAGTGTCCAGCTCATTTCTACTTATATTTCTTTGTTTTCTGTATCCACATGTTTGTAGTATTTTAGCAGTAGGATATTACCATCTAGCTCTGGTGAGCAACCAAGAGCAATGGAAATAGTCTGTATTGTTTTGAAGCTTCTGGGGGTTATGTGGTTAGAACTCCAAAAGAATTATCTCCAGTAACGACAATAGGGTTTTTCAACAAAGAGTGTATATTTTATCCATTCATGAAGCATACTTCCATACAAACTTTTCAAAGCATACTTTCATAAAAACTTTTTGAAATTTTGTTAGTTAGCTTATAACATAGTAATTTCTATGTGATTTTTTATAATTCATCCTAAATTAAGTTCTCCCTCCCCCAAATTTCCAACTTTCCCATGTCCTCATGTCTCCAACCCTGTTTAAACTTTTCTGTACCAAATATTCCTTCTCCCACTCTCTTATCACTTGTGTTTATCCTTGAAACTATTACAAAGCTACTTGTATTCACTAAATGAAGATGAAAATGATAAGTTAATGTAATGAACCTGAAATGTTATATGTATATGTGTAAAGGTGACTAAGACAAAGTCTCCTTAAAGAGACTAGTTAATTGCTCAAGAAAGGGGTCTGAAAATTTGTGAATACAGAGAAAATCTTTAATCAATTTCCAAGATATTCAGAGAAAGTCAAATAATTAGACTGGTAAGGAACCTAGGCTGAGAACCAAGTCAAGTTCAGGTCAATTGTGTGAGAGCAGAGGCCAAATTTCCATAGCTGATGTATCTTCTGGTCAACACAGAGCTTGTACTGGTTACTCTTTGTGCTGCTGTGAGGCAAAACCCAAAGTCAAACAATTTAAGTAATAAACAGAGATTTATTCAGCTTATGGTTCAGGAGGGGAGATACAGTTTTTAATGGCAGAAGCATCATGGGTGGTGGCATACTGGAGACAGACTAAGTCACATTCATCTAGGAAGCTGAGAACTGCAAGACTTCTATGTGACTTTTTATAATTCATCCTAAATTAAGTACTCCCTCCCCCAAATTTCCAACTTTCCCATGTCCTCATGCCTCCAACCCTGTTTAAACCTTTCTGTCCCCAATATTCCTTCTCCTACTCTCTTATCACTTGTGTGATAAGAACTCTGCTGGAAGTACAATGGGAGTAGTCCACCTCAAAGTCCATCTCATGTAACTGTTTTCCTCCCACAAAACTCCACTTTCTAAAGGTACCACTGCCTTCCCAAACACATGAAAAGTGTGGGGGACACACTTCAAACCATGACAGAGCCATTCAAAAACCTATACTCTTTGGTCTTAGAAACATCATGAGTTGGTTTACTTTTTTTTTTTAAATTTGGAAATTAAAATAGTGTTGAATTATAGTAAATCATAAAATATCAATCTGTACTTTTATTATTATAATAGCTGTTAAGAAAATATAGAATGATATTCATGATTATCTATGCAAAACATTTAATTAAAGAGAGGTAGATATCCAATATTTCTCCTTCTGCAGGAAGAAGAAAAGGGAGAGACAAATGCCTAATTCCTTTTTCCTAGGAAACATCATTGCTTTTAATTCAAAATAGAGAGTAATAAAGCACATATGTAGCCTTATGCAAATTGAGAGGGGACTTTATACATATTTATATTTAGTAGTAAATATTTTTCTTTTTATAATGAACCAAAATAAGCAAACTTTAGAACCTCATTTATGAATATTTGGCAACAAAAATGATTCCTATGAATTTACAGCAATTAAAATGTGGAATGAATGAAATAATTAAAGTATGTCAAATGTTCCCAATTATTAAATGTCTGTGGGTGGTATTTCAAATTAGAATTTCAATGCCAAATCAGAAACAAGTTTCCATAGCTGTGTTCTGCCCAATCTTAGATGGGCATTGATCCACATTATGAACACCATGGATTACATCCCTATGTGTCCCCACCTTTCTGTTAAAGAGTAATTCTATCTGGAGTTGTTGGTCTCATGAATAACCGTCAGAAGATTTACAACACTATCCAACTACTCCAGTCCTCCTAGTACTCATAATATAAGGGTCATGCTGCTTTCATGAGAAAAATATTATGTTCATCTCTCCAAAATCTTGAGAACTCATAAGACCACCAAATATCATGTCAGGATGATCATCGGCTATTGTTTCATCTTCCCCTGTCCTTTTTTAAAAAAAATTTCTCTATTTAAACAGACGTAATAAGTAGTTGTATTTTCCCCTTTTCTCCCTCTTTCTCTTTTCTTTCCTCTCCCTTCTTCCCCACTCGCTTTCCCTCCCTTCCCTTGACCATTCCATCTCTCTTCTTCCCACTTTCATGCCTGACAGCTGTGTGGACAGCCAGGTTCCCTTCAAATTGTCTGCCCCAGTAAAATGCCTCTGTGGCATTTTAAGTGACACTTCCCTGGTAGACCATAGATAGGGGTGCTTCCGTCTCACCTTCTAGCCCTTTCCTCTAAGTTTTCTCACTGTATGTAATTATTTCTTCTGCATTTCTCACTGATCTATGGGAGAATGTTGATAGGTCATGGTGGGGGTAGTTTCACTGCAGTGAGGCACTGGATGTAACTATTTCATCATGTCTGGCATGAATTGGCCAGCAGTGAACCTCCTTGCCTTCAGACTCTTACAATCTTACTATCCCCTCTTCTACAAAATTGATTGAGCTTTAGGATGGGAGGTGATGTGGTTGGCCTGACTTTGGTTATGAGTTTTATGGTCACCAATACTTTGTATTCTGTTGTTCTCTGATCTTCTTTTCTAATAGGCTATGTCTTGTTTGGGTGTGAGATATTTACTTATCTAAAAAAAAATCACTAAGATTGTGAAATGCAACCAGATGTTTCTAACATGCCACAAAGTATTTCTTTTTAAAAAGGAATAAGAGATCTCTTTTTATCTAAAGATAAAATGAGAGGTGATTGGATGGAGGTTTGCTATTGGATGTGTGGTTAATACTGAGACATCTGACCCTACTTAGTGTCACTTTTCTCCCCATTGTCCACTGTTGCTTAAACTGATTTGCATTACTGGGTGTGTGTTCCCTGGTTCATAGCAAGAAGGAGTTAGGGGCTAGTAAGCAGGTGGTTGGTTCTCTAGAGGTTAACCCCACTTCCCACTTGTCCTGTTCCTCCCCTATTGTCCCCACTATTCCTGTTCTTCCCTCCCCTTTGAGACTTTTCTCACATAAATCCTTTTTTGAATGTTTACCCTTGTTCTTTTGTTTCTGCTCTTATGGGATCTTCTTATACCCCCCTGGCTTGAGCTCCTTTGCATTAGTGGGAGTTGCAAGAGTTTCTTTTTGATTACATCATACTCATGGTTTAATAGTAAGATCCACTTATAACAGAGAACAAACAGCTTCTGTCATTCTTGTTCTGGAATAGTTCAGTCAGTATGTTTGTTTTTTTTCCAGCTCCATCCATTTAATGGCAAATTTCATTAGTTCATATGTCTTGACAGCTTGAATACTATACCACTGTATATATTTTGCACATTGTTATTAACCATTTTTCTACTGTTGGACATCTAGGCTCATTCTATTTCTTTGCAACTGAGAAAAGAGCTACTATGAATATGGTTGTACACATGACTGTTCCAGGATGCAGTACTCTCTGGGATATCTCCAAAAATGTTGTAACTGGATTCTATGTTACTTAAATTTTAACCATTTTATGAACCCCTAAACTTATCTCCAAAGGGTTTGTATGACTTTACATTCCCATCAAAAATATATGAGAGTCCCCTATTTCCCACATGCACGATAGTATCTGCTGTCATTTGTGTTTTGGATTTCAACCATTCTGATTGGAGTGAGATGATTTTTCAGGGTGGTTTTAATTTTCATTTCCCTAATGACTAGAGAGGTAGAAAACATTTAAAGGTGTTTGTTAGACATTTGAATTTCTTCTTGTGAAAAATTTCTTTTCAGTTCTGTAGTCCAGTTTTTAATTAGATTGTTTTCTTCCTTAGATTGAAACACAGCTTCATACAATGGAAGACCAGTGAAATAGACAACAACCATCCAGAGTGTTGACCCTAAAATACTCAGCTAAAATCAAACCAGCCAAATATCTTCCCATTCCAAGGCTCAGGGAATCTTACAGAAGATCAGGCAGTAAGATTGTAAGAGTCTGAAGGTGGTGAGGTCTACTTCCAGCCAGGACATTCCACTCAAGACAAGGCTGCTGTATCCAGGAACTTACTGCAGTGAGACATAACCTCACCAGACCTACTCAGTGGGTGACCTATCTACATTCTCCCACAGGCCAATGAGGAATTCAGGAGAAATAATTACATGCAGTGTGAACCTTAGAGGATTCATCCAGACAGGTGAAAAGAAGTGTCCCTATTTGTGATATACACAAGGAAGGATCACTTAATCTGCCACAGAGGCCTGAGCTTCTACCAGAACAGACAATCAGAAGGAAGCCCTGATTCTCATACAGAGAAACAGGAGAATGGGAAGGAGAGGGATGGATTGGTAAAGGGAGGGAAGAGTTTGGAAGGAAAGAGGAGGAAGGGAAGGGGAACAAGGTTAGGGACAACCTCTAATTGTGTTTATAAAACTAGAAAAATAAAAATAAACATGAATGGGCAGATCCTTTTCAGAGGGACACAGAGGGACGAAAATATTGTGAAACAATAAATTTTCTTTGATGCTACACCTAGAACCCAGTGAAAAATAATTTTAACAGTACTAGAAGTAACAGTTATATGATTTTTTTTCATAAATTGTTGGTCAGAGTGGTCTCAAAGACTCCCCAAACAGTATAAAATTTTGTTGTTGCTCTTAGTTGCCATTCTAAAACAACAGTAAGACCTTACTACTGCAGATGCAATGCACATGAATCATAGAACATGGATAAAAAGAAAGAAAACTCTAGCTAGAAATGCTCTGGAACCTTTCTCCTTGCTGAATAGCTTGCACAGTACCAGAAAGTACCATTAAATCTACTAAAGAAGAAAAACAATCAACTAGTGTCAGTGTAATTGATGTATCTCTTGTTGACCAGGGAGCAATGAGGAACCTTCACTGATAATGACTAGAACCCTCAGTCATCTCCATAAACAGGGGTTTTGTTTATTTGCCAGTGACTCATAAATTGGCATAGTATAATCTCACAAAGAAATATATCAGCTATTGATGTTGATCAGATATTTGAAAGATATAGTAGATATTTTAAATGAGAAGATATTGAGTTATGTTGATATTATGTTGTGTGAGTTATGTTGCTTTTATAAATCACTATGGGTAGCCCCAAAAATTGTAATACTAAAATCTGGGTGAATAAATCAAAATTTGAAAGACATGTATAAAAAACAAAGGGACATTTGATTTCACATAAAGTCATGGTCATTCAGTAGCTGGAGGGAAAATCAAGCTTATTTTCTACCAAGATGACTAAAATCCCCCCCCTAAAAATTTAAAAGTCCAAGAAATTAAAACTTTTTTTTTCAAGGTAACATCCATTGCTAGGGAAATGTGGGACCACAAATTCCTTATGCTTTGCAAATGTGAAACTTTTAGATGCACCAGTAGTACTTGGGTCTGTAGGAATGTGAGGGCTTATATTGATTATCAAGTTGTGGATCTAGGAATAAATGGGCATCCTCTTGGGGGTTTATCTAGATTGTCTTAACAGAGATGAAAAAACCCAACTTAACTAGGGGTGGAAAAATTCCATGTATTGGCATAGTGGACTACACGAAAATGAGGAACCTAGCATTGATAGCTGTCTGCTTTCTTACTGAAGATGCAACATGAACAGTTGCCAGAGGCTCCTATAACTGTGACTATCACATCACTGTGAACTTTATTCTTAGGTTATGGGTCAAAATAAACTCTTCTGTCCTTAAGTGGTGTTTATCAGGTTTTTTGTCACAGTAATGAGACAAATAATAACTACGGGGATTTATTCCACTCTACCCACAGAAACTGATAGTCCCTTTTTAAAATCAATGCTGAGGTGCTGTCTTGTGAGACAATAGTTCCAAATGGTTCGATAAAAATCCTCAATCTGTTAAACAAAGTTACTCAGCAGTTGTTGCCTTATGTCTGTCTCCTGACAGCTGAAAACATATGAAAACAGGAAAGTTCTACACTAAAAACAAATTCCAACCACTACTGTAGACAAAAAAATGAACAATGAAAGGAAGGTATAAAAATATGGCTTCTTTATTTATATAAAAACTAGATATTGTATAATGTAATAAAGCATATTGATACATGGAATAACATATGTGAACTTTGAAATCATTTGTATAATTATATGAAGCCATTTCACAAAAGAACACAGACATAGTGAATTTGTTTACATAAAACATCAAGGAAATTTGATATGGGTGGTAGAAAGCATGAGAATGATTGCTGATGTATATGGAGTTTCTTTGGTGGTAAGTAATTGTTCTCAAATGATTTCAAAATGTTCATCATGTCCCAAATGTTACTAAATTGTATATAGAGCCATCTATGGAGGTCTATGCCTGTAAGCTCATCTTCCGTAGGTAGACAGAAAAATCAGTCATTCAACATCACTCTTAACTACATAGTGAGTTCATAGATAGCCTGGATTGTATGAGATCTTCTTCCAAAGTAAATTGCAGAACTATCTCAGTTTCCCATGATTTTAATATCTATACAAGTGTATATACATAGAGTAAGAGTGGTTTCATAACAAAATAAATAAAAAGCTTTACTTCTAAGTACTTGTCTAGTTCCAATTCAGTATGGAATCCTGAATACATCTTATTGTTGTTATAAAATAAATAAATACTTAAGTTTAATACTTTTGATATTTGTCATACTTTGGATATGAAAAGCAGTGATCATACAGTCTGTAAATATATATTCAGGGTTCTTGAAATTTAATACTTCAAATTGGGTCTATACTTAACTGATTTTTAAGATTTTAATCTTTATGATGTATATTCAAAACAACTTATTTAGATCAACTCTTTTACCCTATTTATTATAGTTGTGTAATTGTAATATAGTTTGATTAAATTTGACAGTCCATATTTCATTGTGGGGGGGTTCTCTGATATTCTGGATGATTCTGTTAACATTTGGTAAAATCATTCCTTTAAGATTATAGTTCCTTGGATTCTGAAATTACACAAAGGGTAGTCCTCCCATATCCATGATCACAGAAACATACAGACATATTTCATTGGCCTTGATGCATCTTCAGAAGATGCATCTTATTTTCCCTCGTTCAGCCCCTTATCAACTATTTTCCCTGCCACATATGCATTCCTTTTTTGTCAGTAAAGTTTGCCAGAATCAAGCTTTTGCAACACTGAAGGTGTGGGAGAAATTAAATTTCGGTTTCCTCCTGCAAAGTTAGTTTTCTTTTCCTTGTCTCAAGCACCAACACAATTCTGATCACTTTTCTTAAACACGCTCCCTGTATGGCTCCACACTGTCTGATAACCTACATTTTCCCCTAAAACATTTGCCAGATCATTTAATAAAACTTCAATGACCAGCTTTCCATCTCGATTAGGCCAGCACTTTAAATACTTTTTTTGTCTTTCTTAGATACTGGGAAGTCCATTTTTCTGGCTACGATGATTACCTGACTGATCCTAGCCCAGCACTTTTTCTTTAGTGAAAGGGAATATGTTTCTCAACTCAAATCCCATACCAAGAACAGAAACCAGAAGTCTCTAGCACTAAGGTTTTTCTGTTTGCGGATACCTATGAGTATATAAAAAGATTTCATAATCTTGATTCCTGTGATAATATTATGCTTAATCTGGACCCCTTAGAATAAATCTCACTGAATCCAAAATGCAAAGAATCTTTTGATTTGTAAGGTAATATATTCACAGGCTTGAGAGACAAGGTTGCATTCTTTTAACGTTATTCTTTGACCTGCTAATGTAATTTATAATTTTAATATAGAGAAATAAATATTTATTTTTAACTGAAAAATAATTTTATTTCTCTTTATTAGAAAAAATATCTTTATCTATGTTTTACAGATTAAAAATAATAAATGCTAATAAATTTTATATATTTGCATAACACTTACTACATTGTTGAGATGCATGGTTTTTAGCAATGCTTTTGCTCTGTGTTCTCCAGGCTATCTGGCCCACAAACTTCTGGGCAATTTTCTTGTACCTACTACCCATCTCCCTTAACAGTACTAAGATTATGATGAGAACCTCTGACTTTTGTGAGTTCTGCACCTCTGACTTGGGTCCTCTGGTTTGTGTGCAGTAACTAATTTAACACACTGGGGCATTTCTCTGGTATTAGGAAATGTTTTAACATAGATTCAGGAATGTATTTTCAAATCCTTTTGAGAAATTTCAGATATAAAAAGTATACCTATATCTTGATCATTTTAGAATAAAGTTTGACTACTAGTATTCAAAATAATGTCTAAATTTCAAAAAGTAACTTGTCAGTGTCAACAAAATTTCTTTGAAGGCTATTACTTAAGTAATATTGTTTAAGTGTATTGTTTAATTAGTTTCTTCAACTATCTTTGTACAAAGTATTTGTAGCAGGATTGTAGAGAACAATATAAATGAGACTCAAGGTAGTTTCCAAAATAGAGTACAATTATACAACCACAGAAAAAAATTAATTATGATTTATTATTAAAGGAATGCCTTACTTTGCCAACCCCAAATAGGGTATTCTTACCATCTTATTTGATATATAAATATATTACTATTATTATTTACAGGAGTTCAAAGATTATTGAGAAGTTTATTATTTTAGCAATATTGCAAACCATTCTACAAAACAATTTCATCTTTAGAATGAATCCTTGTGATATCTAAATCGAACAAATTATTTATCAGTAAAGATGTGTCAAAAGAAAGCAAAATGAAACATTACAGAACATGTTGAAGAGAAATAATATGATGAAAATACAGAGTATTCAAACTATTTCATTGTGTTAGAAAAAAATAGGCTTGTAAGACACTGTACGGGAAATGAACGCAGTTTGGATATATAAATAACAGGACACTTAAAAAATTTTAATATTAAAATAGAGAATGATATATATGGAGATTAGAGAGATGGCATACTTCGTGTAGCTCCTACTATACAAGCATGGCAATTTGACTTATCTCTAGAACCCATGTAAGAAAAAGTCAGGTATGATCGTGCATGCTGAGGAAGCAGAGACAGATGCTCTAAAGTTCACTGGCCAGAAACTTTAGATTATTACTGAACCCTGAATTGAACGAGACAGTGTGTCTCAACCGATAAATTGAAGAGTGATTAAGAGGACATCCAATGATTTCTACATGTACATGTCTACATGTACACATATGCACACACATACCAAAAAAGACCTATATTTACAGAATATTACATGGGAAAATAAATAAGCATTGGGCCATGAATAAGAGATTAAAATGGTAAAATGGTATTAAAGTTTCTGTACTGCATCCAAAGAAGCAGCCAGGCAAGAGAGTTGGAGGGAGTAGAATGAATTGATGAGGGATAGAGAGGAGGATGGGAAGGAAAGGGGGCATTGAAGGAATCAAAGTACTCAATATACTTGTGAAACTAAAATAAATAAATAAATAAAATAATTTAAAAAGAAATCTGCCTCTGATATACACAAAATCATCACAGGCCACACCACAGACAAGGAACTAGCCATACCTTCTGAAAAGTTTGCATAACTTGCTAAGCAGTCAGCCTAACTCATAGGAACAATGATAATCACTGAGCATGTTTGAAATATAACCTCAGAGTTTCCACCTCTGAACCTGGGTGGACATTTGACATTCTGATTTGTTCCAAAGTTTAGAACATCACATACTATTTCCTCTTGCTTTAAGAGTTAATCTAGCTAAGCCTGGACTCCTGGCCAGTTGATTAACCTAAAGATGTGCTAAGGATGTAAGATAAATAATTATCCCTTAATATAGTCTTCTCTCTCATTGCAGACATATATGGAGTTTCCACCATACAGCAAATATCTGCCTGTTTTTATGAGTTCTAATTCAAGAAGTATAACGTTTGCTTCTTTCTCTTTTTTTGATATTATTAGAAAACCTAAGCATGCTTTCACTAAAACTCTGGACTCTTTCTCAATCCTTCTCTAAAGTACCTGGCATTCCTACCTTGCTTCTACCATGCAGCTGATTGCTGCCCATCATTGTTGAAATTTCTTGGACCCTAACTCAAAAGTCATACATTACTTTTATTCTTCCTTTTTCTCCATCTCCCTTGCACCTAATAGCTACGAGATTCACAACTTGCTTCTCCAGTTGTATTTGTTTCAAATACTAATGAAATGAGCCTTCAGCTTAAAAAAATAAAGTTACTGTACTGTCTTGGTTATTCAAATGGAGCAAGTAATAGAGTGAGGAAAGATGTCAGGTTAGTTTGTGGGAATTTCTGGAGTCTGACTCTGTCACCTTAGGTTTCAGCTGGTACGAGCACACACACAGGAGGATGCTTTGAAGAGAATTGCATATAGTGAACTGAATATATGTCATGAATGGAGAGTCATATGGGATTGAAATTGGCTTGGTGGAAACTGAAGTTATGAGAAAAGGTGAATACCACTGAGGAAAGAATAAAATGGGGGTTGTGAAAGGTCGTGAAAGAATAAATACATTCTACAGCATAAGTCACTCAGAAATCACTGGGAAAAAGGAACTGTACTGAAAAATTAAAGACTATTTTGTTTTATTGTACACAGATTGTACTAATACCTATGTATTGTATTCCATCAGGACTTTATGAAGAGTGCGTAAACATGTACAGTGGATTCTCAGCAAGAATAATTTAATGTGTGCTATGAGGAAGCAATAGCAGAGAGGAAGAGGTAAACAAGGAGACTTCAGCTTTTAAGAGCATTTGTGTAACATGAGACAGTTCTGTCACTTTCAGTCTGCATTTCATGTGATCATGTAAACTAATATTACAAGGTAGATTTTCTACCCGGCACAAAGGAAAGGTATGTGTGATTCAAATGATTTAATTATCATATTAGTCAGTTTTAAATACAAGCAATCTACTTTTTCAAATAAAACTGTTGTATCACCTCTTGTATTACTTTGAAACTATTTTAATATTAACTAGTGAAATGAACATTCTGTTCTGGACAACTTAAATGGTCACCTTGATTACTAATCCATTTCATCTCTTGTAATATTCTCTTGGTAAGTTTAACATTTGTTAAGGACGACTGAGGAGTGGAAGCAGGAGAGACAGGACAGGTACCTATTGAGCTTGTATGATTAGAAAAAAAATAAAATGTAGGAGAAAAAAAGAAAATAGGAATTACAGCAAGTAGGATAAATTGATTTTTAAAGTAGGCTATGATATACTACCTTAATCACATATACATTGAATTATTCTAAACTTAATTATAAATATATAATATCTATTAGCAAAAAACCTGTATATTTATAAGGTCATCTAATAGATTTACATATTTAAGCTGGAGTTTACATTTTCCCTGGAGCAAAAAAAATAGTGGAATCACTTCCAAGAAGAATGCTATGATAATATTGAGCTTCTTATCATAGTCATGAATAATTTCACTTTAGAGCTTTAAATGTTGTTTTCAACAATATCTTGTGATGATCACAGCAATCAAACACAGGACCCTATACATGGAAGGCAATTGCTGTAGCTGAGCTATCCCTGAATGCCTTAAACTTTTAATGTTAACAATTTGTTATATTCTTTTGCTATAAATAAGTTCTGATAACAGATTCTCTGCACACATGACACATCTACCCATTCACATGTAAACATGTAAACATGTAAACATATATGCACATTTATATATTAAAAAATGACAAACCAAAGCCAAAAGTCAAGTACCTCTGCTACAACATGAAGCAGACTTTTTTTTTTATTCAATTGTGTATGTGTGTGTGTGTAGAACCACAGGCGAATTCGGAAACCACCATGGACCTTGCCTCCACCTCCTCCTTGTTTACTCTGCCCTGGGATTCACAGGCTCTGCCCTACTAGGACCAGAAACACAGGCGATCCGAACTCAGGACCTTCCGCCTGTAAGGCAGAGGCTTAACCCTTGAGCCACCTCTCCAGCCCATAAGGCAGATTCTCTGTACCAGTAAAAAAGGTAAAGAATAATTTGTTATTTCTTATAATACATCTATTACTATTTTCTTAACTTGCTATGTCGACTGAGTGTAATTTTAAAATTCCTTTGTTCTTTTCATTGATCTACTCTTGAAAGTTAAGTGTTCCTTTCATTGATCTACTCTTGAAAGTTAAGTGAAAGTGAATTGTAAGCCGTGTTATTCTTAGGCATTTTACATAAGTTTTAATCTTTGTGTGTTATGTATGTGGTGTGTGTGTATGTATATGTCTTTAATTAGCATACAGAGATATGAGCTCATTTTCTCTGTAAAATACTGAATTGTTATTAGGAAGAAAGTTGAGAATATTTATATTTTAAAATTTTTCAAATATTTATTTCATTGGGAGTATAGCACATCTTTGTGTGTGTGTGTGTGTGTGTGTGTGTGTGTGTGTTATCAGAGGGCACTCTGTATGCCTATGGAGGTCTAGGGGTGACTTCAGGAAACACCCTGGATTGCTCTATCTTCTCTTTGTTTTGTTCTGGATTTTTCCAAGTTCTGCCTTCCAGGATCAGAAGTTCATGCCACTGGCATTTCCTCTTGGCATTTTTATGTGGGATCCAGAATCTGAACTCAGGACATTCTGTTTGGGAGGCACAGGCTTAACACCTTAGTCATCTCTCTAAGCCCCAAGAATATTTGTATTTTAGAACAGAAAACAACAGGACAAGAGGGTTTGAAATTCAAACAGCTGGGAATCCAGGTTGCTACAGGGAAAGTATGTCTGGAAATTTGCAAGCATCCATGTGGGAAGTTAATATTTAGAAAAACAGCCCAACTCTTGAATATTAGGAGAATAAGAGAGAGAGAAAGAGAGGCAGAGAGAGAAAGAGAAGAGAACTTTTTGTCATGTGAAAGGGCATGTAGTTCCCTTTCTGTAAGTTTATTAATTCCTGCCTTCAAGGTCTAAAAGAAAGAAAGGAAGGGAAGGGAGAGGGCTGAGAGATTTATCTTTAGGGAAGGAAATGCAGACTACTCCCAACACTTCAGTATGGCTCTATGCTTACCATCTCTCTGGGAAGTGGAAATCCTGCCAAGATAATTTGGATAAATACCTAATTTAAAGATAGAAGCAAATTTAACTGCTAACCAGAAGAACTGGAGGTGGAATCTAGAAGAATCTCTAAGTGCATTCATTGAGCATGTACACATGTATGTGCAGATATATATATATATATTATATATATAATCTGCAAACATGTATAATCACATGTGGAGGCCAGAGGAAGAAATCAGGTGATTTCCTTAACTATTCTCTACCTTACTTTTGCGACAAGGTCTCTTAATGAAATTGGAGCTCAATGATTTTCCTAGGCAGATTATCCATGAATCCCCTTGTCTATGTTTCCCCAGCTCTAGAATTACAGAGAGGTTCCAATGTGTCTGACTTTTTATCCTGGGTGTTTAAGATCTGAACACGTGTCTGTACAAATGCAGCAAACACTTTACCAACCAAGTCATATCTTCATCTCATCATTGGATTTTTATTTTATTATTTGAAGTAAAATTTTGTTGCAGTGTATTTTGTCTGTTGCTGTGAGACAGTAGTCATACAATCAGTTTAAAGGAGAATGGGAGATTTATTTTACAGTCCAGAGAAGTGATAGTCAATTAGGATGTGTGGCAGAGGCAGGAGGTACATTCAGGTCATAGTATGCCTCATGGTGGCAGAGTGTAAGCTGTAAAATACAAGAACAGATTGCCAGGGGAAGCAGGTTAGAGCTAACAATCTCAAGACTTACCCGCTGTGATGTACTTTTCTCTAGCAAGTCACTTCCAAACGGTGTCTCAACCTTCCCAAATATTAATAATAGCTAAATCGTAAACACATGAAGTTGTTGGTGATCTCTCATATTCAATCCATGACAATTTAGTTCTTTAACAATTTCATTCATGAATATAACACATTTTAATTATTCTTTCTACCCAAACCTCTCTTGTCACCATCCCATTCCTAGGAACTTCCCTTCTGACCAGTCTCTTTCCTAGATTCATGAGTTTTGGCATTGTTTTGTGATCTGTTTGTTCAAAACTATGTGTGTGGTCATGATTGCTGCTCATTGGAGTCTGATGGAGACTAAGAAATGCAAATGCAGATGCAAATGCAAATGCAAAAAAGCATTGACTTCCTGCCACCCACCAATGCCTATCTCCCTGATTCTATGTGTAACAAACAATTGAACAGTGAGGTAGGTCCCTGAGACCCTCCTTCATCAAAGTCTGAATATGGTGTATCACACTGTTTTCCTGACCCAATGCAGAAAGAATATTCATTCTATTCCGATTGTGATTGCAATGCCTGTGTCTATCCCAGAAGATGATGGCATTTTTCAGCCATTTTCTAGGCTTTCTGGTTCTTGTCTTTCTGTTTCACCTTCTGCAATGTTCCTTGAACAATGTTTACACTTGTCATATATTTATGGTTTTATTACCTAATCATATGGTAAGGTCCAAACATGTAATGTCATGGAAACACTTCCTTGTAAAAATCTTAATAACAGGGGCTGGAGAGGTGGTTCAGGGGTTAAGCCTCTGCCTTAACAGGCGGAAGGTCCTGAGTTTGGATCCTAGACCCCACATATAGACGCAGGGCAGAAGCAGGGGCAGCCTGCTTTTCTGGTCCTGGTAGGGGGGAGCCTGTGAATCCCCAGGCAGAGTAAATAAGGAGGAGGTGGAGGTGGTCCTTGGTGGTTCCCAAATTCGTCCTTGGTTCTACATACACACACACACATACACACACACACACACACACACACACACACACACATACACACGCATACATGCACAATTGAATAAATAATAAAAAAATCTTAATAACAGGATTGTTATTATCTTAAAACTTGCCTGAAAAACATGTATTCCTATTCTATTTTTGAAGCATTTTAAAAGATAAATGGAGTTTTCTTTATTAATTGACCTTTGTTACCATTTGATAAATTGGGTGAATAATTAATACTTTTAAAAATGTACCTTTTATCATATCTTAGATTACATGTCTTTGTATATCTTTTAATATTATTGTTTGATAAAATCATTTCACATGTATAATTTGTACAGAGGTTTTGTTATTTTTTTCTTTCCATTCTGCTTTTACATTGAGTCTTTTAAAGTACCTGTATAATTGAAACTGTCTTTTATACAATCTGGCAATTTTCTTTTAATTAAAAAGATTAGTCACTTAAAGCAATTGCTTATTATTTTGTGTTGGTCTTCATTCTTAATCAGTGATCTCTAACTATGACAAAAGAGAAAGTGATAATTTATTATATTGTCTCCACATCTCTTTTGTAGTGGGATTATTCTGACTATAACCTACCATTACCTACATTGTCACTCACTTTCTCTTAGATATCACATATGCATTTCTACTTAACTGCTAATTAAAGTGCTTAACTATGATTTTAATCCCGTAGGTTATAAAAAGTAAAAAGATGTTTTAGCTGAGAAGATAGAGTATTTTTGTACATTATCCTTTAAAAAAATTATAATATTTTTTCCCAATAATACAAGCTTAATAGGCACCCCAGTGTCCTCCTCCTTCCACCCCTCCCCAGTCCCCATGGGGATTCCCTTTTCCCTCCCTTTTCCCCGTAACTTTCACTCTCCTCCCTCCCTTTCTCCAAGTGCCTCCCTCTGCCCCTCCTCCAATTCCCTGAAGCATCCTTTAGTATGAATGTCAAACTTCCTTCTGAGTCCTCCACTCCAGTGAGGTGTAAGGACTCAGTGGCATTCCCCAGAGCTGTTTCTTGGGCTCCCCTTTACTACCGGAATACTATTGTGACTGTTATTCCCTTGCCTTTAAGGATCCTAGTGCCTGTGATCCATGCAAGACTTTGAGGGGATCATTGACATCTCAGCCATTGTGCATGTCATGCAAAGTCCGATTATGGCTACCGTGGCCCTGACTTGTGTGGAGTATCATGCATAATGTTGGTCCTCCCCATCTTTAGGCTCCTACAACCTTACCACCCCCTCTTCCACAAATTTCCCTGAGTTTTAGGATGGTGAAAGATTTGGCTGATCTGGTTCCAGGTGTAGGGTCTTTGGTCTTCCGAATTATGGTTTGTTGTTCTTCTCAGTTTTGCTCTTCCTACACTGCCCTTGGCTCCATCCTGATTGGTATTGGAGATCACCTCCCAAACAGAGATAAAAGACTATTTAAATGTAATCTAACTATAACAGTAGATTCAGGGGCTGGAGATGTAGCTCAGGGGTTAACCCTCTACCTTGCAGGCAGAAGGTCCTGAGTTCGGATCCTAGACCCCATGTATAGACGCAGGGCAGAAGCGGATGTGGCCTGCGTTTCTGGTCCTGGTAGGGCGGAGCCTGTGAATCCCGGGGCAGAGTAAACAAGGAGAGATGGAAGCATCCATTATGGTTCCCGAATTCATCCGTGGTTCTACACATACACACACAAACATACATACACAGGTGCACACATGCATACACGCACAATTTAATAAATAATGAATAATAAAAATTTTTAAAAAAGAGTAGATTCAAAGGTAGATGGAATAGGAGTAGGAAACAGCAGTGAGAGGGGTCAGTCTCCTATTTGCAGGATGGTTATCATCTATCTGCCTGACTCTATACCCTTCCTGACTGGTGACATCAAACCACCTCAGACACAAGTGACCGAGACGGAAAGTAAGTGAGCTTAACCAGATGTCTCATTACTTACTTGCAATACTTGAAGGTGACCTATTTTCTCTACTGTATTTCTACTGTAGCATGATTGTCTATTTCCTGATCTCTGGAGGGGCCCTCCTTTCCCTACACTCTTGTTTGTAATCTTCGCAATTACTGCAGATATTTATCTTTGAATATGTCATTAAGTGGGTTGGTATGAGGATCCATCTATTAGGGAGTATATATGGTGCTTAATTTTCTGTGTGGGATACTTCACTCAATATAAATTTTTCTAATTTCATCCATTTCCTGGCAAATTTCATTAATTCATCTTTTTTGATGGCTGAGTAGTACTCTATTGAATAAATATACCACATTTTCCTTATCCACTCGTCTACTTTTGGGAATTTGGGTTGATTTCATGACTTTACTATTGTAAATAGTGCTGCAATGAACATGGCTGTGCTGGTGTCATTGAGGTGAATTTTTGTTGTATGGGGGACTACTCCCAGAAGTGGAATACCAGGGTCATATGGCATTTCAATCTTCAGCTTTTTATAAAAATTGCCAGAATGATCGCCAGAGTGGTTGTATAAGCCTGAATTCCCACTAGCAATGTAGAGAGTTCCCTTCTCTCCACATCCTCTCCAGCATTTGTTGTTGTTGGTATTGTGGATTTTTGCCATCCTGACCAGGGTGAGATGATATCGCAGGGAAGTTTTGATTTGCATTTCTCTGATGGCTAAGGATGTGGAACATTTTAAAGATATTTGTTAGACATTTCAATTTCATCCCTGGAAAAGATTCTTTTGTGTTCCCAGGTCCATTTTTTTAATTGGGCCATTTTTTTCCTTGGTGTTTAGTTTTCTAAATTCTGTGTGTACTCTGGATAATGGATCTCTATCAGATATGTGGTCAGTGAAGATTTCCTTTTTGTTCGGTTTACAATCTCTTCATCTGAACAAAAGGTCTTTAATTTCATAAGATCCCATTTGTTGAATATTGGTTCTCATAACTGTGCTATTGGATTTCTGTTTAGGAACTGTTGGGCTAGTCCAATCATCTCGAGGGAGTTCCCTACCCTTTCACGTAGGGGTTTTATAGTCTCTGGCCTTATGTCGAAGTCCTCGCTCCATTTGGAATTAAGTCTTGTACATGGTGACAAGTATGGGTTCAGTTTCAGAGACTCTATATCAACCACCTGGAACTAGGCCAGCTTAAAGTCTCCCCATCCTGAAGCTCAGGGAAATTTGCCAAAGAGGGGGCAGTAAGATTCTAAGAGCACAAGAATGGGAGGAGCAATGATATGCAAGATACTCGACACAAGTTAGGGCCGAAGCAATCATAAATTGCTGTGTGTACTCTGGACTTTGCATTCCCTGCACAATATCCAACACACTATTGACCCCACAAAGTCTAGCATTTGCTAAAGGTACTAGGATCCTTGGAGGCAAGGGATTGACAGTCACAGTAGTGTTCCTATGCTTAAGGGGAACACAGGAAAGGGTTCTGGGAAATGCTACTGGGTCCTTGCACCTCATCGGAGAGGAGGACCCAGAGGAGAGTTTGGCATGCACATTAAAGGATGCTCCGTGGATGGGAGGGAGAGGCACTGCGGGATAGGGAAGGAGAGGGAGGGGAGGGGGGTAACAAGGCAGTGGGAGGTTGGAAGGAGGGAAGGGACCGGTGAACCTGTTAAGTTTGTATGTGTGGAAATAAGGAAAATTTTGTATTTTATATTTGCATGTTTCTTTTAATTAAATGACTCTAGAATATGACTATTAAAAAAGTATGGGTTCAGTTTTAATCTTCTACATGTGGATATCCAGTTTTGCCATCACTATTGTTGAAGATGACATTCTTTTTCCATTGGATTTTTTGGACCCCTTTGTCAAAGATCAAATGGCTGTAATTGTGTGGGCTTGTATCTGGGACTTCAACCCTTATCCATTGATCTGTGTGTCTATTTTGGAGCCAGTACCAGGCTGTTTTTATAACTATGGATTTGTAGTATAGACTAAGGTTTGGTGTGGTGATACCTCCAGCAGTGTTTTTGTTACTTAGGATTGTTTTTGTCATCCTGGGTCTTTTGTGCTTCCATATGAATTTTGAGATATTTTGGTCAATTTCTTTAAAGAATTGCTTTGGGATTTTAATTGGTATAGCACTGAATCTGTATATTGCCTTTGGTAGCATGGTCATTTTTATGATATTGATTCTCCCAATCCAGGAGCATGGAGTCTTTCTATCTTCTGGTGTCTTCTAAAATTTCTTTCTTTAGGGTTTTAAAGTTTTCATTGTAAAGGCCTCACTTCCTTGATTAGGTTTATAGCAATGTATTTCATTTTTTTAGGAGCAATAGTAAATGGAATTGTTTCTCTTCGGTCTTTTTCAATTTTTTCATCCTGGGCATATAGGAAGGCTACTGATTTTTATATGTTTATTTTGTAAGCTGCCACCCTCCTGAACTTCTTATTAGTTCCACGAGTTTCCAGAAGTTTTTTGGATCAATCAAGTATATGATCATGTCATCTGCAAATAGAGATAACTTGACTTCTTCCTTGTTGATTTGAATTCCTTTTATATGCCTCTCTTGTCTTATGTCTATGTGTCCCAGAATTCAAGTACAATATTGAATAGAAGTGGTGAGAGTGGATAGCCTTGTCTAGTTCCTGATCAAAGCAGGAATGCTTCAATTTTTCCCCATTGAGTATAATCCTTGCTGTTGGCTTGCTGTATACAACTTTATTATGTTGATGAAGATTCCTTCCATTCCAACTGTCTCTAGGGTTTTGATCATAAAAGGCTGTTGGATCTTGTCAAAAACTTTTTCTGCATCTATAGTGAGTATCATGTTGTCTTGGACTTTGGACTGGTTTATATAGTGAATTGTGTTCATTGATTGCGTATGTTGAACCAACCTTGTGTGCCTGGGATAAAGCCTACTTGTTCACAGTGAATGATTTTTTGTTATGTTTTTGAATATGATTTTCTAATACTTTATTGAGAATCTTCACATCTGTATTTCTCAAAGAGATTGGCCTATAGTTTTTTTAAGTGTATCTTTATTAAGTTTTAGAATTAATATGTTATTAGCTTCATAGAAAGTATTTGGCAGTGTTCCTTCCTTCGCAATTTTATGGAACAGTTTAAGGAGTATTGGTGTTAATTGTTCCTTAAATATGTGGTAGAACTCTGCACTGAATCCATCTGGTCCAGGAAATTTTTTGGCGGGAAGATTTGAGATTACTTCATCGATTTCCTCATATGTTATAAGAATATTTAAATAATTCAAAACTTCCTGATTCAATTTAGATAAGTTGTATTTACTTAGTAACTCATCCACGTCTTTTGTGTTACCAAATTTCATGAAGTATAAGTTTTTGAAATATGATCTTATAATTATGCAAATTTCTTGTGTCTCAGTAGTTATAACTCTGTTTTTATTTCTAATTTTTTTAATTTGGGTTTTCTCTCTCTTGTTTTTGATTAATTTTGCTGGAGGTTTATCAATCTTATTGATTTTTTTAAAGAACCAGCTTTTTGACTGGTTGATTCTCTGTATTGTTTTCCTAATCTCAATTTCAGATATTTCTCCCCTGATTTTGCTAATCTCCTTTCTTCTACTGCTTTTGGGATTGGACTGCTCTAGTGTCTCTAAAGATTTAAGCTGCATTGTTAAGTTATTTATTTATGATGTTGCTATTTTTTTGATGTAGGCATTAAGGGCTATAAACTTACCTCATAGGATGGCTTTCATTGTGTCCCAGAGATTTTGATATGTCATATTTTCATTATCATTGTCCTTTAAGAAATCTTGAAGTTCCTTTATGATTTCCTCCTGAACCGAATTATCACTCAGTATCATAGTGTTTAGCTTCCAGAAGTTAGTATATTTTCTGCTGTTTGTTCTGTTGCAGATGTCAAGCTTCAGACCATGGTGGTCTGATTGGGTACAGGCTAGAATTTCAACAATTCTGTATATGTGGAGATTCATTTTGTGGCCCAATATGTGGTCTATTTTGGAGAAAGTTCCATGTGCTGCTGAGAAAAATGTGCATTCTTTGGTGTGTTGATGAAAAGTTTTACAGAGATCTGTAAGGTCTGTTTCAGTAGCGGTTTGATTAAGTTCCACTGTGTCACTATTAAGTTTTTGACTTGTTGATCTCTCCCACACTGATAAAGTGGTATTGAAATCCCCAAGAATTATCGTTTTGTGATTGATTTCTTGCTTTAGACATTGTAGGGTTTGCTTAATTAGTGTAGAGGATCCCATATTAGGTGCATATATGTTCAGTATTGTGAAGTCTTCCTGGTGAATTGTACCTGTGACTAAAATGTAGTATCCTTCTGTGTCTCTTATGATTTTTTTTTGGTTTGAAGTCCACTTTGTAAGACAGTATAATAGCTACCACTGCCTGTTTCTTGGTTCCATTAGCTTGCAGAATTTTTGACCAGCCTTTTACTTTTAGGATGAACCTATCTTGTTTGGTGAGATGTGTTTCCTGAAGGCAGCAGATTGAAGGGTTGTGATTTCTAATCCAAGTTTGTAATCTGTGTCATTTGATTGGTGACTTCATTCCACTGACATTTAATGTTCTAATGAAGAAATTATTTTTAATTCCTGACACTTTTTATGTTCAGTGGCTTTCATAAGTGTATTATTGGCTTTTAGATTTTGGTGGTATTATATTCCCTTCTGTCCTCCTGGCTATGCTTGTTCTTTTCTTCAAGCTTGAGTATCTTTTCTAGCATTTTTTGAAGGCCTGATTTGGTAGATTTGTAAGCCTTTAAGTTGTCTTTGTGCTGGAAAATATTTCTTTCACCCTTGATCATGACTGATAATTTTACTGGTTATATCAGCCTGAGCTGACATTTTTGCTTATCCATTACTTGAAATACATCTCCCCAAGCTTTTCTTGCTTTTACTATTTCTGCTGAAAAATCATTTGTTATTTTAATAGGTTTACCTTTAAAAGTGACTTGTTTTTTTTTTTTTTTCCCCTTGAAGCTCTTAGCACCTTTTCTTTGTCTTGTACGTGGAGTGTTTTGACTATTATTTGCCATGGCAAGTTTCTGTTTTGGTCATATCTGTTTTGGGTTGTGGAATGCTTCTTGTATTTGGATGGGCTTCTCTTTCTTTAGATGAGGAAAGTTCTCCTTTATGATAATTTGAAAAAAAATTTTTAGGTGTGGTATTTTGGGATTCTTGTTCTAGTATTTCAGAAATGTACATGTTATTCTTCTTCAAGGTGTCCCTTAACTCTTGAATATTTCTGTCAAGTATCTTTTTGGCTTTAACAACTTCTTCCATTGATCTAGTTAATTCTTCCACTTTGTCTTCAAGATCTGATATTCTGTTTTCTGTTTTATTAGTTCTGCTGATAAGATTGTCTCTTGAGTTCTGGGTTGAAGATAATTGTCTTTTAGTTCGATTTTAAACTCTTCTTGAGATTGTTTTAACTGCTCTATGCCTATTTTTGCTTCCTCAACTGTTTTCTTCATCTCCTCCAAGTGCCCGTTGTGTTTCTCTTCAAAGTTGTTGATGCAGTTATTTAACTCCTCCCAGATTTATTCTTTGTTAGTATTGATCATGGTAAAGATCAGGCTTTGAAAAACATTATCTTCGGTATGGCTTTCTTGGCTATTTTCTGTGAGTTTGTTCTGGATGGATTCTATCATTGTGGGGTTAATTCTTTTGGTGGGAGATTTGTTGTCTTGGATTTTGTTTCTCATGGATTTGTGTTGTGACCTGGGCATTGTTGTTTTATTTCTTAAGACTTTTCAGTTTCTGTGTGATTTTGACTTAACTGAAGTAGTTCGTATTACTACTCTTGAGCAGTTATTACTAGTGTTTGCCGTGAAGTTGGGTATGCTTGTCTAGAATTGGTGTTATTTCCTAGATGAGGCTATTAGACTTTTAGTACATCAATTAAGTCAGTTTTAGTAGACTGTGAGTGAAGATTCGTATGGTAGTGTACTTTTCGGTTAAGTACCTTGATGATATGTGAGGGTGAATGGTATAGTCCCTTAAGTTGTATGCATTTTGGGGTGGCTGTATGGAAAAGTTAAGTATGGTGACTAATAATTGGAAGAAATAAGATGGTAAAAAGGGCTTACTTGTCTTTGAGCTGGATGTGAAGAATCTTTCTCTGTAATAGGATGATTTTAGAGGACTTCAGATATATGGCGTTTGTCCCCAAGAGCTTAATTTGGGTTTTCTTTGGACTCTGTTGAGTTCGGAGGAGCAAGGGGTCCTCCCTGGACCATGTCTTGGTGGAAAGGGCCATATAAATTGTTGTGCAGATCATCTGGGACCTGCGGCGTGGCCTAGAGGCCTTCCCCTGTGCCAGAGCAGGCTGACTGCAGCTCTGGCTGGCTTGTGGGACGAATGGTCACCTGGGACCTGTTGTGTGGTGTAGGGGACCTTACCAGAAGAGCGGTAGGTCCTGCATGGCAGAAATCACATTATCTTATAAATGGTTTTTTAAATGATCTTAGAACTGGGTCATGGTAAGCCTGCTTAATGAGTTTGTTAGATTCCTCTATGTTTGATTTTTATATCATTGTCCTATAATTTCATATTATATTATTTATATATTTATATATATTATTTATATACTTAATGAAGAATTATAGTGACATTTCATATTTAACAGTCATAATAAAAAAAGTATTTTAAAGCTTAACATTCAGGAACATAAAGTGGTAGTTTTCTTTATATTATTCTGCACTTTCTGAAATGAATGATGTATATTATTGTTTCTTAAGTAGCTGCATTGTCAACATTTCATTAAGCTTTTAGAGCATGTATATAATAAGCAGCTGCATATGCCATTAATTTATTTTATATTTGCGTCTACCTATAGTTTATAAGTACACATATAATTCTACATATGTATATTCATAGTTTTAATAGATGTTCATAAAAATGTTTATGTACATATATAAGAATATGCACATGAGATTTATGTATGCATCTATTTATCTATCTGCATAAATGCTTGATAAATTTTCAGTTTGTAGGCAAAGTGAACAGAACAAGAAGAATGTGTAACAAACATTGGCATATTCAAACATATACAGAAATCTATAAATACTGATAAATTCTCTTTTTATTATGTAGTTAAATTCCAATAACTCAATCAAAAGTAGAAATGATCATAAGCTAAAGAATATGTCAAAAGCATATAAACAACCAACCACCACAGTAAGGTAACTCTGTTTTTATCCTTAAATGATTAACAACATTTTCTGTAGTTGAGCAGACATCTAATATAAACGTATTTTAAAGTGAGGTACTAAGTATGTCATGCTTCGACTCTGAGCTTTGCAACATCAGAAATTAAACAAAAGTTCAAAACCCTTCACAAATGATCTTTTGAAAAATGGGGACTACACAAACACACACAACACACATTTGTAAATATTCAAGTGTGTTATAAATACATATACAATAATGTGCCACACAATAACATTTTACTGAAAGAAAAAGTATATGCATGTTAAAAAACTTTATTGAGTGAATTAAATAGGTGTAAAAGAGGTGATGAAAAGAAAATTGCAAGAAAAAAGAGAAACCTTAAGAAAATTCTGTGAAAGATTTTTAAAATTTTTTATTTTATTTATCCAAGACATACACAGATAGATAATTTTCATGTATGCCAATGATACAGGTAGAGGTCAGAGGAAAGCTTTCCTGCTCTCTTTATAACACGTGGATTTCCAGGGATTGAACTCAAGACTTCAACTTTGCAAGCAGGCAGCTTACCAGCTGAACTGTCTTTGAAGCATTTGTAAAAAATATTTGCAGAGTTCAAAAAATTCTTTAAAACCTTGAATGCTTAGAATTCAATATAAAAATGTAATTAATACAGAAGGATGTTCAGACTCACAGTCTACTTAACAACAAATCAATGTTGAAAGTGAGAAACCAAGCAATCTATCACTATACATACTTTGAAAGGGAAACCTTCAAAGGAAAAACTTCTGATAAGTTCTTCAGAAGATTCTGCAGAAAGGGACCTTGTTGTACAAGGTAATGGTTATGTGCATTTTACTAATTCAGCAAACCTTCAGAGGAGGGTACGTGACCTAAATTTATACACATTCTTGAACCTTAGTTTTAAACATATACAAGGTAAAATGTTTGAAAAACATTTTAAATAGGAAGTATTTATAGAATGAGATGGACAGAAATAAATTTGAGTAGCTACACAGTATTTCTTAAAATAAGTATTATTGTAAGATTCCAAACATTTAAAAAGGAACTAAAATATTTGTATATTTAAAATGATACAGTGGGCTGTGACTCACTCATTGTTGAAGAAGAAATATAAATTAAATTTAGTGCAGCTTCAGCATTCTATACATATGAAGTACAGAGTATCACACAATGATAACCTCACTGTCTCATTTACTCATAAGCCCTCACTTATTCACCTGGTGAGGCTTAAAATAGCCAGCTCTGTCCATGTCATACATTATAACTTCTTCTGGCTTTTATATTTTATATCTATTAAGTCCTTTTTATGATAGACTTTACATATACAAATATTTATTATTGGATTACTGGCATGTGCAATAGGTTTGTAACTTCAGGACAATAATAGATTTTGTCATTAGAGCTGTTTGAATAGTCAACCATAGCTTTCTACTTCATGAAAATGTCTTCTGTAAAGAGATCCCCTGACAATTTGCTTAGAACATACTTGGATTTTTTAAATAAATATTTGTGCGTGCGTGTGCGTGTGCATGTATGTGTGTGTGTGTGTGTGTGTGTGTGCCTGTATGTATCAGAGGATATTATTTGTGCCCAAGGAAATCCAAGGGTAATTTCAAGTATCATCCTATGGGATTGCTCTTCTTTCTCTTCTCTTAGCATTAGAGTTTCCCAGGTGCCTTCCAGGGCCAGAAATACAGGTCACTGCCATTTTTGCCTTGTGTTTTTGCCTAAGATCTGGCATCTGAACTCAGGTTTAAAGGCAGAGTTTTAAACCCTGAGCCATCTCTCCAGTCCTGTACTAATGTTTTTAATTTATGCATATATGTATATGAAAGTGTGAATGTGTGTGGAATGGTATGCTCTCCATGTATATATGGATTTGTATGCATGTATAAACATTCAGAATTAAGTGTGTTAGCCAAGTACTAATAATTAATTCCCATTACTAGAAGAATATTAATAAATGGAAGGGGAAGATATTGCCTGTTTCTATGAGAATCGCACAAGTCCTTCTTCATTCTGAAAGTGGAGTTTCCTATAGCAGCAGTTGAGTTTAGTTTGTAACTTTTCTGTACTTTTACAGTCTTCTTTTTCTCCAGACAAGCCCTCAATTCCAGTTGGTCAGTACTGTCGTTAGAATCCTGGATCTTGTATCAATGAGGACTTTTCTCTGAATATTATTCAATGGCGACTGTACTCTGAGATGGCAGGAGTGATAGAGTTGCAACAGCTATGGTCAACTTAAAATGTTCAGGCTCCTCCTATAGGCTTCCTGATTCTAAGAATTGTAGCATTTTGCCTTTTTCCTGGAAGTTATTTCTTAGAATTTCTATTTTTCTACTCTCTTGTTGTTGTTTATCACCTTATTTTAAATTTAGTGCATCTTTATTTCATATTTTTTTTTCTGTTAGGAGTTGTTAAAAAAAACTCCATTCATGTGTATCTGATTGATGCACAAATGTCTATTTTGCAAATATTTTTATAAAGGGTGAATGATGATATCACTTTCTACAACTAATCTGAGTCTGGATCACAGGCCCCACTTAAAAACAATAAGAAACTACAGTGGCCTGCACTACTGGCCCTGGTGAGTGGAGCCTGAGAAATCCCAGAGGAAAGCAAAATGGTTCCCGAAGTCACCCTTGGGACTCCACAGGAACACACAGTGCCTTCTCATACACACACACACACACACACGCACACACACACACACACACAATTTTAAAAGAAATGAAAAATAAATACATTAAATAAATGCATTACTCTCTATAAAATTGTATTAAACACAGTACTCACACAAAAACAGAGCAACTGACCAGTATAATAGAGCAGATAACCCAGAAATCAGCTTATGCAGCTGATTTATGGAAAAAAGTTCAAAATATACCTTGGAGAATGGAAACCCTCCTCTAGAAATGGCACTGAGAACACCGTATAACAATATGTTGAAGAATGAAACTACAAACTTTTAATTCTTTATAAAGCTTCTCAAAATTATCAAAGATATGAAAGTTAATTAGCTATGGAGAAACTTTATGAAAAAATAGCTAAAACAAATGACACCAAAATGTGACAAAAAGGATTGCATGAAATTATAACAACATCAGCAATGACCACAGCAAAGTTTTACATGCCAAAGGAAGCAGTCAGCTTACAGAATGGCAGATAATGTAACAAGAGATTCATATTAAATAACTTGAAATATGCAACACAAATAGAGAAAATAATATAGTCAACACATTGAAAAGACCTAGACATAAACATTCAGCTAAAAGAACCTTTGAAAGGTGAGCAATAAGTAAGAGAAAAATTTTTGAGTATTTTTAAACTTCAATAAAGTCAGTAAGTGCTAAACTGAGATGATGCTATACTATGTTGGGAAAGGATCACATCAAGAAATGAAAACACAATAAAATGGTTAAGAATATTGAAGCTAATAACTCTTATAAACTGTTAATGATAATGTAAATTATGAAGCCACTCAGAGTCATAGAGTTCCTTCAAAAATCTGTATTTAGATGACTTATTTTACCAAATTACTGTGCATGTTGCTTATGTCTTCAGATCAGATGGGTTAAAAGTGAACAAAAAGTTTATTCTCTATTAAAACTGTCCAGTCACATATCTTAGTGCAGCTTAGAAGGAAAGCTCATATCAACACCTACCATGGACTGGGATTTACCCATCAATTAGAAAATCTCCTGAAGTCTTGCTTGGTTCTTAACTCAACTATTAATTCTTTGCAACCATGTCCAGAGCACAAGCCTTTGAACGGTCAAGTTAACACTTGTATCAAACTATGACACCTGGGTGTACAGTTGAAGGAATCAAAGTACACACGCAACAGATACATCTGAGAAACACATATTTATTACAGCATTATTCACAGTGTCCAAGGTATGGAAACAGTAATTATACTCCAGATCAATGTATAAAGATATTTGAAATGCACAGTGGAAAATTATTCACCCATAACAAAGAACCAAACTTCCATTTGCAGAAAATGGATAGAATATAAGATAGAGATAATTACATTAAGCAAAATAATCCAAACTTCGAAAAACAACACACATTTTCCCTTATATGTGAAATTTAGATTATTTAAATGTAAGCATAAGTGCAATGGGGAATGTCTGCTAAAATGGGGTGGATGTGGTTATACTATGAGGATGGGAGATGGAATAGGAACATGAATATAATTATGATACACTATGTAAATGTCTGAAATGTCAAAATAGAATTTATTATTTTGCTGAAAATATATGCTAATAAAGTATACTATACTGAATACTCAGTTTTAAGGTGTTGCAGTTCCAGTAATTATGGGATTATGCATATCTTAGATTTAACTATGAAATAATAATAAAACTAGGAAGATGATATGGGGATTCTATAAAATAATGGAAAGCAGAATATAGATAAAAGAAAGCAAAGCAGAGAAGAGTACCCTGGGGAAGGAAACATCTATGTAGGGAGGTAGGTCGTGGGATTAAGGGAACCAAAGTGAAGATGGAAGAAACATCATATGGAAACTTACTGTATCATAATTTAACACAGTTATATAAAAGATAATTCAAAATCCAAAATTATAAAAGATAGCTTGAATAGAGATAAAACTAGTTCCAGAATAGTGGGATACTAAACAAAAATCCCAGTAGAAGTTTGTGTACCTCTATAGCAGTTGTTGGTCAGTGAGACACCAGATGTCTCCAGAAAATAAAGAGTGGTGCCACTCCTCTTGGTTACCCATAACTATAATAATACCCCATATTACTGAAGACATCAAATACCTGGCTCTTATATTTAAAAAAATTAAGTAACCTGGAACAAAGTGCAAATTTCTTCCTTCTGGCTAGTGATGAAGGTGCCAGAATAAATAAAATAATAAATAAAATAAATAAAATAAATAAAAGCAAGCAGAGGCTCTATAATTCCAACCCCTTCCAAATCTACCATATACTATTATTCTTCCTTTTTTGTACAAATGTAAGTGATGATTATTATTAGTGTCATTTTTAGATGAAATTTCACAACTTCCTTATGATAAATACATGTTTATTTAAAGTACTTTGTGTGACTCTTTTTGATTCATATATCTATATTAAGAGTTTTTATTGTCTACAATATCTCACAACACAAATATTCTGTGATACATTTTTTGTTTGCCTCCAGTGTTATGTATTTAATGAAGCTGAGGAAAAGCCATCCAAAAATAAGGTTCAGAATCATAAAAATGTGCGACCATCTCCCAACTGTGATGCAGGTCAGAAAACAAAGATGAGGGTTTTCTAAATTTCCTCTGGAATGGTTAATAATACATTTGTATGAGATGTACCAGACCTGGAATAAAGAGATATCCTCGTCTCAGAAGACAGGGACACATACTCTGAGAGACAGGCCTTGCTGAACTTCCTCCTCCCTTTGATCCTTTGGGATCATGTCCCTGCCTAATCATATTTTTCCATAGCTCTCTGCTTCATCCTTACATATGGTATATAAATCTTGAGTTTGGGTGAAAGGAAATAGGATCTACTGCCCCATATTAAAAAGCTTTAATGTGTTTGAGATGAAAAGTTTCTCATACTTACTTATGTCATGGTGACAATATTTAACATTGTATTGTGCATTTATACATTGGCTAAGAGGATAGATCCAATGGATGTTCTAAATACAATCAGTCAGTACTGATGCAGAGGTAATGTTCTCAGAAGGTGACGAAGCAAAAGCCGTTTTATGCTTAGGTTTTGGCAGTGAGCTGTCACATGATCTTAGCATACTCTAATTTTTTTTAAGTTCTCTGTTTAGTTGCCCTGTGTGTAGAATTAGAACAAGAAAGCATTATATCATAGATTTGTTATGGGCTTAGATGTTAGCATTCAGGAAGTACTTCATAAGAAATAAATTTGAATTTTGAATAAAATATAGATAGGATATGTTAAAAATAAGTACAACATAAATTTTTATACTTAATTCATTGTGTGTCTATGTGTGTGTGTTTATGTACGCACGTGGACATATACATGTGCCATAGACTGTTTGTGGAGGCCAGAGGACATCTTTTGGGAATTGATTCTTTCCTTCCACTATATGGGAACCAGTGATTGATTTTAGGTCCTCAGACTTGATGGCCAGAACCTTTACCTACTCAGCCATCTAACAGGCCAAAAACATACATTTTAAAAACCAATTTTTCTTAGTATGTCAAAATAGTTTATTTTTCATTTGTGTACAAAGGGAAAAACTTCAGGAATCAACACTCTGCAGTTTATTTCTTTCTTCTTCATTTATGTTGTGACACCAATAACAACAGGAGCACTTGGTTAATGCTGCACATGTTACAGTCACAAGTTCACAGTTGCTGCCCTAAGGGAGCTCATACTATTGCAAGGAGAAAAACAGGTTATCACACTCAAGCAACATTGATTAATGGAGGCTTTCGCAGACCTGCTCAGAGAATGCTCTAGGGCCTACCGTGATACTTCAATCTCATGGGACTTAAGTCCTGCAGAGCAAGTGATTCCAAAGAACACTTCTGCTGAAAAATGTAAGAAAATTGAATTTTAGAAAGGAAAGTTTGTGGGTAGTGGAAAACATTAAGAGACCAACTTAAACCTTGTAGACACCAAAAACTGAAAAATAATTGGATATAGCAGTGAGATAGGATGTCAGTATGCAAAGAGAAGTCACAAAGAACATTCATCATCTTAAAATTCTAACTTGTAGAAAATAAAGATATTGATATCTTTAAGCATAGTTTTTATATTTTTAATTTAAAAAATTTCTGTCTTTTTTGTGGTATGTGTATATGTTATTATTTATGTGTAAATAGGCATGTTTATGTTTGAATGTGGGTATATGCATGCCACAGTTTACATGTGGAGGTCTGAATACAACCTTGGATGCCAATAAATACTTTCTATCTAATTTGAGAAAGGTCATATCATTGTTTTCCTACTGCATGCACCATTTTCCTATCTTTTCTTCCCATCTCAGTGCAAAGCCAGTGGATTACAGGAATGTGCTACTCCAAACAGCCTTACATAAGTCTGGGTATATAAACTTCCTCACATTGTGCAGCGTATTGTATAGGAAGTCCTTTTATCTATAGAATCATTCTTGGCCCTACTGGTTATATGTTGTAAAGTTTGCATTTAAAAATACATCGAATCATTATAAACATAAGAATCTGTGCTATACTTTGTGAAATTGGCAAATATGTCCCCTATACTATGCTGTAGGTACCAGAACTCATCTCATAGCCTCAAATATTGTGCTCATGGATAACTTTTGTTTTGCTATTCTCTCTCTCTCTTTTGATTATTGACAATATCATTTTATTACATTTTTTGCCTAATTATACAAGCTTAATAGGTATCCTCCTTCTCCCTCCCCTGTACCTTTCCATCTTGTCTCCTATTGTATTCCTCCTTCTCACCCTTCCCCTTCTTCTCACCCCTTTTTCTTCCTTCCTCCTCTCTTGATGCTTCGTGCTTTCTCCCTCCCAATCCACCAATTTGTGTGGGCATTGAATTTTCCTCTGAGTCTTCCAAACTAGTGAGGGTTCAGGACTCAGTGGCATAGCTTAGAGCCTTTTCTTGGGATACCTGCTAGTATCCTTGCCTTTAAGGATCCTATTGACTGAAGCCTTCTCCCCTGTGAACCTTGCTAGACTTTGTGTGATTGATGACATGTCAGCCATTGTGCAGGTCAGGCAAGGTCCAATCACATTGTGGCTATACCCTGGCTGCTGCAGCCCTGACTTGTGTGTATCTTGCATATCATTGGTCCTACCCATCTTTGTGCTCTTACAAACTTTCTGCCTCTTCTTCTGCAAGGTTCCCTGAGCTTTAGGATAGGAAGAGATTTGGTGGGTCTGGTTAAGGGCAAGTATTGTACCTTCTTTGGTGTTCTGAATTATGGTTTGTTGGTGTTTTCAGTTTTGCTGTTCATGCATTGCCCTTCACTGCATCCTGATTGCACTATTCTCTTTTACCATACACTCCTTCTTGTGACAATTTTGCTCCACTTCTTTAAAGTTAACTTGTTTAGATGTACTGCTCTACTAAGTGTGTGATGTCACTCAGCATTTGACCTTTGAGTACAACTTCATCTGTGTCCTCTGCATCTGGTTGGCTAGTTGGCTGGAATGAGTGTTATTCATGGTATTTGGCTTCAAGAGTAATTAATGCTAAGGACTTGTTTCTTCAATTTTTCTTCCTTCAAATTATTATCTGAAAATTATTCATTGGTTCTCCCTCCCGCCCGCAGTCCTCCCGAACACGCGCCCAGTCCTCCAAGTGGCCCAGTGTCCCAGCGGCACCCAGGTTGCCTCAGGTTTTGCCTGGGCCACGCCCCAGGCCCCAGCCCCTTTCTTCCTCCTGCCTGCCTATCAGCCCCACCGGACAGGACATGCTCACATTCCTCCATCCCTGGAGCTTGGGAGGGCCACTAAGCCAAGTCCCAGGTTCCAGGTGAAGAATCCTGCCATCAACATCAGCCCCTCTGCCTCTTCGGCCCACCGGGGACTCATGCACATGGTCCATATAAGACACACTGCTGCTCAGAATTCAATAGAGTCCAAAGGAAACTCAAGGAAAGTTCTAAGGGTCAAAGACCATACATGTGAAAACCTCTACAATCATCCTATCACATGGGAGAGATTCTTCACATCCAGCCAAAAGATAAGTAAACCTCCTTCTTTTCACCTTACTGTTCTTTTCTAACATTAATCACTGTAGATTAACTTTTCCATAAAGTCACCCCAAAAACATATACAACTCCATGGAGTATACCACTCACTCTCACATATCACCAAGATACTAAATCGTAAAAGTGCCCTACCATACTAATATTCACCCCGTCTACTTAACCTGACTTAACTGATGTACAAACAACCTAATAGCCTCATCTAGGAAATAACAATAACAAAAGACAAATGTACCCAACTCCAAGGCAAGCACTAGTAATAACTGCCCAAGATTAGTAATAACAACTAAACCAGTTCAGTCAAAAACACACAGAAACTGAAAAGCCCTAAAAGAAAAAACAACAATGCCCAAGTCAAAGCACAGATCCATGAGAAACAAACCCAAGAAGACCAATCTCCCACTGAAAGAATTAACCCCATAATGATGGATTCCAAACAGAACAAATTCACAGAAAATAGCCAAGAAAGCCAGACCCAAGATAATGACTTTCAAAGTATGATCATTACCATGATTAATACTATGAAAGAGGAAATCCAAGAGGAGTTAAACAACCACATTAACCACTTTGAACAGGAACACAATAGGCACTTGGAGGAGTGGAGAAAAACAATTCAAGAAACAAAAAAAGGCAAAGAACAGTTAAAACAGTTTCAGGCAGAGTTTAAAATTGAACTAAAAGACAAGCTATCTTCAACCCAAAACTGAACAGAGAATCTTACCAATAAAACTATCAAGGCGGAAAATAGAATTTCAGATCTTGAAGACAAAGTGGGAGAATTAACCTCAATGGAAGAGGTTCTTAAAGCAAAAAATATACTTGAGAGGAACATTCAAGAGATATGGAACACCCTGAAGAAGCCTAACATGCTCATTCATGGAATACCAGAACATGAGTCCCAAAATACCACACCTGAGGAAATTTTTCAAATTATCATAAATGAAAACTTCCCTCAACTGAAGAATGAGAGGCCCATCCAAATACAAGAGGCATTTCACACTCAAAACAGATATGACCAAAATAGAAAATTGCCATGGCAAATAATAGTCAAAGCACTCCACATTCAAGACAAAGAAAAGGTGCTGAGAGCCTCATGAGAAAAAAAGCAAGTCACTTTTAAAGGTAAACCTATTAAAATAACAAATGACTTCTCAATGGAAACAGGAAAAACAAGAAAAGGTTGGAGAGACGTACTTCATGTATTAAATGAGCAAAAATGCCAACCCAGACTGATATACCCAGCAAAACTATGTCATGATCGAGGGAGAAAGAAAAGTTTACCAGCACAAAGACAACTTGAAGGGATACATGTCCACCAAACCAGGCCTTCAAAAAATGCTACAAATGATACTCAAACTTGAAGAAAAAAACAAGCATATCCAGGAGGACAGAAGGGAAGTATAATACCACCAAAGCATAAATGTCAAACAATAAACTTACAAAATTCACTAAACATAAAACATGTCCAGAATTAAAAATAATTTCTCCATTATAACATTAAAAGTCAATGGTATTAACTCACCTATCAAGACACAGATTACAAACTTGGATTAAAAATCACAACCCATCCATCTGCTGCCTTCAGGAAACTCATCTCACCATAAAAGATAGGCACATCCTAAAAATGAAAGACTGGTCCAAAATTCTGCAAGCTGATGGAACCAGGAAACAGGCAAGGGTAGCCATTATGCTATCAGACAAAGTGGACTTCAAACCAAAAAAAATTATAAGAGACACAGATGGTTACTACAATTTAGTCATGGGTAAAATTCACCAGGAAGACTTCACAATACTGAACATATATGCATCCAATATGAGCACCTCCACATACATTAAGAAAATCCTACAGCATCTAAAGTGAGAAATCAACCTCCAAACGATTAATTCTTGGGGAATTCAACACTGCCCTCTCTACATGGGATAGATCAACAGGTCAAAAGCTTAACAGAGACACTTTGGAATTTAATCAAACCCTTAAAGAAATGGACCTTACAGATCTATATCAAACTTTTCATCCACACAGCAAAGAATACACATTTTTTTCAGCAGCACACGGAACTTCCTCCACAATAGATCACATATTGGGCCACAAAATGGATCTTTACATATACAGGAAAGTTGAAATTCTAGCCTGTGTCCTATCAGACCACCACGGCCTAAAGCTGGATATCCACAACACAACAAACGACAGAAAACACACTAACTCCTGGAAACTTAACACTATGATGCTGAATGAGAACTGGACTCAAGAAGAAATTAAAAAGGAAATTCAAGATTTCCTGAATGCAAATGATAATGAAAATACAACTTATCAAAATCTCTGGGACACAATGAAAGCTGTCCTAAGAGGTAAGTTTATAGCTCTACATCAAAAAAATGGAAACATCAGAAATAAATAACTTAACAATGCAGCTTAAAGCTTTAGAGACACTAGAGCAATCCAATCCCAAAAGTAGTAGAAGAGAGGAGATTAGCAAAATAAGGGAAGAAATATCTGAAATCGAGATTAGGAAAAAGACACAGAAAATCAACCAGTCAAAAAAGCTGTTTTTTTGAAAAAATCAATGAAATTGATACACCCCCTAGCTAAATTAACCAAAAGCAAGAGAGAGAAAATCCAAATTAGCAAAATTAGAAATGAACATGGAGTAATCACTACTGATACCCAAGAAATCCAGAGAATTGTAACATCATATTTCAAAAACTTATACTCTGTGAAATTTGACAACACAAAAGAGATGGATGAATTCCTAAGTAAACACAACTTACCTAAATTGAATCAGCAAGTTGTGAATTATATAAATAGTCCTATAACATATGAGGAAATTGAGGAAGTAATCTCGAATCTTCCCACCAAGAAATGTCCTGGGCCAGATGGATTCAGCACAGAGTTCTACCAGATATTTAAGGAGCTAATAACACCAATACTCCTTAAACTGTTTCATCAAATAGCAAAGGAAGGAACACTGCCAAATTCCTTCTATGAAGCTAATATCATCTTAATCCCAAAACCTAATAAAGATACACTTAAAAAGAAAACTATAGGCCAATCTCTTTGAAGAACACATATGCAAAGATTCTCAACAAAGTCTTAGCAAATCAGATTCAAAAACATATCAAAAAGATCATTCAGGGGACCAAGTAGGCTTTATCCCAGGCACACAATTTGGTTCAACATATGCAAATCAATAAACATAATTCATCATATAAACAGTCCTAAGTCCATGACCACATGATACTCTCAATAGATGCAGAAAAAGCTTTTGACAAGATCCAACAGCCTTTTATGATCAAAATGCTAGAGACAGTAGAAATGGAAGGAATCTTTATCAATATAATAAAAGCTGTATACAACAAGCGTACAGCAAGAATTATACTCAATTGAGAAAAACTTGAAGCATTCCTCCTTCAATCAGGAACTAGACAAGGCTGTCTACTATCATGACTTCTATTCAATATTGTACTTGAAGTCTTAGCTGAAGCGATAAGACAAGAAAGGGACATAAAAGGGATTCAAATCAGCAAGGAAGAAGTCAAGTTATCCTTATTTGCAGTTGACATGATCTTATACCTGAGTGATCCCAAAAACTCCACCAGGAAGCTTCTGGAACTAATTGAGAAGTTCAGCAGGGTAGCAGGATACAAAATAAATGTACAAAAATCAGTGGCCTTCCTATATGCTCAGAATGAAAGAAGTGAAAAAGCCCTGAGAGAAACAATCCCATTTACTATAGACCCTAAAAAAATGAAATACCTTGGTATAAACCTAACCAAGGAGATAAAAGACCTTTACAATGAAAAATTTAAAACCCTAAAGAAAGAAATAGCAGAAGACACCAGAAGGTGGGAAGACCTCCCATGTTCCTGGATTGGCAGAATCAACATCGTAAAAATGACCATCGTACCAAAGGTAATATACAAATTAAAATCCCAAAGCAATTCTTTAAGGAATTTGACCAAAAAATCTCAAAATTCATATGGAGGCACAAAAGACCCAGGATGACAAAAACAATCCTGAGTAACAAAAACACTGCTGGAGGTATCACCATACCAAACCTTAGTCTATACTACAAATCCATATTTATAAAAACAGCCTGCTACTGGTTCTAAAATGGACACACAGATCAATGGATAAGGGTTGAAGACCCAGATATAAGCCCACAAAATTACAGCCATTTGATCTTTGACAAAGGGGCCCAAAAAATCCAATGGAAAAAGAACAGTGTCTTCAACAAATAGTGCTGGCAAAACTGGATATCCACGTGCAGAAGATTAAAACTGGACCTGTACTTTTCACCATGTACAAGACTTAATTCGAAATGGATCAAGGACCTTGATATAAGGCCAGAGACTATAAAAACCATAGGTGAAAAGGGTAGGGAACTCTCTCGAGCTGATTGGACTAGGCCAACTGTTCCCAATCAGACATCCAATAGCACAGTCACTGCTACCAACTCTTAGCAGATGGGATCTTGTGAAATTAAAGAGCTTCTGTTCAGATAAAGAGATTGTAACATGAGCTCAAAGGCAACCCACATATTGGGAGAAAATCTTCACTAACCACATATCTGACAGACATCTATTATCCAGAGTGCACAAAGAACTTAGAAAACTAAAAACCAAGGAAACAAATGGCCCAATTAAAAAATGGGCCCTGGAACTAAAAGAAACTTTACCAGGGATGAAATTAAAATGTCTAACAAATATCTTAAAAAATGCTCCATATCCTTAGCCATCAGGGAAATGCAAATCAAATCTTCCCTGAGATATCATCTCATCCTGGTCAGGATGGCAAAAATCCACAATACAAACAACAATGAATGCTGAGAGGATGTGGAGAGAGGGGAACTCTCCTACATTGCTGGTGGGAATGCAGACTCATAGAGCCACTCTGGTGAGCCCTCTAGAGATTCTTAACGAAATTTAAGAGTGAAATGCTATATGACCCTGCGATTCCACTTTTGGGAATAATCCCCCATACAGCAAAAATTCACCTTGATAGCATAAGCATGACCATGTTCATAGCAGCACTGTTTACAATAGCAAAGTCATGGAATCAACCCAAATGTCTAACAATTGACAAGTGGATAAGGAATATGTGGTACATCTATACAATAGATTACTACTCAGCTATAAAAAATGATGAATTAATGCAATTTCCTGGGAAATGAATGGAATTAGAAACAATTATATTGAGTGAAGTATCCCACACACAGAGAATTAAGTGCCGTATGTACTCCCTAATAGGTGGCTCCTAGTACCAAACCCACTTAGACACAATCAAAGATAAATCTCTGTGATACCTACAGTAATTGCAAAGATTATGAACAGGAGGGATAGGGAAGGAGGGCCACACCAGTATCAAGGAGAAAGGGACCAAGTTACAGCAGAGAAAATAGGCCACCGTCAAGGACTGCAAGTGAGTAATGAGACATCTGGTTACATTCACAAACTTTCCTTCCTGATCATTTACAACTGATGGGGTATGATCTTACCGGAAGGGGAGGGCATAGAGTCTGTCAGATAGAAAGTTACCATTTCGCAAATGGGTGATTGACCCCTCCCTCACCACAGTTTCCTACTTTTATTACATCTACCTTTGAATATACTCTTATAACAAGACTCTAATTTAGCAGGTTTTTATCTCTGGCCAGGGGGTGACATCCAATACCCATCAGGGTAGAGCCAAGGGCATTGCAAGTGCAGCAAAACTGAAAAAAAAAATCAACAAACCATAATCCAGAACATCAGAGACTCTATATCAACTACCTGCAATTAGGCCAGCCTAATCTCTCCCCATCCTGAAGCTCAGGGAAATTTGGGGAAGAGGGGGGGGTAAGATTGTATAGCACAAGGATGGGAAGAGTAATGATATGCAAGATACTCCACACAAGTTAGGGCCCAAAGCAATCATATTTGGACTTTGCATGCCCTGCGCAATATCCAACACACTATTGACCCCACAAAGTGTAGCATTTGCTAAAGGCACTAGGATCCTTGCAGGCAAGGGAATGACAGCCATAGTACTGTTCCTATGCTCAAGGGGAACACAGGAAAGGGTTCATGGAAATTCCACTGGGTCCTTGCACCTCATCACAGAAGAGGACCCAGAGGAGAGTGTGGCATGCACATTAACGGATGCTCCAGGGATGAGAGGGGGAGGCACTGGGGGATGGGGAGTTAGGGTGGAAGGGAGGGGAGGCATAGGGCATGGGGAGTTGGAGGGAGGGGGGACCAGTGTACCTGTTAAGTTTGTATGAGTGGAAATAAAAAAAAGTTATTCATTGATCATTTCTGAAAGTGAGTGCCAGTGCCAGGAAGGCAAAATGATTATCAGCTTTCTCCATCTTTAAAATTAAAAGGAAGATGCTTTGCAAATTAAAGTGAACTTTATAAAGATACCTTTCTAGCAACTGAAATGGATACATAGTCAGTAAATAAGGAACTAGAAATCAACAGATGTTACCACAAAGAGAACCGATGGTGATTCTGCCAGGGAAACTAGACATGTAAGGGAGTTAAAGAGATAAGTTAAAGAGATAGAGAAAAACATTAAGAGACTTAGAAAGGAATGGTCAAGGGAATGGGCAATATCAGATGGTAAGGGCAAAGCTGGGCAGTCGTAAACACTTGAAGGGGCTACTGGTACATAAAAGAGAAAGACATTCCATTATCATGAAATCTATGGTGAGACATTTCATTAAAGAAGACATTCATGCAAGATAGATTGTGCCCATAATTTTACATTACAAGTCAGAAAATGAAATGATCAAATTTAGGCAACAAATAAATGGTTAAGACAATGGGAATTGAAGAATATCTTGATGATATAGAAGCACCGTTTTCAAATATAGCAAGGAATATTTATATATGAATTTTATTCAGTTGTTATGCTAAAACATAAAACTTCACAGATCCATATATTCTAACTAAGTGAGCCCTCATGTAACCCACCTGCAGAAAAGCAAGCTGGCAGAAGCTAGGAACCTTACACCCACATCTACTCCTATTCTAGTTATGTCTGTCTGCCAGGAATAACCATGATTCTGACTCTAACACCATACACTAGCTTGGCTGACTTTGTTTTATTTAAATGGAAACATATGGCATATAGTCATCTGGCCACTCTTACATTATTCATCCACTCCACAACAGTGTTGTTAATGCATGTGTATTATCATCTTGTAGTGTAAGTCAGAATATTATAAAGAAGGAAAATTAAAGTTCCCTCTTGCTATGACATCATATAGAAATATCACCATACCTTTGGCTAGAACTCTTTCAGTATGGAAGCAACATTTATCAGACACTGAGTTTTCATAAATATATGGCAGTAGTAAAACATGCATATGAATCTAAGGGGTATTTAAGACCAGCAGAAATACATGTTAGCATTCAGCATTGATGTAGAAACAACTGGATTCTACATGGAAAAAAGGAGAGTTAGATTCCCCCTCTACTACAAAATCCAGTAAAGTGAGATCAAATATAGCATGGGAAGTGATCCTTACTTTAGAAAGATGAAATGCAGACCATAATAAAATATTTATATTTGCATTTATTAGAACAGACAATAGTCAAGTTTAAATTTGGTAATAAATAATGGTTGCTGTGATATGAATCAGTTGGGCAATCAATGTATTTCACTGTTGCTGTGTGAAACTTTTCCTGAAGAGATTCCATGCAACATTATTCCTATCCCTGAAGGAGTTCCACAAGAGACCAAAGAAGTGATTAAATCAATGTTTTACTGGGGTTACTAAAAGGAGCAGCTGCGATTCACAGTCAGCTGTCCACTGCATGGCTCCTCCCTCAAAGGATAAATCTATCTCTCTCTCTCTCTCTCTCTCTCTCTATCTATCTATCTATCTATCTATCTATCTATCTATCTATCTCTATCTCTCCCTCTCTTTCACCTTCTGTTTCTTTCTATCTCCTTGACTGCTCTGGGATCTTCTTCTGACTTAATAGATTGGATGTTTAATAGTCTCCTTTAAGCTTCATTACTATTGGGGGCATCCTTCGGACTACTTCTAACTCCTAATAGGTAGAGCCTAGTAGTGGCTCCTCCTTCAGGAGTTAATTTTTAGCCCTGGAGGAAGTCCCTCCCCCTCCAAAGCTTGTCAGTTTTAGGAACATTCCAGTGCCTCTTTAGTTGTTTTGTTGCACAGATTGGGGACAAAGTTCAGAGGAAAAAGTGCCAAAAAGCTCTATGTGTTCACACAACCAGAAGGGACATTAATATACAGTAATAATGAATGCTCTAATGATTCTCAGATATCATCTAGTAATTATTCCATTGCTGTTACTTTAATGTAAATTTTGAAAACATGAAATTCCTGCCCAACAATTAATATACATATGAAAGATTCAATAGAAACACAAGAGTCATGTCATATTGAATATGCACAAGTGCTAACATCAGAAAATGCAAATTTGTCTCTATTAGATAAACTACATAAATGTTAGAAAATATATAGAGGAAAGAGAAAGAAAGAGAGATTTAGATATGTGTCAGTTTTTATGACTCTTTTTAACATGTGTCTGGCAGTGTGTATGTGTGTGCATGTGTGTGTGCGTGTGTGTGTGTGTGTGTGTGTGTGTGTGTGCAAATATGCACATATACACAAAGGAAATCCAGAGTTGCCTTCAGTTAGTTTTTCACTTTATTCCTTGTAGCCTTTCCAGTACTGCCCATATGGCTAGCCATCTTTCTCTGAAATTTACTGTATCTGCTTTAAGTTGCTAGACTTACAGGATGTTGCCAGATCCTCCCAGCATTTTACTTGAAATTTATGAACCCTAACTTCAGTCTTTCATTGAAGTGGTTTAAACCCTGAGCATTCTCCCCAGCCCTAGATTCAGGACATAATTAATAAATACAGCTTCATTTATTTAATGAAAATAATTACAGACACATAAAGTAATTAACAGTCTACAGACCTTGATGGATGTAAAACTACCTTCTGTTGACTGGGGAGATGCCTCAGGGGTTAAAATCTTGCAAACAAAAAGGCTTAAATTACTGTGCCCAATGGTTTGTAACTATAGCCTGGAAGACAGAGCCTGAGAAATCCCTGAGAAAAGCAGTAAGGATAAAGAGTAATCCAGGATGATTCCACATGTCACTTATGAATGATCAAAAATATTCATAATATAACTTAGTTTTTAATTTTCCCTAGCTTTTTTGACTTACAGTAAAAGATCAGTGATTCAGTGATATTTGCTAATTGCATCACAATAACTGAAAAATATTTAAAATTTCAAAATAACTGCATGTGAAAGTTGGAGGCAATCTTCCTGTGTGATGAATCTTCTTTCAGATAAATTTGTAGGGATTGTTTTAGTTTTGAAGAAACTTTTCAGTTCTGAACATTGTATCTTATTCCAAAAATACCTTTCCAAAGTAAAGTCTTTTTTTTTGTTTTTCTTTTCATGACTCTAATTAATATCTTATATTTATGTATATATTTATATTTATTCCACCAAGAGTTTCTTTAAATTAATGTCTTATATTTGTGTATGTATTTATATGTATTCTACCAAGAGTTTCTTTAAATCTTTTAGTGCCCAAAAAGAAAAAATAAGACCGAGTGTAATATGCACTGCAAGTATCAGAGCTTCAGAAGACTGCAAGTTCTTTAAAGTGCCCTCTTCACAGCTTCTCTTTCACAAGCTCAGAATCAAGTGCAGGAACTTCCACAGAATTTGTGAGTGTTTTTTTTTTTTTAAATTGTGATCTTTCTTAGAATAGAAGAAAACTTACAAGCTTGACACAAGTCATAATGAAATGTGTATCAGATCCAGAGTCATAAGCCTCATAAGAGGCATCCCTATGGCCCTGAACAGTCACTGTGATAAACTTTCACGGAAGTGCAAATAAATTAAATAAATAAAATCATAGTGTATACTACAAAACAAAAAGATCCTTTAATGTTTTATCAAGTATTATCAGACATACAAGGCCCTCTGTCCTTCCCTTCGGTCTGCCTGGGACAGGACTCGCTCTCCATTCCAGGTGAGTTCCCCTAACACCCAAGTCACCACTAGTCCTAGCTCCTCCCACCAGCCAGCCTGAGCAACACCCAAGCTATCTTGGGCTTGCATGGACCACGCCCCAGGTTCCACGCCCTCTGCCTCTCAGCCCTGCTCAGGACCCTTGCTCACAGGACAGGGAGGACACACTGCTACTCAGAATTCAATAGAGTCCAAAGAAAACTCAAGCAAAGCTATAGGGTACAAAGGCCATACATCTATAGTCCTCTAAAATCATCCTATCACATGGGAGAGATTCTTCACATCCATCCCAAAGATAAGTAAACCTCATTTTTTACCATATTGCTCCTTTCTAGTATTAATAACTGAAGATTAACTTTTCCATACAGCCACCCCCAAAATATATACAACTCCAGGGATTATACCACTCACCCTCACATATCACTAAGGTACTAAATCGTAAAAGTGCACTACCATACTAATATTCACACCCTGTCTACTTAACCTGACTTAGCTGATATACTAACAGCCTAATAGGCTCATCTAGGAAATAATACTAACAACAGACAAACGTACCCAACTCCAAGGCAAGCACTAGTAATAACTGCCCAAGATTAGTAATACCAACTAAAGCAGTTGAGTCAAAAAGCTATAGAAACTGAAAAGTGTTAAGAGACAAAACAACAATGCCCAAGTCAAAGCACAGATCCATGAGAAACAACACCCAAGAAGACAAATCTCCCACAGAAAGAATTAACCCCATAATGATAGATTCCAACCAGAACAAATTCACAGAAAACAGCCAAAAAAATCATACCCAAGATAATGACTTTCAAAGCATGATCATTACCATGATCAATAATATGAAAGAGGAAATCCGAGAGGAGTGAAACAACCACATGAACCACTTTGAACAGGAACACAACAGACACTATGAGGAGTTGGGAAAAACAGTTCAAGAAACAAAGATAGGCATAGAGCAGTTAAAACAGTCTGAAGCAGAGTTTAAAATTGAACTAAAAGACAAGTTATCTTCAACCCAGAACTCAACAGAGAGTCTCATTAGCAAAACTAATGAAGTAGAAAATAAAATTTCAGATCTTGAAGACAAAGTGGGAGTATTAACCAGCTCAATGGAAGAGGATGTTAAAGCCAAAAAGATACTTGAGAGGAATATTCAAGAGTTATGGGACACCCTGAAGAAGCCTAACATGTGCATTCATGGAACACAAGAGCAAGAATTCCAAAATACAACATCTGAGGAACTTTTTCAAATTATCATAAATGAAAACTTCCCTCAACTAAACAATGAGAGGCCCACCCAAATACAAGAGGCATTCTGCACCCCAAACAGATATAACCAAAATAGAAAATTACCACGGCAAATAATAGTCAAAACACTCCACATTCAAGACAAAGAAAAGGTGCTGAGAGTTTCAAGGGAAAAAAAAGTCACTTTTAAAGGAAAAACTAATAGAATAACAAATGACTTCTCAATGGAAACGATAAAACAAGAAGAGCTTAGAGAGACATACTTCAAGTATTAAATGAGCAAAAATATCAACTCAAGGCTGTAATTACTGCCAAAACTATCTGTCATGATTGAGGGAGAAAGAAAATTTTTCTAGGACAAAGACAACTTGAAGGCTTACATGTCTACCAAAGCAAGACTTCAAAAAATGCTAGAAATAAAACTCAAGACTGAAAGAAAAATGTGTATCCAGGAGGACAGAAGAGAAGTATAATAAAGCTAAAACCTAAAAGCCAAATAATAGACTTACAAAAGCCACTAAACACAAAAAATGTCCAGAATTAAAAATAATTTATCCATTATAACATTAAATGTCAATGGAATTAATTCTGTGTCAAGAGACACAGATTACAAACTTGGATTAAAACCACAGCCCATTAATCTGCTGCCTTCAGGAAACTCATCTCACCACAAAAGATAGGCACATCCTAAAAATGAAAGGCTGACCCAAAATTCTGCAAGCTAATGGAACCAGGAAACAGATGGTGGTAGCCAAAAAAAAAAAAAAAAATCATAAGAGACACAGATGGATACTACATTTTAGTCACAAGTACAATTCACCAGGAAGACTTCACATTACTGAACATATATGCACCCAATATGGGCCCCTCCACATTCATTAAGCAAACCCTACAGCATCTAAAGTGAGAAATCAACCCCCAAACGATAATTCTTGGGGATTTGAACACTGCCCTCTCAACATGGGATAGATCAACAGGTCAAAAGCTTAATAGAGACACATTGGAACTTAATCAAACCCTTACTGAAATGAACCTTACAGACCTCTTATTGAACCTTTCATCCATGCACCAAAGAATACACATTTTTTCAGCAGCACATGGAACTTTCTCCAAAATAGATCACATATTGGGCCACAAAACGAATCTCTACATATATAGGAAAATTGAAATTCTAGCCTGTGCCCTATGAGACCACCACAGCCTAAAGCTGGACATTTACAACACAACATAAGACAGAAAATACACTAACTCCTGGAAACTTAACAATATGATGCTGAATGAGAACTGGATTCAGGAAGAAATTAAAAAGGAAATTCAAGATTTCCTGAATGCAAACGATAATGAAAATACAACTTACCAAAATCTCTGGGACACAATGAAAGCTGTCCTAAGAGGTAAGTTCATAGCTCTTAATGCTTACATCAAAAAAAGGAAACATCATAAATAAATAAGTTAACAATGCAGCTTAAAGCTTTAGAGACACGAGAGCAATCTGATCTCAAAAGCAGTAGAAGAGAAGAGATTAGCAAAATAAGGGGAGAAATATCTGAAATTGACATTAGGAAAACGATGCAGAGAATCAACCAGTGAAAAAGCAGGTTCTTTGAAAAAATAAATAAGATTGATACACTCCTAGCTAAATTAACCAAAAGCAAGAGAGAGAAAACACAAACTAACAAAATTAAAAATGAAAATGGAGTTAACACTACTGATACCCATGAAATTCAGAGAATTATAACACCATATTCAAAAACCTTATACTCTGTGAAATTTGACAACACAAAAGAAATGGATGAATTCCTAAGAAAGCACAACTTACATAAATTGAATCAGGCAGTTAGTTGTGTATTATTTAAAGAGTCCTATAACATATGAGGAAATCGATGAAGTAATCTCGAATCTTCCCACCAAGAAATGTCCTGGCCCAGATGGATTCAGCACAGAGTTCTACCAGACATGTAAGGGACTAATAACACCAATACTCCTTAAACTGTTCCATCAAATATCGAAGGAAGGAACACTACCAAAGTCTTTCTATGAAGCTAATATCATCTTAATTCCTAAACCTAATAAAGATACACTAAAAAAAGAAAACTATAGGCCGATCTCTCTGATGAACACAGATGCAAAGATTCTCAACAAAGTCTTAGCAAGTCGGATTCAAAAACATATCAAAAAGATTATTCACGGGGATCAAGTAGGCTTTATCCCAGGCACACAAGTTTGGTTTGACATACGCTAATCAATAAACGTAATTCACCATATAAACCAGTCCAAAATTGAAGACCACATGATACTCTCAGTAGATGCAGAAAAAGCTTTTGACAAGATCCAACAGCCTTTTTTGATCAAAACCCTAGAGAGAGTTGGAATGAAAGGAACCTTTATCAATATAATAAAAGCTGTATACAAGCCAACAGTAAGGATGATACTCAACGGGGAAAAAATTGAAGCATTCCACTTCGATCAGGAACTAGTCAAGGCTGTCCACTTTCACCATGTCTATTCAATATTGTACTTGAAGTCTTAGCTGAAGCCATAATACAAGAAAGGGACATAAAAGGGATTCAAATCGTCAAGGAGGAAGTCAAGTTATCTCTATTTGCAGTTGACATGATCATATAACTAAGTGATCCTAAAAACTCCACCAGGAAGCTTCTGGAACTAATATGGGAGTTCAGCAGGGTGGCAGGATACAAGATAAATGTACAAAAATCAGTGGCCTTCATATATGCCCAAAATGAAAGAAGTGAAAAAGCCCTGAGAGAAACAATCCCATTTACTATAGCCCCTAAAAAAAATGAAATACCTTGGTATAAACTTAACCAAGGAAGTAAGTGACCTTTACATTGAAAACTTTAAAACCCTAAAGAAAGAAATTGTAGAAGACACCAGAAGGTGAAAAGACCTCCCATGTTCCTGGATTGGCAGAATCAACATCATAAAAATGACCATCCTATCAAAGGCAATATACAGATTCAATGCTATACCAATTAAAATCCCAAAGCAATTCTTCAAAGAAGTTGACCAAACAATCTCAAAATTCATATAGAGGCATAAAAGACCCAGGATAGCAAAAACAATCCTGAGTAACAAAAACACTGCTGGAAGTATCACCATACCAAACCTTAGTCTATACTACAAATCCATAGTTGTAAAAACAGCCTGCTACTGGCTCTAAAATAGACACACAGATCAATGGATAAGGGTTGAAGACCCAGATATAAGCCCACACAATTACAGCCATTTGATCTTTGACGAAGGGGCCAAAAAAATCCAATGGAAAAAGAACAGCATCTTCAATAAACGGTGCTGCCAAAATTGGATGACCACATGCAGAAGATTAAAATTTGACCCGTATTTGTCACCATGTAAAAGACTTAATTCCAAATGGATCAAGGACCTCAATATAAGCCCAGGACTATAAAAAACTTTAGTTGAAAGGGTCGGGAACTCCTTGGAACTGATTGGACTAGGCCAACAGTTCCTAGTCGGAAATCCAATTGCACAGTTAGTACAACCAACACTCAACAGATGGCATCTTATGTAATTAAAGAGCTTCTGTTCACATAAAGAAACTGTAACTGGTGCACAAAGGCAACCCGCAGAATGGGAGGAAATCTTCACTAACCACATATCTGATAGAGCTCTATTATCCAGAGTGCACAAAAAACACCAAGAAAACAAATGGCCTAATTAAAAAAATGGTCCTTGGAATTTAAAAGAAACTTTACCAGGGAAGAAATTGAAATCTAACAAATATCTCAAAAAAATGCTCCACATCCTCGGCCAACAGGGAAATGAAAATCAAAACTTCCCTGAGATATCGTTTCACCTTGGTCAGGATGGCAAAAATCCACAATACAAGCAACACCAAATCCTGGAGAGGATGTGGAGAGAAGGGAACTAGCCTACACTGTTGTTGTGAATGCAGCTTATACAATCACTCTGGCAAGCTGACTGATGATTCTTAAAAAAGTTAAAGATTTAAATGCCATTCCACTGCTATTCCACTTTTGGGAATAATTCCCTATGCAGCAAAAATTCACCTTAAAGCACAAGCATGACTATGTTCATAGCAGCACTGCTTACAATATCAAAGTCTTGGAATCAACCCAAATGCCCAACAGTTGACGAGTGGATAAGGAAAATGTGGTACATTTATACAATGGAATACTACTCATCATCAATAATGATGAATTAATGCAATTGGCCAGGAAATGGATGGAATTAGAAACAATTATATTGAGTGAAGTATCCCAGACAGAGAAAATTAAGCACTGTATGTACTCCCTAATAGGTGGATTCTAGTACCAAACCCACTTAGTGACACACTCAAAGATAAATCTCTATAATACCTACAGTAATTGCAAAGATTATATGCAGGGAGGGAAGTGGAAGAAGGACCCCGTCAGAAACAAGGAGAGAGGGAATCATGCTATGACAGAGAAAATAGGCCACCACCATGGACTGTAACTAAATAATGAGACATCTGGTTGGGCTTGCAGACTTTCCTTACTGGTCACTTGGATCTTGTGGGGTATGATCTCACCAGAAAGGGAGGGCATGGAGTCTGGAAGATAGAAGGTAACTATCCTGAAAATGGTCTCCTACTATTATTCCATCTACATTTGAATCTACTTTTATAATAAGACTCTATTTTATCAGCCTTTTATCTCTGGCCAGGGGTGACATCCAACACCCATCAGGATGGAGCCAAGGATGGTGCAGGAGCAGCAAAACTGAAAAAAAAATCAACAAACTATAATTCAGAAAATCGAGACTCTACATCAACCACCTGGAACCAGGCCAGCCTAATCTCTCCCCATCCTAAAACACAGGGAAATTTGCAGAAGAGGGGGCAGTAAGATTGTAAGAGCCTAAAGATGGGGAAGAGCAATGATATGCAAGATACTCCATACAAGTTAGGGCCAAAGTAATCATAACAGGACTTTGTATGACCTGCGCAATGACCAACATATCATTGAACCCCCAAAGTCTAGTATGGATCACAGGCACTATGATCTTTAGAGGCAAGGGATTAACAGCCATAATAGTGTTCCTATACTAAAGGGGAACACACACACATACAAAGAAACTCTACGCAATGCCACTGAATCCTTACACTTCATCAGAGAAAAGGACCCAGAGGGAAGTTTGACATACACACTAAAGGATGCTCCATGAATGGGGGGTGAAGGGGCAGTGGGAGAAAGGGAGGGAGGGGGGAAAGGAAAGGAAAAAGGTGGGGAGGGAGTAAGGGGATCCAGGGAGTGGTGGTGGGAGAGAGAAGAATGGGTTACTTATTAACTTTGTATGAGTGAAAGAAATAAAAAATAAACGTCATCGGAGAGGAGGGCCCAGAGGAAAATCAGACATGCACAAGAAAGGACTCTCTGGGAATTGGGGCGGGAGGCACTGGGGGATGGGGAGGAAGGGGAGTGGGGAGGGGGAGCAGGGGGTACGGGGGAGGAGGAGGGAGGGAGGGAACTGGGGTACCTAATAAGTTTGTATGAGCTGAAATAATAATAAAAATGTATTAATAAAAAAAGTGTTATCAGACATACAAGTCTGAAAGAAGATATTATTCTTTCTTTAAATACTCTCTGTCATTGTCATGAACAGATATACACAGTGAAAAAAGCATATATACCTTTAATAATCCAGTCTGATTGATCTGCATTGAAAACTTCTAAACTGAACATCACATTTAGCACATTAAAATATGTGACTTTCTCTTTTAAAAGAAAATTACATTTATCTTCTCACAAATAATAATGGCAAAATAATAGACTTGCAAACTTCTATATTTTTTTCTTAATTGGCTTATTTAAAGCCATCATATGCATTTCCTTATGTCTGAGATGCAAAACATATAAGCTGATTTCTATGGGCCAAAATTTTTTTCTAATTTCTAACTTTCAGTTTGAAGATCATATACAAATAAGTGATAAGTGTAAATACAAACAAAAGAATTTCACCCACACTGTGAGAGGACTTGTAACAAAATTGTAACAATTCCAAACAAAAAAATGCACTTAATAATGCAATGATAAAGAAGACAGAAATGTAAGTCAGGTAATGTTGATTTCTAAGCATATGTGGCACTGATTTCCTTGTGGAGAAATCTAATTATAGTATTTTTATTAAAGGGATATTAATCACTACTCAGAGATCTGATCTTAGAAGGCATCTTAATTGAGATGAAATTTACAGTTTCCTTATTTTGATAGTGCTCAATGACTTGTAGTTCTATTGTTCCACCATTTATCTATTTGGCCTCCACAGCTTAGAGGCATCTGGGAACAGAGAAAAATGTCATCACCCAATCTTCTGAACAGGGAGTCATGCCAGGACTGCCTTGTTTCAGGGCACAGAGGACCCTTTTGTGGGTACTTGGAGTCAAGTCCAGGGCAAACCTCATCACTAACAGCCAAATTCTTCATTTAGATGCAGCTTTCCGGCTAGGGCAAAGCTCTTGTTTTACATGTCAGGGTTCAAAACTGAGGTGAGTGATGTTGCAAGTTCTATGTGGGAAAAATCAGGACTGCATTTCAGAAAGCCGTGTGTGGATGGAATAAGAATACTGGTTTGATTTTCCCTGAGTTTCAGTGGCAGAAGAGAGATTTTAGAATAGACCATTAAGAAATATATATGCATTTGATCTGTGAACATATGAAAATTATCAAATTAGTGAAAGAAATACCCATGTAAACAAACAGCTATGTAAATGGTCTGACAAAAATATTCTGAATCCTCTGAGCTTCTAATCTAGATTGCTGGAGAGAGAAGAAAACCTGAAGAGAAATGGCAATGAGGCAAATTAGAAAGATGACAGGACAAGCATGGCAACCAAGAAGTTTTCTTGGTTATGGAAAGAAAGATAGTGAACAAACATAGCAGTGAAAAAGTAAGAACCATTGAGATTCCATTGTGATCTATGTATGAAACTATATAAATACTAAAACCTAGGTTTTCTGGAAGCACATTGATATCTAGAAATTAGGAGGACCCACTGAACAATGCAACTGGAACCCTAAAATTGAAGGCTTCTAATTTGATTGGCATATACTTTTTAAATCCTGTTGATCTGTGTGCAGATTGTTTATGGGGTGCACTATAGTGCAGGAGACAATTCTAAACTAGGTTTCTTTGAATAAAAGATGGTCAAAAACATTCTGAATACACCACTACTAATCTGAGAAATGAATTTAATTATGAAAAATGCCATTTACTTTGATTATGCATTTTGAGTAGTGAAGACAAGAGATGTTTGTAGCTAGTTTTATAATTGATGTAACACAAATAAATATTTTTTCTATTTGGTGTTATACATGTTGTTTCAATATTTCAAGATCAAGTAATACTCAAAGTCTTATGAACATTTGGAATTTTGTACTGTTGAAATTATTTCTAATATGTTAACAATCAATATTTTATTTTATAAGCTATGCATTTTCTTACATTGCCTGTATTATTTATAAAAGACCTTGCAACATTGCTAACATCAATTAGGCATTATAAGATATATCTGCAATCCCAGATTATTAGGAGGATGGCTTAAGACTATAAATTTCACATCATCCTGAACAATAGATTGAAATCGTGCACCCATGCAAGCAGACACACACACACACACAATTTTCTTCCACACCACTAGTCTACAAGAAGCCACACATATATGCCTCCACTGCAAAGAGATACATCTGTGAAGAAAAAGGCATATACCCTATTTCCATATACCCTGAGATGTCCATATACACATCATATTGGAAAAGGCTATTCTAACTCCAAGTACAATTTGATATTTATCTGAACATTTGGCTCTAAAATGATGCAGCTGCACATGCATTAAGTTAAAATTTTAAGAAAAGTAGGAAAATGTTAAAATACTGTGGAGTTTTTAAGTTCAGATAAAATATTAGATTGCTGATAGATGAGAATAACTAAACGAAGAATGCAGCAGAATTCTAAGGTCATAACTATAAGAATAATTGCAACAAAAATTTGAGTCAACAACTCTTGAAAAAAATCTGAATCAATTATGTTGACAAATGCTAAAAGTGATGATCTATGTACAAAATCATGTGAATTGTTTAATGTCTGTCTACTTTCCATCTTCTTTGTAACGGTCTAATTTAAAGCACTGCACAAAGCCTAGGAACAGCCCTTTTCTTATTGGACTAATTTCATGACTATTTATTTCTACAATAATGATGTTTCATTTTGATAAATTCAAATAAGTAGGCTGAGAAAAATAATTGTAACATGCCAATATCATTTTCAGGAACAGATTAATGGAAAGAAGCTATCAGTAGAAATGGATACTCAGGTTTGGCTTATTCATTGTTTTTAGCCAAAGACACAAGCTTGTAGGCATAGATGCTTCTCTCTAGTGCCTGTCCTGCTTTATTCTTTCAAGAACTTCAGATATCTTCAAGTTTACACTCATCATTTTGCAACAAAGACCCTTCTCCTATTGAATTTATCTCGGTTGTGTGTGTATATACATAGTTTTGTCCGCGTATTTCTTTGTTCTATGACAGAAGGCACAATGTAGGTGTTAGGTATCTTTGTCAATTGCTTTTCTAATATTATTATAATTATTATTATTATTGTTATTATTATTTATTTGACACTAGATCCTTGGATCTCACTGAGTTGGTGAGATCATCTGACCAGCAAGCTCCAGGCTTTGTCCTGTCTACCTCTACTTTGCTGAGATAACAGATGTCCACTGTACACAGCTTTGTATGTGGTTTCTGAGGATTTAAGCTCAGGTCATGATCACTATAGGACAGCCTAAACTTATATATTTTATTATTTCTATACCAGATTATACTTCCTATCTAAATCTTGTGTTGAGGGTGTTGAACAGTTATATCTCATATATTCCAATATTTATTATTTCCACCCTATAAAGAAAAATGCTTGTCAGCACTAAAAAGGAGAATGGAAAGTAATTATAAAACAGAATAATTGATATTTTTAAATGTGATATTGAACTCACCTTTCTTGGCAAAATGAGAACGGGCAAATATCCTTCATGTGAGAAGAAAGCACACATCTGCAGGAATTAAGGTAGGCAGCAGAAATGTAACTGAACAGATAGATTTCAGGTGTCAGATAAAAATCAATGAGGTCACTAGTTCAGATACATTGGGACATGGGCCTTTACAGCTGCATCATTTTAGAGCCAAATGTTCAGATAAATATCAAATTGTACTTGGAGTTAGAATAGCCTTTTCCAATATGATGTGTATATGGACATCTCAGGGTATATGGAAATAGTATTGATCAAATGTTAGTTCAAATATCAAATAGAGGAAATATCCAGAAGATTGCTCCCAAAGATTTATTAGGCAAATCATGTTAAAGAAAGCAACTTTTGCTTTTTGAATCTTACTTTTCTGAGAATATATGCCTAATTTGTTTATGGCTGAAGTGCAGTTCTTTATGTCTTTGTATGCTTCATTCTATATGCAGAGAGAGCAAAAATTAATAATATTAAAACATTTTAGTGAAATTCTCAGATAACGTATAAGATAGCATGATGTCTTTTGTTGATTCAAAACTTAATTATCTTATTTGACACTGAAAGTTTGAAGTATTTAGCAACAGGACCGAATCTATGTATCCTTGGTAAAGTATCTGAGCCACTTTTTGTTTTTTGTTTTTTGTTTTTTTTTTTCACAATTCATGTCAATAATTAGAAATTTCAGTGTAAGTTTGAGTTTCTGTTCATGGTGTTTATGTTTCAAATACTAAAACCTGTTTATTGTAGCACATACCTTGTCAAAACATGAATTCACTGAATTAAAATTATATTCAACAGACTGCTTTCCAGTAACTCATAGTCAGGTTCTTCCTTGGCTGTGTTTATTCTAGGAAGAAGTCCTATGGCCAGATATTTGCATATGGTCACTATGCCATGTTTTCATGTAAATCATTTTTCAGTAAGATGAGAGAATGATTGATAAGGTAAAACAAGAGAAACCAATATTCAATTGATATTATAGTTTTATATTAGTTATGTAAATGTGTTATATTTAAATACAAAACTTAATAAAAGATAATGTATTTGAGTCATATGATGAAATTGGCTGGGTATTGGAAGCTTCTGGAAACTGTCAAGTAATGATGATACTTGAATCTCACAGACATTCTGATACACTTGTGTGTTAATTTTTCAAAGATTTCTAGAATAAAAATGTAACAATATAAATACACTTGAGTAGGGAAAGAAACATTGACGCACCACACCAAGCCTCTCTAGATTATCACTATTATTACTATGTATTTGAAGTTCACTTACAAATTGACACAAAAATCCAATGATTCTTAAATTATTATATGTACATATCAAAACATTGATATCACACTTGGAATCTAGTGAATTTGCAAATCATATATGTAATCTACTAATAAGCAAAGCCAAATATGCACTACACATTGTACAAAGCCTTTATTTCCATTAAATTCAGTCAGAGCATAAGGCTTCTGAAAAAAATTCCTTATTCTCTTTTTGGAGATGAATCAAACATACACACTTACATGCATCCATACTATGAATTATTGTATATTTTTCTGAAATAAAAATAGTATCAATTTCATTAAAATATATTCATAGCTAAAATCTGCCATCACTCTTTTGATGACCAGAAGATGTTCTAATATCTGGTATAAATAAGTGCCTCAGCTGTTGCAGAATATGCCAGACCCAGTGACTATCGAGATTTTACTATAGTTTCCTTTTCTATAGATATGATTATCATGGATTTTCCAATTTGAATTAAAGACATGTTACTGATGAAAAATTGTATGTTCTTTATCATCCCCATCTAAGAATCGATAAATATCGGCATTGTACATTTTGAAACTGAAAGGAATTTCTTGAAAACTAATGCTTTGTTGGGTAGAAATACAGGATAAATTTTTAGATTTTTAAATTTTGCATTGTGTATACTTGAGAAAAATATTCTCAATCGCTGGAAATTTTAGGCAATTATATTAAATTTATTTTTCTATTAATGCATAAAAATTTACTTAATTGTTTATTGTGAAATGAGAAGAAACACAAGAAGCCCTCAAAGGATTGACAAATATTGGGCAATCAGCAGGTAACACTGGCAAAAATTTAGCTGTTTATCAACAGATGAACCTACAGCTCTCTAAGAGACAGTCCCAAGTTCAGAATCACAGAAGCAATATAATGTAGAAGGAAGATGTACAAGGAATAGTGGTTGGTGGGGGAGGGAGAAAGAAAAATGCAGAGCTGAAGGATATAAGAATGTATTGTATACATTTATGAACAATTTAAGTAGAAAAATCTATCAATAAAGTGAAAAATACACATTTTTGGATACTATGTGTTAATATCCATGCCCAATGTGTAATATTTAAGTATACTTAAACACATACATTCAAATCCCAAGTATTTGTCATTTACTTATGATGAAAACTTTCACAAAATTTTTTCCTTTTTTTAAAAATTATTCAGTACAGTCTCATGCCAGAACTCTTATATTTCATGATATTTGGTAGTTGTTGATCAACGTTCCCTCCTTGCCATTTTGTACATGGACTTCATCACAAGAGTTTTACTCTATGCTTTATTTAACCAACATTTTAAGATCACCTATTAATGAGCTCTGGTGGTAATCTTTGCCTGTGTCCACATTTACTAACTTTCTCCATTTCCTCAAATGACAAAATTTCATAAATTTTTGACAGAATTGTATTCTACTCTGCATGAGCCACATTTGTAGATAATAAATAGAATATCAGATAATATTTGCAATCCACAATGAATCAATATTTTGCTTTAGATTCTCTTCTGCCTATGTGAAAAACATACCTTAAAAAAGCAACTTAAGTGGGAAAGGTTTTATTTAAGTTCACACGTCAAGTTTACAGTCCATCATGGTGAGGAAGTCAAGAAAGTGGGATCTTGGAGTCACTGATCACATTTTACCCACAGTAGAGAAGCAGAAAACAAGGGATGAATGCATGTCAGTGCTAAATTCACTTCCTCCTTTTCATCTAGGAGTTAATGGTGCTTCAAAAATTGGGTTAATCTCATCTCAGATCAGAACAATCCCTGACATGGATATCTGGAGCTACTTCTCACTGACTATTCAGATTGACAGTGAGACTAACCATGTTGTATTTCAAAAAGTTTTGAAAAGAATTAACTCAGTGGAAAGCAAGCATATAACTTCATTCAAAAATAGACAAAATGTCATGTGTTATATATTAGGAATATTAATACCTATTTGAATGAATAATTTGTAAATGTTTTCTCCCATTCTTCAGGTTGTTTCTTCAGTGTTTTGGTTATTTCCTTTTTTGTGGAGTCTTGACATCCTATATATAACATTGAAAATCTCAGTGAGCATTCATATTTGGTCATGCTTCACAGTAACATTATAGTTTTGTATCATATATGAAAGTCATTAATCCATTTCAGCTTACTTTAAACTGGCAAGGGGGTTAGATATATAGAGCTGCAGTTATTATGCATGTTCCTGATAATATAATAACTAAAGGACTTAAAAGAACAAAGGGTTTATTTTGAGTTAAGATTATGTGAATGCAATTCCTTGTCCAGCCTGATGGGAGAGCTCATACCAACACTAAGTCCTGAGGAAACTGGTCACACCATATCCACATTAAAATCCTTACTTTCCTGGCCAGTATGTCGGGCCAAGTATACATAAAGATGCTGATGTTCTCAACCAGTTCACTCCCTTATTCACCTCCCCACGGATTAGTCCTGCCTACTATGGACTGGGTCTTCCCTGTCAATTAGACAATCATCTTCAGGATCCCTTAAAGGCTAAACTCAATTACTAATTTGCTAAAATTTTGCCCAGAACTTTAATTATCAATAGTCAAATTGACTTCTGTATCTAACTATGACATATGGTTTCCTGATTTTCAATTTGGATTTTTATTTTCTGAGACCATTCAGTGAACACAGCTTTCTTTCTCCATTGTGTTATTTTAGCATTGTTGGCAATATTCAGTTAACTGCAAATTAATGCAGTTACTTCTCTGGTCTTCATTCTGTTCCATTTTCCATTTCATTCCACTTCTATGCTGCTTTCATTAATATAATTTCGCAGAATAATTTGAAGTCAGTACCCTTATTCAGGCTTGTTTACCTACATTTTATGATTACATTTGGTTTAAGATTTTTTAATTTCTGGAAAGATTATCAGTAATATTTTGATAAGGGTTGAAATAAATTTATAGATTACTTTGGATAGCATATACAATTGAGCATTTTTGGTTTTCTGTCATCTAAGAGGATGTAATGTTTTCCCTTTTGTTTTTTTCTTTTCCTTTTTTAAGTGGTTATTTTACACTTCTCATCATAAAATATTTCCTTTCCATGGTTAAATTACTCTTTGGTACTTTATCTTTATAGCTGTTACAAATTGGATTGCTTCCTTAATTTCTGTTTCACTGATGTGTTGCCATTACATAGAAATGTTAAGAGTTTTTGTACGTTGATTCGTATCCTGCAATTTTAATGAATTGGTTTATAATCACTTCTGAGCTTATTTTGGTGGAATCCTTTGGTGCTTCTCTGTAAAAGATACTTTTCTATCATCTTTAAAACAGGGAGAATTGGACCTTTGTCTTTCTTATGTGGATGCACTATATTTCATTCTCATGCTCTATCTAGATAGTCCAATGGCATGTTCACTGAAAGTGGTAAACTGTACATGCCTGTCATCTTTCATATCTGCAAGGAAATAGTTGTCAACTCCAATATGGCACTGTCACTGTGAGGTTATATGTTGCCTTGTCATATGTAAAACTTATTGCACTGGTTCATGATGCTTTTATACCCAAAGAGTTAAAGAGTTTTCAGCATGAGGTTTGTTAGATTTCAGCTAAGAATATTTCTGCATCCATGAGATGATAACACTTTTGTGTTTCATATTCATACTGTTGTACATTAATTTTGATGTAAATTTATTCAATTATTCTTGTATCAGGAAATTAGTCAAATTTTCAGATTTTATTTCATCTTTGATATGCTACTTGATTTCAATTTGGTGTTATTTTGTGTCATATATTTTGTTTTTAAGAGACATAAATGTATTTTTCTAATTTTGTTTGATTATTTTCTGATTTTGATATCAAAGTGTTCCAAGTGTCCTGGAATAAATTTTTAATAAAAATAAATCTTTCCTTTTCAATAATCTAAGGATAAAATAAGAAAAATGTTTGTTACTTCTTTAAAATTATGATAGAATTAAACTTCCATACCATTTATCCAGACTTTCCTTTCATAAGAGACTAAAATATCTTACTGATTCAATCTGATTACTTATTATTACTCCTTTCAACATTTCTGTTTCTTCATGGTTGAGTCTTGACTGGCGACAAGAATGTGGGCAAGGATTTTCCTAATAGTTTTCTAGGTTTTCCAGAATGTTGGCCTACACTCATACTTGACAGCCCCTAATGATCCTTGAACTTCTGCTCTACACATTCTTCTGTGCTACTTATCATCTGATTCACTTATTTGAAAAATTAGACAAGTATTTAATCATTGAATATTATACAGCTAGCCACTTCTCAGACAAAAGCAGATAAATGACATGAAATTTATAAAAATGGTCAAACCATAGATAAACAGTTTGGGATTTAAATACCAATTGGATGTCTCACTTTGGTTTGAATGGTAATCATAAAACACATACTGCGGTAATCCCACAACAGTATTCATGGACCACTACAGAAATAGGAACAATAATAATGTATGTTTAAAATGGTGGGTAGAGTTACTGCCAAATAGAATATTCTGGGCTTGACAGTTTGTTATAGTTAGTCACAGGTGTCAACTTGACTGTTGAGGGTTTAGCTCTGTGAACATTTGTAGAGAATTAATGGCTGAGTTCAGTCCAGAACAACCCTGCAAGAGATTGTCTAGCTAATGGGGAAGGCCCAGTCCATGGTGGGTGAGACTAGGCCCTGAACAGGTGAATAAAATACTGAGAGCTAGTTGAGGAAGTCGGCATCCTTCTGTACACTTGGCCAAACATGCTGGTCTACCAAGTAAGGATTGTATGTCTCTCTGCTATTATGTGGTAATGGTGTGGCTAGTTCCCTCAGCCCTGGTGTTGGTGCATGCTCTCCCATCAAGCTAGACTGAGAACTGTAACCAGAAAATCATAAGAGAGAACTCCTTGTTTCCTTAAGCTGTTTGATGGTCATTCATCAGCAACCATGAGATGACTACAGCACAGGTCTATTGCATATATGAACTCATGGAAGTTATATTTAGCTGCATAAAATCTGTGAAAGACTTGGCCTGTCAACATTTCACATGAAAATATCCACCTTTCTTGAAGGTGTTTGAATATGTCTGTGAGTATGTGTGTTTGTGTGTGTGTGTGTGTGTGTGTGTGTGTGTGTGTGTGTGTTTGCATGTGGGTAGGCTGTGAATATATGCTTGGTCATGCCTGGGAAGACCCAGGGGTGATGCTGGAATCATCTGTGATTGCTTTTCCACCTTCATATTGTAAGTATGAGTCTGTAAACCTAGAATATGACATTAATGCTTGTCTGGCTAGCCTAATTGCTCTGAGGATTCTCATACTGTGTCATCCAAGGCCAGAATCACCTCCACACCCATTTACTGGAATAGAATCTGTGCAAACTCAAGTCCTAGAAAGAACAGAGTGAAGTAAGCAGAATTGCTTTTCATATGAGCAGCTTCCAAAAGCCAAACTCTACCAGAAGCTAGAGTGTAGGAACATCTTCCTGTTTGGATACATTTAGTATTTTACCTGGAATATCATATATGTTACAAGTTTCAAGTATATAGTATTCAATATGGTGAGTCATTTTATATTACTAATTTGATGAACTCCTTCTTTCAACATTGATTACATGATTCAATTTTAGAACCATGTGTGATGATTTTCCTCTCAAGATAGGTGTACAGATGTGTCATTTCAGAAATCATAGTCTCTCATGGGAAATGTACACTTAATGAACTCAGACAAAAATGAATTAGTTCAGAATACATGTAAAAATTAAAATGGAGGGATGGAAAAACTCAGTGGGTTGGGTAAGATGATTGCTTGCAGAACTGGTGATCTGAGTTTGTATCCTGGAAACTTGCATGGTGGAAGGGGAGAACTGACTCTGAATGTTGTCCTCTGACCTTCATCGCCATGATATGAATGTGTACTTGTCCTTCTCTCTCTTTCTCTCTCCCTCTCTTTCTCTCTTCTATATATCTTTCTCTCTTTCCATTTCTTTTTGCTTCAATGAAATATTACAAGTTCAACTAAATCATTATTCAAATAGGCAGAGCAAGTATTACAGGCAGACAAGCAAACAACTGAACCTATGTACATTTACTCTTTAGTAATATTCTGTAATTGTATAGATAATCAGTACAAATAAGAAGCTGTGAAGATCACCAATAAAAATATGCAACTTTGAAGCATACCAAAATGCAATGGTATTTTGTTCTCTCCAAATAGAAGGATTCTTCAAATATATCTCCCTCAGTTTCTCCTTATCTGTTCTAGTTCCCGTTCTTTCATTGGGAAGTAATCAGGGATGAGATATCTCTTTACAGTCCTTCATAAAATATTACAACATTCATGTCCTCCCTTGGCTAGAACCAGGTACGGCCTCTTTGAACCAGTCATGGTCAACAGACAAATGACAGTTAATTACTGGTTGTGTATTTTCAAATGTCTTTCAGGAGGAATGTAACACACCTATGCAATATTTGTGGCTGAGGATAAACAAGGAGTGATATGAAAAAGAAAACAGAAATCTAATTTATGGGACATGAAGAAATATCACTGTAACCTGGAATCACTTTAGTTGGTACATTTTCTCAATCTTGTACACACAGATACTCAGCTCCCTTATATCACAATGAACACTACCTAGTTCCACCTCTTAGGGAGACTGATGGTGTCACCTGACATGTATTTTGCTCACCACCTAAAGCTTCAGAAACTGATACATCTAGGACCTAACAGGAATTCAAATTAATAATTTTATTATTACTCATTATTTAAGTATTTATATTTGCCATTGAACATAAAGGATGAGACATGAGAAATATACCTTTATTTTGGTTACAGAAAAGCAATCACAATTTTTTTCTGAATAGTAAGAACTTGAAATCTATTCAAAAAAGTAAAGTTCACAAATATTAACCAACTAAACAGAAAACATAATTATTGTCAATCAAATAAAATAAGCCCAAAATATATCTAAAATGAAATGGACTTTAGTGAATATTACTTTGCAGAGTACTTAATATTTGTAAAAATAAATCAGTAAGTGGCAGGTAATACAATTGAAATAATGAGTGATTGTTTAAGAAAAATATTATTACTAAAAATGCATATATACACCATAGGAACAGGTTATGCCCACAATGACCTGTTATAAATATGCAGATGTATGTGTATGCAAACATATCCTTACTAATTCTATTCAATTCTATTCAAATTTATAACAAAAGTAGTATAAAGCTATTTTCCATTATCTAGTTATCTGACTGTTTAGTCTTTTAAGTAAAACAACTCAATCTGTATTATGTGGACTCTGTGTGTTTGCTTACGTATGATTCTGAAAGGACTCAATCACTTAAATATGTACATCTGAACACAAAGTTTATTAGTCTGTAATAGTCAAAGACTGCTTTTTTCTTCCTTACCAGTCAAAACAGTGAAAACATGCTTCATATACTGGTTAATTTCACATGAAAAATCTTAAACTTTAATATGTGAATGACAATGATGATTAAGCACGCATATCATCTATCCAAAAGACAAAGAGGAGCTATGTCAGAAGACCTCTCCTAAATGATCTTGATCTTTCATACTATAATTGCACATAATATTGCCACTTCTTTCCCATTCAGCTCCCCCAAAGAATCCTTTCTGTGTTCTGCAATGAGTCTGCATGTACCTCACACACTCTGGTCATTCAGTCTCTCTTGCCCAGGAGTAGCTATGTCCATAATTTTCTACTGCTTCTCAAGTCTTAGTGACCTGGGGTCTCAGAGCAATGTTTATCATTCTTTTCTCTAGGTGTGATCTATGTATTTATATTCAATTTTCATATTTCGGAACAAATATCTCCATTGGAACAGAAGTGCTATAGCCATCATGACCAATTGTATATTTTTGAGTCATTCAAAGGTACAGAAAATAATTTAATACTATAAAACTTGCCTTCTGAACAAATGGCTCACCAATACTTTTTTGTAGCCCCAGGGTACTTTTTACTGAATAAAATCTTCCAATACCTCCACAGCCAGGTCTCCAGCTAACTGATCATTCCTCTAAAGCAAGGCTACGTTTTGAATTGCTGTTTTAACAGATAGTTATGATAAAGAGAGAAAGGGAATAAAAGTTTCATGGGCAGCAATTCATTTTTCAATTACTTACTTATTCAACTTGCTTTCCTAGTACTGTAGTCCTCCAGGTCAAGAGCTTGTCTTCATTACAAGCCTTGTGAGGCTAGCACTAATGATAAATAATAATGAGTTTCATTATTTACTTTTAACTAAAATATAAAACCTAAATTTTTTTCTATACATACCTCATTTAAAAACTTGCCAATATTTTGGGTGAATTCTCCTTCCCAACAACATTATTTGGATGACCATTCATCCAGTAAAATGAGAATATAGAATAACTTCTATTAGTTTCACTCAATTTAAAGAATGAATGTAAGTTAATGTCCATTTAGCTGATTTTTAGTGATTGTTCTCTCAATTGCAGTTAAATATATATGTATGATGCACTGTAAATTTCTTCCTTATTTTCTCCCTTGAAATTCTGATATTTCTAAAATGTAAACATACTTTTGCAGTTACTATTTCTGCTGCTGTGAGACAACACTGAGACACAACTGAAGAGAGAAAGGGAGATTTGTTTGACTTAGAGTACCAAAGGTGATTCAGAGTTCATTAAGATAGGAATCTCTCAGCTGAAAGCAAGACTTCTAGACAGAAGCAGGGGGCTGATGCAGGCCACCACCCTCAGGAAGGCAAAACAAGCAAGAGCAAACCTGAAAGGAAGCAGGTCTTGGGCACTGAGCTTCAGAGTTTGCTTTCCTTCAGCAAAAATCCACAGCTCAAAGATGCCACAACCTTCCAAAATATTAACATCAGATAAAGATCAAAAGACATAAGTTTGTGGGGGAAGGGGCAACTCTCATTCAGAACATGACAAATATTTTTCATATTATATTTACACGCTTTTCCAAAATTTTGTTGCAAGTTATTTATCAACAAGGTCACAGAGTGACAAAAAACCTGAGCAAACAAGGCAGAGTCGGCACTGCAGGCGCCTTACCATGCACACCAAGTTCCTGCAGGGCATGATTTTCCCTAACCCCCCCCCCAGATCCATGTGCAGTACATGATCTCCCTCCCCTCCTGAGATCCATGACTTTGCATCCTACCAGCTGCACCAGGAAGCTTCTCAAGGTCTACAAGGAAAAGTAGGCATTGAAATTTATCAAGAAGCCCTGAGAGAAACAATCCCATTTACTATAGCCTCTAAAAAAAATGAAATACCTTGGTATAAACCTAACCAAGGAAGTAGTAGACTTTTACATTGAAAACTTTAAAACCCTAAAGAAATAAATTGTAGAAGACACCAGAAGGTGGAAAGACCTCCCATGTTCCTGGATTGGCAAAATCAATCATAAAAATGCCCATCCTACAAAAGGCAATATACAAATTCAATGCTATACCAATTAAAATACCAAAGCAATTCTTCAAAGAAGTTGACCAAACAATCTCAAAATTCATATGGAGACACAAAAGACCAAGGATAGCAAAGACAATCCTGAGTAACAAAAGCACTGCTGGAGGTATCACCATACCAAACCTCAGTCTATACTACAAATCCATAGTTATAAAAAACAGCCTGGTACTGGCTCCAAAATAGACACAAGGATCAATGGATAAGGGTTGAAGACCCAGATATAAGCCCACACAACTACAGCCATTTGATCTTTGACAAAGGGCCCAAAAAATCCAATGGAAAAAAAAAACAGCATCTTCAGCAAATGGTGCTGGCAAAACTGGATCTCCACATGCAGAAGATTAAAGCTGGACCCGTACTTGTCATCATGTACAAGAATTAATTCCAAGCAGATCAAGGACCTCAACATAAGGCCAGAGACTATAAAGCCCCTAGGTGAAAGGGTAGGGAATTCCCTCGAGCTGATTGGGCTAGGCTAACAGTTCCTAAACAGACATCCAATGGCACAGTCACTGCAACCAACTCTCAACAATGGAATCTTGTGAAATTAAAGAGCTTCTGTTCAGATAAAGAGATTGTAGCACGAGCACAAAGGCCACCCACAGAAGGGGAGAAAATCTTCACTAACCACATATCTGAAAGAGCTCTATTATCTAGAGTGCACAAAGAACTTATAAAATGAAACATGAAGGAAACAAATCGCAAAATTAAAATATGGGCCCTGGAACTTAAAAGAAACTTTACCAGAGATGAAAATAAAATTTCTAACAAATATCTTAAAAATGTTCCATATCCTTAGCCATCAGGGAAATGCAAATCAAAACTTCCCTGAGATATCCTCTCACCCTGGACAGGATGGCAAAAATCCACAATATAAACAACACTAAAATCTGGAGAGGATGTGGAGAGAAGGGACCGCTCCTACATTGGTGGTGGGACTGCAGGCTCATACAGCCACTCTGGCGAGCCGTCTGGAGATTCTTAAAGAAATTAAAAATTGAAATGCCATATGACCCTGTGATTCCACTTTTGGGAATAACCCCTCATACAGCAAAAATTCACCTTGATAGCACAAGCACGACCATGCTCATAGCAGCACTGTTTACAATAGCGAAGTCATGGAATCAACCCAAATGTCCAACAGTTGATGAGTGGATAAAGAAATTGTGGTACATCTACACAATGGAATACTACTCAGCCATCAAAAATGATGATTTAATGCAATTTGCCCGGAAATGGATGGAATAAGGAACAATTATATTTAGCGAAGTATCCCAGATATAGAAAATTAAGCACTGTATGTACTCCCTAATAGGTGGATCCTAGTACCAAACTCACTTAGAGACACTCAAAGACAAATCTCTGTAATACCTACAGTAATTGTAAAGATTACAAACAGGAGGGATGGGGAAGGAGGGCCCCACCAGAACCAGAGGGGACCAAGTTACAGCAGAGAAAATAGGCCACCATCAAGGACTGCAAGAAAGTTATGTGATATCTAATAAAGTTCACAAACTTTCCTTCCTGATCATTTCCAACTGATGGGGTATGATCTTACTAGAAGGGGAGGGCATATAGGCTGCCAGATAGAAGGTAACCATTTTGCAAATGGGTGATTGACCCCTCCCTCACCGCAGTTTCCTACCTTTGAATAAACTCTTATAACAAGACTCCAATTTAACAGGTTTTTATCTCTGGCCAGGGGGTGACATCCAATACCCATCAGGATGGAGTGAAGGGCATTGCAGGAGCAGCAAAACTGAAAAAAAAATCATCAACAAACCATAATTCAGAACATCAGAGACTCTATAACAAACACCTGGTATCAGGCTTGTCTAATCTCTCCCCATCCTGAAGCTCAGGGATATTTGCAGAAGAGGGGGCAGTAAGATTTTAAGAGCACAAGGATGGGAGGAGTCATTATATGCAAGATACTCCACACAAGTTAGGGCTGAAGCAATTATAACAGGACTCTGCATGATCTGTGCAATGACCAACATATCATTGACCCCTCAAATTCTAGCATGGACTAAAGGCACTAGGATCCTTAGAAACAAGGGATTAACAGTCACAATAGTGTTCCTATACTTAAGGGGAACACAAGAAAGTGTTCTAGGAAATGCCACTGAGTCCTTGCACCTCATCAGAGAGGAGGACCCAGAGGAAAGTTTGATATACTCATTAAAGGATGCTTCAGAGATGGGGGAGAGGTCACTGGGAGAAAGGGAAGGAGGGGGTAAAGGAAGGGATAAAGCAAGGAGGGAACAGAGAGGGGTGGAGGGAGGGGACAGGGGTTCCTATTATGTTTGTATGAGCAGAAAAAAATAAAAAGTTTAAAAAAAGGACCAATCCGCAAAGAATATTAAGTCCTGAAACAATTGTGAGGCAAAAACTAATGAAATGCAAGGAAAAGTTGACAAAATCCACAATTTTAATGGACATTTCAATACTTCCCTCTTAACACTCAATAGAACAATAGCAGAGAATCAGCAAAGATATTGAAGAATTCAACAATACCATCAATGAAAGGGATCTAAAAATTTGAGATGGCTGTATCCATCAGAAGTAGGATGCATTTCTTTTCCCACTGCAAGGAATGTGTTACCAAGAAAGATTATATATTGGGCCATAAAGAAAGCTTCAATAAATTTGAATTTTTTACAAAAAAAAAAGATGAATTACTGGAATTTGCTGGGAAATGGATGTTATTACAAACAATTATATTAAGTGAAGTATCCCAGACCCAGAAAATTAAGTGCCGTATGTACTCCCTAATAGGTGGCTCCCCCCACTTACAGACACTCAAGGATAAATCTCTGTAAGAGACAGTAATTGCAAGGATTATGAACAGGAGGGATGGGGTAGGAGGGCTACAACAGAAACAAGGACAGAGGGGACCATGTTACAGCAGAGAAAATAGGCCACCGTCAAGGACTGCAAGTGAGTAATGAGACATCTGGTTACGTTCACAAACTTTCCTTCCTGATCATTTACAACTGATGGGGTATGATCTCACCAGAAGGGGAGGCATATAGTCTGGCAGATAGAAAGTTACCATTTCGCAAATGGGTGATTGAACCCTCCCTCACTGCAGTTTCCTACTTTTATTACATCTACCTTTCAATATACTCTTATAACAAGACTCTAGTTTAACAGCTTTTTATCTCTGCCCAGGGGGTGACATCCAATACCCATCAGGATGGAGTGAAGGGCATTGCAGGAGCAGCATAACTGGAAAAAAATTAACAAAAGATAATTCAGAACTTCAGAGACTCTATATCGACCTCCTGGAACTAAGCCAACCTATCTCTCCCCATCCTGAAACTCAGGGAAATTTGCAGAAGAGGGGGCGGTAAGATTGTAAGAGCACAAGGATGGGAGAAGCAATGATATGCAAGATACTCCACACAAGTTAGGGCCAAAGCAATCATAATTGGACTTTGCATGCCCTGCGCAATGTCCAACACACTATTGACCCTACAAAGTCTAGCATTTGCTAAAGGCACCAAGATCCTTGGAGGCAAGGGATTGACAGCCACAGTAGTGTTCCTATGCTTAAGGGGAACACAGGAAAGGGTTCAGGGAAATGCCACTGGGTCCTTGCACCTCATAAGAGAAGAGGACCCAGAGGAGAGTCTGGCATGCACATTAAAGATGCTCCAGGGATGGGATGCGGAGGCACTGGAGGATGGGGAGGTGGGGGGAAGGGAGGAGGGCATAGGGTGGTGGGAGGTTGGAGGGAGGCAGGGGACCAGTGTACCTGTTAAGTTTGTATGAGTGGAAATAAAACAAAAAAAAGAAGTTTGTGTGGATGTGTTTCCAGGCCAAGCAGAATCAGGAGGAGCTGAGCAGCTACTGAGTCCCCCACCTTCCTCTCAATAAAGCTCTGTACTTATCATAAAAAGTGATGATTTTCTTTAGTTTCATATTTACTTACATTTTAATTAAAACCTCCTTACTTCACTTTTACTGCTATTGTTGATAAGTAGTTTTATGAATGTTCAGTAAAATTTCTGGAAAAAAGATATGACTTTCTAAGGTGAAATAACAACAACCTCAGGTAAGAGATAATATATTTACAGTGTGCATTGATGCTATTCATATTCTCAATAAGATAAATACAGAAATAAGTCACAGTCTTTGTAAAATGTAATTGAATGAATGAATACAATGAATTAACACAAAATTCAATGCTCAAACTAAGGAAAATTTAAAAATTATTTTAAAACTAAAATCAATGATGGCATTATTGCCATTTGGTTTTATTGGTATAATGTGTTCTTCTACTGTATTACTGGTCTCGTTATTGCCCTGTCATGATCTTTAGAAGCCACATATAACCTTGATGAAAACTCTGACTTCTGAGATATGCAGAATAGTCATGCTTTTGGCATAATAAAATTCTCTGCACTGCCTCTGTGGATGGTTACATGAAGTCTAGATGGAAGAGGTGTGTGATGTGTGTCTCGTGTTGAAAGAGTTGCTCTGTGAGTTATGTAACTGTATAATTATACAGTACTTTAGAAAAATCTCGTTGTTTAGAGTTGGTTTTAAATTAGCATTCACTGAACCTTTATTATCAAACAGTTGATCTGTGTCTATCAAGAAATTTGTATTTTTCTTTTAGTAGTGAGGCAAAAAAGAAATAAAATATAATGTTATGGTGGTCTAGAAAAAGAAGGACCCCATTCTCTGTGTGTTATGATGCAAATGTGTTCAGTGTGCTATAGAAATTATGCTGTAAAAAATTTTGATTTAATCACTCTTTTTGCTTCTGTAAACTGCTTAAGCATGAGGATAGTCACTGTTTACGCATAAAGATAGTCAAAACTTGCTCCCACTATCTGCTGACCACTTGTTTTCATAGTTACAGCCTTGGGTCAGCAGGACCACCACTCAAGGTTTGCACTCCACCTTTCACCCTTATCTGTGTTTCTAGCTGCAATCAATATCTGAAACTGCCAGCTTGAGTCAGTAGCTGGACAGCACATACCAACTTAGAAACTGCTATAAGAACTGCCCCTGCCCTTACTGGGGGCTCCATCATGAGGTTCCCAAACTCTGATGGAGTGAGTCCTGGAGTCCTAAGGCTCCATCTGAAGTTCTAAACTTTGATGAAATCCTGAAGCTTCAGTGACGTTTGACCCACTTTCAATAAACATCCTTTTCAGTCAAGCTCATTGTCTGTGCCTCATTGGGTGGACTTCTAGACTCTGTAACACTGTAATGAATTTTATTTTATGATTCTGTATTAATTTGCATATTTTAATTTTTATTTAATTATTAACTTTTTAGTGCTACATACATGAATTTAGTGAATTTTTGACATTTTCACTCCTCAGTCTCCCTTGCCAAACCCCTCCATTTTCCCTGTACAACCTCTCATCTCTGTTTTCAAACTCACTCTTATTTTCAAGTCTCTTCACTTGTGTGCCCCATTGTGTTTACTCTAGCTTGTTTGTTTTGCTATATGCATGGCATGACTCTTACTCCATAAGGCATCACATAACATTGGCATAAAATTGAAGAAAGCATCTTCTTTTTTTTCCCTATAAGCATTATTCCTCATCAGTCTCTCAAACAGGCATGAGGTTTCTTCACATCATTTTTCTTTCATTGTGAGATGTTGATAGGACAGTTCCCATGTAGATTTTCTCCAAGTATACTACTGCATGAAATTATGGATACCATAACACTGTCATGTCTGGCTCACTAACCTCCCACTTAAGTCTCTTCCCTCTTCATATGTTCATAGGATTTAAATCATTACCCAACCATATTGCTTAATACCATCTCTGTCCTCACATTTAAAAACTTTCCCCAAATATTATTCCTCCTACTTTCACAGCTCTCTATGACTGGTTATGAGCATAACCTGAGCACCCCGTCTCAGCCTCAGTGCTCCTTCAGGGATAGCAGGTACTTCATGAGTTCTTCCCTTACCATGGTAAAATGTCTAAATGCCCAGTCATGTGCAAATATTGTACAGGTAAACACAGCTTGTAAGAGTTCATGAATGCAATATCACTATCAAGCCCAGAAATATTCTTTGGTGGAGCTTCTCTCCACTCTTGACTTTTAGATTCTTACTTTCCCTTCTTCTGTAATGTTCACTGAATATTAAATTTTTGAAGGGGCATAGACAGCCTGTTTAGATCCAAGCATTCTGCAGCTAATTATTTTTATATTTAGGCCAATTGTGGTTCTCTCTTCATTAAATGCTTTTCTTTACAAAAGGAAGCTTCTTCGTCAAAAGGCAAGAGTTACTCTAATCTATGGCTATGATGAGTATTTTGATATTGTTTGGAAGTATTTGGTATCGTGTGTGTGTGTGTGTGTGTGTGTGTATGAATGTATGCAATTGTGTGAATGAAACAACAGTAACTGGCTGTACCCTCGGAACAAAGACCTCTTCTTCCTCAGATTCTTAGCTTGGTTTGTAGTATCAGTCATGAGTTTCTGCCTGAAGAACTTACTTAAAAGGCGACTAGAAAGTAATTGGTTACCACTATAACATTAATAACACCATGATATCCATGGCACCTCGTGTCAGAGTGGGTTTAATTTTTCTTTATAGATTTCAGAGTTATTCACCCACTATTCTAAACATTATAAACTGTTTTTTAAAATATTTTAAAACAACTAATGAAATATTAATATACTGATTATTATAAACTGATAAAAGTATTCTTGTTCTGATTTTTAATTCTCAAAAGGCTTTCAAAAGGTCTCTGTTTAGAATAAATAAATATTATATGGTGCATACTAGATTAAAGAACTTGAGCAAAATATGCCTCAAACAAGTTGATCAGTCACATTTTACTGTACCATTGTAATTAGAATGCATTCTGGAACTGATATTTTCATTCACTGTGAGTCATTTAATTGATTGAAGACTCTCTCTCAAGAAGAATACATGGATAGTAATTGAGGATAATTCTTTTTATCAACCTTCATCTGTCCATGTACACACAAATGCACGGCTGCTCACATACATGCAAATATGTTCACACAACTCATTCTCCCCTTCATACACATAGACATGATATGATGATAAAAAGTAAAAAAGTTAACTTAGAAGGATTTAGATGAAACACATGATTGGCAGGCAAAATCCTTGAATAGGCACCTAAATAAAACTAACTCTGTTGTCTATTCTATTTTCAAATAATAAAAATCAGAGACTTTACAATGAATCACATTTTTTAAAATTTTTTATCGTTTTTATTATTTATTCAATTGTGCATGTATGTGTGTGCGCGTGTGTGTATGTATGTGTGTGTGTGCAGAACCACGAACGAATTCAGGAAACACCATGGACGCCTCCACCTCCTCCTTGTTTACTCTGCCCTGGGATTCACAGGCTCCGCCCTACCAGGACCAGAAACTGCAGACCGCCCTCGCTTCCGCCTGGCGTCTATGCGTCTATACGTGGGGTCTAGGATCCGAACTCAGGACCTTCTGCTTACAAGGCAGAAGCTTAACCCCTGAGCCACCTCTCCAGCCCCAATAATTTCACATTCTTGTTGAAAGAACAATTGAAAGAAGAAGGTAAGCATCTTTTGTCTTGCAGGTCTCTAATATTAAACTCATATAAGTATTTGATCTTAAGTAAACACTTTAAGATTTGAATCAATTTAACACTTCCCTATTAAATAAAATTCAAATATTAGCATGCATTGCACTGTTTTCTGATAATTACTGAGGACATTTTGAATAAAGGAAACTGACCATAGCTTGTGTTATTGTATAGTGCAGTTTATTGACTCTAATAGTATTTGATCTTACATTTTCTTACCTATAATAAAGTTTTGGAATTAAACAAAGACTGATAAGACAATTTCTGTTTTCAAGATTCTGTTTTGATGGGAGAAGTTTTGTGAGTGAGAGAATATCAAAATGTTTCAAGTAAGTCATTGGTATCTCAATCACAATATTAGATTGTTCCAATTTTTTACATTCATTCATTCATTCATTATTTATTTATTTATTTATTGTGTGTGTGTGTGTGTGTGTGTGTGTGTGTGTGTGTGTGTATCAGAGGGCACTGTGTGTTTCTGTGGAAGACCAAAGGTGATTTCAGGAATCATCCTGGATGTTTCTACCTCCTTCTTGCTTCACAATAGTATTTCCCAGAGTCTATCTACCAGACCCAGAAGTGCAGGCCCAATGCCATTTCTGCCTGGTGTTTTTACATGGTAACTCAGGAGCTTCTGCTTGTGAGAGTCATAACCCCTGAGCCATCTCTCCTGCCCAGTTTCAAAAAATTTTTAAAATATAGTTAAAACTATTATCTTGATTTGCTGTATAAGAAGTAAAAAAAAAAAAACAGTGAAAAGTCTTCAGAAGATCAGTTTGATTAGTTTCTTGCAGATAAGTCTCTTAACAGAAATTATTATCACATACTGCTTGCAGCTATAATTATTTGATAAGTCAGTCTCTTCAAATGTCTACTCAAGAGTGTGGACTTTCTCTACAGAACAATTTTTCAATACAATTGATTATCTATTCTATGAAATATTCCTTCCCAGTATAACTAGAGAATGGATTGCACATCATAATTTTTATGGTATTCCTCAAAAATGTGGGATATCATGTCAGTACCTAAATATCCCCCTCACCGAACACACTATCCTCAAGCTTCCTTGCCACCCACACACATATATATATGTATATACAATATATATATACTACATGTATATGTAGACATACACTATACGTAGACATACACACACATATATGTACACACTAAATTTTATTGTGGTTGGAGTTCATTGAGTAAAGAGTGTCACCATGTTTACACATAGAACACGGTCTAAGACACATTCCTAGCAATTTTTTTCAATCACTTTAGACTTCCTAATATATAACTTTGAAAAAAAGTTTTTGGACATCATCATACATTGAAAACAAAGAAACAAATGAAGTGACTGAAAAAGTAATAAAAAGACCAGAGAGTCATCCAGGCACAAGTTATTTATCACTAGTTAATGTTTGGCCAACTTGGCTTGAAATCTATACAGTTTTTGTTTTCAATAGGTAACTAGACTGAATAGGAAACTCCCAGAGAGACGATGAGGACATTTAGCTGCTTGGTCATGGCATATCATTTAATTCCATCTTTCAAGCTGGAGCAGAGTCCCATAGCAGAAGCATGCTGGGTCTGTAGTTCCATTTTTCAATAACTTCATCTTCAAGCTTTTGCAACATGATGACACACAAACAGTAATGCAAATAGTCTTTTTTCCTTCCTTTTACCTTTGATTTTTTATTTTATGAAAAGTTATTGATCTTGATATTGTTTGTGATACTTATCTCTTCTTGTAAAGTACTTATGATGAGTGAAGAAATATCTTTAACATAATTAACACTCCTTCTTATAAGTGTCATAGGACAGGTCAATATGCATTACCTTAGACATTCATTCATATCATGTTTTGATTAGGGAAATAATTTTTACAAATTTACACTGTACTTCAATTGAATGTAGATTAGCAGTATTTTATTTGACTTGCTTGTCCCACTGGAGAATAGCTTTAATGCAGAAGGAAAAACCATGTCATAAGCAGATTCTGGACCAGTAATTTCAAAGTAAGGACACTGACCACGAGCAAAATCGTCTCCTCATTTCTCCAGATAAAAGTTGTTTTACTGGGCTGGAGAGGTGGCTCAGGGGTTAAGCCTCCGCCTTGCAGGCGGAAGGTCCTGAGTTCGGATCCCAGATTCCACATATAGACGCCAGGCGGAAGCGGGGGCAGACTGCGCTTCTGATCCTGGTAGGGCAGGAGACTGTGAATCCCCGTGTAGAAGGAGGTGGAGTTGTCCATGATGGTTCGCGTCCATGGTGGTTCGTCCGTGGTTCTACACATACACAGACACACACACATATACACACAGACACACATACACAGACACGCGTGCGCACATACACACGCATATGCACACAGCTGAATAAATAATAATAATAATAATAAAAATTTAAAAAAAGTTGTTTTACTTAGTTGACCCTCTTGCAGAGTACATTGATATTCCCAGCCTCTTTGTTCCCATGACCTCTAAATTTATTGATGATTATTATTAGTCTGCCTAAAAAATAGGATCTAAGCAGGTGCTTCAGTAGCCAACCTCATACCCTAATACATAAACACAACACACACACACACACACACACACACACACACACACTAAATGAATGAATAAATAAAGTTTTGAATAAAACTCAAAAAATCTGGATTTAATTTGCCTGTGTTAAATTTTGCAATTCCATGCTATGAAATGATTTGTTTGTTCTTAGATTTGTCAAACAAAAACCTGTATTGGGCTAGAGAGATAGCTCAGGTGTTAAAACTGTCTCTCAGTCTGAAGAGATGGCTCAGGGGTTAAGACTATCTCACAAGCAGAGTTCCGATCCCAGGTCCAATGTAAAAACACCAGGTGGAAAAGGGTGGCCTGCACTTTCAGCCCTGGTTGGCAGAAACTCGGAAATCCCAGAGCAAAGTAAGAAGGAGGTAAAAACAATCCAGGATGATTTCCAAAGTCACCCTTAGTCCTCCATGGTGCTGGTACACACACACACACACACACACACACACACACACAAACTCACACACACACACAAAATAAATAGATAAAATTTTTAAAAAATTTTAAAAACTTGTGTGTTCTCAGCTTACTGGAAACATAGCATTTCATTCATAGCTGGAAATGCACATGCATTGCAATCTAATTCAGTAAATATACATAAACAACAGATACAAATGTATCTGTAAATACAGTAAATGTAAAAGGAAATTTAATTCACATACTTGTCTTTAAATATATATACATGTTTGCTTGCATATTCACAAACAGAAGTCCTACTTCTAATAGTAGAATACACTCATAAAAATATAACATCGAAGATGGAAGCATTACCATTCCATTTTGAAGAATATTGTTTGTTGAAAAGAAAAGAAATAAACTAATTGTAGAAGAGAGGTAAACATTTTAAAACATTAATAGCTACTTTTTTCTACCAAAAAATTCTCTCTCCATACAAAAGTAGACAACTAAAACAAGGGGTGTCTCTCTTTCTAGTAGTGTAGCTAATAGTTCAGTAGAAATATCATTGTATCTTATTTTTATTTTGAAGTAGTATGTCAGACATTAAAAAGTGTTGATAAACCCAAGAAAAGAAGCATTAGCAGAAACCAGTCACCAAATCAAAGACAGACTCTCAATTCCATGCAATAAAATGATTTGTTCTCGTATCAGCGTATAAACTATCTTTTCAAAGGGAAATCAGATAAAGACTCACAGTTAAAAGAAAGCTACAAATTGCTCATCAACATTTTACCTTATTTTAATAAATATTAAATGAAATTGCTCAACTGAAGTGACTGATGTGATATAGAAAGTATAATTTTGAAAATCATTCTAGAAATTTCATGTTAAAACGTTTAATTTCTTCAGTAATTTATATAATAAATAATATCAATTATTCTAAAATACTGTAAGAAAATTAGGATGGAACTGAGGAAATAGCTCAATATATAAAATGATTCCACAAAATCATGAGGACCAGAGTTAGATCCTCTGGACGTCACTGGGCACATGTGGCAACCCTCTGCTATCCCATTAATGGAAAGTGGAAACAAATGGTATCTGGGAAAAAGTGGATAGCTGGACTATCCAAATCAATGAGATAAAGATTCTTCTATACATCTGTCTCTGTTCCTCATGAACGTGAACATGATCCACACAGCATACCTGTGCACCCACAGTCAATATGTGCACCTTCACACATGCAAGTGTATATAAGCAGATAAATGCAGAAACACCCCCACTCCCCCCCACATGATCACACAAATATACCAGATGATGCAATAGGTAAAGTCTTATAATCCACATGGTGAGGGAGCCAACTTTAAAAGTTGTCTTCTGATCCCCATAGTTCCATAATCTCTTTCTCTCTTGCTTGCTATCTCTCTCTCTTTCTCTCTCTCTCTCCCTTTTTCTGGCTCCCCCCTCTTTTCTTCACTTACTTTGTCAAGTAAATAAATAAATTATGAAAAAAGAATAAACATATTACTTGATTTTAAGACCTAGCAAATAGCTAGTCATTGAGAAAATTGACAATAGAATTTGCAAAGTAGTTCAGCAGCTCAGGATACAGCAAGAAATTAGCTGTTAGTCACACTCCTAATACTATTTGCATGTTCCACTTTAGAATTAGTTTAACAAAGATAACATCAATGTTCTGAACATATAATGAGAGAGTTTCTATATTTTTGATCATTGCGTAAATTAATAATGCCACTTTGATGAGCAGTCAAGATTATTTAAAGTATGCAGTACTATCTAACACAAAATATTTGAAACACAAGATGTTTGCTTCTTCTGAAGTGGAAAACAGTGGAAATTTACTTCGTTGATACATTAGAACTGTGGTAGAACATATTTTATCAGTCCCATTAAATACTTAGCATATGTACATGGTAGTGCTGAACAGGAAACAGAGTTGCTCATGCTGGTAAAGGAAATACATACATGATGACTATAGGTACTTTTCTGTGTTTCTGTGATTCAACTATCACACTTTTGTCAATACCTGAAATTTCTGCATCCATTCACAAAATGAATTCATTCTCCCTTATTCAAGAATTTGTCCAATCTTCTTTGGTTTTTCAGGTGCAAGAGGCTTGCCCAAACCTCAGCTGTCAATGATGAATTCTCACTCTCACTGTATGTAAACATCCTAATCCTATTACAAAAATGGACTTACTTTAATCCTCTTATTACTGGGGATTCAATACCATAAGTCCATGCCTTCACAGGAGTTTCTGCATGCTAGATGTTTGCTCTGGACCCAGCAGTCACTCAAGCTCATGTGTCTTCTTTTATTTTACTGCAGTGTACAACTCAAGCGTGCTCTCTTTAGATCTCTTCTTGAAGGCTAATGACTTTTCGTTCTTTCCTGTGATAACTCTTCTCTCTTATGTTTTTCTCAACTCAGGTAGGATCCACAGAAGGATCAATCTGCTTTGGAAATGCAGTCCTCTCTTATCCTTGAATTAAATCCTGAGCTCTTGGCATCTGTGTTTCACTGGGCTGTAATGCTACTCCTGATTGCTTGCTCTAACTTTCTGGATGGATCCCCATGGAAATGGAACAGAAGTTCATGTTGCTTAACACTCCAGCTTTACAGCTTACTAATGGATATGCTCACTTGAATCATGATGTTTACTAACTGAGAGGTGGTTGAAATTTTCTTAAGCTACATAGTTAAATAACTAATTTCAATATTATTTTTCAAAAATCATCACTATGATTCCACTTAGTTAAACATATTACACATATAATAAGAAAAAAATGTATTGTTCAGTTGCTCAGGGCACTGCATGCCCAACTTCCTTTTGTCTGTGTCTGAACCAAAAAGCACCTTTCTCTGTGTCAAAGCTCTTACCATAGATTCTGCAATGACCACAGTGACGTCTCAGTTCCCCTAACTACAAATTCTAAAGCTAAGGGTGTTGTGTCTCACTTTTGCTGTTGTGTCTTTCAAGGTTTTTTAGGTTAAAAAATAAGTATTTAGTTAACAGTGACTGAAGCCTTAAGCAGGACTAAGTCATAAGAAGAATTATTAACTTCCAATTAATTTTTTAAAAAACATGTCTGCCCCTATTATTACAGGAATTTCTTCTCCTTCAAGCTGTGCAGTGGCTTGTAAAGGTTATTGAAGAACTGGGTTTATTTTGGTTAGAACAAATATCCACCAGATTTAGTAATGTCAGAGTTGTCACTGATCATTGAAATGTTATTTAATTCATGATGACACTATTTGTTTCAACAATTAAGCACTATTTACTTAATTTAAATAGTGTATAGTATTTGTGTTCAACATGATGTGTTAAATTGAAAATGCTCTGTTTAACAAATCCTGCCAGTATACTAATATTATATTACTGAGCATCTATTCATTTACAACTTTATATAGCTGGAACTGTTGTTGTTGTGCCTTTTCCTTCTATATTTCCAGAACATACCATTTCAAGAAAAGTACTTACTATTCTTCTTAAGTATAATATATAGCCTAGAATATTGTTTATATATTTTGAGTGTCTAATGGCCTTTCTTGCCTCTGATCTTCAGGACTTGGTTTGACATTCATATCTCTGAGACTGCAATATATTTCATAATAATTTCATAAGAATGCACAAGTTATTTGTTATATAATATGTGTATACATTTAAATGAAGCATAAGCACCAAAATGGTAAATTTTTCAAAGTTAAGATAGGAAATAATATTTTCAACATTTTTTTACTTTTCATTCATTTATTTTTCCTTTTTTCCACTTTAGAAGGATATTGAGTATTCATCCCAGCTTCCCTCCTTTCCCCCTTTCCTCCCATAATTTCCCTTCTTTTCCCCCTTCCTTCCCCTCTCACACACTCTTCTGCATGTATGCTTCTATAGACCTTCCCTCCCTCTCCTAGTTCACTCTAACTTGTCTACTCCTGTGGGGGCTCAGGCCTCAAGTTACCTCTCTTCAGGTCACCCCACTAATATGTGCATTTCCCTTCACTTATCTAGCTTTAGACCTAAAGATTTTCACTATAAGTTACCATTAAATGGATATAATAACAGCTACCTACAGAGCATATTGATGCATTGTCTTCCTACCTATAAGTTTATTAGCTGTCTTCCCTATTGATCTATTTTCTTCCCTTTATTTAAGTTCTTGTTCTAGTTTATAGTAGTAGGGGTGGATATCATTCTGACAAGTGGGTCTTGAATCTCATCAGAAAGCTGTTGGTTTTCTACATGGTACTCATGTCACTGTTAAACTGGTGGTCACCTGTTGCCATAATAATTTTATTGCAACTTACATGCCTTCGATTGGGCTTGGGATTATTTCTCTCACCCAGTAGCTTCTACAGTTTTCCCTGGTACTGTTTAAGCTACCCAGATAAGAGAAAGTCTATAGACCAATTCCAGTTGATATATTTTGTCCACGTTCTGTGATTCATTTGTGTTTTGTCTTAGTGACAGTTTTGGGAGAGCAACCAAGAGCAATGACAAAAGCCTGTAATGTTTGGAGGCCTTTAAGACCTCTCTGACCAACTTTTATCAGGAAGTGCCAAATTCCTGTTATTTCTAGTATAATTTTGTTCTTGGGTTTTAAGTTTATCAGCACAAGGCTTTTTCCCCGTTTTCTTTATTCTGTGCTCCTGTGCATAGGGACTGCCCATTATTTTTCCTTTCTTTAAAAGATGTGGGATTTATTTGGCATATTGCTAGTATTGGATGTTCCTTTGGGGTTATTTCCCACAATCTTAGGGTTTCACTATAGGTCTTATCTACCATGTCCCTCCTATCTCCCATTCCCTCATTCCTTGCTATATATTGTTCCCAATTCTTCCCCTCCTCACCCTTGTCCTGGGATTATAAATCTCCCCTTTGAAAGGTTTCACCCTCACCATCTCTTCCCACATTCCCACTCATAGACCTTTAACCAATCCTCTGACTATTACAGTTCTTTCACTTCAAATACATTGACAAGGATATCAGTTCAATCATCCACATATAAAAGGGAACATGCTGTGCAATAACTTTCTGTGTCTGAGATACCTTATTCAATATTAAAGTTTCCAGTTCCATTTATTTATAAGAAAATTTCATAATCTCATCCTTTCTGATGGCTGAGTAATATTCCATTGCATCTATGAACCACATTTTCATAATCCATTCCTCTGTTCATGGGCACATAGGCTTATTCAATTTTTTTGGTATTGTGAATAGAGCTGCAATGAACATAGATGAACAAGTGTCTTTGTAGTAAGATCTGAAGTCTTTTGGGAATATTCCAAAAACTATGGCTGGGTGATATGGCAGATGCATTTTGTGCTTTCTGAGGAACTTCCACACTGATCTCCACAGAGACTGTACCAATTTACACTCCCACCAGCAGAGCATAAGTGTATCATTTTCTTCACAGCTTCGCCAGCAGTCTCTGTTGTTGGTGTTCTTAATTTTTGCCATTCTGACTGGGATAAGATGGTATCACAGGGTTGTTTTGATTTTCATTCTCTGATAATCAAGAAAGTTGAGCATCTTTTAAGGTATTTGTGACATTTCAGTTTCTTTTTGAGATTTTCAACAGTTTTTAAGGAAACTTTATATTACATGACTGGTTTAACAGCTCTATTGATTCTTAATTCTTTTTGTGTGTAATAAGATTTTACATTTCTGATGAACTGTATTGCTTTGCTCCAATGCACATTATATTTACTGAAAAGGAAGTTTGATGAGACATGTTTACTACCTCTGCCCATTGAACCTTGGTTTTCATACTTACTATATGTGCCTAAATATGAGAGAAGAGAAAATTTACTCTCTCATTAAGAAAAATGACATTTATTACAAGTAATCAGCAAAGGGCAGCGGAGCACTTAAATTCATAACATGTCAGTCCCTAACTCTCAAGAAACCTGCAGCAGACAGGAGGACTCTTGATTATGAGACCCACTTATCCAGTAGCTGAATGACCCTGGAAAGCAGCTACCTCAGTTTTGTTCCTAGAAATCATGTAAGACTTGAGGCTACAATGTGTGCAGAGAGAGAGAACATGGAAAAGTAGTTAACTCTTTATATCTTAGTGTGTGGAATTTGCAGCATATTCTGCATTAATTCTTGATAACTGCAAGCAAGAAAGAAAGGATACTGATTAGGTAAAATTCAGAATTGCCTACAGTGGACTTTGCCTTTTGATGGTACTTTGATTTTTTTAGTATGTATAAGAGCAATGTGTATTTATCTGTGAAACAATAATAACATTCCCTAAATATTTGTCTATGACTTGTTGGAATGTTAAAACACACACACACACACACACACACATACACACACACACACACACACACACACACACACACACACACAGAGTCATATATTAAGCAAAGTTTTCTTAAATTAATTTGCTTCTTTATTTGCTGCTGATGGGACACAATATTTTTCATACTGGAGTGCAAATTTGAAATCAGATAATTATTTTTTTCTTTAAGCTAATTTCTAACACATGTATCCATTAAATGTGTTTTGGGTTGCATTGGTTGTGTACTTAGACTAAAAGTAAATTCAAACTTCACATTTGTGTATCATCTGTGAGATTCTTAAAATTGTATCTTTTATTTATAATATATATAAACTCTACTTTTTGCTAAATCAAATTTATGATATATGATATCTAGTTTTTAATTTATCTATCTGTATTTAATTTATCTATCTATAAGAAGCATTAGCCAGTATTATCATGTATTGTAAGGTCTAGATTCAGTTTCAAAATTAAGACCTTTAAAAATAAATTCTGGCATATGATTTATTACTGCTGTTAGCAAAACATCATTATTCGTTAATTGGATTATTATTTTTCATTCTTTATTTTTTAGAAATACCTTTGACAGTGTCTTGAAATACCTTAGACAGAAGTCTCCAGTCCCACTTTTATAACCCTGAGATGATGACCATTTGGAACATTTCTGTTTCCCTGTGCTTCTTCTTTCTCCTAACTCTGCCACACACATGTTTTCATAACAAATGGATTCATACCTGCACAGAACCTCACTGTTGTTTTATCTGCATTTACCTTTAGGTGCATAGCGACTGTCTATGTGACAACTTGTTCTTCCATTTTCTTACTTTAAAAACTTAATGAAGTTTTGACAATAATAACACACATGTCATATTCATTTGATTGGAAAGCCATTGTTATATCTGGTAAAGGAATTTTCATTAGGGATAGATATTGTAACCAACTAATTTTAATTTTTTTGTTTTTTTTATGGAGAACACTATGATCCATCTAGGATAACCCCATTAAAACTGAGATTGATGAGATAGCTCAGTGTTTACGGTACCTGTTACTCACAAGCTAGGTACCTGAGTTTAATTACCTGAAGTCCAATGATAACAAGAACCAATTTTTGAAAAATTTTAACTGACCTCCACTTATATGGCATAGCACTTCTCTTCATCTTTCTCTGTTTCTCATTCTCTAAATAAATAAGATTCAAGAAAGAATAAATATAAAACACATTTGTAGAGGGACTGTAGACAGATATGAACAAACAGTCCTTCAAACTTTTTCTCATTTGTCTTTAGATCATTATGCTACTAAAATTGGCACTCAGATATTTCAGTTGTCTATTTTTTTCTTCCGTTGCAAAATAAAATAAATTTTTCTAATGAACGTACAGCAAACATTTTTTTCTAGCAGTCATTCCTCCATCCCAGGTGAATTACCTAGCCCCCAGGTCGTCCCTTGTCCCAGCTTCTCCCACCATTTAGCCCAGGCAACACCCAGGCTGCCTCTGGTTTGCCTGGCCCATGCCCCGGGTCCCAGCCCCTTTGTTCCGCCCTCCCTTCTGCCCGCTTGATGAGGACCGGACTTGCTCAGGGGTCCTCCATCTCAGGTGAGTTACCCAGTCCCCAGGTAGCCCCTTGACTCAGCTCCTTCCACCAGCCAGCCTGGGAAACACCCATGCTGCCTCCTGTTCGCCCCAGCCCCTTTTTTCTTCCCGCTTGCCTGCCTCCCCCTCCCACCGGGACAGGACTTGCTCTGGGTCCTCCATCCCTGGAACCTGGGTGGGCCACTAAGCCAAGTCCCAGGTCCCAGGTGAAGAGTTCTGCCATCACCATCAGCCCCTCTGATCTTCCAAACCACCAGGGACCCTTGGGGGTGGTCCAAGGAGGATACACTGTTACTCAGAATTCAACAGAATCCAAAGAAAACCCAAGCAAAGCTCTAAGGGACAAAGGCCATACATCTGAAGTCCTCTAAAATCATCCTATCACATAGGAGAGATTCTTCACATCCAGCCCAAAGATAAGTAAACCTCTTTTTTTTTTTACCATACTGCTCCTTTTTAGTGTTAATCACTGTAGATTAATTTTTCCATACAGCCACCCAAAAATATCTACAACTCAAAGGATTATACCACTCACCTTCACATATCACCAAAATACTAAATAGTAGAAGTGCACTGCCATACTAATATTCACCCCCTGTCTACTTAACCTGACTTAACTGATATACTAACAGCCTAATAGCCTCATCTAGGAAATAATACTAACATCAGACAAATGAACTGAAGAGTAGTAATACCAACTGTGTGGTCAAAAACACACAGAAACAGAAAGGTCTTAAGAGACAAAACAACAATGCCCAAGTTAAAGCACAGATCCATGAGAAACAACACCCAAGAAGACAAATCTCCCACTGAACGAATTAACCTCATAATGGTGGATTCCATCCAGAACAAATTCACAGATAATAGCCAAGAAAGCCAGACCCAAGAAAACAACTTTCAAAGTATGATCATTACAATGATTAATACTATGAAAGAGGAAATCCAGGAGGAGTTAAACAACAACATCAACCACTTTGAACAGGAACACAACAGACCCTTGGAGGAGTTGAGAAAAACAGTTCAAGAAACAAAAATAGATATAGAGCAGTTAAAACAGTCTCAGGCAGAGTTTAAAATCGAACTAAAAAACAAGTTATCTTCAACCCAAAACTCAATAAAGAGTCTAATCAACAGAACTAATGAAGCAGAAAATAGAATTTCAGATCTTGAAGACAAAGTGGGAGTATTAACCAACTCAATGGAAGAGGTTCTTAAAGCCAAAAACATACTTAAGAGGAATAGTCAAGCGTTATGGGGCACCCTGAAGAAGCCTAACATGCTTATTCATGGAATACCAGAACAAGAATCCCAAAATACCATATCTGAGGAAATTTTTCAAATTCTCATAAATGAAAACTTCCCTCAACTAAAGAATCAGAGGCCCATCCAAACACAAGAGGCATTCTGCACCCCAAACAGATATGACAACATAGAAAATTGCCACGGCAAATAATAGTCAAAACACTCCACATTCAAGACAAAGAAAAGGTGCTGAAAGCTTCAAGGGGAAAAAAAAAAAACAAGTCACTTTTAAAGGTAAACCTATTAAAAAAACAAATGATTTCAATGGAAACAGTAAAAGCAAGAAAAGCTTGGAGAGATGTACTTCAAGTATTAAATGAGAAAAAATGTCAACCCAGACTGATATACTGGCAAAACTATCCGTCATGATCAAGGGAGAAAGAAAAGTTTACCAGCACAAAGACAACTTGAAGGCTTACATGTCTACCAAACTAGGCCTTCAAAAAATGCTAGAAATGATCCTCAAGCTTGAAGAAAAAAACAAATGTATTCAGGAGGACAGAAGGGAAGTATAATACCACCAAAACCTAAATATCAAACAATACACTTACAAAAGACACTAAACATAAAACATAATAATATAATAATATAAAAATAATTTCTCCATTATAACATTAAATGTCAATGGTATTAACTCACTGATCAAGAGACACAGATTACAAACTTGGATTAAAAACCACAACCCATCAATTTGCTGTCTTCAGGAAACTCATCTCACCACAAAAGATAGGCACATCCTAAAGATGAAAGGCTGGTCCAAAATTCTGCAAGCTAATGAAACCAGGAAACAGGCAGGGGTTGCCATTATGCTTTCAGACAAAGTGGACTTCAAACCAAAAAAAATCATAAGAGACACAGATGGATACTACATTTTAGTCACAGGTACAATTCACCAGGAAGACTTCACAATACTGAACATATAAGCACCTAATACAGGCACCTCCACATTCATTAAAAACACCCTACAACGTCTAAAGCAAGAAATCAACTCCCAAATAATAATTCTTGGGGATTTCAACACTGCCCTCTCAACATGGGATAGATGAACAGGCCAAAAGCTTAACAGAGACACTTTGGAACTCAACCAAACCCTTAAAGAAATGGACCTTACAGGTCTCTATCGAACTTTTCATCCATGCACCAAAGAATACACACTTTTCTCAGCAGCACACAGAACTTCCCCCAAAATAGATCCACATATTGGGCCACAAAACGAATCTCACATATACAGGAAAATTGAAATTCTAGCCTGTCACCTATCAGACCACCATTTTCTAAAGCTTGACATCCACAGCACAGTAAACAACAGAAAATACACTAACTCCTGGACACTTAACACTATGATGCTAAACGAGAATTGGATTGAGGAAGAAATTAAAAAGGAAATTCAAGATTTCCTGAAAGTGAACGATAATGAAAATACAACTTATCAAAATCTTTGGGACACAATGAAAGCTGTCCTAAGAGGTAAGTTCATAGCTCTTAATGCCTACATCAAAAAAAAATGGAACCATCAGAAATAAATAACAATGCAGCTTAATACTTTAGAGACACTAGAGCAATCTGATCCCAAAAACAGTAGAAGAGAGGAGATTAGCAAAATACGGGGAGAAATATCCGAAATTGAGATTAGGAAAATAGTACAGACAATCAACCAGTCGAAATGCTGGTTCTTTGAAAAAAATCAAAAACATTGATACAACCCCAGCTAAATTAACAAAAGCAAGAGAGAAAAAACACAAATTAACAAAATTAGAAATGGAAATGGAGTTATCACTACAGATACCCAAGAAATCCAGAGAATTATAAAGTCATATTTCAAAAACTTATACTCTGTGAAATTTAACAACACAAAAGAAATTGATGAATTCCTAAGTAAGCACAACTTGCCGAAATTGAATCAGGAGGTTGTGAATTATTTAAATAGTCCTATAATGTATGAGGAAATCGATGAAGTAATCTCGAATTTTCCCACCAAGAATTGAAGGATGCTACAGAGATGGGGGGAGGGGGCACTGGGAGAAAGGGAGGGAGGGGGAAAAGGAAGGGACAAAGTGGGGAAGGAACAGGGAAATCCAGGGAGGGGTGGAGGGAGAGAAGGGACAAGGGTTCCTATTATGTTTGTAAGAGCAGAAAAACATAAAAAAAAAAAAAAAGAAATCACTCAAATTAAAAAAAAAAAAAAAAAAAAAAAAAAAAAAAGAAGAAATGTCCTGGACCAGATGGATTCAGCACAGAGTTCTACCAGACATTTAAGGAGCTAATAACACTAATACTCCTTAAATTGTTCCATCAAATAGCAAAGGAAGGAACACTACCAGATTCTTTCTAAGAAGCTAATATCGTCTTAATCCCAAAACATAATAAAGATACACTTAAAAAAGAAAACTATAGGCCAATCTCTCTGATGAACACAGATGCAAAGATTCTCAACAAAGTCTTAGCAAATCGGATTCAAAATCATATCAAAAAGATCATTCATGGGAATCAAGTAGGCTTTATCCCAGGCACACAAGGTTGGTTCAACATACACAAATCAATAAACGTTATCCACTATATAAACCAATCTAAAATCCAAGACCACATGATATTCTCGATAGATGCAGAAAAAGCTTTTGACAAGATCCAACAGCCTTTTTTTATCAAAACCCTAGAGACAGTTGGAATGGAAGGAACCTTTGTCAATATAATAAAAACTTCAACAACAAGTCCAAAGCAAAGGATTATACTTAATGGGGAAAAACTCGAAGCATTCCTGCTTCAATCAAAAACTAGACAAGGCTCTCCACTCTCACCACTTCTATTCAATATTGTACTTGAAGTTTTAGGTGAAGCCATAAGACAAGAAAGGGACATAAAAGAGATTCAAATAGCAAAGGAAGAAGTCAAATTATCTCTATTTGCAGATGACATGATCTTATATCAAAAAGTCCACCAGAAGCTCCTGGAACTAATACAGAAGTTCAGCAGGGTGGCAGGTACAAAATAAATCTGCAAAAATCAGTGGCCTTCCTATATGCCCAGAATGAAAGAAGTGAAAAAGCCATGAGAGAAACAATCCCATTTACTCTAGCCCCTAAAAAAATGAAAGAAATTGCAGAAGACACTAGAAGGTGGAAAGACCTGCCATGTTCCTGGATTGGCAGAATCAATATCATAAAAATGATCATCCTACCAAAGGGAATATACAGATTCAATGCTATACCAATTAAAATCCCAAAGCAATTCTTGAGAAGTTGACCAAAGAATCTCAATACTCATATGGAAGCACAAAAGACCCAGAATAGCCAAAACAATCCTGGGTCACAAAAACACTGCTGGAAGTATCACCATACCAAACCTTAGTCTATACTACAAATCCATAGTTATAAAAACAGCCTGGTACTGGTTCCAAAATAGACACACAGATCAATGAATAATGGTTGAAAACCTAGATATAAACCCACACAATTACAGCCATTTGATCTTTGACAAAGAGGCCCAAAAAATCCAATGGAAAAAGAACAGCATCTTCAACAAATGGTGCTGGCAAAACTGGATGTCCACATGCACAAGATTAAAGCTGGACCCGTACTTGTCACCATGTACAAGACTTCCTTCCAAATGGATCAAGGACCTCAATATAAGGCCAGAGACTATAAAAACCTTAGTCGAAAGGGTGAGGAACTCCCTGGAATTGATTGGACTAGGCAAACAGTTCCTAATCAGAAATCCAATATCTCAGTCAATACAACCAGTACTCAACAGATGTGATCTTATGAAATTAAAGAGCTTCTGTTCAGATAAAGATATTGTAACTGAAGCACAAAGGCAATCCACAGAATGGGAGAAAATCTTCACTAACCACATATCTGATAAAGCTCTATTATTTAGAGTGCACAAAGAACTTAGAAAATTAAACATGAAGGATACAAATGGCCCAATTAAAAAATGGGCCTTGGAACTTAAAAGAAACTTTACCATGGATGAAATTAAAATGTCTAACAAATATCTTAAAAAATGTCCACATCCTTAGCCAACAGGAAAATGCAAATCAAAACCTCTCTGAGGTATCATCTCACTCCAGTTAGGATGGCAAAAATCCACAATACAAACAGCACCAAATTTTGGAGAGGATGTGGAGAGAGGGGAACACTCCTACATAGCTGGTGGGAATGCAGGTTCATACAATCACTCTGGCGAGCCATCTGGTAATTCTAAAAGAAGTGAAAGATTGAAATGCCATATGACCCAGCTATTCCACTTTTGGGAATAACCCCACATACAGCAAAAAATCACCTCCATAGCTCAAGCACCACCATGTTCATAGCAGCACTCTTTACAATAGCGAAGTCATGGAATCAACCCAAATTTGCAACAGTTGATGAGTGCATAAGGAAAATGTGGTACATTTATACAACAGAATACTACTCAGCCATCAAAAATGATGAATTACTGGAATTTGCTGGGAAATGGATGGAATTAGAAACAATTATATTGAGTGAAGTATCCCAGACACAGAAAATTAAGCGCCATATGTACACCTTAATAGGTGGATCCTAGTACCAAACCCTCTTAGAGACACATTCAAAGATAAATCTCTGTAATACCTACAGTAATTGCAAAGATTATAAACAGGAGAGAAGGGGAAGGAGGGGCCCGCCAGAAACAAGCAGAGAAGGGATCATGCTACAGCAGAGATAATACACCACCATCAAGGACTGCAAGTAAGTAACGAGATATCTGGTTAAGCTCACAGATTGTCCTTCCTGGTCACTTGCAACTGATGGGGTATGATCTTACCAGAAAGGGAGGGCATACAGTCTGGCAGACAGAAGGTAATCATTTTGCAATGGGAGACTGAACCATCCCTCACCACAGTCTCCTATTCTTATTCCATCTACCTTTGAATCTATCCTTATAGTAAGACTATATTTTAACAGTTTTTTAATCTCTGGCCAGGGAGTGACATCCAATACCCATCAGGATGGAGCCAAGGGCATTGCAAGAGCAGCGAAACTGAAAAAAAAAAATCAACAAACCACAATTCAGAACATTAGAGACTCTATATCAACCATCTGTAATCAGGCCTGCCTAATCTCTTCTCATCCTGAACCTCAGGGAAATTTGCAGAGGAGGGGGCAGTAAGATTGTAAGAGCACAAGGATAGGAGGAGTCATGATTGCAAGATACTCCACACAAGTTAGCACTGAAGCAATTACAATAAGATTCTTCATGATCTGTGTAATGACCAACATATCATTGACCCCTCAAAATCTAGCATGGACTGAAGGCACTAGGATCCTAAGAAGCAAGGGATTATCAGTCACAATAGTGTTCCTATACTTAAGGGGAACACAAGAAAGAGTTCTAGGAAATGCCACTGAGTCCTTACACCTCATCAGAGAGGAGGACCCAGAGGAAAGTTTGATATACACATTAAAGGATGCTTCAGAGATGGCGAGAGGGGGCATTGGGAGAAAAGGAGGGAGGGAGGAAAGGAAGAAAAAAAGGGGGGAGGGAGTAAGGAGGTCCAGGGAGGGGTGGAGGGAGGGAGGGGACAGTGGTACCTATTACGTTTGTATGAGCATAAAAATAAATAAATAGATAGATAGATAGATGATAGATAGATAGATAGATAGATAGATAGATAGATAGATAGATAGATAGATAAAACAGAACATTATCAGGGCAAAGAGTCAAAAAAACAAACATTTTTTTCTAGCATGTAAATTTAATGATTTCTTTAAATATTTTGGGATAACTTTTCTCCAGATACATTTAATGAAAATGTTTTGGCTTACTTCTATCCTGAAATTTATTAAAGATAGAACTCATAATTATTATGTCCCTATTATTAGCTAGAATGCTTTGATGATTTGTGCGACAGTTTCTTACTTTGTTGTTTTGCTGACTGTAAAAACTCAGTCTCTGATGTTTCATGAAAGAAAACTCATGTTCTCATTGACTTCCAGAAGCTGTGTATGAGAACATGTGAGACAGTAGATGTAACTCAGTTTTAACATAACATGGAATGCAGACAATAGTTCATTAGATGAAACTGAGTGTGAGCACTGCTTCACTGTAAATGATTGACTTCTGGCTGGCTTTTATTCATATGGTGCAATTGTTTACACTAAGTATTGCTCCTCCTGGGCCTCAACTGAAATGCAACTTTCTATTAAAGTTAATGTTCAAATGCCAAGCAGCTGAATTCTGTAGCCATTTTTACTTTTCTGCTTAGTTGATAAATATCTTCACCAGTGTCCAGAAATTTTGGGAGGATTTTCTAGGCAGTAATTTTGGCAGGAATGCCTGAAGTTCCATTTGTCTTGGGATCTGTGGCTTGCAATTTCTGCCATCTCTGAGAACTCCACAATCCAGCATTTGTGTCACTCTCACAGTGATGACACAGTCACAAGTTTTCCTCTGATACCTTAAATTGATCTCTGCAGTGGAGATGATCATTGTCAAATGTCTTGAAATTGCCACTTTCATGAAATTACAGCTGAGACTAAATTGGAAAATTAAACTCGAGCAAACTGCAACAGGTCACTTTAGTAACCAGCTGCCTTAGTATGCAAGAAAGGAAGTGCAGAACACCAACCTTTTATGCTGGATTTCAAATAATCTGAATGGATGTAGTCAGTAGCTACTCTGCAAAACCAGTTACTTTTATGAAACTCTAAAAACATTTTTTGAAATTTGAAATCTATTCTCTAATTCTCACATTCATCAAAACTGGAGAAAAGGTGCAAACTGACCTTATAAAGATAATGAGTACAACATGGCACTGATGTCTTATGTGGTCCAAGAGAGTAGGGTGAAAGAGAGCAGATCCAAATAAGCTTTTCATGTCCCTTCATTCTCTGTGGGAGTTTGAGATTAGTTTAATTTTTTTAAACATTTTTTATTATTATTTCCGCTCATACAAACTTAGTAGAGAGATTAGTTTGATTTTTAAATCTATTTGGTTATATACAATAAATTAACATCCATTTAGATAAATTTCATAGTATATTTTGAATTATACAAAAAGATATCTATATACATCTTATGTTATTCATAAATCTGTAGTTAATAGCAAAACGAGTTATAAAAGATAGAAAATTAATATTGCACTACTTTCTTGAATCTACTGTAGGGAATGCCTTTTATATGTGTGCATTCTATTGTAGTCGGATTTGAATGTTTTATATTTCTCTGTAAAAACATCAGCAAAACACTGGAGAGGTGATTAAGGGATTAATGCTTTGCTTTACAAGCAGGACAGTCTGAGTTTAGATCCCCGGGATCCTGGAACCCAAGTAAAAATGTCAGTCAGAAATGGTACTGGCCTGCATTTCTTGCCCTGGAAAGCAGAGCTTGGGAAATTCCAGAGTGAAGCAATAAAGAAGCAGAGTAATCCAGGATGATTTTTGAAATAATCCTTGAGTCACTACAGGCACACATAGTGCCAACTACCATACATTATACATATGAAAGAAAAAAATAATATTTTCAGGAAAATATTAAAAGTACTGTTGAAAATAACTGATTTTTATTTTGATTTCAAATCTAAGTAGAGCATAAATTTATCAAAAGTAAAAACTAAAATAATGAACCAAAATCGAAAAAAGAAAAATGTGTCAAAAGAAAATAATAAAAATTTTCAGACCTTCTTCTGTAAGAAATAAATGTGTACAGTTGATTAATTTCAGGTGAGAATCTAATGGAAGGTTAGAAACAGAATTTTCTCTTATTAATTTAAAAGTGAGATAGTACATAAGAATTAACACTGCACACCCTTTTGGGTTATTCCTTCTTCTTGTAAAAATGTTACATAATTTATTTAAGAGCCCCAGGTTTTTATTGATTAACTTCCATGAAGTAACTCCTTTATATAGGAAATTGCTAAAATATTTGCAAATTTTAGTGGCTCATCTAGTGTGTGTCTTGGAGCGAGAGTGAGTTAAAAATAACATTTTCCTCCAGAAGAACTGAAATAAACAATATGTGAAGTGCATTTTAATTTACGTACTAGCAATTTCTTTCTTACTATGAATCCATAATGTATTCTTAGCTATTGTTACTCACTACTCACAGGTAATAGGTTAGCCCATGTTCATAAACCATTGGCCCCAGGTAGTGGGACAGTTTTGGAACCTTTAAAAAGTGTGGCATGGGGCTGCAGAGAGAGCTCAGGAGTTAAGACACTGTCTCACAAGCATAAAGTCCTGAGTTTGGGTTCCAGGTCTGAAATCAGGCTGATACCATCAGGCTGTACTTCTGGTGAACAGAGCCTGGGAAATTCCAGGTGGAACAAAGGAAGTAGAAGCACTCCAGGATGATTCCTGAAGTCATCCTGGTCCTCCACAGGGACATATCATGCCCTCAGTTACACACACATGCACACATACACATACAGACACACATACACACACACACACACACACACACACACACACACACACACACACACATTTTTTTAAATGTGGCATGGGGAAATTGAATTTAAAGGGAGGGGCATGCTTCCTGGTGGATAAACCTGCACTGAGTTCTGTCTTTATGTCCTGATTTGTCCAAATGTTTGCAAGCAGTCTCCCTTACTCTTCTGTTATCAGAGCTGCAAGCCACTTCTGCTGCCATTCTCTCATGGCCATGATGGACTCTTCCCACAAACAATACTTCAGAATAATGTTCCCTTCCATAAATTGTTTCCAGCAATGTATCCTGCAAATAACAACAAGAAAAATAGCTAATGTACTACATCTTGCACACATCCAATATACTCCTGTACATACTGATATTTACAAACATTTTCAAGCATCATCTTGTTTTAAAGCTCTTATGCGCTTACTAGTTGATTATAAGTAAAATTTGAGAAATAAAGTGTTGACAATACTGCAACCTTTTTTGATGCTATTTGTTTTTCTTTTTCCATTCTTATTTCCTAATAAATTTTGTCTTTGCTTTCATTTGTATCTTATGGATGGGTAGCACCATTCATGTTTACTTCACGGAATATAATTGGATTTTCCATTAAATATTACCAATTTTAATGTTTAGCAGGCCTATCTAAATCTCAAATTGATTTTTCTTTGGGTTCTGAATTGCCACAAATACTGTTAATTCAGATATAGTGTTTCAAGATCATTAAGATAAACATTTTTCTCATTTATATCAACTTATAAAAACTATGGTCATTGCCTTCATTCTCTCTGGAATCTTCTCATAAGTGCAATTCTTGCCTGTTATAACATGGCAAAACTTTCTCTAATCACATAGTATCTACAATTCTTTTCATTGTCTCTCCCAGTTGGAGAGCATTTAAATTGTTTAAGTAATGATTACCTTTTAAAGGCATGTTTTCATCTTAAAACAAAGCTTGTCATATCTCTAAAATTTCAATTCTTGATATTCATCATGTATGTTACTATTGTAGAACTTTATTATTATCATGTTATTATCATAGTATAGTAATCTTTAATTATCTAAACTGAAACATAAACTCACCTATAATGACCTTTTCATGATGTTTCAAGGTGTTTACAGAAATGGATCATTATATTTCGATATGATCCCATTAAATGAGAAATTGTATGTTTTCCTTTAATAAGTTATTAAGACTGTTTCACACTGATAACTACAATGTCTTTCATTTGGCAGTTTCTCTTGTATGTCTTCACTGCTTGCCTCCACATTAATTGATGAAATTTAGTTTCCAAAATTTTTGCAATTGTGTAAATTCTATTTTATGTCATGTGAAACATGTCCAGCAAAATCAGCTTGTCTGTGGACAAAATGAAGTTGGTTTAATTTTGACACTAGATAAAAAGGACAAATAAATTCTATCTGTATTTTGTTTTTTAGCTATTTTTAGAATAATTTTTCAGTACATTTTGTTTTTTAACTATTTTTAGAATAATTTTTCAGTAGATTTGCATCTGTGTTTTAGATAATATATAGATTAGTTAAGCAAGTTGTAATTTGCTATAAGGGAAATATTCCTATTGAAAATATAATAATGGAAGATTAGTAAGCAATTGCCACCTGTGAATGTGTCATGAGATTTTACATGGTAAACAGAATTAGTATGACAACCTCCTTCAAAGGGTTTTGTGAGCTTTTCTCAACAAAGAACAGCTTACAGTAGAACTTAACCACCGAAGTTATAGCTGTGAAAACAGCCAGAACTATCTAAGATATGACTGGAGCAGGTTCCAGTGTTGTATGACAGATTACCAGGTAAATGCAAGTACACCTTGGACCATGATTGTAGCTACAATTATATTGAATGTATATGTTCAGAGGACATACTTAAATTATCTCTCTTTATCTAATGTGAAATAAGCTGAATGTACTGTCTTATTGTTCAATAATGATATTTGAAGTGGATCTTCTGTCTAGTCATAGAGGATTAAAGAACTTCCCTACATTCTTAACCACCTCAGACTCATGGATTCACACTGTAAAAGCCAATAGGTAATTGAGATTGATAATTTAAATTACATAACTTAGCTAAAACAATGATTCTACATCAAGAACTTTATTATTGAAATAATTTTCATTAAGCATGATTTAGAAAAATATGTTATTAACACACTGTAAAATGTGTCTTGCACTTATCACAACCAGTTTTGACTTCTTGTTATTAAACAATGTAAATGATACATTTAAAAAATCTTCAGAAGAATAAAACTACAAGGAGACATTTTTGAATTTCCTTATCAAAATTTTGTAAATTTGAATGCGTGATATTGACACAAACATTAACATGATAAGAATGCAGACATGAACATTATACATTTGTTTTAATATATATCTGAGTTTCTTGCACAGTACAAAAATAATTACTGTGTGAATCAATGAAAAAATCCATAATGAGTTCTCAATCCAAAATGTACTTCAGAGAAGCACATTGTGCAAAACAAATAATAATACTTTATCTACCAGTATAGCAACTGAATATGATAAATAGATAAATAATAAGGAAATCAGAACAGTAACGCTGGACTTTTCAAGAAATGACAAAAAAATCATTATAGATTCAGAAGGACATGTTCCACATGGTCTTACTTATATTTGAACTCTAAAAATGTTTGTCTTGGAAAGGCGAGGACAGAACCATAGCTAATACAAGCTGAGAGAGCTCCTGATAGAGACAGATGAAGAGAGAATGATTGACAGGTATACAGTAAAATTAGGAGAAAAAAGTCCTATTTTTCTATTGGAAAATAATATAACTCTTGATAGAAATAAATTGTGCATTTCCAAATAGTAAAAGAAAATTTGGCAGTGCAGGAACAGCAAAACTGAAAACAACAAACCATAATTCAGAACACCAAAGATCCTTCAATGTTCACCCAGAAACAGACCAACCAAATCTCTGCCCATTTTAAAGCACAGGGAATCTTGCCGAAGAAAGGAGTGGCAATATTATAGGAGCTTAAAAATGTGGAGGACCAACAATATTCAAGGTATGTCACACAAGTGAGGGCTGCAGCGTGAATCACAGAGAGAAGCCTTCAGGCAGTAGAAACCTTAAATGCAAGGGGTTAAACAGATATAATAGAGTTCTCATACTGGCAGGCAGCCCAAGTAGAGGCTCCAAGGTATTCCACTGAGTCATGAACTCACACTTGAGTAGATGACTTGGAGGAAAATTCAGTGCGCACATTAGCAGGTGTTCTGTAGGATGAGAGGAAGCAGGCAAAAAACACCAAGAGAAGTGGAGGGAAGGAAGAGTTGTGAAAGATTGAGAAAGGGAAGGGGAAGAGTGCAATGGAAGGACAACAGGGGGGAAAGTGGAAGAAAGGGGTTACCTATTGAGCTTGTATAACCAGGCAAAACAATAAAGATTTTAACAATGAAATAATAATATGAGGAGTTGAAAATAAATATAAATATTTAAGAAATGCCTATATTAAGGCATTAATAAATATAATTTAGCAATTCATGTATAACTTTTTAAAAATTTTTTATTATTTATTATTTATTCAATTGTGCGTGTATACATGTGGGCACATGTGTATGTATGTATGTGTATGTATGTGTGTGTAGAACCACAGACAAATTCGGGAACCACCATGGACACCATCACCTCCTCCTTGTTTACTCTGCCCAGGGATTCACAGGCTCCGCCCTACCAGGACCAAAAATGAAGACCACCCCCGCTTCCTCCTGGCGTCTATACGTGGGGTCTAGGATCCAAACTCAGGACCTTCCGCCTGCAAGGCAGAGGCTTAACCCCTGAGCCACCGCTCCAGCCCCAGCAATTTATGTATAACTAAAAAAACAATTTCAACATCTTGAAAAAGAGAAATAAGATAACCACTGAGAAGGTTTATAAAGTTGGTATGTACCAAAGGTATTCTTTAAAGACTCCTATGTGAATTTCTCAAGTATAGCCTTAAACATTAATGGTATTAACTCAGCAATAAAAAGACATATGCTACAATCACGGATCAAATATCAAAACTCAGAAACCTGCTAGAGGAAAAGGCTGGTTAAAAGACTGCAAGCTACTAGGATCCACCTATTAGGGAGTACATACAGCACTTAATTTTCTGTGTCTGGGATACTTCACTCAATGTAATTGTTTCTAATTCCATCCATTTCCTGGCAAATTTCATCAGTTCATCATTTTTGATGGTTGAGTAGTATTCCATTGTATAAATGTACCACATTTTCCTTATCCACTCGTCAACTGTTGGACATTTGGGTTGATTCCATGACTTTGCTATTGTAAACAGTGCAGCTATGAACATGGTCGTGCTTGTGCTATCAAGGTGAATTTTTGCTGTTTGGGGGGTTATTCCCAAAATTGAAATAGCAGGGTCATATGGCAATTCAATCCTTAACTTCTTTAAGAATTGCCAGGCGGCTTGCCAGAGTGGTTGTATGAGCCTGCATTCCCACCAGCAATGTAGGAGATTTCCCCTCTCTCCACATCCAGCATTTGGTGGTGTTTATATTGTGAATTTTTGCAAACCCAATTAGAGACACTCAAAGATAAATCTCTGTAATACCTACAATAATTGTAAAGATTATAAGTAGAAACAAGGATAGAGGGGATCATGTTACAGCAGAGAAAATAGGCCACCATCAAGGACTGCAAGTAAGCAATGAGACATCTGGTTAAGTTCCTTCCTGATCATTTGAATTGAGGGGGTATGATCTCACCAGAAGGGGAGAGCATTTAGTCTGGCAAATAGAAAGTAACCATTTTGCAATGGGAGACTGACCACCCCCTCTCCACAGTGTCCTACTTTTATTCCATCTACTTTTGAATATACTCTTATAATAAGACTCTAATTTAACAGGTTTTTATCTCTGGCCAGGGGGTGAAATCCATTACTCATCAGGATGGAGTCAAGGGCATTGCAAGAACAGTAAAATTGAAAAAAAAATCAACAAACCATAATTCAGAACATCAGAGACTTTATATCGACCACCTGGAACTAGGCCAGCCTAATCTCTCCCCATCCTGAAGCTCAGGGAAATTTGCCCAAGAGGGGGCAGTAAGATTGTAAGAGCCTAAAGATGGGAAGAGCAACGATATGCAAGATACTCTACACAAGTTGGGGCTGAAGCAATCATAGTAGGATGACTTGTGCAATGACCAACACATTATTGACCCCTCAAAATCTAGTATGGACTAAAGGCACTAGGATCTTTAGAGGCAAGGGATTAACAGCCACAATAGTGTTCCTATACTTAAAGGGAGCACAAGAAAGAGTTCTAGGAAATGTCACTGAGTCCTTACACCTCATCAGAGAGGAGGACCCAGAGGAAAGTTTGACATACACATTAAAGGATGCTCCAGGGATGGGAGAGAGGAGGCACTTGGAGATAGGGAGGGACGGGAGAAAGGAAGGGGAAAAGGGGGCAGGGAGCAAGGGGGTACAGGAAGGGGTGGAGGGAGGGAGGGGACCAGGGTACCTATTAAGTTTGTATGAGCGGAAATAAAAAATAAAAAAAATTTGGGGCTGGAGAGGTGGCTCAGGGGTTAAGCCTCCGCCTTGCAGGCAGAAGGTCCTTAGTTCGGATCCCAGATCCTACGTATAGACGCCAGGCGGAAGCGGGGGTGGCCTGCGCTTCTGGTCCTGGTAGGGCAGAGCCTGTGAATCCCAGGCAGAAAAGGTGGTGGAGGCATCCATGATGGTTCCTGAATTCGTCCGTGGTTCTACACATATACAGACACACACACACACAGACACACACACACACACGCACGCACATATACCCACATGCACACAGTTGAACAAATAATAATAATAAAATAAAAAAATAAAAAAAAATTTAAAAAAAGACTGCAAGCTAATGAAAAAAGGAAACAAACAAGAGTAGCAATTGTAATATTCGACAAAATAGACTTCAAACCAAAAGAAATCATAAAAGACATAGTAAGGTGCTACATATTAGTCAAAAGAAAATTCATGCAGAACACTTCACAATACTAAACATATACACACCTCATTCATTAAACACACACTACAATATTAAAAGCACAAATCAATCCAAACATCCATTTTCACCACTGGATAGGTCAACAAGGCAAAAATTGAACAGAGATACACTGGAGCTTAATCATCAAACCATAACCCAAATGGACCTGACTGACCTCTACCGAACCTTCTATCCCAGCAATAAGGAATACACATTCTTTTCCGCAGCCCATGGAACCTTCTCCAAAATAGAACATATATTGGGACACAAAGCAATATACACAGATACAGGAAAGTTAAGATAATATCTTGTGCCTTATCTAACCACCATGGAATAAAGCTAGATATTCACAATAAAGCAACATCAGATGCTGGATGATGCTTGAAGAAATCTTTCTAAGTATCCTAAGCACAGAAAACCAGATGTCATATGTTTTCCCTTATAAGTAGAACCTAATTCCAAGCCCTCATAATAACATACTCAAGAAAAAGTCTTTTTATTACCCTTTACAATGACAAAGGATTTGAAATAGGAATATAGGACAAAGAAGACCCAAAGAGAATGAAGGCAAGGAACAAAGTTCCGTAGAGAAATAAGGCCATTGCCAAGAAAGACCCATACTTAGCAAGATATTTGATCTAATCCATGGTCAGTATCCTTCCTGATCACTGGTGTTTGAATTGATTTGAAGCACTAGTCTTGTGTTCTCTCTAATGGGAGGTGAGGATTAGTGATTAGTAGACTGCTGGATAATATTCTTGAGGCTGACCTCACCTACTACTGTGCCATACTCTGGATCCTCCCTCTCCTTAAAGCCTTATACTATATAAAGGCTTCTCTTCAACATTTTCTATATTATAATATAGGTGAGGATCTCAACACTCAGATAGAACACGACCTTGTGCAACGCAAGAACAGCAAAATGGACAATAACAAACAACCTGAATACAGAACTCCAGCAACCCTACAAAGATCACTTGGAACCAGACCAGCCAAATCGTTCCCAATTCAGAGGCTAAGGGAACTTTGAGAAAGAAGGGGCAGTAAAAGTGTAAAAGGCTAAAGGTCACTCCACTCAAGCTAGGGCAGCCACAGCCAGGAACTTATGGCAAAGGGACTTGATCTCATCAGACCTGCATAATGGTGAACATGTCAGCATGTCTCTGGACTTGCACAGATCTCAGCAGAAATAGTCTCAATCAGTAGGATCCTTAAGGGTAAGGGGTCAGTCAGAGGTAGGGGAGTACCTATATCAGTGAGCTGTCTAAGGAAGGGCTTCTCTGTTTCCCACAGAGGCCTGAACCCTCATGAGAACTGATACAGAGGGAAACTTAGGACTCATAGAACTAAGGACAGGAGAATAGGAGGAAGTAGACTGGGCCCACATAAGGATGGGATGGAAGGTAGGATGGGATGAGAGAATGAGCTAAGGGAGTGAGAAGGGCAGGGGGGAGTGAGGGAGGTAAGGAACATCTGTATAACAATGTAAAATTAATAAATATATTTTAAAAATGCCTATGTGCCTAAAAAACATTAAAAATTTTTTCATTCAATTATAGATTTCTACTATATGAATGATGTTTCTTTTACTCATGAAAAAAATTCTCCCAGCACTCTAAGCTTTCTTTCTAGATTCATTATTTAATCTAATTTTTTCATTCACTTCATATTTCAAAAATGGAAGAAAAATAGTTGTTCAAATCTTAACCATTGAATGACTAATACATTAATAATCATGGGCATGTTTCCGATGCAGGAATTTTTAGAATGTGACTTTGTTTTACATTAGTTATTTATTTTTATTTCTGCATACATGTACTATTTATGTTTATGATAAAAGTATATACGTATTACATTTAAACAATATAAACACTTCTGAAACAGGCTCAGAGATACATATATATATATATATATATATAATGTGAGATATATTTTGTTGCTCTTTGAATTTTTGATGTTTTAAGCAGAAATGTGTGTGTGTCCCCACATTTATGTACATAGGTTTTGGGCATGCATGTGTGTGTGTGTGTGCACACGAGCACACGCGCGCGCGTGTATGTGTGTGTGTGTGTGTGTGTGTGAAAATCCAAGTTAAATCTGCAACTCTATCATGTGGCCTAGCCAGATGTTCTGCTCTAGAGCTATCTTTGGTCTTTTGACCTTGTACACAGTGGTAATTGTAGGAGTTATAAGGTCTCTGAATCTTGCTGACAATTATGCTAACATTTTTGTCAACATGAAATATAATTACATTGTTAACAGTTTTAATTGTTCCCACTTTACCTTAAAGTTACAGCAAGCATTATCAGATATTTTATAACGTGAGTAACTGTTTTCTTTAATATAATATCAGGTCCATTTGTCATATGTTTTTTTGTTTCATTACTAGGAAAAAGCCGGAAAAGGCACCATTGTAAGTGAACCATCGCAGCACTTTCTATTTCTTCCCTCCATAGTAGCTAAGAATTTATTGTATTAATATTCAAGTCTGGTGGACACCTCAGCAGAGCCCTCAATCCATATCATTATTTTGTTCAAATCCACACTCTTGAAATGGACTTGTTAGATAAGGCTAAGAAATACAAAAGGATAGAATTATTTACATAGAGATTACTTCAAGCTTGCTGGAAGCAGCAGAAAGATCCCAGGGGAAGGAATTGGAGGGAGCTGAGCAGTCTGTGTGTTTCTCATCTCCAGGCAGTTCTGAGAGGTCATATATAAGAAGATTAGCAAGAAAAACAAAGTAGCAATGGAAAACCTCTTTTTAAAGAAAACAATTTCACCATGTTTTATTGCACATATTTATCATCACTTTTTGACAACAGCATATTGGAGAAAAGTTATTCAATTCACTAGAATTATTTACTGTTTACACAAATGGCTATGGACAGTTTGAGTCTTGAAGCCCAGATTCTGTTTCAACCACAATATTAAATAATTATTTTAATCCAAATATCAGAGTTGAAAATGTATTTTGAAAATATTATTAATATCTATTTCCAAAGAGCAAGCTAAATATGTATGAAAGCAAAAAATGTGTGGTGAGTAAATGCACAGAAAGAAATACTATCATTTGTTACTTTTAGGTGCAATGGGAACCTAGATAGACAGATACTTAATCTACTGTTCTGAATTCAATACATTAGATTTTATGATCACTTATGTTACCAGATTTAAGGGGCCCATAGAATACGTCACATAGAATGCAGCAGGTAGAAATAAATGCTGGGAACCCACTTCTGTTATTTTGATAAATATGACAATTCAGCAAGGAATTGCTAAAAAGTCCTCTCTTCTGTTCCATGATCAGGATTTCTTTTTACTACAAGTATGTGTGTAGGTGTGTGTGTGTGGGGGGGGGGTAGATGTGTGTGTTCTGATGCACAGCATTGCCAGACCTACCAGCAGACACAAGTTTGTGGTACCTATGGAAATGGTAGCCAACAACAAACTGTTGGCCAACCATTCCCTTCACTGTCAACCGTTCTATGTCCCAGGTACAAGGTCCCTCCTTTTAGTCTGACTTTGACAGTCTGATGTTCTTGGTTGTCAGCATCCCTCCACTTTTGATCCACACTTTTACTTTGGGATACTCAATGTCTGCTTTAATCCCTGAATGCACCCACCTGTCCCTAGGATAATGGCTATGTCATATCTTAGAGATTGTTTAGCATTGTTGCATAGAGTTAAGGATTATTGGATTTATTAGGATTGTTATTTCTCTATCAATCTGTTTCAAATTTTTGCTGTAGTTCTCCTTTCAATGGTTTCTGTGAATGTTTAAAGCTGCCAGGATTTGAGCCATTTGAAAAACTGTTCTTTTATGACTGGCAGCCAGGAGGGACTTTCAACCAGCTGGTCTGCCCTCATGGCAACATGACTCCTGTAGACATTTTACAAGCTCTCTGAGGACACTGTAGCAGCCTGTGCTGAAGTCATACTCCAAGCAGAATTCAGTGACCTAGGAAAGCAGCTGTCAGTGAGTTGTAGATAATCTTGCCTACATTCTATCTATTTTCACTCAGACCAGAGAAAATGAATTTCCTCTGGTGGCCTGAAAGGAGGAATATATATGATTGGTCTAGATGAAATCCTAAATTTAAGTCATCTATGACTGGTGTAAATACCAAGGCCACGCGTATTTTCTACCTGTTTAGACAAGCTTTTCACTTCACTTTGAGTCAGCCAGAAGAGATCTTCTTATTCTACTAAGTAGTGTCGTAGACATAGCTCAACTAAAGGGACTCTTCTAGATATTCACTTCTTTTCATAACAGCTATCAACATTAGTTGATTTTGCTAAACTGGTAGCACAAAGAAAAGATAGCAGAAGTCAGCAAAGGGTAGCAACAATGTCAGTAGTAGCAGACAGAGCTCAAATAGAGAGAGCAGTCAGAAGAGAGCTTTAGAGGGTGACTTGGATTTAAATGAGGGAGACACATGGAGAAATACAAAGATAAGAAATAAGGCTGAAGAATGGTAGAAGAAAGAAAAGAAATTTCGAACTGTGAGCATGTTCAAAGAGAACAGAGAGCTACCAAACTTTAAAAACTAAAGTCTACACCATTCTAAGATATAGACGTCTAATGCTAAGCACTGTCAAGACCAAGAATCCTCAAACTTTAGACCTGAGAATTAACTGTAAGACTAGTCATTCGAGAGATGTAACCCTTGTCACTGCAGAAAGAAAGAACTAGCAACTGATGCCTGCATCAAAGAACAGTCACTTAAAGGTGCCACCCACTGCTGCAGGCTTCAGCCTGCTGCTGACGCTTACTAACTCTGAATGCTGAGATCACAGTGAGTGCCAGGTGTCATATCTGCTGAAGATTAAAGCCTAGATCAAAACGCCTGAAGTGTGAGTGTCTAGAGCATTGAATCTTTGCCTTCCAAAGCCTAGGCTAATGATTCCCTAAATCTCACAGCTTGATTTTGGAGTTTCTGTATATGTGGTTCTGGCCACTGAGTTTCAGGCATTGTAGAGGCCAGGATTACTAGCTCTGGAAGGGTTTCTCCTTGTCTACTCTACATTTCTATTTCAGTCATGAAAAAATGCTCCAAAAATAGCAAGACACTCTACTTCTTTGGCTCTGTGTATTTTGGTACAAGGGTACTTATGGAGAAAATGTTTTTCCTCCAACCTTTAGCTTGTGAGTGAAATTCTCTGAACTTTACTGAATCAGTGAACTAATGAATGCATCAGTGATCCATCACCCTTCTGTGGGCTACATTTCCTTACAGTGTCAATAGGAACACCACAATTTAACACAATGTATATAGTATAATAGCAGTGAATTGCTGTCTGTAGACACTGAAGTGACAGAAATGGAAAGGAAAAATCATGTGAAATTCATAAATTTGTATAGGAATTTCCAATTTGTCTTACTATTTTATTACCACTTGTTCCAATATAAAAATTATAAGTCAATAAAATATTACCGAATTGTCTAAGTAATAGTATCCTATTAATTTTAAAGACCTAGGACCATCAAATTATGGACCAGTTAGTTATAGGGATCAATTAGTCAAGCACAGACTGAACTCTGGGCACATCTGTGAAGAAAAGGCAATTAAGAAAGACTCTAAACAAGACTAAAGATTTTCTAGTTGATAAAGGAAGACCCTGCCCATAGTGGCTGGGACTTTTTTGAGGGCAAACATATAAAATTTAGAGAGTTGGTTTAGTAACTTGGCATTGCTCAGTACATTTGGGCATACAGGCATATAGGCATTGGATGAGAGAGAAAATGTGTCACTCTACTAGCTATTTATTTGGATAGGATATGGTCAGTTTCCTCAGCTCCTGCTGCTGGTATGAATTTGAAGTAACTTTCTTTCTGCTGTTGTTATTTGCTTGTCATTCCAGAGGGAAGATATAGTCCATTATGGTGGAAAAGATGTGACAGGTGGCAGAAACTGGAGGTGACATAGGTCATAGCGGTTATCATGAAGGCAATGGCAATGATAGCAAGAGACAAACTACAAGAGCAGACTGCTAGAGTCAGGCTACCCAACATCAGGATCTGCACCTCTACCATATTCTCCCCCAATAAGGTTCCACCTCCTAAAGGTGCCAAGACCCTACTAAAAATGCACATCAACTAAGGATTCTAACAAGCACCTGTGGGGGACAACTCATATTCAAGGACCCTCTTGTCAAGTTGGATGATGAACTGCATTCCCCTAGATTGTTCAGTTATGGATTTATCAGCAAGAAGCAAAGTATGTGTAACAGACCTATGCAGAAACCTGAAGACCCATTTTGATCCCCAGAGTCTAGAAGGAGAGAGGAGTTAACTAACTTCTGAAAGTTGCCCTGTGACATCCAAACAAATGTCACTAAATGTACATTCCTTTTCCCCCTCTCTCTCAAATAGATAAAATATTTAAATTTCAAGGATTCATTCATTAATAAAACAAGTCATTGCTACAGTAACATTACTAACTGCATAGACTTGTCACACCATTACATTATTGGTCCTTGCTTGGACCAATATATTGTATATTGAATAACATATTGTGTAATATGCCTCAGAAACACCCAACTACTCCCAGATAATGCATGAGGCAGAGTGAAAGGTGTTTAAAAGTGATGGTAATTGTTCAGTTACACACACTCTTATCCTCCTTCATAGTGCTTCACACTATCCATAAAATTACAGTGAACAGTACTGACACAGATACATATGTATATTGACTGAGTCATGACTTTTCACTGAACATTCAGTTATCATTTCTGGTCAGTCTACGTACCCAGGGCACTACAGGGATTCCTGTTATAAGCTTCCCAAATGCAGAGAGTAGAGGTGTCTACCATGTATACCTTGCTTCTCCTTTAGTATTGTGAACTTGCTCTGTGAAATAATAAAAAGGGAGCTATAGAAATGGCTAAGTCAGAAAATATGCTTGATGCACAAGCCTGTTGACTTAAGTTCAGAGTACTGGAATCCACGAAAATGCTGAATGCAGTGGCATAAGCATCTCTCTTCAGTGGGTCACCTATGGAAAATCAGATGTAGAAATATTCTAGATAACTAATTACATATTTATTTTGAAACTTTTTTCTTTTCATTTTCTTAGAAATTAATTTTTATCTTTGAAAGTTCCAATCATGTATATAATATCTTCTAATTGCTTCCCCCAATATCTTCCATTAACTACTCCCATATGTGCCAGTCTTCCTGCAAATTTTCTTTCGAATTTCATATCTTTTCTTTATTTCATTTTGTCTGGATTTACCCAGAGCTGTTTGTATGATTCTGTACTTGTAACTATCTCCTGCAGCCCAGTAACCCCATTCTATTCCCTCCTGGTCATAAAATTGGATAATTTTCTCCCATTCTGAATCTTTTAATTTTTATATAATGTCTCCAGGTTTATGCATTTTTGGAGAACAATAGTATGTGCCTGTTATCTGGTAATTGTTTACTTTTACAAATAAGTACTTCTTTTTGAATGAATTATGAAATTCATTAAGTTTATCAGAAATATAGCATGACACCTCATGGGTCATTTGTACATGACCTTTACTGACTGATTAACTTTGGATATTTTAATTAAATTATATACAGATAACAAATTGTCAAAAAATAAAATACATCCATAAAGAAAATTTCTTAATATACATGTTGTTTGTTAAGAATATCTGCATAGTGGGGCTGGAGAGGCAGGCGGAGAGTCCTAAGTTCGGATCCTGGACCCCACGTATAGACGCCAGGGGGAAACGGAGGAAGGCCTGCATTTCTGGTCCTGGTAGGGTGGAGCCTGTGAATCCCAGGGCAGAGTAAACAAGGAGAAGGTGGAGGCGGTTCATGGTGGTTCCCAAATTCGCCGGTGGTTCTACACACACACACACACACACACACACACACACACACACACACATGCATAATTGAATAAATAATAAAAAAGAATATCTGCATAGCAATTGCTCCTATAATCAAACTCTAAATATATGTAAGCTATTGAATGATATTTTATCTAGATAAAATGGTTTTACCTATGTTATCAAATATTTTATTTATGAATAACTTAGTGCAATCAATTAATAATAAGAATTAGAGGAACTGGGATTTTGGAGAAGGAAGAATAATAGGCTGATAAAGAGACTAAAGTTGGAAATTCAAAAGCACAAAAGAGTTAGCTAAGAAGGAGGGGATCAGGTCTTAAAGAGGGGGAATGTTCTTTCTGTAAAGAGATTTCTACATTTTTTGAGTGAGGCCTCAGTCATTAAGCAGTATATTACCCCCTGGACATATGACCTCAAGTTTAAAGAATTGTCCTTACATAGGTGGATCTGCACACTTTTAAGAGAGAAAATGTAAGCATCTTAACAGTGGGAGACAGACGAGGAGGAGCTACAAAGAAGGAAGTCTTCCACTGATGGAAGGAAAGTGCTGAGAAATGCAAGAGGTCTTTAATTAAATCTTATGAAGGATGTGAGGATTTCATTGGACTGTCTCAGTGGAAAATATATCTAAGCGGGGCTGGAGAGGTGGCTCAGGGGTTAAGCCTCCGCTTTGCAGGCGGAAGGTCCTGAGTTCGGATCCCAGATCCCACGTATAGACGCCAGGCGGAAGCGGGAGCGGCCTGCGCTTCTGGTACTGGTAGGGCGGAGCCTGTGAATCCCGGGGCAGAAGGAGATGGAGGCGTCCATGGTGGTTCGCGAATTCGTCCGTGGTTCTACACATACACAGACACACACACAGACATACACACACGTGCACACATACACACGCACATGCGCACAGTTGAATAAATAATAATAAGAAAAAAAATTAAAAAAAAAGAAAAGAAAAGAAAATATATCTAAGCGAAAGAAAAACAAATTATAAGGACTCAGCAAAAGGAGTTGTGAAAATGCATCTTCTAGTCAGTCACTGTGAAGTGAGGCATTTGTGCAAGGATAGAATACAGAGAAGACAGAAATCACAGCAATATGGCAGATACAATAATGCCCGAGTCTTGCTTGAATCCAGTAGTCTGAGCCTCTGATTATTTATCAAATAAAATAAGTTTATTAAAGGAGAGATTGTATGACCTGATAAGGTCAGAGGCAGGGAGTTCATGAATGATCTGTTGGAGACCCTGTAGCAAAGTGTCCTGGAATGAATGTTGGGTCGGCTTAGGGAAGATGTCTGACTTTCTATTATAACTTTAATAGGGGCATGGTATTTCTGGGGGATTTGAAGTTACCTAGCATTTTTCATTTAGAGTCTGAAGGACCGAATTCTTTAAAAATTCTGAATATAGATTATTCTTTTCTGCCTGTGTGCTTTTGCAAAAATAACCATCCATGGGCTTAAAAAGTATGTTTTATTCACCACCATAATAAACACAACTTTGCTTCTGACCAACTAATTCATTTTGCAAACAAAGAAACATGACAGTGTGTGTATGTTCATGAAATCCACTCTTGTTACCATGGTCCTCGCCATCCTCAAGGAACTGGCTTGATAGAACAATGGAATAATTTTTAAAGACAAAGTTACAATTCTAATTAGGTTAGAATTGGCATGGAAGGCTGTCTAGTCTTCCAATCAGCTTATGAGACATGGTGTGCTTTTCTTATAGCCAGGTTTTACAAGTCTGGGAATTAAGAGGTGGAAATGAGAATACTGAAACTTAATACAACTCAAAAAAGCCTTCCTAGGCAACATTTTTGTTTTGTGTTACCAAAATCTTTTGATCTGATAGATGAAAAATTTTTGTTGTAAAGTGTGGAAGACTTCTTCCAGGAGGTACAAAGATTATTCCATTAAACTGGAAAGTAAATATTCACCCTGGACACTGCTATTGCCTATATCTCCTGATACCTTGAGTCATTTATGCAAAAGTAAGAGTAATGACTAAGGTGTCCTAGAAAGATCAGATTACATGAATGTAAAATGTGTTGATATTCCAGTATCCCTGCTAACTCTGATTCCCTTCTTCAAGTTACATATGTCCACATATCTAACAAACTAAATGCTTAGGTTCATCACAGCATCAGCTCTCATCCATGTTATTGATTTTTAGTGACCGTCGCTTTTCTTGTTGCTATGACAAAGCATTTAATGAAAGTGACCTTAGGAATGATTTACTGTAGCTCATGGTTTGAGGAGATAAAAATTATTCTCTTTGGGGGAAGTGAGATGATAGGAGGATAAGGAAGCTGGTCATATTGGGTCTCTAGCCAGAAAGCAAGGATAGATGAGTATCAGTGCTTCACTCATTTTCTCCTTTGACCTATCATTGATCTGGACTTTCGACCATGGAATGGTGTTTTTCACATTCTGAGTGAGTCTTCCTTTTTCCGTCAAACTTCTTTAGGAAAGATCTCCTAGAACCCAAAACTGTGTTTCCTAGGTAATTCAAAATTTATTAAAGGGATAATAATAAACCATAATACATACCAACAATATTTTCTTTCCTCAAAAATTGTATAATCACAGTATTTTCTTCTTATATATGTTGTAAAATTAAATTAATATAATATTCATTCTAATGAGTTTAACACAGCTCCTTGCAGAGTATCTATGAAAAGCTATACTATTGATAGTGCTATTTTATGTATTGCATACTGCTTGAATAAGGATCTAATTTGAAATAAGAAAAAAATAACGAATTTTTACATTCAACATTTGTACTTATTTCATATCCAAATAATTTTTAAATTGTCAATTTAGTAAATAATTAATTACAAAATAATAAAAAAAACTATTTTCCTGAGTTTCCCTTGAATAGAATGTGAAATTCTAGCCAAACCTTAATGGAATTGCCTCCTTAAAATCAATCACATCTCTTAAAATCTGGATCTGTATAGGTATTATGTTTTGAATACTTGACAAGAATGTGTTCCATATAATTATGCTGCACATGTATTTGTTTACAAAGACAATCATATTTTTTGTTCATTTTCCTCTTTTTCAGCAACATGGTTACAGTAGCTAGGGTGCCTGTATAAACTCCATATACTGTAACAATCTCATTGCAAAAACTCATATCCATAGGCAGAAATTCAAAGGTAACTACGGTGTCACAGCATGTGAAACATTCTCTTACAACACAGTGATACACATCAATCTCTTTTTAAATGGCCAATAATAAGCACTAAAACCAGCATGCACTCAATCTCTGAAGTTCTCCTTGGATACAAAAAAGTACCTCAGCTCCCACTAACCTGAACCTTCTCATTACATACTAGCACTGCAGGTTATGCATCAATACACTTATTTTTTTTTAATTTACATCAGGTAACCAACGTCTAAATTTACTAATGATTTCTAAATGCATTTCTTATTTATGGTTTGGGGCTATTTGTATGACAGTCATTTAGCAAATTAATGTAGATGGAAAGCAATAATTTTGCAGATGTTTATTGCAATCACGCTGTCATCCCATCCTTAAAATGCTAATGTATTGACATCTATTCATTAAAGATGAGCCCCACTTACTTTGTAGCATTAGTGTTTTATAACCTAGGGTGTTTTGAAGTATTCTGAAAGGAAGAAATATTTAAGCATCCCTCTTAGAATGGATTTTTTAAAGGGAAAAATGTGTTTTATTCCTTATTACTTTAAAAGTATCTCTGCTCCACCTGATATTACAGACTGATTCTTTTCATTAATATAAACTTCAGCACAGAGAAGACCTTTTATAATTTCAAGTTTCAAGTATTGTAAATCTAGCTACCTAGTTCAGCATGGTCAATAATCAACTCACATGGAAGACGAGGTATGTATTTAGCAAGAAACAGAAAAGACTTGGGATGTTGGTTACATGAATTTTTGTTCTGTTTAACTTTTTTTAACATTTTGTATTATTATTTGTGCTCATACAAACTTAACAGGTACACCACTTCCCTCCCTCCTTTCTCCTCCCCCCGCACTCCCTGCTCCCCTTCCCCTCAGCCCTCCCTCCCAATCCCCCAGTGCTTCCCCCCCAATCCCCAGAGAGTCCTTTAATGTGCATGCCAGACTCTCCTCTGGGCCCTCCTCTCCGATGACGTACAAGAACCCAGAGGCATTTCCCGTGCTCCCCTTAAGCATAGGAACACTACTGTGGGCTGTCAATCCCTTGCCGCCAAGGATCTTGGTGCCTTTAGCAGATGCTAGACTTTGTGAGGTCATTAGTGTGTTGGACATTGCGCAGGGCAGGCAAAGTCCAATTATGATTGTTTCGGCCCTAACTTGTGTGGAGTATCTTGTAAATCATTGCTCCTCCCATCCTTGTGCTCTTACAATCTCATCGCCCCCTCTTCCGCAAATTTCCCTGAGCTTCAGGATGGGGAGAGATTAGTCTGGCCTAGTTCTAGGTGGTTGATATAGAGTCACTGAAGTTCTGGATTGTGGTTTGTTGATTTTCTTTTGCGGTTTTGCTGCTCCTGCAATGCCCTTCACTCCATCCTGATGGGCACTGTATGTCATCCCCTGACATACAAAAAGCTGTTAAACTGGAGTCTTGTTATAAGAGCATATTCAAGGTTGATGTAATAAAAGTAGGAAACCACAGTGAGGGAGGGGTCAATCACCCATTTGCAAAATGGTTACTTTTTATCTACCAGACTATATGCCCTCCCCTTCTGGTGAGATCATACTCCCTCAGTTACGAATGTCTGTGAACTTAACCAGGTTTCTCATTACTTACTTGCAGTCCTTGATGGAGGCCTATTTTCTCTGCTGTAACATGGTCCCCTCTCTCCTTGTTTCTGGTGTGGCCCTCCAACCCCATCCCTCCTGTTCATAATCCTTGGAATTACTGTAGGTATTACATAGATTTATCTTTGAATGTCTCAAGGTGGGCTGGGTGGGTTTGGTACTAGAAGCCATCTATTAGGGAATACATACGGTGCTTAATTTTCTGGGTTTGGGATACTTCACTTAATATAATTGTTTCTAATGACATCCATTTCCCAGCAAATTCCAGTTTTCAGGTCTTTATATAGCCTAGAAATTAATCCTTATCAGATAAATATTTGGAATAACTGTCTTCTGATTTTATAGATTTTTTTCATCATATCAATTGTTCAACTTATTAATCTAACAAGGAAACACAAATGAAAACTGTTGAGATTTCATATCAACCCACACAGAATATCTACTATAGTTAAGTAAACACTGACAAATGATGGCGAGAGTGCCTAAGTGGGGCAAATTAAACTCTGTTGGTGCAAACATATATTAGTAAAGTTAATATGAAATCAGTATGGAAGCTTTACAAAGAGTACTTGCAATACTCTAAGGCAGTGTACAATAGAAATACATACACAATTATAATGACTATTGGAACACTATTCACAATCATAAAGTTGTGTGTTCTGTCTTGGTGTCCATAAATATTTAAGCAAACTTTAAAATGTGGTATAATTTTATACAGCCACAATTAGCAATGCAATTGAGTCATTTTTAGAAAAATGGATGAAACTGAAGATCTCTCATGGTTTGAAATGTGTACCCCACAAACACATGTGTTTGGGAAGGTCAGTACCTTTAAGAGGTGGAGCCTTGTGGGAGGAAGGCAGTCACAAAGAGTGGGACTTGAGGTGGATTAGTCCCACTCTACTTCTAGGAAAGACTTGCTTCTTGCAGTTGGTAGTCTAGCAGCTTTCAGCCTCTAGGATATGTGTGACATAGCCTGTTTACAGCTTCTGGAGTCAGCCATCCTGACAAGACTGTATTCCCCTCTGGAGCCATAAACTGCATAAATCACTCTTTCTCCCTTAAGTTACTTGACTTGGGTGTTCTCTCTCACAGCAACACAAGAGTAACTAGTACGTTTTCCTGTTAGACCACATAGTTTGGACACAGAGAGATAAATGTCTCATGATATTTCCTAAAGATTGGATTAAAAATAATTCTAAAAAGGTAGAAGTAATACTCTAGGAAAAGAGGAAACAGACTAGAGGGAAGATGATAGAAAACAAGAAAAGGTAATGTGGAGGAATGCAGTCTATATGCTACTCAAGGAAAAATCTTAAAACTTGAAATTATGCAATCCTGAAAGTTATATAATTCTGTTTGCAATGAAAGAGTTCATTTGATTTTATTACTTGAGGAATTAAAATATTGGAGCTCTGAAATATTTTTGAACTTTTTTCTCTGTAATTTAATTACATAAATATTTAAAAGCATACACTCTGAAATCAGAACGTTTGTTAAAATACTGGCAACAACTTATCTTTATCTGTGTTGCTGAAGGAAGTTTTATCAATTGTGAAATAAGAATTAGATACAGCGCAGAACTTAAGGTTTTGCAAAAACCTGCAAGAAAATATCATAATTACTCTGGATGTATTAAATGATAACTACATTTTGATCATGAAGTGTGTCAGTTCTCCTTGTCCCCATCAGTCTCTTTACCATTGCATTTGTGATGTAATGATCAAGGGTAAAAGTAGAAAAAAGTAAGTGCTAAAAGGTAATTTTAAATATATGAATAATTTCAAAGTATTTGAATTGTATAATGATATTTTTAAGATGTTAGACATGAATTTATTCTTTTAAATTTTAATGAGAGATTTGAAAGTAAGAATGGAGATTACATATTTGGTGAAAATAAATATAATTATCTTTTCAATATCATGCATTGTAATAGAAGAAAAAGAAATCTGCATCATTAAATTCATTTTAAAGGTAAATTTCAAAATAGTAAATGAATATTTGTTGCTTGTGCATTTTATTTCATTTATTTAGTTTACATTGTAATTATGGCTTTTATATATTGAATAAATATATTTTAATGTATATCAATTATCTGAATTTAATACCTATTATACATGATGAAGTGAGTGCAATTATCATACTTATTAAATATCCCAAATTTCCAATGTTTAATATTACTATTTGTTAGCCTATTAACAATAACATACTATTTTAGCTTGTTTTATTTAATATAGTTCAGAAACATTTAAAATATTCAAAATTAATGAGAAATGGATTTCAAAATACTGAAAAAACTTGTAAAATGAAAAATAGCCACAACAAAGCTGAGATCTCATTGCTTGAGAATCTATACTATCTCTTGAATATTCCTCTATGTGTTTCTATATCTTCCCTTTATCTGTTCTTCAAGAACAGAACTCTTTGTTTTGTCCTAGATTCAGAACTTTAAGTCTCCTTGCTTCTTGTGCTGCAATAAAAGACCCTTTTCTTGCACACCAATTTACAGGAAAGATTCAGGAAAGACTTTATGGACTGAAGGCTGAGCAGGGAAATTCAACCATGGACAAAGTGTCTTTGCTGAAAGCATGAAGACTTGACCTGAAACCTGGTCAGAGAAATCACCCACATACCATGCAATATGTTATATTTTCCTTTACATTTGAACCCTTAAATACCACACGACTTAGTGATTTTTAATGAACTTCATTAAGATAAAAAACTGCTTTTCAGTAATCCCTGCAGTGTGAAAATAAATTTAGAAATGGGGTGAAATTGCATTCCCCTCTGTGTATTAAGTACCAAAACACTCACATCACTGAAAAATAGCAGCATTAAGGAGAATGAAATGTTGAGATAACAGAAACAGACTGTGTAATAGACAGACTAAGATACATATTCAACCAAATAGAAATTGTAATACTGCATGAACCATGGGAGGATTGATCTTAAGATATTAATGATCACCTCCTATCCATGTCATATGTTACCAGATCAATTGTAAAAGATACCAGCCAGAACATAGCACAAATACATTAATGGCCATAATGTCCACAATTATTCAAAATAATTTCTCCTCTTTAAATTTGTCATCATTGATGAATATTTAGCCATCAGTTTTCGAACATAAAATAAGTATTGCATGTAAAAATGTTTACCAAGAAAAGTTACATTATTGTACTCATGAGAAACAATGTTTATCTTAGCAAACAGGAAATTATTTTCAGTATTCAATCATTAACAGCTTACATACTTAGTTTGAACTAATATATAGTAATATAATACAACAAAACAGTTTAAATATTTAGTTTGAACAAATATTGAATAATGTAATAGATTGCTAAATAGCACTGGTGTAACAACAGATTGATCAACTATAACTGAGTCATTGATTATGTACTTTTATGATAGAATAAATTGAGCATTTTAATTTCCTATACCCAATTTGTTTTAATGAGTCAAATGAATATTTTAATTAAGCATCCTTAAATAACATGACAAATCTGAACTCAATATAGGTTAATTACAAAATAATGTGATGAAATTAAAGTGTCTGTATTAAAATAAAAAATCTACAAAAGAGATATATGGTATTACTGTTTCAATGAAAAATTGATGTAATTGGCTTTTCCAAATACAGATTTCAAGGACAAATTAGGTCTTCTAAGGAGTAAATTAACACTAAATATTTAAGATGTCCTTTATATTAAATAAAAATATTAAGTATAAATGTAAATGATTTTTATAAAATATAGTATTTATCACTACAAAGTCCTGATGACTTTTTGAACTTTGTTACTTATGAACAAGAGGCTCTGGTGCATATGATTGGTTTTTGAACAAAAAAAGTAAAATAATGCAAATTTCAAATTCATAGTATGAAAATAACTCATTACAGATTAACAATGCCTAATGATTTATTTAAGACAATTTTACACAAATGTTGGTCTGTGTGTTCAGAAATTTGGTGTAAACTAATAACAATTGCACTTCAGTATTATCTTTATTTCTTACACATTTTTTTCCTAATTATACAAACTCAATAGGCACCCCATACTCTCCTCCCCTCTCTCCTCTGCAATCATCCCCATTTAACTTTCCCCTTCTTCCTCCCCTTCCTGGAACCCAGTAGACTCCCTGCTCCTCAGAATTCAACAGATTCCAGAGAAACCTAAGCAACAGGCTAGGGGACCAACACAATTCATCTAAAGTCTTCTAAAATCATCCAATAATACAGGAGAGAATTTTCACATACAGCTCTAAGATAAATATACTATTTTTTACCATTCTGTTCCTCTCACTTATTAGCCTCTATAGTTTCACATTTCCACATAGCAACCCAGAAACCCATACAACTTCAGGAACTATACCATACACCCTCACATATTGCTAGGGAAGTAAACCTAAAAAGTGTAGTCTCATACTATTGTTCAATCCTATCTACTACACCCACCTTAATTGATGTACTAACAGTCCAGTGTCATCATCTAGGAAATAATACCAACACACGACAAGGTAAACATCAGCAATAATTGCTCAAGTGTAGTAATACTGTCTAATTCAGTTCAGCCAAAAACACACAAAAACAAAAAAAAAAAGGACATAAGAGATAAAACAAAAATGCCCAGGTCACGGCACAAATCCATAAGAAATAAAAACCAAGACAACAAATCTCCTACCAAAAGAATTAACCCCATAATGATGGAATCCAACTAGAACAAACTCACAGAAAATAGTCAAGAAAGCCATACCCAAGATAATGATTTTCAAAGCCTGATCTTGACTATGACCAAAACAATGAAAGAGGAAATCCAGGAATTAAATAACCACATCAACCATTTTGAACAGGAACAAAACAGGCACTTGGAGGAGATGAGAAAAGCAGTTGAAGAATAAAAAATAAGCATAGAGCAGTTAAAACATTCTCAAGCAGAGTTTAAGCTCAAACTAAAAGACAAGCTATCTTCAAACCATAACTCATCAGAGAGTCTTATCAGCAGAACTAATAAAGCAGAAAATAGAATATCAGATCTTCATGACAAAGTGGAAGAACAAGCCCAGTTCAATCAAAGAGACTGTTGAAGCCAAACAGACATTTGAGAGGAATGTTTAAGAGTTATATGAGACACCTTGAAGAAGCCTAATGTGCATTCATGGAATACCAAAACAAAAATCCCAAAATACTACACCTGAGAAAATTTTTCAAATTATCATAAAGGAAAATATTCCATATACAAATACATCCAAATACAAGAGGCATTCATACCCCAAACAGATATGACCAAAATAAAAGCTCACTATGGCAAATAATAACCCAAACACTACATATACAAGACAAAGAGTATGTGCTGAGGGCTTCAAGAGAAAAACAAAAACACTTTTAAAGGTAAACCATATTAAAATAACAAAAGATTTTTCAATAGAAACAGTAAAGGCCAATAAATTTTGGAGAGACATACTTCAAGAATTGGATGAGTACTAATGTCAACCCAGGCTGATATATCCATCAAAACTATCAGGCATGATTGAGGGTAAAAGAAAATTTTCCACTATAAAGACAAGTTGAAGGGTTACATGACCACCAAACCAGGCCTTCAAAAAATGCTAGAAAAGATATTCAATTTTGAAGAGAAAGCATATCCAGGAGGACAGAATGGAATTTTAATACTACCACAAAGTACAAGCTAAATAATGCACTAAACACAAAAAATATCAGGAATCAAAAATAATTTCAAAATTATAACCCTAAATGCCAATGGGATTAACTCACCAATCAAAAGACACAGATTACAGACAGGGATTAAAAATCAAACCCATATATTTACTGCCTTCAGGAAGCATATCTCACCACAAAAGATAGGCACATCCTAAAAGTAAAAAGCTGGTCTAAAATTCTTTAAGCTGGGGCTGGAGAGATAGCTCAGGGGTTAAGCCTCTGTCTGGCAGGCTGAAGGTCCTGAGTTCAGATCCTAGATCCCACGTATAGACTGGGCGGAAGCGGGGGCGGCCTGCGTTTCGGGTCCTGGTAGGGTGGAGCCTGTAAATTCCGGGGCAGAATAAACAAAAAGGAAGTGGAGGCGTCCATGGTGGTTCCCGAATTCGCCCATGGTTCTATACACACACACGTGCACACGCACATACACACACAATTGAATAAATCATAATAAAAAAATTTTAAAAATTCTTTAAGCTAATGGGACCAAGAAACAAGCAGGGGTAGCAATCCGACAAAGCAGACTTCAAACCAAAAAAAAAAAAAAAAAAATCATAGGAGTTACAGAAGGATGTTACATTTTAGTCACAGGAACAATTCATCAAGAAGACTTTCACAATACTGAACACACCTAATAATGAGCTTCTCCACATTTGTTAAGCAAACACTGCAATGTTTAAAACAAGAAATCAATCCTACAACAATACTTGGGGATTTCAATACTGCACTCTCAACATGGGATAGATCAGGAAGCTAAAAACTCAACAGAGACACATTGAAATTAAATCAAACCCTTACTAAAATGGACCTTACAAATCTCTATCAAACCTTCCATCCAAGTACCTAGGAATACACATTCTTCTCAGGAGCCCACAGAACTTTCTCCAAAATAGACCACGTATTGAACCACAAACAAATCCCCACATATACAGGAAAGCTGAATTATAGCCTGTACCCTGTCAGACCACTATGGTCTAAAACTTGAAATCCACAACACGTCAAATAAAACAAAATACACTAATTCTTGGAAATTAAACACTAAGATGCTGAATATGAAATTGGTTCAGAAAGAAATCAAAAAGGAAATTTAAGATTCCTTAGAAGCAAACGACAATGAAAATGCAACATAACAAAATCTCTGGGATACAATGAAAGCTGTCGTAATAGGTAAGTCTATAGTTCTTAATGCCTACATCAAAAAAAAAAAAAAAAAAAGGAAATGCCATAAGTACGTAACTTAGCAATGCAGCTTAAAGCTTTAGAGACACAGGAGCAGTTGAATTTTTTTAATCTTCATCATTTTTTCCTCCCACATTTTAGTTTTTTCCTAAACATACAAGCTTAATAAGTATCCCCATCCTTTCCCCTCTGCTCCAGATCCCTGTCATCCCCCATTGCACTCTCCTTCCTTCCCCCTTCCATTCTCCACTCCTCCCTCCCTCTCCCTCCTGGTGCCTTCTCCTTCCTTCCTCCCATCCCCTGGAGCATCCCTTTATGTGAGCACTGGATCTCCTTCTGAGTCCGGCACCCTAGTGAGAATTAAGAACTCAGTGGCATAGCCTGGGGTATCTTATTGGAGGCCCTTAGCATGGGAACTCTATTATGACTGTTTAATCCCTTGCCTTTAAGAATACTACTGCCTGGAGCCTTCTCCCCTGTAATCCATGCTGGACTTGGGATTCTTGGCATGTCAGCCATTGTAGATAAAGTCCAATCCTGGCTGCTGAAGCCCTAATTTGCGTGGAGTATCTTACGTATCTTTGGTCCTCCCATCTTTAGACTCTTACGATATTGTCTCCCCTTCTTCTGCAAGGTTCCCTGAGCTTTAGGATGGGGAGATATTTGGCCAATCTAGTTCCAGGTGAATAATGTAAGGTCTTTGGTGTTCTGTTTTATGGTTTACTGCTGTTTTCAGTTTTGTTTTTCCTGCACTGCTCTTGGCTCCATCCCGATTGGTATCAAATGTCACCTGCTAAACAAACATAAAAGACTGTTTAAATGAAGACCTTAATTTAAGAGGAAACTCAAAGGTAGATGAAAGAATAAGAATAGGACATGGCAGTGTGTGTGGGTGGTGGGTATTCAGTCTCTTATTTGCCAGATGGCTACCTTCTAGCTGTCTGTCCTTATATCCTCCCTGATTGGTGAGATCAAATCTCTTCAGCCACAAGTGTCCAGGAAGGGAAGAAAAAGTGAGCTGCACCAAATGTCTTGTTACTTACATGAATATATTACCATGGTTTCTTTTCTACTGAAGCATGTTCCTCCTACCTTTTGAGGTCCTTGTTCCCCTTCCCTTCAGTTTATAATTCTTTGTGATTACAGTGAGTATTACAGAGATTTACCTTTGAGTATGTAATTAAGTGGGTTTGGAACTAGGATCCACTTATTAGGGAGTACATACAGTGTCTAACTTTCTGTGTCTGAGATACTTCACTCACTATAATTTGTTCTTATTCCATTCCTTTTCCAGCAGATTACATTAATTTATCTTTTTTGATGGCTTAGTAGTATTCCATTGTATAAATGTACCACATTTTCATTATCCATTTGTCAACTGTTGGGTATTTGATTCCATGACTTTCCTACTGTACGTAGTGCTGCATAATCTTAAAACCTTTAAACATTTTCAATCATTCACTCAATTTTTAAGTGCATATATCTTGATCAGAAAAAACTCGGTCAATAAAATTTGAGTAATAATTCCAATTTTTTTGATATTAGTCATAGACATGAGTTTTACACTCTGAATATTTGAGATATTATGCTTTGAGATTATGTTGAGGACAAAATCAGTAGTTTATGATACTAGTGAAATTATCCAATCTATGGGCACAATTATCTATGGAAGGTATTTGTATGCATATATTTTTTCTATGTTCAATAAAATTTAAATGTTTATTCTTTAAAGGTCATATATTCTGTTTATGACTCTGTCTTACAGGAATCTTTCCCTAAAATTCCCCAAGTTTAATAATAGTTCCAAAGAACTATTATTATATGTTGAACATTTTATCATATGTTGAAAATAAACTTAAAAACCTCTATGAGATTATGAGCTTTATTCTATTATTCACATAAACTACATTTGAATTTAATTACAATTTTGCTATACTGTGTATATTTGATGCACATGCCTATAAAAAATACATTTGTATTATAATAAAAAGCACATTATGTATGAGCAGCTTTGATATATCTCACAATTATGTTCGTATGAAGATCACTTCAGTTGTTAAGAAGCAGTTATTCCCTGAGAACAGTTTTTTTTTATTATTATCCAATTGTGCGTGTGTGTATGTGTGCGTGTGTGTGTAGAACCACAGCGAATTCAGGTGTGTAGAACCACAGGCGAATTCAGGAACCATCATGGATGCCTCCACCTCCACCTTGTTTACTCTGCCCTGGAATTCACAGGACCAGAAACGCAGACTGCCCCATGATTCCGCTAGCGTCTATATGTGGGGTCTAGGATCCAAACTCAAGACCTTCCACCTGCAAGGCAGAGGCTTAACCCCTGCACCACCTCTCCAGCCCCATTAGAACAGTTTTTAACAATCATTGATGCCTGCAATTGTAAAATAAACTAAGTGATCTTATACAAAGTTACTGTTGTGGTTTGTATATAAAATAGCCTGCACAGACTCATGTGACACATTTCAGAAAGTTGATGAACCTTTAGGAGGTGGAGCCTTACTTAGAGAAAGTATATCTTTGGTGCAGGACCCAAAGCTTCACAGCCTGGACCCACTTTCTGTTCACTCAGGAAATCTTGAATGACAATTCAGGGTGCTCAGCTGATCTCCTGCTTCTGCTTCCCTGTGACCATAAATCAAAATACATAATAACTTCCTTAAATATCTTCTTTTCAAGTATTGTGATACAAAAACAAGAAATGAAACTAAGGCAATAGGAAACTGACTACTATGTTTGTTCTCTGGATTCAATTTAAAATTTAAAAAATCAAGTATTTTAAATAATTGTCTTCTTTTTGAAATTATTTATAGATTTAAATTATGCTTTCAGAAATATTTTGTAATATAGGGTGAAATAAGTTTAAAACCACTGGATATCTTCTTTATGTGATTATATTTAGTCTATATGAGAAATGAATACTATAGTATTCATTTGTAACAGAAGTGTATCAGTAATCCATTCATAGTGACACAATATTCACATAATATTCAGTAATTCATTCAAAGTGTAATCCATTCTGCTTGAATATATAATGTATGTGTGTTTGTGTGAACATGCAAGTTGAAAACATTACTGTAATTTTTTTACTTTAGTGTTAAAATCAGGCTTTTAACGTTTTAAATTTTCTTTCTATAAATACTATTACCTGGCTTTAATATTGACTCCTGTCCATATTTTTAAAAAGTCTTAACCATTTTCCATATTCTTGAAAGAGTCACAGATGCATTCCCCATTGAAATTCTATGTAGTTAGCGTTTTTAATCTTTCCAATTCATTTTTATGAGATTTATGGCCTGCCACTTATTCTGCTGCCCTTTTATATTATACTCGGCCTTAAGCACCAACAAGCAACTTTTTCCAGCTGTTTACACAGATTCTTTTCCATAACTCATCACTTTCAGTCTCTATTATTTAACACTGTGACCACTTTAAGTTAACATAGTTTCTTCATTTAATTAGAACACCTTCCCCCTTCCATGTTCAAGTCCAGTGCATTTGCTAAAACATTACTGGACTTAGAAAGGTTATATAAATGATACGGACTTTTCTGTTTGCCTATAAATCCATACACACATATTTTATGTTGGTTTTACTTTTAATAGCATCCCAATAAATCTTATTGGCTGTTTCACCAATATTTACTCAACTAATCTCAAAAATGCTTTTTGTTACTGAACAAAAGTCAAACTCCAACAATAACAACAACAACAAAATAAGTGTAAGTCACAAGTGATCTGTGGCAAAGAAATAAAGGGATTTGAAGGAAAATAAAACATGCTTAAGTAAAAAAATTCACACGTGGAAGAACTTTGATTTTAGCTGCTAAAGCAACATTTAATCATCAATCGAAAATCTGGTTAATTATTTTATTTAAAAAATGAATTCCGGGGGCTGGAGACGTGGCTCAGGGGTTAAGCCTCTGCCTTGCAGGGGGAAGGTCCAGAGTCCTGAGTTCAGATCCTAGACCCCACATATAGATGCTGGACAGAAGCCTGCGTTTCTGATCCTGGTAGGGGGAACCTGTGATTCCTGGGGCAGAATAAATAATTAAAAAAAATAAAAAATGAATTCCACATGGTCATGTTTATATTTTTATTTTACTTCTTTCCAAATCCACTAATTATGTTATATATCAGGAAAAAAAAGTCTGTGTTTTTAATATGATCTGTATGAGAACATATTTCTTCTGCTTAAATTGAGACGATTATATAATCTCAGTGAGCAAGTAGGTAAAGTGGCTGCATGTACAGTATGAGCCAGTGTTATCAATATTTACATTTTATCAACAGATATTGATCTTGAAATAAAAACGTGTGCAGATGGGAAAATATCTGAGATTAAATCTCAATAGTAAGGAAATCCTAAGAAATTTTATCTTAATTGAAGCATCATTATAAATGTTGCCGCTGTGATAATTTAATTACTGACGTTTTGGCTTCCTTGTGAAAATTATTAATGTTCTTCCAGAAAGCAAGCCAATTCCATGGACATGTGAATTCCCATAAGTCCTCGAGTGAAATTAACTCCACTTCTAGCCATGCTGTGGCACCTGCAGACAATAGGAAAATCTGTTACAAGAAATATTTCCATAGCATGAATATGCAAGCATCAGAATTAGTATAATGCATTCGTTGTAGATTATCCATGCTCCAACCAAATGCATTTTCTTGCCATGTGTCAGTTCCCTGACAGCTTCATAAATCCCATTCAATAAGCATTAAGTGTTTGCTTTCATTGCTGAGAAAGTACAGACTTTTCTTAGCAATGTGATTAATATTCAGATGACTAAAATTATTTTTGTCTAATTATGGAGATACTACTCAAATATATTTAAGCAGGAATTGTTAGAAAGACACAACAAATGTTTAGTTTGTTATAGACTCACCTCACAGGCAGAGAAAATGTATTATTTTTTAAATTTTCTTCATAATTATATTCTACGTTATGAGTTTGAACTCTTTATTTCAGCATAATACCTAAATTGCTAAAAATTCTGACAAGATAGGTGCACACTGAAAAATTTTTTCTTATAGATTTAATGCCAATAGTGTAACACCACTCTAGCTGTTAAAGTTTTACTTCATTAAGAACATAGTTGTGTATTTCCTATGTTTTAATTTTTTGAGAACTTTAAAGAAGTATATTTAACAGGAATATTTTTTAAAGAAATAGATGTCCATGGATTTTTTTCCTTCAGCAAAGGAAAAAAATAGACCTAGCAAGGGCAAGAGCTTTAAAGGAAGCAGAAGATATCACAAAGGCACTTCATCAGGGTATACCATCCTTATACTTTATGATTAGATACAATCTAGTAAAACAGTTAAAGTAGTTTCATAAGTCTTTCTCCAAAGATTCTGCTATTTAAGGACTCTGAAGACAGGGAGACTCTATAAATTTGAAAGTAATAATGCAAAGACATATGATAGAATACGTTTAAATTCTCTTTGAATAGGTTTTTGGCCTTCTCTGTTGACTTACTACCTAACATCATTTTCAGAAATAATTTTTTCTTCTCAATATGTCCTCTATAGTTCTTAAATATATATTAGAATATAATTTTAAAATTAAAAAAATATAGAATTGTCAAGCAAAGATAGATGATTAAAATATTTCTGAAATTAATATGAAAAAGGTTCAATCAGGGAAAAAATTGAAAAATAATTGAAGTGAACTAAAACCTGGAAATAAAAATACACTATAAAAACATCGTATTTATTTTTTTAAAAAGTTCAATAGAGTGGGAGGATACAAAGTCAACCTCAAAAGACAAATTGCATTCTTATACACCAAGGATAATCAAAGCAAGAAAGATCTGAGAGATGCAATACCATTCATAATAGCTACAATAAATGAAATACCTTGGAATGAATCCAACCAAGGATGTGAAAGAACTATACAATGAAAACTTTAACAACCTTAAAAAAAGGATATTACAAAAAACACCAGAAGTAGGAAAGACCTCCCATGTTCCTGGATCAGCAAAATTACCATTGTTAAAAATGAAAATTCTACCAAAAGCAACATACAGATTCAATTCATACTCTCAAAATTTGAACCCAAATTTTCACAGATATTGGTTAAAAAAATCCTAACATTTACATGGAAAAAGGGACAGTGATATTGTAGAATCTAAAGAAGAGAAAGTTTACATGAAAGCATAAAAGGCCTAGAATAGCAAAAACAATCTTGGGGGTGGGGAACCTCCACTTGAGTTATCATCAAACCAGACCTCAAACTATATTACAAAACAATAGTAATAAAAACAGCATGGCAATGAGTCCAAAAAAGAGATCTAGACAAATGAATGGATTAGAATAGGAGATAAATGTTAATGCATATGTCTATAATCAATGAACATAATAGGGCAGCTGAATCAAAGATTTCACTGCAATGAGACCCACTCTTCCCAGACCTATACATTGGCTTACATGTCAACATTCACCACAGGCCAAAGAGGAACTCAGTAATAATTACATGCAGTAGGGCTGAGGGCTAGACAGGAGAAAGGGAGCATTCCCATAATGATCTACCCAAAGAAGGGTTATTCAAAATGCCACAGAGGCCTAAACCTGAGGTTGAGAGAGAGAAAGATGGACTGGTAAGGGAGGAAAGAAAGAGAGAGATAAAGGGAACGAGGGAGAGGAAGGAGTAAGAGATGAGGAGGTGAGTGGGTAAGATAACCATTCATTATGCTTGTATAAAAGATTTATTATTAAAAAAGGCAAAATTAAAAAAATAAATCTTTGTATTTATTTAATTTGCATTTATTGTTATTCATTTAGTTTTTTAGCTTTTTAATTTTATAAGCATAATTAATACTTCTCCCTGCCTCCCTCTATCCTTTCTCCCATCCATTTCCCTTCCTTACCTTCCTCAATCCAACCCATTCCTCCTGACCTTCTGCCTCTCTGCTTCTATGGGCCCCAGGGTTCCCTCTGGCTTGTCTATTCCTGTGGGGATTCAGGCCTTTTGTGGCATACCAATTTGCCTCTCTTTGGACTACCCCACTAATCGGGGCATTTCCCTTCACTCGTCCAGCTTTACTCTCCAAGGTTTCACTGTATGTTCTTATCTCTCTTGAGTTCCTAGATAGTCTCTAAGGGCATGTTGGTGTGTCAGTTATTATGCAGGTCTGGTAAAGATAAGTCTTACTGAAGTGAGTTTCTAGTCTTGTCTTGAATGGAATGATATGTCCAAAAGTAAACTTTCTTTTCTTTAGATTCTACAATATCACTGTCTCTTCTTCCACAAGAGTCCCAAGGTCTCAAGTGTACATTATGGCTGGCCATTGCTATCCAGAAAAAAGAAAAGAAACAAAATGAAGCAAAAAAGCCCTTAGCTGAATCACTTAGAAACCAGTGACAAAACTATACTAGAAGAATGTGACACTTCCTGATAAAATGTTGGTCTGAAAGGCCTCACAGCACCCCGCCCCAAATATTATAGGCTTTTGTTATTGCTCTCCAAAAATACTGTCAATAAGGTAATACATATGGATCACAGAACATGGGCAAATATGTCAGCTGAAACTGGTCTGAAAAATTCATCCACACTGCATAGATTACATGGTAACGAGGAGTACTGTAGAAGCTACTGTTAGAGAGAAATAATCACAGTAATTATCAAATTACAAGATCAGCGACTCCAATAAAAACCACCATGGAAACAGACCCTTCCTTTTTCCTCTTCCGGGGATGGTGCCTAGAGACATTCAGAATGGTCCAGCACTTGACATACCGTCATAGGCTTTCCTACAACACCGCCTCTAACAAAACAAGGCTGTCCCGGACCTCTGGTAATAGAATTGTTTACCTTTATACTAAGAAGGTTGGGAAAGCACCCAAGCCTGCATGTGGAGTGTGTCCAGGCCGTCCTCGAGGGGTGCCTGCTGTGAGACCTAAGGTTCTTATGAGATTGTCTAAAACAAAAAAAAAAAAATGTCAGCAGGGCCTATGGGGGGGTCCATGTGTGCTAAGTTTGTCCATGACAAGATCAAGCGTGCTTTCCTTATTGAGGAGCAGAAAATTGTCGTGAAAGTGTTGAAGGCACAAGCACAGAGTCAAAAAGCTAAATAAACATGAAACTTTTTAAATAATAACAATAATAAAAATCACTATGGAAACAGGTGAGCACTAGTGTAATAGTGGCATGAGTATCAAGGAAGCAAGCAACCACTTTCTAATTAGCCTGAAGACCCTTTTGTCAGAATTGAACACATTCCTCTTACTGCTAACTAAAACAAGAACCTAAAAAAAGGGAAGGAAATAAGTCAATAGGAAAAACAGTCAATGACCCTATAGATAGGAAGACAGTACACTAAACTGCTCTAAAAATAGTTGCTATTATACCCACAGATTTGAATTATACTTGACAATCAGCCTAGATGTCTTCTTCTGTATTTTTTAACAAATCATTCCTAAAAAATTATTTTGAATTATAAAAATACAATTTAATATGCATTATAGAAAAGGACACAAACTACATGAATAATTTATAAGACAATTCAGTCACCACATAGAAATTTTAATGTTGAACACTTGAAAACTAAAACTGAAATAGAAACAATTTTCCTTATCAGATCTACCAAGAAATGGAGAATGAAAGCAATGATGTTGTGAGGTATATATAATACAGGAAAAATTAAAAATTTGAGAAAAGGTTGAAAATATACCCTAATTTATTTCTTCTTTGATGAGTATATTCTAGCCAAGAATTGTTATATAAATTGATAATGTCTTCTCTTGTGTATTTGGAGGTAGCGACAGGATAATTGCAATTTTGAGACCAATATTAGCCACATAGTGACACATTCTAAAAAAACATCAAACTAGAATATAACAGGCATACAAAACCATAGACAGTTCATTTTCTTCATATATTTGTGAAATACACATATTTTGCAGAAGTTTATTGCTCATTTGATTATAACATAACAACAGTCTTAACAAATGCCTCAATGTATGAGCACTAACTAAATGTACTACTTCCATATGTGAAGGTATGCATATGTGTGCAAACATTTTGAAATATTGTAAAACAGACTTTTATTGCAGAAAATGAGTTCGGACAAAGAATATTTTATATTTTTGGAGACTTTTATTTTTTAAAAAAAACTGCTAATGTTCTAAATTAGAATCAAAATTAAATTGCTTCATAAAATGAATAAATTTGAAATATATTTAAATTACCAATACATTTAAAATACCAAGACAGATAGTTAAAAGGCTGGCAGAACAGGTGAATGAGATGCTGTTGGTAAAGTGCTTGCCAAACAAGCATGAGAATCTGAATTTGGAATCTCAGCAGCCTAGGTAACAGCAACTATGCAGGGGTGAGTGAGTGAGATGTGGAGCTCACCAGACAGCTAGTCTCCATCAATTGATGTGTTCCAGGTTAAGTGAGAGACCTGTCACGAAAAAAATAATATGGAAATCATTTGAGGAACATACTGGATGATGAACTCTGTCTTCCTCATTCTCATGCATGTGCACATTTATATCCATACATTCACATGGCCACACAACCACAAATCACACACATTCACATACAATAAAAAACACTATAAGAGAAGCAAACAGAAATTAAGTTGTTATTTTCTTTATGTAATAAGAACTAACACAGCTATCAAGTTGGAAAAGAAAATAGAGAAATTTAAGACAATGACACTAAGTTTAGGTGAACTAATACTTTTTGCTATTTTGGAGTCAATAGACATTAAATTTAGTTACACATACCTGTGTAGAGCAAAGCTATGAAAAAAATAAACAGAAGCACATGAAGATGGTTGTGGGATATGATTCAGGTCTGAAGAAGCACACAGTAGGATCCCGTGTTTTTGTATCACAGGTTTTTAAGTATGTGTTACTTAGATAAAAATATGGTAAATTCCTTATGTTTCTGAGAAGTGTGATCTGAAGCTTTTTATACTTTATTTGTGTGTGTGTAAGTGTGTGAGTGTGTGTGTGTGTTGTGTTTATGTGTCTGTGTGTATCAAAGTGCACCGTGAGTGCTTGTGAAGGCCATAAGGTAAAGGCTGTAATAATCATGGACTCTGTCTCCTTTCACTCTGGGATTTCCTAGGTTCTGCATTCAAAGGCTGGAATTGAAGGTCACCTCTAATTCCTCTTGGTGTTTTTTTTATGTGGGATCTGGGATTTGAACTTAGGTCCTTTTGCTTATGAAACACTCTTAATATTTTGCCATCTTGTCAGACAAATATTACACTATTATTATGATGTTATTTTGTATGAAGTCTCAAAGTAATTATATATACTTTTTATTATTTTTTTACTTTTAATCACTTTTAAACTCTATCACTTTGATATCTCAGTATCTCTGGAAAAAAGAAGAAATATATATACACATATATATCAATATATATTCAGGTTTTACTTTAATCATGCAATCTAACCAAAAGCATAAACAAACATGTGGGAGAATATTTCAAATATGCCTTAAGAATATAATAGCAGAGTAATAGATGTGCATATGAAGAAATTGAGGATGTCTAACAGTTTTCCTTTTCTTCAAGCTTTCAGCTTGTTAGAGGAAAGAAAATCCATTAGCACCATGTAAATCATGATCTTCCCCTCCTCACTTGACGGATGAGAAACGTGCTTATCAAGGATGCACAGACTTCTATACTTCATTCCCAGGGCTTTTATGTGTGCACCTACTCTTAATTGAACCACGTATCTGTCTCAACAAAGTTCATTTTAAATTTCATAGGAATTCAAAACATCAATCATTAAAACATGTGATTTACACTTGTGTGTAAGTCACTGAGGAAGCCCACAAACTAGAAGAGTTCTAATCGGTGTTGTGAGACAGTGAGATTGAGGAGTCTTATGAAATCTCCTGTGAAATTATGACTGACATTCACAAAGTCATTCAATAAGGAGCAGAGTACATTTCTGTGTTTTTCTTAAAATCCATCTGATAACCTGCAGCACTGTGTACCTTCTGCATATTATTTCATATTTCTTCTGTGGTCTTTCAAAGTGTTTAATCACAGTAACACATTTTATGTACAAATTTTAAAATATTTCTTTTATTTTATGTGTGTGTGTGTGTGCGTGTGTGTGTGTGTGTGTGTGTGTGTATCAGAGGGCACTGTGTGTCCTTGTGGAGGATCACAGGTGACTTCAGGAAACATCCTAGATTGCTTGTATCTCCTTCTTACTTGGTGCTGGGATTTTCTAGGCTCTGCTTACCAGAGCCTGAAGTGTAGACAACAGCAGTTTCTGTCTTGTGTTTTTATACAGAACCTGGGATCCAAACTCTGGATCTTCTGCTTGCAAGACAGAGTCTTAACCTCTGATCCATCTCTCCACTCCTCGTGTATAATATGTTCAAACAGCTGTATTACTAGAACTCATTTGTGGTCTATGCACTTAGTAATGGACAGTGTATATCTTTTATAAACAATGATTCTTTCTGGTCCATGAGATAACTGATTTGAATTATCAAGGTGATTTTTATAATATTTCTTTATTTTATGTGAATGTGTGTGTATGTATATGTGTCTCAGAGGGCACTGTGGTCCCTTTGGAGGACCAAGGGTGACATCAGGAATCATCCTGGATTGTTTCTAATTCCTTCTTGCTTAGCTCTAGGATTTTCCAAGCTCTGTCCACCAGGGCCAGAAGTACAGGCTGTCACTGGTTCAGCCTGACGTTTTTACATGGGGCCTAGTACCTTCTGCTTGTGAGACAGTCTTAACCCCTGAGCCATGTCTCCAGCCCCCAATTTAATTTTTTAATTGGAAAACAATTATAGGGAATGAAGAAGAAATGAGAATCTATGGAAACAAGTTAACACAGAACCAATAAAAAATGAAATTAGAACTAATATAAGAAAATCAATAAGTAGATGTTGAAATTCACCGAATGCTCTCATCTACATTGGAATCCAGGTACTTACTTTCACAGGGAAATTCTGTTAACTGAATACCTTTCAGCACCTCTCAAAGCAAAATGAAAGTCTGATTTGGAGGTAGAGACCCAGCTCTCATGCCTATGTATCCTTTTGTTATCACTTGCTTAGCTTTTATTTTTAAAAGTTAAAATTTTGAGTCTATCTGTAATGTCGACTGTTTAGTAGTGTGTTCTGTTTCACTGTTGAGAAGCATTGTAACTGTTTTGGTTCATTTGTTTGTTATAGTACTGAGTACTGAAATCAGGATTTCTGGTATAATATGTAAGTACATTACTGTCCTCTGCAGTTTGAATGATCAATTTTTTGCAGCAGTGATGATTACCCATATTCAAATTAAGTTGTTATAAAAAGGAAGGCATGTAGCTATATCTGTTTTTGAATGAAATTCCAAATTCCAGACTAACAGGTTTTTTTCTCAACACTCTAAAGATTTCATTGCTGCATATTTTCAAGAGGAACTCTATTGTTCTTGCCTTATTCTCCTGAATTTAATGAAGTTCAAGTAGCTTAGTACAGCTTAGAGTTTAATCAGACACACCAAAGCTCCTCTGATCTGCCAATCTGCTACCAGGAGCCTCTCTCTATGGACTGACTCTCTGACATCTGCTAAGGATGCACACACAGGGTGACATCTGAAATTTTCAGTTCTGCCTTTTCCTTTCAATGATAAGACCTGACCCTGCACAGGTACCTACTTCTTTTTGCTGGTAACCTCTTCTGCACCGACAGTAGGACAAGAATGGACCTTGATTTTTATAATTCTCCTGCTTATGATTTATAGCCCTGACTAGGCACTCACTATCCAGTGTATAAACACATGCTTTTATGTATATAATCCAGAATTTTTAGCTCATCTGAGAATAGGTTATTCTTGCAAGTCTGTCCTAATCAATGTGTATATAGTGTGTTTTTATTGTGATGACTAAGTTGACTATTTTTCATATTGAACATAGAAGGTTTTTATATTTATTTTTTCTCCTACGTTTTATGTTTACTTAATCATATAAGCTCAGTAGATACTCCATCCTCTCTCTCTCTCCCCTCTGCAATCATACCTTATTGCACTCTCCCCCATTTCCCCTTTGCTTTCATCCTCCTCCTTCCCTCTCTCTCTCTGTGTCTTCCCCTTCCTCCCTCCCATCCCCTGGTGCATCCATTTATGTAAGCACCTAAAATCTTTCCGAGTCCTCCACCCTAGTAAAGGCTAGAGGTAGGAGGAGTGTGAAGTCCTAAAAAATTATATGAAGCATGTTTCTAATATTCTCTTAAATTGTTCTTTTTATTTTCTGTTTTATTGTTATTTACAGTTTATTTAGGTCTCTTTACATGTCTCAATAAAGACTGCATTTTTATTGTATTACAAAGACAACTCAAAGTTTTAGTGTTCTGTTTAATCTAAAAAAACACCAAGCACTATTTTCAATTTTCTGGCATTTATCTTGAAACATGTAGAGTATCTGATCAGTTTTATTTTTCTGCATCCAATGCTGCCAGCCTAAGCTATAATATTCTCATTTCAGTAACACCACATTCCCTGCTTCTAGCTTGACATGGCAGTACATTGGGGCCCATTTGTTATGGGATGTTCACTTTATTGCTTATTAATTTTTAAGCATTTTCTATGAGGCCATTAGAAGTTGTTTCAATTACAATTGCTCTTATAGTTGCCTATGGATTGTTCTATATTAAATAGCTTGAATTACTTTTCAGTTTTAAATATTATATACAAATATAGCCAATATTTGGGTGCTAATGCAATTTTACAAATGCACTGTTCAATCTTGAGTTTAATTATCTTTACATGGGGTTTTTCTATACAAATAACCACAGTGTATATTCAGAATGATTAAGAATTTACAATAAGCTGAATCCTTATTGCTTTTTGATGTCTTCATACTATAATATTTAGAACTTGACTATAACATTACATATAATTGGACATACTATGCATCAAAATTTCACACAGCACAATTCATTGATTTTAACTATATTATTTTATTAAATAACCAGGAATCACACTATTTTGTGTAATATTGAAAAGTCCTTATTAGTTAAATGATGTTTTTCTGTTTTCCAAGTTGGTTGTGTTTTTTTGCTTTTTTTTAATTTTTTAATTATTATTTATTCTTGTGTGTGTGTGTGTGTGTGTGTGTGTGTGTGTGTGTGTGTGTGTGTGTTGTTGTGTGTAGAACCATGGACGAATTCGGGAACCACCATGGACCTCCTCTACCTCCTCCTTGTTTACTCTGCCCAGGAATCACAGGCTCCTCCTGGCCAGGACCAGAAATGCAGGCTGCCCCCGCTTCTGCCCTGTGTCTATATGTGGGGTCTAGGATCTGAACTCAAGACCTACCGCCTGCAAGGCAGAGGATTAACCCCTGAGCCACCTCTCCAGCCCCGGTTATTTGTTTTTAAATTATGCTTTAATCAAGAATTAAACAGGGCCTCATCCCCCTCCCACAACCCAGGAAAGGACCCTCGCTTTCAGACCTCCTTCCTAGGTAAGTTCCATCAGCCCCCAGATGCACCCGTTCATCTCAGCTCCCACCAACAGCCAGACTGAGCAGCACCCAGGCAGCTCTGAGCTTGGGCAGGCCATGCCCCAGATCCTAGATGAAAAGTTCTGCCATTGCCATCAACCCCTCTGCCCCTCGGGTCTGCCCTGGATCCTCTTTCAAGGTACAGGGAGAATATACTGCTACTCAGAATTCAACAGAGTCCAAAGGAAACTCAAGCAAAGCTCTTGGGGACAAAGGACATACATCTGAAATCCTCTAAAATCATCTGATAACATGGGAGAGACTCTTCACATCCTGCCCAAAGATAAGTAAACCCCCCTTTTTACCATCCTGCTCCTTCCAATTATTAATCACTGTAGATACTTTTCCATATAGCCATCCCCAAAACATATACAACTTCAGGGATTATACCACTCACCCTCACATATCACCAAAGTACTAAATCGTAAAAGTGCACTACCATACTAATATTCACCCTGTTTACTAAACCTGACTTAATTGATATTATTAACAGTCTCTTAGCATCATCTAGGAAATAACAATAACAACAGACAAATGTACCCAACTCCAAGGTAAACACTAGTAGTAACTGCCCAAGTGCAGACCGATGGGAAACAACCCAAGAAGATAAATCTTGCACTGAAAGAATTAACCCCATAAATATGGATTCTAACCAGAACAAATTCACAGAAAGTAGAGCAGAAAGCCAGGCCCAAGATAATGATTTTCAAAGCATGATCATTAACATGATCAACACTATGAAAGAGGAAATCCGGAAGGAGTTAAATAACCGCATCTACCACTTTGAACAGGAACACAACAGACACTTGGAGGAGTTGAGAAAAATAGTTCAAGAAAGAAAAATAGGCAGAGCAGTTAAAACAGTCTCAAGCAGAGTTTAAATTGAACTAAAAGACAAGTTATCTTCAATCCAGAACTCAACAGAGAATCTTATCAGCAGAACAAATGAAGCAGAAAATAGAATTTCAGATCTTGAAGACAAGATCTTGAGAGGAATATTCAAGAGTTATTGGACACCCTGAAGAAGCCTAACATGCACATTCATGGAATACCAGAGCAAGAATCCCATAATACCACACCTAAGGAAATTTTTCAAATTATCATAAATGAAAACTTCCCTCATAATGAATGAGAGGCCCACCCAAATACAAGAGAAATTCACCCTCCAAACAGATATTACCAAAATGGAAAATAATCGTGGCAAATAATAGTCAAAACACTCCACATTCAAGAAAAAGAAAAGGTGCTGAGAGCTTCAAGGGAAAGAACAAGTCATTTTTAAAGGTAAACCTACTAAAATAACAAGTGATTTCTCAATGGAAACAGTAAAAGCAAGAGGAGCTTGGAGAAATGTACTTCAAATATTAAATGAGCAAAAGTGTCAACCCAGGCTGATATACCCAGCAAAACTATCTGTTGTGATCCAGGGAGACAGAAAAGTTTTCCACCACAAAGATAACTTGACATATCTACCAAATCAGGCCTTCAAAAAATGCTAGAAATGATAGTCAAGCTTGAAGGAAAAAACATGGTTTGAAATGTGTCCCCCACAGTCTCATGAGTTTCGAAAGGTCATGGCACCTTGAGAGGTGAAGCCTTGCTGGAAGAAGGCAGTCACAAGGGGTGGATTAGTCCCACCCTACCTCCAGGAGAAGTCTGCCTTTGCTGCAGGCAGTCTGCAGCTCTCAGCTTCCAAGATGTCTGAGGTGACTTAGCTTCCTCCAGCTTTGGCCAGCCAGCCATGCCACCTCTGCTTTGAGAGACTGTACCTTCCCTCTGGAACTGTAAGCTGAATAAACCTCCCTTTCTCCCTTATGTTGATTGACTTTGAGTGTTTTCTTATAGCAATAGTTAAGAGTAACTGTTACAGAAATTGGCACCAGAGATTGGGGTATTGCTGTGAGATTAAAAACAGCTAGTACCACAAAGTGAAGTTGTTTGTGAAGCTGAGAAAAGTTGGTACCCAGAACCATGGCCAATGCTGTGATGTGGGTAGTGTGCCATTGGAAATGTTTGTTGGGAGAATATGGAGAACTTTGGGACTTTGTGCTGGGAAAGTCTTTGTGTCTTGGCAGTTGGGCCAAAGGGACCTTTCTTGTGAGAGCTCAGAGGAGAGCAATGCTGTGAGAGACACAGACAGTGGAAACCCAGCTTGTGATGGTCCAGAGGGGAACAGAGACTGTGTTTGCAACTGGATGAGTGACACACGGAGCCATGTGTTGGCTAAGAGTTTAGTGAAGTTTTGCCCTCATCCTGAAAGTTTGCTTGAAATTAAGCTGGAGTACTTGGCAGAGGAAATTTCAAAACAATTTAGTCTTGACAATATGATATGGCTACTTTTTAGTTGTCTTCAGAGTTTTAAAAAAGAACAAAGAATTAGGCAGGAAGAAGCAAAAACTGTAAGATCGAATGATGAAAAATACAATGGCAAAATTAAAGAGTTGAACCAGGAAGAAGCAGAGAACAAAATGGCTGTTGAAGAGATTAGCTCCATTTGTAAATCAAAGCCTGCTCTTAATTTGAATAATAGGAGAGGTCCTAGCTTGAGGGGAAGATCCTCAGGGAAGACTCCCACTCACAAGAATACAAATCCTTTCAGAAGACTGGAGCTAAAGGGTGGAGTTGCAAAGCAAGAGTTGGTTTCTCTTACCAAGCAACTGCCCAGGAGTGAAAGAGATGGTCAACATAGAGAAGCAGAATCAGCTGTGATTCAAAGGGACCAGTCTTGGCAAAGTCGTCCACGTGGTTCTGGTTTTAGAGGTATCGGTGATGCAAGAGGAAGGAGATGTTGGAGTCTTCCTCCAAGATTTCAAAAATTGGCAGGATCCAGGCATCATGAGGCAAGAAGATTGCAGTTTAGAGGCCCAAGAAGGGAAGTTTATGCTGGAGTTAAAGCCTGGTTTGGAACTTGAGAAGTAAAGATGTCAGAGATTCCAGACACAACGTGGGATACCTGCCAAGGAGAGCTGTATACCCTGGGAGGAGTCAGCTCAAGAGACCAATGTATTCTACGAGCAGCTGCATTGGAGGGATGGAACCAAAGCCCTTTGGAACAGAGATGATTTCAACAAGAGGCTTACCTGTTGGACTTGGAGCTATAAGATTTGGACTTTATCCTGCTGGTTTTTGGTCTTGTTATGGGCCAGTCTTTCCTGGATATGCCCCCATTTCTTCCTTTTGAAATGGGAATATTTATTCTGTGCCATTGTATGTTGGAAGTATGTAACTTGCCTTTTGATTTTACAGGAGGCTATGGATTTCAGACTTTTGGACTGTTGGGACTACTGATATAGTCTATGAAGACTTTTAAAGTTGGACTGAGTATGGTTTATATAATGAGATGGCAATGAGCCTGTGGGGACCAGGGGTGGAATGTCATGGTTTGAAATGTATCCCCCACAGTCTCATGTGTTTGGCAAGGTCATGGCACCTTGAGAGGTGGAGCCTTGCTGGAGGAAGGCAGTCACAAGGGGTGGGCCTTGAGGTGGATTAGTCCCACCCTACCTCCAGGAGAAGTCTGCCTTTTCTGCAGGCAGTCTACAGCTCTCAGCTACCAAGATGTCTGTGGTGACTTAGCCTCCTCCAGCTTTGGCCAGCCAGCCAGGCCACCTCTGCTTTGAGAGACTGTACCTTCCCTCTGGAAATGTAAGCTGAATAAACCTCCTTTTCTCCCTTAAGTTGACTGAATTTGAGTGCTCTCTCACAGCAATAGTTAAGAGTAACTGTTACCAAGTGTCTCCAGCAGGACAGATGGGAACTATAATACCACCAAAACCTAAAAGTGAAACAATATAGTTACAAAAGCCACTAAACATAAAAGATATCTGGAATTAAAAATAATTTCTCCATTATAACTTTAAATGTTAATGGAATTAACTCACCAATCAAGAGCTTCAGATTACAAACTTGGATTAAAAACCACAACCCATTAATCTGCTGCCTGCAGGAAACACATCTCACCACAAAAGATAGGCACATGCTAAAATAAAAGGCTGGTCAAAAATTCTGCAAACTAATGGAACCAGGAAACAGGCAGGGGTAGCCATTATGCTGTCAAACAAAGTGGACTTCAAACTAAAAAAATCATAAGAGACACAGATGGATACTACATTTTAGTCACAGGCACAAGTCACCAGGAAGACTTCACAATACTGAACATATATGAACCTAATAAGGGCACCTCCACATTTATTAAGCAAACCCTACAGAGTCTAAAGCAGGAAATCAACCCAAAAAGGATAATTCTTGGGGATTTCAACACCACCTTCTCAACATGGGATATAACAACACATCAAAAGCTTAACAGAGATACTTTGGAACTTCATCAAACCCTTACTGAAATGGACCTTAGGGATCTCTATTGAGATCCACGCACAAAAAATACACATTTTTCTCAGCAGAACAAGGAACTTTCTCCAAAATAAATCACAAATTGGGCCACAAAATGAATCTCCACATATACAGGAAAGTTGAAATTCTAGCCTGTACCTTATCAGACCACCACGGCCTAAAGCTTGATATCCACAACACAATAATCAACAGAAAATACACTAACTCCTGGAACTTAACACTATGATGCTGAATGAGAATTGGATTCAGGAAGAAATTACAAAGGAAGTTCAAGATTTCCTGAAAATGAACAATAATGAAAATACAACTTACCAAAATCTTTGGGACACAATGAAAGTTGTCCTAAGAGAAAAGTTCATAGCTCTTAATACATACATCAAAAAAATGAAAAAAATCACAATTAAACAACTTATCAATGCAGCTTAAAGCTTTAGAGACACTAGAGCAATCCTTTCCCAAAAGCAGTAGAAGAGAAGAGATCAGCAAAATAAGGGGAAAAATATCTGAATTTGAGATAAGGAAAATGAAAATGATACATAGATAGAATCAACCAGTCAAAAAGCTGGTTCTTTGAAAAGATCAATAAGATTGATACACCCATAGCTAAATTAACCAAAAGCAAGGAAGAGGAAACCAAATTTCTAACAAAATTAGAAATGAAAATGGAGTTATCACTACTGATACCCAAGAAATTCAGAGAATTAAAACGTCATACTTCAAAAACTTATACTCTGTGAAATTTGACAACACAAAAGAAATGGATGAATTCCTACGTAAACACAACTTCCCTAAATTGAATCAGGAAGTTGTGAATTATTTAAATAGTACTATAACATATGAGGAAATAGATGAAGTAATCTTAAATCTTCCCACCAAAAAATGTCCTGGACGAAATGGATTCAGCACAGAATTCTACCAAAAGTTCAAGGAAGAAATAACTACAATGCTCCTTGAATTGTTCCATCAAATAGCAAAGGAAGGAACACTACCAAATTCTTTTTATGAAGCTAATATCATCTTAATCCCAAAACCTAATGAAGATACACTTAAAAAAGAAAACTATAAGCCAATCTCTTTGATGAACACAGGTGCAAAGATTCTCAACAAAGGCTTAGCAAATTGGATTCAAAAACATATCAAAAAGATTATCCACGGGGGTCAAGTAGGCTTTATCCCAGGCACACAAGTTTGGTTCAACATATGCAAATCAATAAATGTAATTCACCATATGAACCAGTCCAAAATCCAAGACCACATGATACTCTCAATAGATGCAGAAAAAGCTTTTGAGAATATCCAACAGCCCTTCATGATCAAAACCCTAGAGATAGTTGGAAAGGAAGGAACCTTTATCAATATAATAAAAAGCTGTGTACAACAAAACCAACAGCAAGGATTTTACTCAATGGGGAAAAACTCGAAGCATTCCCACTTTCGATCAGGAACTAGACAAGGCTGTCTACTCTTACCACTTTTATTCAATATATGTACTTGAAGTCTTAGCTGAAGCCATAAGACAAGAAAGGGACATAAAAAGGGATCCAAATCGACAAGGAAGAAGTCAAGTTATCTCTATTTGCAGATGACATTATCATATACCTGAGTGATCCCAAACACTCTACCAGGAAGCTTCTGGAACTAATACAGGAGTTCAGCAGGGTGGTAGGAAACAAAATAAACATAAACAAATACATGGCCTTCCTATTTGCCCAGAACAAAAGAAGTGAAAAAGCCCTGAAAGAAACAATCCCATTTACTATAGCACCTACAAAAATGAAATATCTTGGTATAAACCAAACCAATGAGGTAAGAGAACTTTACAATGAAAACTATAAAACCCTAAAGAAAAAAATTGCAGAAGACAACAGAAGGTGGAACAACCTCCCATGTTCCTGGATTGGCAGAGTCAATATCATAAAAATGACCATCCTACCAAAGGCAATATACAGATTCAATGCTATACCAATTAAAATCCCAAAGCAATTCTTTAAAGAAATTGACCAGACAATCTTAAAATTCATGTGGAGGAACAAAAGACCTAGGATAGCAAAAGCAATCCTGAGAAACAAAAACGCTGCTGGAGGTATCACCATACAAAACCTTAATCGATACTACAAATCCATTGTTAAAAAAATGGGTACTGACTCTAGAATAGATACACAGACCAATGGATAAGGGTTGAAGACTCAGATATAAGCTCACACAATTACAACCATTTAATCTTTGACAAAGGGGCCCACAAAATCCAATGGAAAAAAATATCTTCAACAATGGTGCTGTCAAAACTGGTTGTCCACATGCAGATATTAAAACTCAACCCGTATTTGTCACTATGTACAAAACATAAATCCAAATAGATCAAGGACCTCAATATAAGGCCAGAGACTATAAAAACCTTAATTGAAAGGGTAGAACTCCCTCGAGCTGAGTGGACTGGGCCAAAAGTTCCTAAAAGGAAATCCAATAGCATGGTCACTACATCACACTCAGCAGATGGGATCTTTTGAATTTAAAGAGCTTCTGTACATATAAAGAGATTATACCTTTAGCACAAAAGCAACCCACAGAATGAGAGAAAATCTTCACTAACCTGATTGAGCTCTATTATACAGAATGCACAAAGAATTTAGAAAACTAAATACCAATGACACGAATGGCCCAATCTAAAAATGGGCTTTGGAACTTAAAAGAAACTTTACCAGGGAAGAAAGTGAAATGTCTAACAAATATCTTAAAAAATGCTCCGCATCCTTAGCCATGAGGGAAATGCAAATCAAAACTACCCTGAGATATCATCTCACCCTAGTCAGAATGGCAAAAATCCACAATACAAACAACAACAAATGCTGGAGAGGATGTGGAGAGAGGGGAACTCTCCGACATTGCTGGTGGGAGTGCAGGCTCATACAACCACTCTTGCAAGCCATCTGGCAATTCTTAAAGAAGTTAAAGATTGAAATGCCATATGACCCAGCTATTCCACTTTTGGGAATAACCTCCCATACAGCAAAAATTTACCTGGATAACACAAGCATGACTATGTTCATAGCAGCACTGTTTACAATAGCAAATTCATGGAATCAACCCAAATGTGCAACAGTTGACGAGTGGATAAGGAAAATTTTGGTACATTTATACAATGGAACACTACTCAGACATCAAAATTAATGAATTAATGAAACTGGCCAGGAAATGGATGGAATTAAAAATTATTGAGTGAAGTATCCCAGACACAGAAAATTAAGTGCCATATGTACGCCTTAATAGGTGGATCCTAGTACCAAACCCACTTAGAGACACATTCAAAGATAAATCTCTGTAATACCTACAGTAATTTCAAAGATTATAAACAGGAGAGAAGGGAAAGGAGGGCCCCGCCAGTAACAAGGAAAGAAGGGATCATGCTACAGCAGAGATAATATGCCACCATCAAGGACTGCAAGTAAGTAATGAGACATCTGGTTAAGCTCACAGACTGTCCTTCCTGGTCACTTGCAACTGATGGGGTATGATCTTACCAGAAAGGGAGGGCATTCAGTGTGGCTGATAGAAGGTAACCATTTTGCAAATGGGAGACTGACCCCCACATGCACACTCAGTGCAGTCTCCTGCTCTTATTTCATCTACCTTTGAACCTACTCTTATAATAAGACTCTATTTTGCTGGTGGGAATTACAACCACTCTGATGAGCCGTCTGGCGATTCTTAAAAAAGTTAAAGATTGAAATGCCATATAACCCTGCTATTCCAATTTTGGGAATAATCCCCCATGTAGTAAAAATTCACTTCGATAGTACAAGCACAACCATGTCCATAGCAGCACTGTTTATGATAGCAAAGTCATGGAACCAACTCAAATGTCCAACAGTTGATGAGTGGATAATGAAAATGTGGTACATTTATACAATGGAATATTACTCAGCCATTATAAATAATGAATTAATGAAATTTGCCAGGAAATGGATGGAATTAGAAAACACTATATTGAGTGACATATCTAAGACACAGAAAATTGAGCACCATATTTACTCCCTAATAGGTGCATCCTAGTACCAAATCTGCTTAGAGACACACTAAAAGATGGATCTCTGTAATACCTATAGTAATTGCAAAGATTATAGATGGGAAGGAAGGGGAAGGAGCGCCCCCCCCCAGCAATGGGGAAAGAGGGGATTATGCTACAGTGGAGAAAATAGGCCACCATCAAAGACTGAAGTAAGTAATGAGATATCTGGTTAATCTCATAGACTTTCCTTCCTGTTCACTTGCAATTTTTGGGGTGTCATCTCACCAGAAAGGGAGGGCATACAGTCTGGCAGACACAAGGTAACCATTTTGCAAATGGGAGACTCACCCTCCCCCCACTCACTGCGGTCTCCTACTCTTATTTCATCTACCTTCGAACCTACTCTTATAAGACGACTCTGTTTTAACAGCCTTTTATCTCTGGCCAGGGGGTGACATCCAATACCCATCAGGATGGAGCTAAGGGCACTGCAGGAGAAGCAAAACTGAAAAAAAAAAAATCAACAAACCACAATTCAGAACATCAGAGACTATATCAACCAGCTGGAACCAGGCCAGCCTAATCGCTCCCCATCCTAAAGCTCAGGGAAATTTGCAGAAGAGAGGGCGGTAAAATTGTAACGGCCTAAAGATGTGGAGGAGTTATGACATGCAAGATACTCCACATAAGTTGTGGCCAAAGTAATCATACTAAGACTTTGCATGACCTGTGGAATGACCAACATATCATTGATCCCCCAAAGTCTAACATAGATCACAGGCACTAGGATCATTAGAGGCAAGGGATTAACAGCCACAATAGGGTTCCCATACTAAAGGGGAACCAAAAAAGTACTCTAGGCAATGCTGCTATGTCCTTATACATCATCAGAGAGTAGGACCCAGAGGGAAGTTAGACATGCACAATAAAAGATGCTCTAGGGATGGAGGGGGACAATGGGAGTAAGGGAGGGGAGAAAAAGGGGAAAAGGGGGGGAGGAAGCAAGGGGATCCAGGGAAGGAGGGATGAGGGAGGGGAATGGGGTACATATCAAGCTTGTATGAGTGGAAAAATTAAATAAATATTTAAAGGAAGAATTGAACAGGGCATTCAATGAGACAATATTACTGTTTTAACTTTTCATTATAAATATAAATTATTTGAGAAATAAATCAAGTGCTAAAGTCATGTTATCATGCATAAAATATTATGAACACAGTAAGCCTATGTAATCATTTATCTATACTGTGGAAATTGGTTTATTTTATTTGCTTAAAGTCTTTCTGCATATATTTAAAGGTAAAAGCCTTCATGAAATTTTTATTATTTTTTTAATTTTGGTTTCAGTCAATTTCTTTTAACAATCTAGAGGACTCTTTTCACTATTATCTGAAAACATTTTTATAAACTAAAATAATTTGAGCTTTGGTAAGCTTTTCACAATAATGGTGAAAATAATTTTTTTGTATATCTACAATCTCTATGATTGCATTTTATGTTTCTAGTGCTTTTTTTAAGAAAAATAAAACAAAAGCATCTTCCTGAAGATTTAAACATTTCAACATCAATCATTACCTTATAGTTCTACAATGTCATGGCTTAAATATGAGTTCCCCTCCCACATTCCCACTGGCTCATGTGTTTGAATATTTAGATAGTGTTATGTTTGTGGTACCTGTAGAAGTGGAGCCTTGATAGTGGAAGACCTTCGGATTGGTGGCCCAGGCTGGCTCTGCTTCCTTTCAATTTGCTCTTGTTCTCAATCTTGCTGATGGCTACAGTGACATGAACAAGATTCCTGCTTCTGCCTGGTTTTTGCTATGTGTTTCCAACTGTAACAGACTATATCCCTTTATATATATATATGCCCAATAAGAACCCATTCTGCCCTAACTTATATAAGAATACGCTATCACAACAGCAAACCAAAGAGTAACTATGACAGTACATAAAAAGTCTATCGTGGAAATCACTGGGCTGTGGGAGTGTCTCTGGAAATGGTGGAGTAGACTTGCTACGCTGCCTTCTGCGCTTGTAGTGGATATTCACATTGCTTGTTCTGGAGTTCCAGTTTTCCATCTTCATATAGCAGCATAGCTTTCCTCAGGCCCCCTGACACAGTCTGCACACACTTTATAAATCTCGCCCCCTTTCACCATTCTTAAGGTTATTCATTTCATTAAGGTTGTTTTATTTCATTTTGTATACCCAGTCCACCTTGTTACACCACTATTTCTCTGGTCCTTATTGCAACCTATATTCATATTTGCTATACAAGATAACATATCCGTTGTAAAGTGTGATAACAATATAGATTTATTTTTCATTTATTTTTTAATTTTGTGTACATGTGAATGTATGTTTGTGTGTGTGCATGCACACAGGAGCATGCTATTTATATCAGAAGACCCTTTGTATACCTATGGAGGCCCAAGAGTGACTTCCAGAATCACCCAAGATTTCTCATTGCTCTACCTGCTTTTTAGCTTCATTCTTTTGTTTCCCAGGCTCCACCTTCTAGCACCAAAACTATAGGCAACCAGCATTTATTCCAGGCTATTTCATGTGGGATCTGGACTCATATTCAGTTCCTTCTGTCTGAGTGCCAGAAGTTTTAACCCTGAACCATCCCTCCAGTCCATCATATAGATTTCTTAAGAGGGCTCTTGTTCTTCCCAGTATATTGACTTTTTAATACCATGCCTACTTTGGAAGTTGTTATACCTTCTCAGTCTTGGTACTATCTAGTATATTCTTGGTTTGTCTCGCAACTACTTTTTTCCCAAATGTTTTAGAGGTTGTCTTGTTAAATATAATTGGCATAAAAATTCTTCTTTTTAACAAATTCTTTTGGGGCTTGATTTGTTAAATAAAATTAAATTTCAAACTACAATTTGAAACACCCAAATAAAGTTAACATAAAATGTATTAGTATGTCTAACTGGCATCATTGTAGTTTTAAGTCATCAATGTTTATTGAAACTAAGTCAAGTTTATCATTCCCTGTGCACATTCTACCATTTCCCTGCTTCTAAAACTGACCTAACTTCAGAGTCTTTTCCTGTACCCATTAATGATCCACAGCACAATTGCTTCCAAGTTTTTTTTTTTTTGCCTTTTTTTTTTTTTTTTTAATTTATTTATTCAATTGTGCGTGTGTGCGTATGTATGTGTGCGCGCGTGTGTGTCTGTGTGTGTGTAGAACCACGGACGAATTCGCGAACCACCATGGACGCCTCCACTTCCTCCGCCCCGGGATTCACAGGCTCCGCCCTACCAGGACCAGAAACGCAGGCCGCCCCCGCTTCCACCTGGCGTCTATACGTGGGATCTGGGATCCGAACTCAGGACCTTCCGCCCACAAGGCGGAGGCTTAACCTCTGAGCCACCTCTCCAGCCCTTTTTTGCCTTTCTTAAACCAATCTTATCTTCTACCACTATTTTCTAATTTTTACACTCACAGGTTTATCCACTTAAAGTGTATTGAATTTTATTGTATTCATTCATTTAATAGAGAAATTAGGAAAGAAAACGGGGGGGGGGGTCCTTGCATATCAAGGCACACAGAAAAAGAGCAATTTTTTGAAGTCAATTTTTATGTCCATCATGAGGGCTTTGGTGTTCAAATTCAGATTGCCAGATTTGTTAGCTATATGTACTGAGCTAAATCATTACCTCTTCAGAGATCAAGAGCTTTTACAGGTATTTCCTAATTAAGCTTATAATAACACCTATTCTTTAAATTGATAATAATTAAACTTGTAAAACTAATCCTCATTAATTTTAGTATAAGTCTCTCTTTCAAACACTTCAGGTATCATTAATTCTCTTCTCCTTCAATAATGTACATGTCCAAGTAACTGTAATAAAGACTCATTTTGAAATGTATTTATAGAAATAAAATCAGAAAATAACATAAAGCCATTTTGAAATTAATTTGTCTAACTGAATATTAGAATTATGTGCTGTTGTGTTTATTTATTCAAAACATTAATAGTAGAGTTTGTGTGTATCTTAATATGATTATCAATAAAAATTAGTACTTCCTAGTTACATATGATTGCCCCAAAAACAAAATTAGAAAAACCTAAGTTTCAGATTAAGTTATGCTTGGAAAAATATCATAAATTAGGCATTTTATAACTAGAAAAATAAAGATTACAATATGCATATAGCATTATCTAAGTACAACATAAATGAAACAAGCAAAAAAGATTATAGAAAATCTAAAATTCTGGAGATGTTATTCATTAAATAATGTAAATCCTTGAATAAATTCAGGATGTAAAGTTGAATGAAAATTTAAAAGCAAACAATGAGATGATTGCTGTGATTTTTTACGATGACCAAGTATAAAAGCACTAGGACATATAGCTTGTTAGATAGTACTGTATTATGTAACTGATCCATTACCTAATAAAGACTATATTACCTATAGCTACAATTTTGAGGAACAAATAGTTAAAAATATCAATATTCCTTGGTAAATAATTTCATTGGTTTTATTTTTTATTTGGTTATCAAATTTTAACACACCCAACGTAGCTTTAACTCTTAAGCAATTTCCTCAGTTACCACTCTCCTAACATCTGGGTTAACAGGGAGTTGATCATTTCAGAGAAATTTGAAATTAAGTATGTTAAACTAATTATCACCTTCTCTTCACAAATACCTGCTTTTAGCAGACACCAGCAATGTAGCTAGAAGAAAGTATGCAAAATATGACCCTGATACTTGATTCTCAACATACAGAGTTGGTCAGTTGGCCTTCTGCATTATATCCTGTTGAAAATTTTATCCACATTCCCTTTTCCTGACCTGATTTGTGTTGAGCCCATCTATCAGCTGTCAATTTATTATTTTTTAAATTGAGATTTTTATTTTTTTTACTTGTGCATGTATGTTTGTATTTGTGTACGTACACATGTGCATGTCCGTGTCCATGACAGGACACTGTGTGTGCCTGTGGATAACTCTAGGAATCATGTTGATTTTCACAACTTCATCTTTGCTTTCTCTGAAGTTTCCCAGGTTCTGCCTTCCTAGGACCAGAAGTATAGGCCATGTGGGATCTGGGATATGAACTCAGAATCTTTGAAAGGCAGTCTTAATCCATGAAGTATCTCTCCAACCCAGATTTGTTTTATCATTTTAATATGTCTTATTTAATTTATTTTGAATCAAGGAATCAATAGAAGTAAAAGAAAAATACAAAGAAAACCCTAACTGTAATTTTCCTTGCATCTTATTCAACTGCAGAAAGCTAGTAGGGAAAGAAAATGAGAACAAAGCAGAAAAGTAATGAGTATAATTGAATACATTATTTAAATTCTAGTTTTTTCAGTATACAGATGACTGTTTGTTTGGATAGAGGTCATATGATAACCTTCAGTGAATTAGTTGGGGGAGAAGAAGCAATTAAATTTAAAATTTCTATCGTTCCATTTTTAGTTTAATTCCTTAGCCTTTTTGACCCTGAAAGAGAATCTCTAGACCCACAGTAATAACAGTCTGGGAATGGTTAGCCACAGTGTGTGGCCACAGAGTAGGAGAATCTCATGCCTCATTGACATCAAGGAAGTCCTTGAGTACAGAGAGAGAAATGTGCAACCAGGCATGAGGTGAAGTTATATCCAGTTAGTTCTGTGAGCCATATGGGAATCTTCACCTCCATCAGTGGCTTGCCACATTATTGATCTGACTCTATGACCTTGAAGAAAAGACAAGCAGTGCCTTGTCTATACCAAGTAGAATACATATAAAAATCACAATATCTTCTACATATGTTCTTTTAAAAAAGACATGTCACTTTTCTTTTAAAAACCCAGAAAGGATACTTACCTGGCAGGGGAGATACCATGATCACGAAGGTGGTTTTCCCAGGGCGAGGCTTATCCATTGCACTCCGGATGTGCTGACCCCTGCGATTTCCCCAAATGTGGGAAACTCGACTGCATAATTTGTGGTAGTGGGGGACTGCGTTCGCGCTCTCCCCTTTAAAAAAAAAAAAAAACCCAGAAAGGAGAAGAGGACTAATTTAAATTGTTCTTTCCAAAGAATCAGACAGTTCACATTTTTTGGACAGGTTTTCGAATGTAACCTTGGAGATTTACAGCAGCCAGAGGAGAAAGGTCTCCTCCAATATGTAAATTACTTACAACTCTTTGCTTTTACACTGGACAAAGGTTATAACTATTCCAAAGAAGACAACAAATTTTCTTTACCAACTGTTACTTGTTCCCATAGTAGACTGCTAAGCTTATTTGGTTTATGCCATGTGCATTCCCAATTACAATGTTTTAATCCTTGCGTAGATCTTTTATTTTTTTTATTTTTCTGCTCACACAAATGTAATAAGTACCCCTGTCCCCTCCCTCCCCCCACCCCTCCCTGGACCTCCCTGCTCCCTCCCCCTTTTTTCCCTTCCTTCCCCCCTCCCTCCCTTTCTCCCAGTGCCCCCTCCCCCATCTCTGAAGCATCCTTTAATGTGTATATCAAACTTTCCTCTGATTTGTGTTGAGCCCATCTATCAGCTGTCAATTTATTATTTTTTAAATTGAGATTTTTATTTTTTACTTGTGCATATATGTTTGTATTTGTGTGTATGTGGATAAAATTTGTTTGTATGTGGATAAAATAAAAACTATACCTCTCTCTGATGAGGTATAAGGACTCAGTGGCATTTCCTAGAACTCCTTCTTTTGTTCCCCTTAAGCATAGGAACACTATTGTGACTGTTAGTCTCTTACTTCTAAGGATCCTAGTGCCTTTAGTCCATGTTAGACTTTGTAGGGTCAATGATATGTTGGTCATTGCGCAGATCATGCAGAGTCCTATTAAAATTGCTTCGGTGCTAATTTGTATGGAGTATCTTGCAATGTCATGACTCCTTCCATCCTTGTGCTCTTACAATATTACTGCCCCCTCTTCTGCAAATTTCCCTGAGCTTCAGGATGGGAAGAGATTAGGCAGGCCTGATTCCAGGTGGTTGATATAGAGTCTCTGATATTCTGGATTATGGTTTGTTGATTTTTTTTTCAGTTTTGCTGCTCCCGCAATGCCGTTGGCTCCATCCTGATGGGTATTGGATGTCACCTCCTAATCAGAGATGAAAAGCTGTTAAAATACAGTCTTATTGTAAGGATAGATTCAAAGATAGATGGAATAAGAGTAGAAGACTGCAGTGAGGGGTAGGTCAGTCTCCCATTGCAAAATGGTTACTGTCTACCTGCCAGACTCTAACCTTGTGTAGATCTTGTAGGCTTAATTTATCTGTTTTGTCTTTTAGAAGTACCTTGAAATAATAAAACCATATATCAAAGACCTCTAAACCATCCCAGCATTTCATAGATGAGGACATCAGCCTGCTCTCACTTTCTTCCTCCCACCTCAGCAGGAAGTAGACAGAGTGGTCATAGTCCTTCATCCCCTGAGCAGTGTGAGCTCAGATAGGTTTATGGGGAAATGAAGCAGGATTAGAGCATCCATGCTGGGATGGGTCTCTAAGGTCTTTTAAGCCCTCTGAAATTCCTGAAGGTCATCCCTCACTTCTGGAATCTCCCGGAAGAAACACCCCTGTTGAGGAACTGACTGTAATCCTCCCAAATATAAAATGGCCAATTTCCCTATGAAAGGATTATAGAGATGAGCCCTCCATATCCATAAACAACTTGGTCTCTAACCCCATGTGGGCCCAGGAGCAACTGGGTTGAGCCCCAATGGGAGCTAACAAAAAAAAAAAAAAAAAAAAAAAAAAGCCAGTTTCCCAGGTTTGTCTAGGTGTACAAATATGCCTGACCCTCGCAGCCATCTTCAGTGCCCTAGGCCCTTGTGGCACTTGGAGTGCCACAAGTTTTTTCTAGCTCCATGCCTGCTTCTCATAGATTCCAGTTCTTTGGGGTACCATAGCCCCTCATATTATTAGTGCCATGAGTACATTTCTTGTTCCTTGCTGCTCATGGGTTCCATGCATGGAGCCCATGAGTTCCAGCCTTTCTCTTCTTTAATATATTCTACCTCAATCCTCAAAATAAAAAAATCATAATAGGTCATTATAACTTCATTAACCAACTTTGAAGTTTCCTTATATTATGGCCAATGTACAACAATATTGCAAAACTCTAACTTTTGAGGTGTTCTGCTTAGAATCCCAAGTGTTTTGTTTACTGCACCATCTGATTTAATATCACTTGGATTAAAATGATTTAGATGTGTGTCTGGCCTGCAGTTATATGGAACATGAAATGGTAAACATGAGAGTGGGACACTTACACTTGAATGAAATTACAGCATGACCAAAGCACCCTTGAAGAGTTTCCTTGATGAGAACTTTGCATGTTGGGCTCAATCTTCAACCCCTAGAGCATGATCTAGTAGCAGTCAATGGTTGTTACATTTGCTCGGGATCACTAGGTCTTAGTCCCTCAAGGATTATGCTTGCTACAACAGGCTTACAAGATTGTGACCAGGGCTAAATTTTCTCTGACAAGTGAATAACTAAGCTGTCACCAGTATTCTCTGAAACACTGCCCTTCCCAAGCTTATGGCTCATCCCACATTAGAAAGAGGCATCATGACACAAGCCTGCTTTATTGCCTCTCTACCTTAATAAAGCCTTCATTCATTCTAGGATACGCACACTATACACTCTTCTGTGATTTCATAATTACCTTTGTCAGGTGGTAGGTTTCTTCCACTAGCCACACTTTCTGAACTATTCCTGCTTGTGTTTGTTATTTCTTTCCTTAGTTGAAATACATTCACAAATAATTCACTGTTTCTTGATACTATTCAAATTCAGTTTTAAAAAAACCCATGGGAAGAATGTCCCTCCAAAGATAGTTTATGCTACTTCAATTTATATTATTCAAATCTTACTCTGATAGGATACTATGTACATTATCATTTACCTATTTATTGTATGCAATCACAATTTTAATTTGGAATAGATTGATCAGTGTGTATGTTTCTGAAGCTGGATTATCTGGACTCTGAAAATATATATTTATTCCATTGCCATAATAAGTTATTAGAAGTTAATAAACATGTTTCTAAGTAATAGAGAATTGATAAATAAATGCTTAATATAAAAAACACAAACATCTGAAAGTTAGAGCTTCATATATTAATTCTTAATTTTATTCCTGCATTCTAGAATCCTCTTAGCTTATAGTACAAAAACTATGTTGTAGATCACTCCTTGTGTCAGTTTGGCAATTGAAGGCTTTGACTCTGAGAATATTGGAAAAAATTAGTAGTGAGCTAAGTCATAAGCAAATCTGCAGGAGAATATCTAATTGCTAGGGGAAACCCAGTCCATGGTGGCTGGGAATAAGCCCTGCGCAGATGAATAAACTGAAGTAAGCTGCTTAAGTAAGTTGGTAATTTCCTTCAATTTGGGCAGACATGCTTTTGGCAAGGGAAGTTTATTTCTCTGTGAACAGTACTGAGGATATGGTGTGGCGTGGTCACTAGTGGCCTTGGTTACTAGTGTAAGTCTTGACTCTCCTGTCAAAATGTAGTTAAGAACTGTAACCAAATAATCATCAGTCAAGAATAAAACCATTTGTTTCTCCTTAAGCCATGCTTTCATGAATTTATTTGGCAGTGTGCCAGTAATTGCAACAGGCTATAACATGATTAAAATAAAGAAAACTGTAAAAAATAACACAGCTTAGACCTCACTTATGAATGCTTAACTAAATTGGGCATGTTTTGTTACCATAGCCATCCCTGGATTTTGTAATCTCAATTAAAATAAATTATTCTCCAAAGAATCTCTAATGTTAGTCAGACATAAAGAGAAAAAAATCTATATTTACAAATGTTATTTGCAAAACAAAGCTATTTTGTTAATAATGTTACAATTATTAATATAATAATTTTGTATAATGTTTTATTATACATAATAAAATTTAAATTAAACTTGGAGTCTCTAGTCATGATGCACAGTTCACATTTTAAATTTTACCAGCAAGATAGATAAAGGCAAAAAACATGTTTCTAATACATCTGTAGTAACTTTCCAAAGACATGACAAACTACTTGAGATCAACTTAATAAAGGACATTCATTTATTTTGGTACATATTTTCAAAAGTTGATTTAGACTGGCACTGGGAGTGAATGGTGGAGCACGCTGATGTCCTTATCCATGACAGTGAGAGTCCATGGTGTAGGAAGCTGATCTCCATTTGCCAAATGAGGTGGCAGAGAAAGATAAAGAGAACAGTGGATGATACCAATAAAAAGATACACATTTCACAGCCTGACATTTCATCCTCAGTGTACTAGTCATTCTCCATAAAAGCACCTTAAGGAAAGAATCCATCAAAAAAGCAATCCATTAAAGGCATGGATTTTTCATAATCATATCACCTGCCTTTATCACATGTGCCCATGTGGGACAGTCCTGCTAGCTACTATCATAATGACACATGGTTTTGATATCCTCCTTTGAACTATCTGAAAGCAATGTTGGAAACATATTTTAGTTCATTCTATGCTCATATTATGATAGTCACATTGGATTCCCATCCCCACACTGAAATTCGGTATTGACAATTGGACATTACTGAAAGAACTGTCAAATCACAGATCTACTAAAGGAAATAATAATATAAGCACATATCATCAATCTTTATAAAGAAATGTTTCTGTCTGTATATGTTTCTCCCCTGTTACACATTGGTTTGACTTTTTCATTTCAATGGCAAATGTGATTGTTTGGAAAATAAATCTCAGAGCTATAATTACCTAGCTACAACTGTAGTCATTTTGAACACTAGACAGAGTGTTTGTTTCACGTTTCACCTGTGAGCTTGCTTTAGATATCCCACAAAACAGGTATATGTTCCTAACGCAATGACAGATGAGAAACATGAAATTTGTCTATTTCCAAGTTAGAGATGCTTTTCTGGTGATTTTTTTTTTCAATTTTGTAATAGCATAAGCTCTATTGATATAGAATTTTTTTTTACTGGCATAAAATCGGGGGATGAGATGGCATACCTGTACGAGTTTTTGGGCTGTAAGTTTTTTTATTTCATTTGTTTCTCCCTGCTTACATAAAATTCTGCAGTTTTACTCCTGCTAAAACTAACCAATAAGCTTTTCTAAAATTTATGGTTAACATTTAATTTTCCAAAGAAAATAATTGCAGCTTCTTGTTAGGACACGCTGCCAAAATTTGGTAAGAGAAAAGTATTAAAGCTTGCAATTTAGCATTGGACAAGATTTGGAAAGGATTTTAACTGTTACTATATGTTGATTTCAAAGAAGTTATATGAATCTGAGCAAAGTCATAGAGCTTAGGACAGACACAGAGCCAACCTTTTATTATTATTATTATTATTTCCGCCCATACAAACTTAACAGGTACACCAGTCTCCTCCCTCCCTCCACCTCCCTCTGACCCTCCTGCTCCACCCTCTCTTGCCTCCCTCCACATTCCCCAGTGCCTTCGCCCCCAGTCCCCGGAGCATCCTTTACTGTGCATGCCAGACTCTCCTCTGGGTCCTTCACTCCGATGAGGTGCAAGGACCCAGGGACATTTCCCAGAACCTTTTCCAGTGTTCCCCTTAAGCTTAGGAACACTACTGTGACTGTCAGTCCCTAACCTCCAAGGATCCTAGTGCCTTTAGTCCATGACAGACTTTGTGGGGTCAATAATGTGTTGGACACAGCACAGGTCATGTAAAGTCCAATTATGATTGTTTCGGTGCTAACTTGTGTGGAGTATCTTGCATATTATTACTCCTCCCATCCTTGTGCTCTTACAATCTTACTGCCCCCTCTTCTGCAAATTTCCTTGAGCTTCAGGATGGGGAGAGATTAGGCTGGCCTGGTTCCAGGTGGTTGATATAGAGTCTCTGATGTTCTGAATTATGGATTGTTGATTTTTTTTCAGTGTTCCTGCTCCTGCAATGCCCTTGGCTCCATCCTGGTGGGTATTGGATGTCACCCCCTGGCCAGAGATAAAAACCTGTTAAATTAGAGTCTTGTTATAAGAGTATATTCAAAGGTAGATGAAATAAAAGTAGGAGATGGCGGTGCAAGAGGGGTCAAAAACCCATTTGCAAAATGGTTACTTTCTATCAGGCAGCCTATATGCCCTCCCCTTCTAGTGAGATCATACCCCATCAGTTGCAAGTGATCAGGAAGGAAAGTCTGTGAACTTAACCAGATGACTCATTACTTACTTGCAGTCCTTGATGGTGGCCTATTTTCTTTGCTGTAACATGGTCCCTCATTCCTTGTTTCTGGTGGGGCCCTCCTTCTCCATCCCTCCTCTTTACAATCTTTACAGTTACTATAGGTATTACAGAGTGTCTTTGAGTGTCTCTAGGTGGGTTTGGTACTATGAGCCATCTATTAGGAAATACATATGGCACTTAATTTCTGGGTCTGGGATATTTCACTCAATATAATTGTTTCTAATTCCATCCATTTCCTGGCAAATTGCATTAAATCATCATTTTTTGATGGCTGAGTAGTATTCCATTATATAAATGTACCACATTTTCCTTATCCACTCGTCAACTTGGACATTTGGGCTGATTCTGTGACTTTGCTATTGTAAACAGTGCTGCTATGAACATGGTCGTGCTTGTGCTGTTGAGGTGAATTTTTGCTGTATGGGGTTATTCCCAAAAGTGGTATAGCAGGGTCATATGGCCTTTTAATTTTAGCACCTGCCACTTTATGGTCCTATGCTAATCAGTTAGACTCTTACCCTAAAGATTCAGAAACTTCTCAAAACAATACCACTGTATGGGAACCAAATATTCAAGCACATGAGCCTGTGGATGATATTTTAAATGAAAGTTTATTTATATGAAAAGAATATTTAAGCTGTTATATATGCATATCCCGTACATTGACATATTGTACTTTGTGCTTACATATATACAGATATATATAATAATAGAATGATACAGATATGTAAAATAATAGAATATTATCACCCATAATGAAGAGGAAATCCTGTCATTTAGTGTGGATATGAATTAATCTATAAAACTTTACTATCCATAGAGCTAGCAGGAGAGAAACATAAATACTATATGATGTTGCTTGTAGGTGGAATCTCAGTTGAACTTGGTAAGAGCAATTGGTAAGAGCTGCTTTCCAGGAAATGGAGGTTGAGGAAATGGGCATGGGGAAATGTTATAAAGTGCAGAAAACTTTAATGCTTATGTGAACAAACTGTAGAACTAAAATGTATGGCATGGTCAATACAGTTCATAATCAATAATATTAGTATACCTCCTTGCAATCTTGATATTGGGTTTTAGTCTTAGCTCACTATACACATGTAAATTATGATGAGTAATATACATCTTTATTAATTTGAATTTGATAACTATGCACAATGTTCACATATATCATATTATACATAGTTATTATATTAATTATTTCAGCATCAGTATGAGTAGAAAATAAATGCTAAAACTAAGAAAATAAGCAAAGGAGTGTAAGTGAAATTCTATAATGAAATCATTGAGAAAAGGAAGGTCACTAATAGAAACAGATATCAATAAAAAGTATCATATCCATTACTTGTAAAGGTACATGATTCAGTCTTTATGAAAGTAGAACCACCATTTGTGGACTATCTATATTAATATAGTTTCTTTCCTGTTTTTCACTTTAACACAGAAAATAAGGTGTAAATGGTGAAAATCTTAACCAGACTTTGTTTAGCTCTCAGCACACAGTTTCACATACAGATAAATCATCCAAATATGAATGCCAAGGAAACTACAAACATTACAGAATGATTAAAACTTTCCTTTAAGGTGTATGTGTGTGTGTGTGTTTTGTAACTTGAGCGAGATTAGATGAGGAAACATCTATATTGCTTTACATTGATTGGAGAAATATTAATTAAATTATGCACATCACAAGAATCAGTTTATTTAACATGCAAAATGTAAGAATTTACTGATGTGGGCTGGAGAGGTGGCTCAGGGGTTGAACCTCTGCCTTGCAGGTGGAAGGTCCCGAGTTCTGATCCTAGGTCCACGTATAGATGCCAGGCGGAAGCGGGGGCGGCCTGCGTTTCTGGTCCTGGTAGGGCGGAGCCTGTGAATCCCGGGGCAGAGTAAACAAGGAGGTGGAGGCATCCATGGTGGTTCCCGAATTTGCCAGTGGTTCTATACACACACACACTCACACACACTCACACACACACACGCACACACGCACACACGCACACATGCACAATTGAATTAATAATAAATAAAAAAATTTAAAAAAGAATTTACTGATGTGTTATGCTTTATGTTAACAAGCTTCTATCACATGAGAGACACGTTCTCGCCATTCAAGGTGATTTTACTCTTGGCTTTTGCACCACTCTCTCCAAACTAGTGTGTGGGAGTACTACAATGTGAACCCTTACGTATCATCAGAAACATTTTCTTGATATGATAGGGATGTCGTATCAGTGAACTCATTGTAACTGAGTTACCTAAACCAGATAAACATGAGACTTGTCCATCAGCATTTCATCACAGAAGGGGAAAGAAGCTCATGAATCACCACCTATCTCTGAAGAGTGACTTATGCTTGAATCTTGCTATGAAATATTGACTCACTTCCTTCAGTAGTGTAGTCACTTATATGTCTTTCATCTCCAGAAAGTGATCACACATATACTATTAAACTCAAAAAAAAGTCAAGAAATAGGAACTAGACTGGGTAAAGGATTTCACTGATGAAAGTAGGAGATTGGGATTGGATAAAATGGATAAAATGGAATGTATGCATTCATGAAACTGTCAAAGAATAAAATATCAATTTTGAAGGAGGGAGAAAACAAAGACAATGACAATGAGCTTGACTTTTATCTTGTTTCTATTTTCCGGTGAATAGAACACAAAGCAATGATCTTTTACTAAGATTTTGCAATACTTACATTATTTTTTAGTAGTTCTAGATTTTCACTATTGAGTAGAATATTTCTCATCAAGAAATGGAATCTTGGGCTAGAGTGATGGCTCAGGGGTTAAGACTCTGCCTTGAAAACAGAAGGGCTTGAATTCAGGTCCTGGAAGAAATTTTGTTGGCTTGCACCTCCAACCCTGGTTAGTGGAGCCTGGGAAATACCAGAGCAAAGCAAAGAGGAAAACACATGAAATCCAGTATTATTCCTAAAGTCTCCTTTAGACTTCCACAGGAACAAACAGTACTGTCTGATACACACACACGCACACATGCACGTGCACACGTGTACACATGCACACACAAGGAATCTTTTCCCAATACATATGACAGTATAGATGAATCTTAAAGGAATCATGACAAAATATAAAAAGTGATTTCTGAGAAATTTGTTATTTTCTTAATTATAGAAGCAAATCTTATAAAGGAATTGGCTACAAATTCATTTTTGACACAAACTTGGAAAATTAATTAACACAATTTAAATCATATTCAGTCCATTATTGACTTTTAATATAAATATATTTTAAGGGACAACATTGATGTTTCCTGAGCTCAAGATGCTAATCATTCATGAGCAAAGTTTATGTAAAAAGAAGAGTAGGAGTAAAATGAAATAGACCAGAAGAATAAAAATATAAGATGATCAATGTTCTCAAAATAGAATATTTCACTTCAACTGTTCCAAGCAGAGACTCTGTTGAGGCACCCCTGATAAGGACAGAGTGATAAAGTGTGGTCAGTTCAAATTTCAAAAGCTAGCAGCAGAACTAAGTTCTCAGTTTTTTCAGATTATGAAACATACATAGTGGCATGGGTGCAGAGCATACAAAAAGATGAAAAGTATAGGGAAAAAAAGGAAAATAATGATATCTTTGGTTCCATATTCATCACAATGCCATGAGGTTTGAGCTAATGCTGCAGTGGCAAACACTCTGCTTTTGCAGTTGCTCTTGTTCTTGTGACACAGTTATGCCACTGCTCTGTGCATTTCCATTTGGCCCAGCACTTGCCACTCTCAGCCAGTGCTTTCAGTTTTAAAATTCCCATGTGATCAGCAGAAATACCAAAGTAAATCAATGGGAATTCTATTCAGTTTCAACTGGGTTGTTAGCTATGTTGGAGACTCATTTAGTATGATTCTGCTTGGCCTGTTCCTTACTTTACAATTTTGCCTGTTTACTTACAGATACCTAAATGTCAAGACTATATATATGAACATCCTTCTTGGGGCATCAAAATAAAATGAAATGATACTCACATTCTTGTTTGTCTTAGACAGTACTAAGACAGAATTATTTGAATAAATTCTGTCTTTTCCTTATTATTTATTCTCTAAGCCAATCTACTAAATCATGCATTCTGTCAGCAATTCATAGTGGCTTTATCTTTAATGTGCACACAGATTTGCAACATGACAACTTCTTCCCATCTGCTATGCTTATCCAAACCACAGTCATCTTCTCCCAGGACTGTTTAATGAGACATATTTTTTTCCTTAACTTGTTTTCTCATTTCACTTTTGCCCTCCTACCAATATGAGAAAAGAAGCCAGTATGATTCCTTCTATTGGTAAATTAAAAAATCTTGTCTATCAGTTTAAATTCAACCAATAACATCTCATCTCATGAACTGTCTGTGCCCCTCCTACTCTGTGGATTCATTTCTTACATACTTCCCCCCCCAAAAAAATTCACTGACTCACCATCATTGTTTAAATGTGAGCTATTCCACACTCATTCATGTGTTGGGATTCTTAAGTAATGTCAATATTTGGAAAGGTTGTGGCACTTTATGTGGAGACTTGTTGAAGGAAGAAAGGACACATGGGGGAAAGGACTTTGGGTTATTCAGCCCTACCCAGCTTCCAAAAATAGTGTGTTCTAACAATCTGCTGTATGCTCTCTCTGCCTCCATGGTGATATATGTGAACTAAATCCTTATGTACTCTGTCTCCTATTTGGAACCTGTTGCAGTCCACCTGCATGGTTGCCGATAAATGACCATCAAGTGGCTTAAGGGAACAAGGAATTTATTCTCTTACAATTTCTGGTTACAGTTCATAGTCCAAATTGATGGGAGAGCATGCACCAACACCAGGGTCAAGGGAACTGGCCACACCATCACTGCATAACAGCTGAGAGACGGACAATCCTTACATGCCAGACCAGCATGTCTGGCCAAGTGAACAGAAGGATGCCAACTCTCTCAACCAGCTCTCTGTGATTTGTCCAGTCCCTAATCCCATCCACCATGGGCTGGGTCTTCCCCATCAGCTGGACAATCTCCTTCAGGTTTGCTCTGAGCTTAACTCAACCATCAACATACTACAACTGTGCCCAGAGCTCAAACCCTGAACAGTCAAGTTGACACCTGTGCTTAACTATGACAGAACCGTAAGTCAAATAAATCTCTTTGTCTTTTTAAGTGTAGTGAATGAGTGTTGCCTCACAGCAACAGAAAGAAAAAATGTGACATTCACATTTGGCTGCATACCACCACCAAGCTGCTTCCAGTGGGGCTTTTCTATGTCTTATCTGATTACAGATATTCAGTGCATACATTAGGTTTAATGCTAGTTTTCATTTGTTCAAGTTTATACATACACTATTGTTAGTTTTACTACTGTTGTTATTGTTGTTATTAGTATTAGTGTGTGTGTGTGTGTGTGTGTGTGTGTGTGTGTGTGTGAAGCCCTTGGAGCTCCACATCAAGAATCATCCTGGATTGCTCTAATTACTTACTGCTTTGCTCCATGATTTTCTAGATTCTGCCTCCAGGTTTAGAATTCTACTTCTAAAACATTCAGTGGCCAACTAAAGAAAACTAGACACATGTATTCACTAACCTGGGTTCAATTTTAAAGGTAGGTATTTCCTAAATTTACAAAGCCAAAGCCCAATTGGTGTGAGAAAAGAACCAAACACAATTCAAAAGTAGCACACTACTTTTGGAAGTTGGGTAGGGCTGAATAACCCAAAGTCCTTTCCCCCATGTGTCATTTCTTCCTTCAACAAGTCTCCACATAAAGTGCCATAACATTCCAAATATTAACATTACTTTTAAGAATCCCAACACATGAATGAGTGCAGAACAGCTCACATTTAAACCATAATGGTGAGTCAGTGAATTTTTGGGGGGAAGTATGTAAGAAATGAATCCATAGAGTAGGAGGAGCACAGACAGTTCATGAGATGAGATGCTATTGGTTGAATTTAAAATGATAGACAAGATTTTTTAATTTACAAATAGAAGGAATCATACTGGTTTCTTCTTTTCTCATATTGGTAGGAGGCAAAAGTGTAAATGAGAAAACAAGTTAAAAAAAATCTCATTCAAACTTGAGTCCTTTTCTTTGTGATTCAAAAGCTTTAACCCCCTAAACCACTTCCCCAGACCACAATTTTTATAATCCATGGTATTACAAAACAATTTTCTACGGCTGGAGAGGTGGCTCATGAGTTAAGCCTCTGCCTTGCAGGTGGAAGGTCCTGAGTTTGGATCCCAGATCCCACGTATAGATGACAGGCGGAAGCGGGGTCGGCCTGCGCCTCTGGTCCTGGTAGGGCGGAGCCTGTGAATCCCTGGGCAGAAGGAGGTGGAAGCGTCCATGGTGGTTCGCGAATTCGTCCGTGGTTCTAAACACACACACACAGACATACACACACACACACACACACACACGCGCGCACATACACGCGTACATGCGCACGGTTGAATAAATAATAATAATAATAATAAAACTATTTTCTAGCTCTCTCTTCCTTAATTTCAAACGTCAATTATAAAACCCATGATATGAAGACATTTCTCTTCTATTTAAAGCTGCAGCTTCAATACTAAGCACAATGCCTAGATTTATTAGGAATTCGGGGACATTTATAAATGAGTATGAAATGCACTTGAAACCTTAATTCATAATTGACATTTATTGAGGAAAATTGTTAAAATAATTTTGAGAGAAAAAGGAAGAAGGTGCCAGAGAGAAAGAGAGAGATTGAGAGAGAGGGAGAGAGAGAGAATAGAGCACAGAGGTACATGTGTGAAGTTCAATTGACAGCTTTTGAATTGTGTTTGGTTCTCTTCTCACAGCAATTGGGCTCTGGTTTTTTAAATTTAGGAAATACCTTTAAAATTTAACCCAGATTAGTGAATACATGTGTCTAGTTTTCTTTAGTTGGCCACTGAATGTTTCAGAAGTACATGTGCTAGAGTGAAGGAGTTTCCTTCAGAAATTGCTTATGATTAGAGAAGGAGGAAAGTTTAAAGATATCAAGGTTGAATATTTTCGGAGATATTAACAAGATGAAATCTAAGTGGAAAAACTTTCTTATTTTGAACAAATAGCTGAAAATTTTAAAGTTAAATAAAAATTCAATACAAAGATTTTAACATAATACATGCTCAGACTTTCGTAGGTTAAAGTAAAATTTTTGCAATGCAAAATGTGCATAAAAATTCTTAAGAAACGATATTAAGTATATAGCTCCTAATTTTTTTTTCAATTGTGCGTGTGTGCGTATGTATGTGTGCGTGCGCGTGTCTATGTGTGTAGAACCACGGATGAATTCGGGAACCACCATGGATGCCTCCACTTCCTCCGCCCTGGGATTCACAGGCTCCGCCCTACCAGGACCAGAAACGCAGGCCGCCCCTGCTTCCACCTGGCGTCTATACGTGGGATCTGGGATCCGAACTCAAGACCTTCTGCCTGTAAGGCAGAGGCTTAACCCCTGAGCCACCTCTCCAGCCCTATAGCTCCTAAATTTAAAAATCATACCCTCCCTAACCCCTAAGTTTTGATTTTGATGACAAATGTGCCTCAAACATCATTTCAACCAACTAGAAAAAATTGAATATGTTTATAAAAATGTCTTAGTTTTAACTTTAGAAATAAGTAAGTTATATATGTGACTTTTTCATGTGAATTTTAATTGATATAGTTTGAAAGAATTTTCTTAACAAATACCTGTGTATGGTTCATTCACTTATTGATATAGTCAAATAATTGCAATATACTAGAATAACAAATTATTGTTAGGTAGTGTTAGGTATTTTTCTTTTCTGAATGTTACAGTTTATGCTCAGAATGTGCCACGTCCTTATCCGACCAATCTGGTAGAATATGTCTCAGTTTGGAAAAGATGGATTTGAAGAAACATGTCTTGGGAAAAGGACATGGCTTTATTTAGAGAAATAAGGAAAAATATGGGGATTGTCAGGCTTTGGTGTTTTTTCCCAGTTCATGTGTAAAGCCTGTTCCCTGGTGAAGGTCACACAACCCCATGGACAGGTGCTAGGAATTTCTTGGAATGTCACTATACCACCCATGGACAGGTGCTAAGTATTCCTCAGGTAATTTAAGTTGTGTCTCTGGCAGGAGGAATTCTTCTGGAAATTAGGAGTGCCTTTTACCTGCTCTTAGGTTTTTTGGAACTAGCTTCCTGCTCTCTGTTCTAGAGAAGAAGCCTGCTTTTTAACTTTTAGTCAATTCTAAATAAAGATTTCATGTCTAGTCACTTACAATAAGTAGACTTGTTCTGTGATGACTTATATGTGACCTGATTCATGCTCCAACAAGCATCCTAGATCAGTGGATATACCAATGACGGAAAGCATCCTCCTTTATTTCCCCATCACCAGATGTCTTTTCAAGGTCATGCTAGATGTTGCTAAGTAGATCTTTAAGGATTTTCTGCTTTTATGAAGACCTAAGCTTTTCTCTTTCTTTAGGGTTACTTTATAATTCTACATGTTGTAAAAAAAAAAAAAATAAAGGTGATAGTTAATTCTGGGTGTCAATTTGACCACACCTGGCATTAACTAAGATCAGCTGACAGACTATCTGAAGAGATTATCCAGATCAATACATTTACAATACAAAGATCAGCCCTAGATCTGATTGGAACCTCTCAGTAGCAGACCAGATAAAAGGAACCACAGAACAGAAGACTTGGAAGAGAGACACTCCAAAGCTGTGCTAGAAAACTCTCCTCCCTCCTGCTGCCCAGTTTCTTCGCTTCTTCAATTCTCCAGAAATCTTCCAACCTTCACCTTTACCCACTAGCCTACTGGACTGAGCAGCTCTGAGCCTCCAGGATTTTTGGAGTGACTTAGCCTGCCTCCAGCTTTAGCCACCATCCATGCCACCTCTTCCGTAAAAGACTGTTTCTCTCCTCTGGAACCATAAGCGAAATAAATCTCTCTTTCTCCCTTAAAAAAAAAAAAAAGTAGACTTGTTAACCAGAATGTGTGCAATGATTTTAAGGAAATTAGAGAATAACTTCTAGAGTCTTAAAACATAGGTGGGTAATTCCAGAAGCATAAGATTCTGCTATCAGCCCACTAGAATCTTAAAAGAAACTGTGATATCCTCTTACCCTGGCTGAAGGCCAAGGAAAGAACATCATGCCAGAAAGTCTAGATGCAAGACTGCCCCTAGAGATGGTATTTGCAATCCAAACTGGGAGAATCCATGTCGGAAGCAAAGGGGACCATGTCTTTCCTATCCCAAACAGCACTCTTGTGAGAAATCACAGAGATGTACCATTCCAGTGCACTCCCATCAATGATCGCCTCCGCCCCAAAAGACACACCCTTGGCCTAAGGGGCCTGACTGATCCCAGGTTTGGAGTATGCATGGTTCACAGATGGGTCATCTAACTGATGGCAATATACTTCTGGAATTCCTCAAAGGAAGACATAAGCAACCTTACTATTAAAGGAATAGAAGGATGCTATTATAGGAGAAGTTATTCTTTTAATGATTATATTGCTTAAGTGTTTTCTTTAGTGCATACCTCAGTAGTGCTCCATCAATAGAACCAGCTATAGCTTATGGGCCTTGAGTATGCAAGTCAAGGCCCTCTTAGAGAGGTGGTTCAAGCTTGGATAGTAGAGACTGCATGAGCTGCATACAGCTTCCCAAGTTAGAATCTGCTCCCATGCCTGGTGTCCATGTCAACCTGCCTGACTGAAAGTATACACCTAGAGAGGACAACAGCATAAGCTCACGCTGGGACTTATGAGGTGTTGGGGACTCCTATAGTTAATTGTAAAATATATTCCTTGCTGAAATCAAAAGGAGATCATTCTGCCTCTGTGTATTTTAAAGAAAGCAGTCTCTATTAAAATTGTCAACTATGTAGGCTCAGCCCCATGACTATCCAGTGAAGCATTTTGGATTAGATAAGTTTGGAAATACTGAGAGAATGTTTCTGTTAAGTGCCTTTGCCCTCAAGCAATGGGTTAGGTTTTTAAAAAAAATGTCCACCCTGAAGGTGATTTTTGCTGACTAAATATTATATGTCTGTTGTAGGTGCAACATTCTTTACCCCAAAATTTTCTGTATAAAAGCTGTCATGAAAGTTTCAATAAACAGGTTCAGAATTCACTCGGCCTGAAGAGAGTTGTGTGTGTTCTGTGCTCCGTCCATCCTGTCCGGGGGAGCCCTGGTCTCAAGGCCGCAACTCTAGTCTGTGGCAAGAATGCATGTTGATATCCTTTCTATATCTTGTAAAATTTGATGGTAGAAATTTGAGGTTTGCTTTAACTAACATGTTTACTTTATTTGGAATTTCATTTTCTTTTTTTATTTTTTCTCTTCCACTATTTTTTTCAGAATCATACAAGCTCAATAGGTACCCCATCCTCTCGTCCCCCATTTCTTCTTCCTTCCTCTCTTCCTTTTACCCCCTCCCTCACTCTCTCCCTCTCTCCTGGTACTTGGTGCTTTCCTCTTCCTGCCTCCCATCTCCTGGAACAATCATTTATGTGGGCACTGAACCTCCTTCTGAGTCATTCACCCTAGTGAGAGTTCAGGATTCAGTGGCATAGCCCTGGGCCATTTCCTGGGCTCCCTGTAGCATGGAAACTCTATTATGAATGTTTAATCCCTTGCCTCTAAGGATCCTACTGCCTGGAACCTTCTCCTTTTGATCTGTGCTAGACTTTGGGAGGTTGTTAACATGTCAGCCATTGTGCAGGTCAGCGATCTTTTTAGTTAATTATTTATTTTTAATCCTTTAGGACTTTATATACTCATGCTTATCATTTTCACCCCTACCCATCCAAGTCTCTATTTTTCTCATTTTCTGAGCTTTTTTCCTAACACCTATCTTCCTCACCTATCTCCCTTTTTTTTTCTCCTGTGTTTCTGTGTGTTTATAGTTCACTAAATCCCATTTGGATTCCTGATAATGATATGTTTCCAGCATTCATTGGAACAAGGAATACATGCCAATGTTATATACCTGGCTCCCCTTCTCTCCTATCTATTCTTAAATCTTGTTGGTTTCTGACGGGGGTACAGTGCTTCTAGAGGCTTTTCTCCTTTCATTATTCAAAGTAGACAGGGTAAATCACGTGAAAGTATACTCAGGTACCTTGAATTCTTGGTTCTAGAGATTCCCTTCATAATCTATACATACCATTATTGTGTTTCTTGCTTTTTCAAGCTCTTACATTCTCACTACCTCCTCTTCTACTGTGTTTCCTGAGCCAGGTTTTTAAGAAGGAACATTATCTACTGAGATATCTCCCAGCCCCTCAAAATTTACTTTTAAAGTAGCAAAGATATTAAAATTGTTGGGAATTGTATTCCTTCAGTAAACTACTTAGAGTAAATCTAGATATTCATTGACTGTTGAATTCATTAGTAAAATGTGGAGCTTTATCTGCAGCAGGAACTGAAATTTCCAGGAAAATGGATGAAACTAGAAAATATTGCACTGAACTATGCAACTGAAGTCCAGAATGTCAAATACCCCACCTTCTCTCCAGTATGTGACTTATAGTTTTGAAATTTCAGGTTTACTTATTTGGCTTGTAATGCTTATAAATACCTGGAAATAAGAAGCAGTCATGTATGGTGGGAAAGATTAGAGAACTTAAGCTGATAATGGTAGAGCACATGTTACAAGAAAACAGAGGGAGGGTATTACAGTATGGCAAGTTGAGGAATAGGAAAGAAGATGAATTACATGGGGAAAGGCTAACCCAAAGTAAGAAATCATATGACAATCCAATATTTCATAAATTAATTAGAAAGTACAATTCAAAAGAATATTTTCAGCAGATATGCCATGCATGTATGCTTAATGATGGTTTCACAAATCATGGGCCATCAAACAAAAATTCCAGTGTCTACTCAGGAACACCTCTGTGATAGTTAATCCTGGGTATCAACTTGATCACATCTGGAATTAACTAAAATCATCTGTCAGGCTACTTAAAAGATTATCCACATCAATACATTTACAATACAAGCACCAGCCCTAGATCCAATTGGAACCTCACAGTAGCAGGTCAGATAAAAGAACCATAGGACAGAAGACTTTGAAGAAAGACTCTTTGGAGTTGTGCTAGAAAACTCTCTTCCCTCCTGCCCAGCTTCTTCACTTCTTTGACTTTCCATAAATCCTTCAACCTTCAGCCATCACCCACTAGCCTACTGGACTGAGCAGCTTTGAGCCTCCAGGATGTTTGCAGTGACATAGCCTATCTCCAACTTCAGCCACCAGCCATGTCACCTCTACCATGAAAGATTATTTCTTCCTTCTGGAACCATAAGCTGAACAAATCTCTCTTTCTCCCTTAAGATGCTTGACTTTAATGCTTTCTCAATGCAACAGTTAAGAGTAACTGTTCAATCTCCCAAGGACTTGTAGGCTAATATATCCACAGCCCACCAATGTAACTTAATTAAGGCCATTCCTCTTGGTTGTCCATCAGAATTTGGTTGTTACACTTTTGCTGAAGACGCTAGACAGTTTGGTTGCTGACCACAGAGAAACTATTCAGGAAATGAACTGGAAACTTTTTCCCTACTGGGTAGCTAGAGGTGGAAGTTGCAGAGCAGACAGTTAAGGAAAAAAATCAGCAATGATCATTATGTAATACAAGTTCCAAATTCCAACATTGGGAAGAAAGGTGCTTACTAGAACAATAGTGGCATGACTGTAACGGAGATAACTAATGATTTCTATTGAATCTGAGACCCAGTAATATGGACATGGTCTAAGGTCCATGGTTGGATAGTTCATAGGTGGCAGAGGTAAACCTACTCCTTTTGTTTGGTAAATGGATATGTGTCAAAATTCCTTCTAATTATTTACATTTATATCCATATGGTCAGGGCTGCCCTAGGCCTTCATGAGAAGACTTTTTTAAGGCAGAGAATGTTATTAATGTAGACATACTGGGTTGTTAAAGAGTCTGAAACAAGTGACTTTTGAGTACTTAGTGTTAAATGCAACACCCTTGTAGCTTAGCTGTGGTTCTGGAACATTACAGAAGAGGATGCAGAAAAAATTAAGAGCTAGAAGATAGAGAAAGAGGCACGAACCACTGTTTTTTCAACATGACATGGGTGGGGCTCTTAATATCTCAAAGCAGTTGTTCCTGCCTACATATGATTTGCCCAAATTTGAATCTGCAAAATTCATTCATAGATGAAGAATGAAGTCTATTTTGTCCAGCCTTGCCTAAGGGAGCTATTATAATTTTTCTGGGAGGTATAAGCCATTGCCATCAGTGGTGTAGTCATTGGTGAGTTGCCCATGATCCAGTTTATAGCTCCACCCATGCCCATGTGGATAGCTCTGATTAAAAACAATAAGCTACAAAGTACAATCAAAATTAAACCAAAAGGATTTGAAAGTGGAATGGGAGCAATGTGGAAAAATGAAAAGCTGGAGGAGGTTGGAGTATATCATTTTACACTTTTATTTTTTAATTTTAAGGACACATGTTAGAATAAGTGTCAAAATGATTTAACCTTTATTAGATCGACAAAAATGTAGAATGATAATAAAACACTAAAATAACTCTTTACAAGGAGAGTTGATGTTTGCAGAAAATTAAAAATATCAAACAACTTGCAGCATTAATACTTGAAATTTGAGGTTCTTTGACATGAATATATTTTTTCTTTACTTTTGACTCAATGAAATAAAAAACACTGTGGGAGTGCTTGTTTTTATTAGGCACTTTCTGTCTATTTTATGCTACAAACACAGTTTCCTGGTAGTCATTATAAGAATGAATTCAATGGCACCAGACAGATAATTCAGTAGTGAAGGTAACTAAGAAAACTGACTTTTGACTTCCACCTGTGTGCCATTACATGTAGGTATTCTCTTTCCTTCTCTTTCCCTTTCCTACTCTCCCAAAATGAATAATAATATTTTGCAATCAGAAGAATTCAAAGCCAGTAAAAACCCAGTTAATTCATTTTAATAGTACTTGTAAGGTTGCAATTAATATAAAGAAAGTAGGAAATAGATGTTAAAATAGAGTCAAGAAAATATGTGAAAAGGAGAAGAAAACCTTTCCTGACATTGAACCAAAAGATAGTCAGGAACATGGCCTCTGCTACACTTCTTTATAGGAATCTATGTTGACTTAAATGTATTTGTATTTGCCAATGTTGATGCTATTTTAAAAACTTTGTGTCTCTCTTTTTCATATCTAAGAGTCAAGGTTTACTTTTGACATTGTTACAGAATATTCTTATTGTTATATATGATTTAAACATTTGAAAAATATGTATTATTTTAGTCTCTTTTTTCTTTTACAAACATCCTAACCAGTAAAAAAAAAAAAAAGAATTATGAAGCTCTGTGGTGCTTGTTTGTGCTCTTTTCTCTGTGCAGAGTAATTCTCTGCTCGTAGTTCATTTCATACTTAAAGAATTTCATAAGATTGAAAAAAAGATTTTTTTAACAGGGAAAAAGCATTTAAGGCAATTTCTCAGCACAGAATATGAGAAATATGCTTCTATATTACCCTGTGCCTGAGTCATTTATGAAATTACACATGATGCTCCAGTATAGATGACAAGCAAATCACTGGCATTTCCACAAATGACATTTTCAGCAAAGGACATATTTTCTTATGCCTTTTACCATGGAGAAAGAAAATACCATACCATTGAATTCCAATCATGTAAAAACTGGAGAAGTAATTTAAAATTCCCATTTCAGATCTAAAGTAGTTGCAACATATGTAGATGATGTCTTAATGATTTGAGCAATGTGGATGATATTAAAGGGAAAATATTAAAACTTGTATGAATATTATTTATTCTCTATTTAGGCTATGTTCATATGAAATATTTTTCATATTGGAAGCAAACTACTGGTGATATTGATTAGGAAATTATTTATCCATACATCGATATCAAGTGCTGAGTTGCCTACCTTATCCCATGGTTTTCCTGAAAAGATATCCTATAAAATGATGATGTTTATTCATAAATAAAATTATTGCTGAAACTTAATATGATATTAATATTCATATATACATATAACATGCATTATATATACATATATTGTCAAAATACAAATGTATTAAGGAAGAACAAGCCATAACCTGTCCAAATGATGTACTTCATTGTTGGAAATTCCTAAGTTATACATCAAGCTAGATAAAGGGCTTCAGTTTTCCCTACTTCACAATCATTATGAAATCTTATTATTGTGCAGTGTGATATTACAAATTTATAGGTAATGATGTTATAACAATCTTTTTTGAGAACATACATCATATTAGAAATGAAATTTTCATTTTAATTTCAAGTGGTGGGATTAGTTTTTTCCTTCTGAAAAACACCTACAAGCAACAACAGAAGTTGGAAAAACTAGTCTTCAAAGTAGACAAAGTGTATTATATATGACTATGAGATGTTTGTTTTCAAAGCTTGAAATTACTTACCTATACGTATATTTCTGTGTATCATGTATTCTCATTAGTATGAGAGATATAGCTGTGTAGAAGAAACTGATGACATGTTCATGACAATTTATGACACAATCAGAATATTATTTAAGGTAAATCAATCAGTTCAAATTTAAAATCTTATAATCTGTGTTGTAGTTATTTTCCTTTGAGTTTCTATGAGACAACTCAAACACAATTTAAGGGAAAAAGGGGTTAAAGTTTTAGAGGATAATAAAATCCACTAGGGATGAAATTGCTCAGCAGAAGGCATGTCTTAAAACTATGGCTGGAACACATCAATCATTATAGAATCAAAGAGAACATGCACAAATTGAAATAAGCAGGACTATGTAGAAAAACTACAAGACCCACTTCTTGTGACATCCCTTCCTCCAACAAAGCACAAACTCCTAAAGGTGTCACAACCTTCCCAAACATTAACATCAAAAACTTGGGACTGTGTGGAGCAATTAAAGCCATAACCATCTGTATTTAGAAACCTGAAAACTTACAAACATTTTACCTGGTTATATTTCCTGAAACATGTTTACTGTTAACATTTGAGAAACAAGAATAAACACAAAAGCTTTGGATGCAATATCTGACTGGAAAGAGTTAAGGATGAAGGGAATCTGTACTGTAAGTGTAATTTCTGAAGAAAGTTTCTTTTTTTTCCCAATAATTTATTTTTTTTTCTGCTCATACAAACTTAATAGGCACTCTGGTTCCCTCCCTCCCCCCACCCACAGCCCCTCCTTCCTCCCGGTTCTCTCCCTCCCCTCCCCTTTCCCTCCCTCTCTCTCAGTGCCCCCTCCCCCCATCCCTGGAGCATACTTTATTGTGTGAGGAAAATTTCTTGACTTGGAATACATGCAATTTAAAAGAGCTAGACTACATTGTAGGTGAGTAGTAATCTCAAAGATGTCTTTGACCTAACCCTTATCTGAATATCCAGAAAATAAGCTGCCCATGATGCATCAATATCATAGCAATGAAAACTGAATCAGCTGAACAACCTGGGCAAGGATGTCATAGCAGAGATGAATTTTTAACTACGTTAAAACTTGTTGAGTCATTACTTCTATATAATAAAATGTTAGAGTTGTCATAATGTAGTTTGGAGTATGTGTGTGCGAGAGTGTGTGTATGTGCATATGTGTGTGTACACACATGTTAGGGAAAGGAATAAGAGAAAGACAGAGAGATAGATTGTAAGATGTTGGAGTTTAGGAAAATATATATCCATAAAAAGCAAGTAAAGTGGGGCTGGAGAGGTGGCTCAGGGGTTAAGCCACTTATAGACGCCAGGCGGAAGCGGGGGCGGCATGCGCTTCTGGTCCTGGTAGGGTGGAGCCTGTGAATCCTGGGGCAGAGTAAACAAGAAAGAGGTGGAGGCGGTCCATGGTGGTTCCCGAATTCATCCATGGTTCTACACACACACACATAGACACACACACGTGCGTGCACATACATACACACACATGCACAATTGAATAAAAAATAATAAAAAAAAAGGAAAAAGCAAGTAAAGTGAATGTTACAGAAAGACTGCTCATAACAGCAATAATTTAAGGTTTAAAGTAAAAATAAGGAGGCGCGCAGTCCACCCAGGACTCATCTGGACCTAGATAAGCTTCCCCCCCCAATCCCAAACCCCAGGCAGCCAACTGGAGCCAGCTCCTCCCACCAGCCAGCTGGAGCCCAAGCTGCACCCGGGAGGATCCCCTGGGCCGTGCCCCAGCTCCACAGGTTAATTAGCGCCCCGCCACTGCCACCTCCTCCCTTTCCCCATCTGCTGCAGAAGCACCTAGTCCAGCTGGTACTCACAGAGACCTAGGTAAGCTCCCCTCGCCCAATCCCAAACCCCAGGCCAAATAATTCAGTGAAAAATGCAAGAAGGTGTTAAGAGTTATAAACCACAATGCCCAAGTCAAAGTGCAAATCTATGAGAAACAACACCCAAGAAAACAAATCTACTACTGAAGAAATTAATCCTATAATGATAGACTCCAACCAGAACAAACCCATGGAAAATAGCCAAGAAAGGCTGACCCAGGATAATGACTTTCAAAACATGATCATACTATGAAATACTATGAAAGAGGAAATCTGAGAGGAATTAAATAACCACGTCAATCACTTTGAAGAAGAACACAACAGACACTTGGAGGAGATGAGAAAAACAGTTCAAGAAACAAAAACAAGCATAGAGCAGTTAAAACAGACTCAAACAGAGTTTAAAACTGAACTAAAAGACAAGTTATCTTCAACCCAGAACTCAACAGAGAGTCTTATCAGCAGAACTAATGAAGCAGAAAATAGAATTTAAGACCTTGAAGACAAAGTGGGAGTATTAACCAGCTCAATGGAAGAGGTTGTTAATGCCAAAAAGATACTCGAGAGAAATATTCAAGTGTATGGGACACCCTGAAGAAGCCTAACATGCGTATTCATGGAATACCAGAACAAGAATCCCAAAATACCACACCTGAGGAAATTTTTCAAACTATTGTCAAGGAAAACTTTCCTCATCTAAAAAAAGAGAGGCCCATCCATAATACAAGAGGCATCTGCACCCCAAACAGATATGACCAAAATAGAAACTCGCCACTGCAAATAATAGTTAAAATGCTCCACATTCAAGATAAAAAAATGGTGCTGAGAGCTTCAAGGGAAAAAAAAAAAGTCACTTTTAAAGGTAAACCTATTAAAATAACAAATGACTTCTCAATGGAAACAGTAAAAGCAAGAAGAGCTTGGAGAGACTTACTTAGTATTGAATGAGCAAAAATGTCAACCCAGGCTGATTTACCCTGCAAAACTATCCATCATGATCCAAGAAGATAGAAAAATTTTCCAACATAAATACAACTTGAAGGGATACATGTCCACCACACCAGGCCTTCAAAAAATGCTACTCAAGCTTGAAGGAAAAAACAGGCATATGCAGGAGAACAGAAGGGAAGTATAATACCACCAAAACCTTAAAGTGAAACAATACACTTACAAAAGCCATTAAACATAATAAATGTCTGGAATTAAAAATAGTTTCTCCATTATAACATTAAATGTTAATGGAATTAACTCACTGATGAAGAGACACAGATTACAAACTTGGATTAAAAATCACAACCCACCAATCTGCTGCCTGCAGGAAACCCATCTCATCACAAAAGAAGGGTACATCCTAAAAATAAAAGGCTGGTAAAAAAATTCTCAAGCTAATGGAACCAGAAAACAGGCAGGGGTAGCCATTATGCTATCGGACAAAGTGGACTTCAAACCAAAAAAAAATCATAAGAGACACAGATGGATACTACATTTTAGTCACAGGTACAATTCACCAGGAAGACTTCACAATACTGAACATATATGCACCCGATACAGGACCCCCACATTCATTAAGCAAACCTACAATGTCTAAAGTAAGAAATCAATCCCAAAACGATAATTCTTGGGTATTTCAACACCACCCTCTCAACATGGGAGAGGTAAAAAACTTAACAGAGACACTTTAGAGCTTAATCAAACCCTTACTGAAATGGAACTTACAGATCTCTATCGAACTTTTCATCCACGCACCAAAGAATACACATTTTTCTCAGCAGCACACGGAACTTTCTCCAAAATACATCACATATTGGACCACAAAATGAATCTTAACATATATAGGAAAGTTGAAATTCTAGCCTGTGCCCTATCAAACCACCACGGCCTAAAGCTTGACATCCACAATGCAACAAGCAACAGAAAATACACTAACTCCTGGAAACTTAACACTATGATGCTGAATGAGAATTGGGTTCAGGAAGAAAGTACAAAGAAAATTCAAGATTTCCTGAAAGTGAACGATAATGAAAATACAACTTACCAAAATCTCTGGGACACAATGAAATCTGTCATAAGAGTTAAGTAAATAGGTCTTAATGCCTACATCAAAAAAATGGAAACATCAGAAATAAATAACTTAACTATGCAGCTTAAAGCTTTAGAGACACTAGAGCAATCTGATCCCAAAAGCAGTAGAAGGGAGGAGATTAGCAAAATAAGGGGAGAAATATCCGAAATAGAGATTAGGAAAATGATGCAGAAAATCAACCAGTCAAAAAGCTGGTTTTTTGAAAAAATCAAGATTGCTACATCACTAGCTAAATTAACCAAAAGCAAGAGAGAGAAAACCCAAATTAACAAAATTAGAAATGAAAATTTAGTTATCACTACTGATACCAAGAAATCCAGAGAATTATAACGTCATATTTCAAAAACATACTCTTTGAAAGTTGACAACAAAAAAGAGATGGACGAATTCCTAAGTAAACACAACTTACCTAAATTGAATCAGGAAGTTGTGAGTTATTTAAATAGTCTTATAACATACGAGGAAATTGAGGAAGTAATCTCCAATATTCCCACCAAAAAATGTCCTGGACCAGACGGATTCAGCACAGAGTTCTACCAGACATTTAAGGAGCTAATAACATCAATACTCCTTAAACTGTTCCATCAAATAGCAAAGGAAGGAACACTACCAAATTCCTTCTATGAAGCGAATATCGTCTTAATCCCAAAACCTAATAAAGATACACTTAAAAGAAAACAACAGGCCAATCTCTCTGATGAACACAGATGCAAAGATTCTCAACAAAGTCTTAGCAAAAAGATTCAAAAACATATCAAAAAGATCATCCATGGGGATCAAGGAGGCTTTATCCAAGGCACAAAAGGTTGGCTCAACATATACAAATCAATAAATGTAATTCACCATATAAACTAGTCCAAAGTCCAAGACCACATGATACTCTCGATAGATGCAGAAAAAGCTTTTGACAAGATCCAAAAGCACTTTATGATCAAAACCCTAGAGAAGGTTGGAATGGAAGGAACCTTTATCAATATAATAAAAGCTGTATACAACAAGCCAACAGCAAGGATTATACTCAATGGGGAAAAACTTGAATCATTCCCACTTTGATTAGGAACTAGGCAATGCTGTCCACTCTCATGACTTCTATTCAATATTGTACTTGAAGTCTTAGCTGAGGCCATAAGACAAGAAAGGGACATAAAAGGAATTCAAATCGGCAAGGAAGAAGTCAAGCTATCCCTATTTGCAGATGACATGATTTTATACCTGAGGGATCCCAAAAACTCCACCAGGAAGCTCCAGCAACTAATACAGAAGTTCAGCAGGGAGTAAGGATATAAAATAAATGTATAAAAATCCTATATGCCCAGAATGAAAGAAGTGAAAAAGCCCTGAGAGAAGAATCCCATTTATTATAGCTCCTAAAAAATGAAATACCTTGGTATAAACCTAACCAAGGAAGTAAGAGACCTTTATAATGAAAACTTTAAAACCCTAAAGAAAGAAATTGCAGAAGACACCAGAAAGTGGAAAAACCTCCCATGTTCCTGGATTGGCAGAATCAACATCATAAAAATGACCATCCTACTAAAGGTAATATACAGATTCAATGCTATACCAATTAAAATCCCAAAGCAGTTTTTTAAAGAAGTTGACCAAACAATCTCAAAATTCATATGGAGGCACAAAAGACCCAGGATAGCAAAAGAAATTCTGAGTAACAAAAACTTGGCTGAAGGTATCACCACACCAAACCTTAGTCTATACTACAAATCCATAGTTATGAAAACAGCCTGGTATTGACTCCAAAATAGACACACAGATCAATGGATAAGGGTTGAAGACACAGATATAATCCTACACAACTACAGCCATTGGATGTTTGACAAAGGGGCCCAAAAAATCCAATGGAAAAAGAACAGCATCTTCAACAAATGGTGCTGGGAAAATTGGATATCCACATGCAGAAGACTAAAACTGGACCTGTACTTGTCACCATGTATAAGAATTAACTCCAAATGGATCAAGGACCTCAATATAAGGCTGGAGACTATAAAAACCATAGTTAAATTGTAGGGAACCCCCTCGAGCTGATTGAGCTAGGCCAATATTTCCTAAACCGACATACAGTAGCACAGTCACTACAACCAACACTCATCTGATGGGATCTTGTGAAATTAAAGAGTTTCTGTTCAGACAAAGAGATTGTAAACTGAGCAAAAATATAACCCACAGAATGGGAGAAAATCTTCACTAACCACATATCTGATAGAACGCTATTATCCAGAGTGCACAAAGTATTTAGAAAAATAAACATCAAGGAAACAAATGGGCCAATTAAAAAAATGGGCCTTGGAATTTAAAAGAAACTTTACCAAGGATGAAATTAAAATGTCTAAAAAATATCTTAAAAAATGCTTCATATCCTAAGCCATCAGGGAAATGCAAATCAAAACTTCCCTGAGATATCATCTCACCCTTCTCAGGATGGCAAAAATGCACAAAAAAACAACACCAAATGCTGGAGAGGATGTGGAGAGAGGGGAACTCTCCTACACAGGGAGTGCAGGCTCATAAACCACTGTGGCAAGCTGTCTGGCAATTCTTAAAGAAGATAAAGATTGAAATGCCATGTGACCCTGCTATTCCACTTTTGAGAATAACACCCCATATAGCAAAAATCCATCTCAATAGCACAAGCACGACCATGTTCATAGCAGCACTGTTTACAATAGAAAAAGTCATGGAATCAGCCCAAATGTCCAACAGTTGACGAGTGGATAAGGAAAATGTGGTACATTTATACAATGGAATACTACTCAGCCATCAAAAGTGATGAATTAATGCAATTTGCCGAGAAATGGATGGAATTAGAAACAATTATATTGAGTGAAGTATCCCAGACACGGAAAATTAAGCACTGTATGTACTCCCTAATAGGTAGCTCCTAATACCAAACCCACTTACAGACACTCAAAGACAAATCTCTGTAATACCTGCAGTAACTGTAAAGATTATAAACAAGAGGGATGGGGAAGGAGGGCCCCACCAGAAACAAGGAGTGAGGGGACCATGTTACAGCAGAGAAAATAGGCCACCATCAAGGACTGCAAGTAAGTAATGAGACATCTGGTTAAGTTCACAGACTTTCCTTCCTGATCACTTGCAACTGATGGGGTATGATGTCACTAGAAGGGGAGGGCATATAGGCTACCTGATAGAAAGTAACCATTTTGCAAATGGGTGATTGACCCCTCTTGCACCGTGGTCTCCTACTTTTGTTCCATCTACCTTTGAATATACTTTTATAACAAGACTCTAATTTAACAGGTTTTTATCTCTGGCCAGGGGGTGACATCCAATACCCACCAGGATGGAGCCAAGGGCATTGCAGGAGCAGCAAAACCGAAAAAAAAATCAACAAGCCATAATTCAGAACATCAGAGACTTTATATCAACCACCTGGAACTGGGCCAGCCTAATCTCTCCCCATCCTGAAGCTCAGGGAAATTTTCGGAAGAGGGGGTGGTAAGATTGTAAGAGCACAAGGATGGGAGCAGTAATGATATGCAAGATACTCCACACAAGTTAGGGACAAAGCAATCATAATAGAACTTTGTGTCCAAAACATTATTGACCCCACAAAGTCTAGCATGGACTAAAGGCACTAGAATCCTTGGAAGCTAGGGACTGACAGTCACAGTAGTGTTCCTATGCTTAAGGGGAACACAAGAAATAGTTCTGGGAAATGCCCCTGGGTCCTTGCACCTCATCAGAGAGGAGAACCCAGAGGAGAGTTTGGCATGCACATTAAAGGATGATCCCAGGATTGGGGGGAAGGCACTGGGGGATGGGAAGAGAGGGGGAGAGGAGGGGTTCAGGGGCAGGTGGAGGGAGGGAGGGGACTGGTGTACCTCTTAAGTTTGTATGAGCTGAAATAATAGTAATAATGAAAAATGTTATAAAAAAGGAAAAATAAAAGATTTTAATTAAAAATATAGAATAAAAATTTAAGGGGGCTGGAGAGGTGGCTCAGGAGTTAAGCCTCTGCCTTTCAGGCGGAAGATCCTGAGTTCAGATACTAGACCCCATATATAGACGCCAGGCAGAAGCAAGGGCGGCCTGCGTTTCTGGTATTGGTAGGGTGGAGCCTGTGAATCCCGGGGCAGAGTAAACTTTGAGGAGGTGGAGGCGCCATGGTGGTTCCCAAATTCGCCCGTGGTTCTACACGCACATACACATACATACACGCGCACACGCACAACTGAATACATGCGCACACACGCACAACTGAACAAATAAAAAAATTAAGATGTTTAAACTTGGTGAGTGCTCATAGCAAATCAATCACTTTTGAGTGTTATTTTCTTCATAAAGGTAGTTTCATATTTAATGGGAAAACAATAGTGAAATATTTCTTCATGCCTAGTTATAAAAGAGACTCCATTTAATGTTTGTTTGTTAGTCAGATAATGTTTGTGTTTATGTTACAGTTAGTTCTATAGGTGTTAAACAGCAGCAAATTAAGCTTTGTAAGTCACTAGGTATATTATGCAAACTTCTGTTTCCACATATTTATTATAAAGGTAATTTTCAATTGTATTTATAAAAGTGAATTTCATGTTAATGGACCTGATAATCAATGCATCCTGAGTGTGTGTGTGTGTGTGTGAGAGAGAGAGAGAGACAGGAGAGAGATAAGCAATGTTGTATGTAAAGCAAATATTAAGTCAACAAATAGTTTCTAGAGAATCTACTCAGGCAATCAAAATAAAAATATTAAAATTTAAAAATATAGAATCTTATCTCAAATTTTCTATACAATCTCAAGAAAATTAATATAATACTTCAAATTATCATGTTAATGTTCAGCCAGTCAAATTTATCAGGAAAAAACAAAAAGGAAATCATTCTGGCAGAGATGTAAACTCTCTTTTTTGCCTTAAATACATAAGGTATAATTGTCATGATATATACTTTATTTATATCATTTTAAGCTTTAGAACATTGTAGCAAATAATAAAGTCCTACATGTTTCCTTAGCCAAAATTAGAAATTAACTCAAGCAACAAATTTTAAAGTATATTAATACTAAAGATGATTTTCTTTAGTTATTATGAGATAGTATATAAAATAATATAATAAAGATTGTTTGTCTGGAGAGATAGTTCAGTCTGTATACTACTTGCTATGCAAGCATGAGGACCTGAGTCAAATCCTTAGGTCCAATATAAAATGAGCCAGGTTTGGTGCAGTGTTTCTAAGTTCAGCACTGTGTGAGTGGAAATACGCCAGTCTCTGGGATTCACTGGCCATCTAGATTTTCCGTTTGGTGAAATACAGACTTAGTGAGAGATTCTGACTCAAAATACCATGGCTGAATAGTTTCTGAAAAAGCACATCCTAGATTTGGCTCTGACTTCTACTTTAATACACTTACAAATGCTAATGCATTTGTACAAATGTGTATAAATGCATTAGCATGCACAAGTTTACACCCACATATATGCAAACAAAAACAAAAACCTAAAAGTAAAAAAATAAACAAATAACTTAGAGCTGGGACATGTCTCAGTGGTTAAAATGTTTTTCATGCAAATAGGACTAGAATTCAACCCCAGAACCCATATAAATGCAGAGTGGAATTAATTCCAATATCAGGACTCAGAGACTGAAAATTAATAGAACAAATTGCCAAGAGATACCAGCTGCATCTTCAACTATGGATTTAATTGAGAATAAGGCAGAAATATGATGGAGGAAGAAGCCTGACACTGTTACATGCATATAGTGTCATATGTCATAGTGTATACATATAACCTCCCCATACACACAAACACACATACAAATGCATAGAAACACACCCACACATATGACATGAAAATAAAAATATTCTATCACTTTAAAGTCAAATGTCAACCATTAAACAAACACACATTTTAAGTTCCAAAATACTATTAAATAAAAATTTCACAAATTCATATTATGTGTAAAATTAGCAAGGAATTATAAGCAAGATCTAGCTATTGCAAATATAATTTGATACTTTTAATGCACAGAAATATATACTTAAACAATGCAGAATTAATATAAAGAATCTAATATTTTCTCTGAAGAATTTTTTTAATTTTCTTTTTTTTATTCAATTGTGCATGTGTGCGTGTGTGCTCTCATGTGTGTGTGTATGTGTGTGTAGAACACAGGTGAATTCGGGAACCACCATGGACCGCCTCCACCTCCTCCTTGTTTATTCTCGGGATTCACAGGCTCCACCCTACCAGGACCAGAAATGCAGGCTGGTCCTGCTTCCTCCTGGCGACTATATGTGGGGTTTAGGATCCGAATTCAGGACCTTCCGCCTGCAAGGCAGATGCTTAACCCCTGAGTCACCTCTCCAGTCCCGAAGAATCTTAAAAATAGATAAATAAGGCCATTATAGAAGGAAAGTCTGTAAGAGGAGGGAAATAAGGTGAGAGGTTTTTAAAAGGAGTAAGAGGGGAAAAAAAACGCAATTGGCTCAGGGTAAAAGAGAGATCAAGGGCCTAACCCAGTTGTGAACACTACAAGCTACTACAACTCTAGTAAGAAGAATCAAGGGGAGCAGCTGAGGCATGTAAAACACATGTAAAGCACATCTGAACAGGCTCTAAATCCCTTCATGTCAGGGTACTCATGCCTGATACTGTAAACCTATCTAAATAATAGTAGAAGTAAATAGACAGGAAGAGAGATCTTAGTGTTAACTATAAAAACTTGATAATAAAATACCATCTAGACATTCCTTTTTTAACCCTCAGATAAGAAAAGCTCTCAGAGCTCAGCCAGGATGCACCTTATTGCAATGGAGCACTAGTAAGGCAGATAACCACTTCTGGCCAGTCTGCAGAATATTGGTGAATCTGGAATGTTCAACTCTAGCGGGTACATCAAAGCCTTACCCCACACCAAGGCTCAAGGTTATAAAAGCGTAAAAGTGAGGGTGAGGTACTTCTGATTAACACATTGCAGCCAAGACAGGACTGCTGTACCCTGAAGTTCATTGCAATGAAAACTTCTACCAACAGATCTATACAATGGACCATATATCAATATTCCCCCAAGGATTAACCGGGGTCTTAGAAGAAACAATTGCTCTCAGAGAATATCTTGGGGACAGACACTGGACAAGGGGAGAGAAACTTCCCCACTTACGACTTAACCCACTGAAGAACCACATATAGTACAACAGGAATCAGACTTCCATAACAACATAGGCACCCCAAAAGGAATCTTGTAATATTCACAAGCAGAGGGACGTGAAGTGGGTGGGACACAGTAGGATTGGTGAAGGGAGGGGAATGTGGAATATGGGTGTGTGGAAGGAGAGAGCGGCAGAGAAGGCAAGGGGGCAAACACATAAACTCATTTTGTTTGTAAATAAAAAAGTTAGTATTAAACTGTAGAAATTAAAAGAAAAAATAAAACATTAAAGAATGATAAAAATTGTACAATAATTATATTATTCAGACAGCTTGTGAATGAAGTTTGGGAGTTGTTATTTAAAATAATTATCTTAATTTATTGAGAACACAAAGTGAAAAAAATTAAACGTAACATTCTTCAAAATGTTCAAATTTTTCTTTGTAGCTAAACTCACAAGTGAATAAATTCAGTGTTAATTTCTCGAAAACTGCTTTGGTAGGTCATGTAAGTCAGGCATGCTTGAAAAGATCAAGCAGTCTAAGAACCATTAAAAGCGCCTTTCAGGCCTGTGACCCTAAGTTAGGTAATAGCAGGAAGTGTGGTCTGGAGATATGTAAATATCTCCAAGTCACTGCTTTGCAAGCTTGAAGGCTTCAGCTTAATGACAAGAGTCAGCAGCTGGACTAAGCGATAGCTTTCTGACCATAATCAAGCATGGCAAGGTACACACTTTATGTGTGTTTGCTCTGCTGCATCTCCTTGTGTCAGAGGGCAAAGGAAAGATACAGCATGACTTTGCATTATCATAATAACCGAGGGACACAGGTGTCATGAATGTACCATCATTGTGAAAATCATAACATACATTTGGGTTTTTTTCTACTTAATGGTTAAATAGAAATTCTGCAGTCAGAGCTCAATATCTTCAAATGACCTGTTCCCTTTCAGCAGAAATATATGTCAAAGTTTTGTTAGAGCTCTTTAGTACATTAGAGAGCAGACAAATCAAAAACACAGCTATATATTCCAGCTGTTCACTGTAATGGCATGAGTAATTTCAAAAATTACAGAACCTCTTTAAGTCCCAGTAATCTCCTTTATGAAATAAAAATAATTATGTGCCCTCTTGTTGTGGTGAAGAATGTTAAATAATATAATATGTACAATCTCCTTAATAAAGTGGCTGACTCATTGGGAACTTTACTAAATGTTGTATACATAGACAAAAGAATGTACTCTGGCCTGAGAGTGGTTGAATTCAAAATAGTGTTTCAATTTGCCAGTTGTAACAACAGGCAGGCTTCAGTTGTTTAACCTGTCTCTCACTGGATAACTCTGCAATCTATACTCTGTACATTGTACTCCTTGGGACTTTTAATAAAAATGTGCTTTCTGTGATGCATACAAGTAAGTAATGGCTAACACTAGCTGTTGTCTAGATTTTGAGTCACAGAGAACACACATTTTTGGTTAGGTCTAGCATGATCGGTATAGCTGAAGAAGGAGATCTATCCTGGATGTGGGCAGTGCCATTATATGGGCAGTCATCTATGGTATACTATGAACGCAAAAATAAATGAAGACGGAAAGAAAGCAAAGCACCAATACTCATCTTTCTGTACTTCCTGACCATAGGATACAATGTTATCAGCTGCCTGAAACTCCTCCTGTCATGTTTGTCTAAACCCACAGTCAGTTGTCTATAAGCCCAGCACCCAGGAAGCAAAGGCGGAGGGATCTAGAGAGCTGGTTACCTAGAATAATTGAATTTGGAGAGCTGATGGTTGAGAAAGAGATTGTGTGGGAATATAAAAAGTGGAAAGCAAATGAAGAAGATACTTATGTCAACACATATGAACACACATACGCACATACGCACACACGACACACATTCATACAAATACTGAGACAAAGAATAAAAACAAATAACTCTAATGCAAATTTGAGTATAATGTTAACTGTTTTTAGGAAATGGAAATGTCTTAGAAAATGTATAGTATGTGTTTCCTGTATTGTCACCATAATAAATCAAAATGTTTGCCCAGAGAACCCAAGGAAAGCTCTTCCTTTTGAATATTTTCTAATACTAATTATATATGCAGTAGTCCTATACTATTAACTTAGTAGTTTTTTAGCATAATTAATTATTAGATATTTTCCCAAGTGAAGATATATTAAATTATAGAATCAAAAATACACCTCTCCTATATTCTCATCATTTAACAAATTTCGTATCATACCTATGGTAAAATTCCACATTTGTGCAAAAGTGAAGTGTCTTGTATCATATTTGAAAATTCTCATTGCAAAAGCATTTATATTATTTAGGAAATCAATAAGGTAATTACTCTTGAATTTAATGTGAAATAATAGTTTTTCTAAGTTCCTAAAATAGAAATCATACATATTTACCTACATATATTTTAAATGTCATATAATTAAACAAACTGAAAGCAATTACGAAGTTATATGAATTTGGCTTGCCCTCAGAAGCTATTTCTTATCAAGGAAAGTGTCTTGATCTTTTAAATTCAGCCCCCAATTATTCACTGAAAGTGTTCTTTGCCAGGTGAAATTCAAGCTTTCCTGACCAAATCGGCTCCATATAAAAGGTCAATGATGTGGGAATTTCCCAGTCAGCACCATGACTGAAAACTTAGAGAATGAATAGCTGATATAAGCATGGAGGCAACAAATAGCATCCATTGTATGTATTTGTCTGTGGAACATGTAGAATCTATGGCAGAAATTTGTGCTTGAAATGGTGCATTGCCCAAGCAATGCCACAAGAGAGGACCTCATATTTTAGAAGGAATTCCAGGTAATAAGTATGAATTTGAAGGAATTATTAATGCTAGTCAGTGATCAAAATATATTGGAATATTGCATTTGTTGTAACTCAGAAAAGAGGCTGCTATCGTTGTAGATCTGGCAGAGGCAACTGATTGACTGAAAAAAAGTATTATATTGTTTTTATCCCCATTATCAGAGTTTATAACATGAATGAAAGAGATGAGAAAAGACCAGTATGTTCATAAGCAATGATGTTAACAGAGGTAATCTATTGTCCACATCCTTATGACACTAAAGAATATTAATAATACTAGTTAGTAATTCATCACAGGTAGAATGATGACAAGAAGATCATAGGACTAAGTTAAAAAATTTGGGGACAATATCAGGATGTCAATATTAGCATATAGACTGAAACAGAACTAGGGAGGGCTGGAGAGGGCTCAGGGGTAAAGAATCTGTCTCCAAAGCAGCAGGTCCAGTGTTCTGATCCCAGGTCCAATGTAAAATGCCAGGCAGAAACAACAGCAGCCTGGACTTGAGTCACTGATGACTGAAGAACCTGGGAAATCCCAGGGCGAAGCAAGAAGGTAGAAGTAATCCGGGATGATTCCTGAAGTCACCCTTGGTCCTCCACAGGGACATACAAACACATACACACACACACACACACACACACACACACACACACACACACACACACACATATATATATATAATAAGTAAAATTAATTTTAAAAAGAATGAAACAGAACTATTAAAGTTGAATCTGTAAACATTAAGAGAATCACAAAGGTAATATTGAATCAGACCAAAAAAAATAGGTATTTTAGAAATAAAGCATGGGAATTATCATTTCTTATAGTAGAACACAGTTCTTAAACAATGAAATATTTCAAAAGTACACTAGTTATCAAACTCAACAACTCATGATAAAGTTAAGTTCTGCACTAAAATACTAATCAAATAATAATGATGGAAGCAAGCAGCTTAAAATTTAAATATTGAAGACTCTACTTAAGGAAAGCTGGGGAAATGGCAGTTATAAATCTTACAAACTACGAAAAATCACAGGAGTTGGAATCCCAAGATCTCACGTAAAATGTAATACTAGTCTCAAACCACAAACAATGTCAATCAGCTAACCAGCCAGACTAGTCTTGGGATTAGAGGGCATTTTTCCAAAGAAAAAGATGGAAGATTGATTAAGGATAATCCCAATATCAAACTCACATTTCTACATGCAGGAGAACACAGGTACATGCCTATCTCATTCACACACACACACACACACACACACACACACACACACACACACTTATCGACATTGTATACATATATGATGCACACATATACAGAGAAAATAAATGATTCAGGAACTAGCCAAATAAAACTTACTCAAGAATACAAATCATATTTATCTCAGGTTTACATTCCTGTTTCCATAATAAATACAGAACCCAAATATTTTAGGAGCATAAGGATTTTTAGCCATTTAGATTATAATTTGTCATTACAGCAAAAGAGAAATACCAGGATAGCCAAGAATACTACTCTTGTAGCATCTACTCAAAGAGTAGAGGTACAAGGATCTCTTTTGTATGCTTTGATTATTATGCCGGCTTTCCTGACTACCAAATTCTAACTCATTCCACATCTCATCTACTTCTCCAAGGAATAGAATCAATTATATTGTCTGGATTTTCTCACATAAATTATATTTAACTCCTATAGTTTTGTCCAAAGTTTCCGTTTACTATATAGATAATCCTTCATAAGTGGACCCAAGAGTGAATCTCACAAATGATAAGCTGACACTTATAACATGATCATCGCATAGATGTATAAAAGACTTTCACAAAAATCTAACATTATTCCAGGATGAAGTCTCTTTAGAAACAAAAGAATTGAAGGAACATTCTTCATTACAACAAATGCTCTATATTACAAGAGTACAGTCAACATTGCACCAAATAATTAAAACCTTAAAACAATGCCTCTAAAAGAAGAAATTGCACAAGGGCATCCTTTTCAATTCTTTAAGACAATACTGGAAGTCTTAGTGAGGTCAATAAAGAAATAAAACAGACTATAGGAGTACAGAAGTTATGTTTCCATACACTATAAACTAATCTTTTTGTTTTGCTTTGTTTGCTAAAATACTTTTGTATTGTGAATGAAGACATGGCCAATTTACATGTAACTTTTTTATTTTTTAAATCATTTTTACTAATAAATATTTAGTTTTGGTAATTGCAAACATAATGGGTGGTTGCCCTTGACCACCTCCCTCTCTCCCCCTTAACATGTTTTCGTTGTTTTCTTAAATTAATTTTGCTTTTATTTTTACTTTTTTGCAACCACATACATTTAGACAATACATTTTGATCACAGGTACCTTTATCTCCCTCCTGCTTCTCCTGTATATTTTTCTACCATGTCCACCTCCTGCCTTTATGTCCTAATTTTTTTTAAATGGACAATATAAAATAATATGTAAGCAGTAAAAGAAAATACATTAAGGGTATAGATAGTATTGATTCAGCTCCCAGTTCTACACGGTTAAGAATATATGATAAAGCTGAAAAGTAGCAATTTTTTCCATCTTCTGTAAGATTAAATTCATGGTGCTAGCAAATGGAGTCCCAGCCCACAGGAGGCCATCCTCATGTGGGTGCATGGAGATCTGGCCCTCTAGAGGTTCTTCTCATTGTGTGCACATGGAGCCTACTCCATGAGATGCCTTAATGTTGATAGTACACAGATATGGAATTCAGGATTTTGGCAGGCAATGTGGCACATCAGGCTATTAATCATTCAGCTGTCAACATATCAGAACATTGAATGTACAAATAGTTTCATCTCCTCTTTGCCATTGTCTGATGCAGATGGCATGCAGCAGCCATATATGCAGTGCCTTTAGAGGCAGTCAGAATCTAATTTTTCCAGCACTTATAAACACTGAACTTTTAAGATATTTACTAGACATTTGAATTTCACCCTATGAAAAGTTTGTTTCTAGTTCTAGGGGCCATTATTTTTAGTTGGGTGTTTTACCTCTTCAGTGTTTAATTTTTTGAGTTCTTTTTTTACTCGGGATATTAGTTATTAACTGGATGTGTGATTAGAAGACATTTTCTCCCATTCCATGGGCTGCCTTTTTACCTAATTAACAATATCTTTTGTTTAACAGAAGCTTTTTAAGTCATGAAAACTCCTTGTGGAATGCTGGTCTTATTTCCTGTGTTCTTGGGTCTTCTTAAGGAAATTCTGACAAAAGCAAATAAGTTAAAGTGTGCTCCCTACTCTTTCCTCTGAGTTGAATAGTCTCTGCTCTAAAATATAGATCTTTGGTCTATTTGGAGTTAATTTTTGTGTGAGTATTAGATAAGGCTCCAGTTTCCCTATCCATTAAGGAATTGCAAATTAAAACCACATTAAGATATCACTTCACTCCAGTCAGAATGGCTAAGAACCAAAACAAAAACAAAAACAAAACCAAAAAATTTCAGTGAAGATTCAGGGAAGAGTTAGCCCTCATACATTCCTTGTCAGAACATGAACTTGTAAAACCCTTTGGAGATCAGTATGGAGATTCCTATAAAAGTTAAAAATTGAAATACCATTTGACCCAGCTATAACATTCTTGGGAATGATCTCAAAGAACATTACATCCTCCTACCGAGTGACATATGCATCTATATTCATAGTAGCTTTATTCACAAGAGCAAAGAAATGGAATCAGCTTGGATTTTCAACAGCAGATGAATGGATAATTTACAATGGATACATACAATGAAATAGTATTCAGTTGTCAAGAAAAATGAATTAATGAGATTTTCTGGTAAATGGATGGAGTAGAAAAAATTATATTCAACAAAGTATCCTAGACACAGACGGAAACTTCATGTTCTCACTTACTTTGAACCTTACGTAAGTTATATTCAAATAGAGACTTTTATATTCCCACAAACTATAAAGAAACATAAGTAAGGTATAGAAGAAGATACCAAAAGAGTGGAGACAAAAGAACACAAGGAGAAAAATGAATAAGGCATCTATGAAAGAAAGGTTTAAAGCACAGGTAAAATTGGGGATTGGACATCATAAGTATTAAGATTGGTCTTGGGTAACCAATTACCTATTTATCAGCTTCTGACCCACCCAACTTTAATGCTAGGGAACACATTCCTGGTGTGGTAAACCTGTTCAAATAATAGAAGAAGGAAAGGAAACAAGTCAGGATCAGAAATATTTATAGTGACTAGGGATACCTGAAAGCAAACAAACACTTCTCATTGTATCCTTAGATAAGAAAAGATGTCAAAACTCAATCAGCATGCAGCCTATTCAATTGGAAGATTAGTGAAGTAGAAAACTACAACTGACCAGAATGTAGAGTATTAGCAATATTAAAATGCTGAGTTTTAACCAGGCCATTCCAATCTCTTCTTATCCTAAGGCTCAGGGATCCTTTTGGTAGAGGGAATGAATAGTAAGACTGTAAAAAATAAGCCTAAAGGTGGGTAGATAAGTTGTCATCCAGATCACCCCAGCCATGGCAAGGTTGCTGAATCTAATAGCTTGCTGCAATAAGATCTAGCCCCACCAGATCTACACAATAGTTGACATATTATACTTACCATGGACCAACAAGGATCTCAGAAGAAATAATTATATGCAATGGGTATTCTAAGGGCAGGTACTGAACAATTGAAGGACAGCATCCCTTGCTGTGGGGTTAACCATTGAAGGATCATTAAAATGCATTGTCCCTCACAAGTACAGACAACTCAAGGGAGTCCTGTGGTCATACAAGCAAAGTTGATCCACACAAATAAAGTGTCACGAGGATGGGAGGGGTGGGTAGATTGGTGAAAGGAAAGATGACTGGGAGAAGGGAGAGGAACATGACAGAAATTCATTTTGTTTGTATTAAAAAATCTTAATAAAATTTAAAGAAAAGAACACTGAACTTATAAACACTGTTTGAACAGAAGAAGTTAGACTGCAAAATTAAAATATAAAAATCACCAAACTTACATCATGTCAGTAACAAAATAGGTATGCCAATGAAGAAATCAGGCAAACAATTTGATTCACAATTACCTCAAAAATGAAACACTGTGTAATAAATATAGCTAAGGAAATGAAAAGCCATTACAGTGAAAACTTTAAAACACTCAAGAGGGAAGTTGAAGAGCATTCCAGTAATCATAAACTATAAAAATCAATATTAGGAAAAATGATAACCAAAGCAATCTACAGTTTCAATAAACTCTCCCTCAAAAAAATGCAAACCATTCTTAACAAAAATAGAAAACACAATCTTAAAATTCATTCGGAAGCAGAAAACCAAAATTACCCAGGCGAATACTTCATTTAACATTGTATTACACAGTCCAAATAGCACACAGAAACCATGGTGGTATTCACCAAAATAAGTATGGATACTAATCTAGTAGAACAGGAAATCCACACATGGACTCAGAAACATAACATCACCTTCTTTTTTTTGCAAAAAAGATGCACAAACTACACATTGAGAAAATTCAACTTCCTGTGCAAATGTTACTAGAACCATTGGATATATACATGAAGAAAAATGGAGCTAGAATCTTATCTGTCTTGTACAAAAGTCAACTTTAAGTATATCAATGACCTTAATGGAAGAGCTAATACTGTAAAACCTTCAGAGGTAAAAGTAGGTAAAATTTTGATTTGTAGACACAGTCAAGGAATTTGTGAATAGGACATTTTTTGAGTAGTAAATAATGCTAACAATCAACAAATGGGGCTTTACATTATTAGAAATTTTCCATACAATAGATGATAAACAAGAGAAGAGAGCCTACAGAATAGGAGGAATCCTTGCCTCCTGCATCTCACAAAGTAAAATATCTTTGACCGAGAAAGTTGTAAACCCAAGGAAGGAACTTAGTGCTATGATTAATCCAATAGTCACAAGATCAAGCTATCTGCTCACTATCTGTGTTTATTCTCATAGACAAAAAATTCTGCTTTCATTCTTTACCACCGTGGCGCTCACACTAGTTCCTTCAATCATCAGGCAGCTGCTCAGGGGTTCCTATTCCTTGCTGAGGAACTGGTGGGTATTGAAAGATTCTAGGAGAGGACCAGTCATTGATTCAGTGTGTAACCAATGTTTAGCCAACAATTCTCCAATGGATATTTCTGAACCCATAGCTAAATAGATGACCCTGATTGAGTTTATCAGGTCATTAAACAAAGTAAAATGTAAAGAGAGTTGTGAGAAAGAGATTTATAGAGAAGATAGTAGCTAAATAGAGAATTCAGAAGAATTTAGAGGTGACAGTGGTCACCTATATGGGCACAAAGAAAAAAAATAATCACACAGACTTCTGAGGTATATTTTCCACACAGTCTCAAGAATGAATTCAGATATTGTGTTAGTTTGGAAGTGTTTTGACTTTGTGGATGATAGAGGCTTGGTTGTTAGTGCCTCATTGTTGGAAAGTAGTATGGATTTTCATGAGAGGGCAGAAAGGCCTTGGCAGAGATCCTTGCTTGGTTCACTGAAAGGGCTGTCTTACTAAATGAGAAAAAATAACACTCCTGGGACCAGAGTTTACTCTCATTAGAGCCAGTCATTGTAAGAATAGTCCCGATCTTTCATTTGTTCTCTGCAAGGTTATAGGGTCTCCGTCTCTGGCATGCACATTAACCATGGTGTCATTGCTGCCTGGCCTCACAGGAGAAAAAAATGATGGAACCACCCAGTATTGGACTTTTGCCCACCCAGACTGAGAGCTAAAGGAAAACTCCTTTCTTTACAATGTAAGACTGATTCAGTTATTTTATGATGAGAATGAAAACAAGGTTTCCTCTGAACATACCTAGAGGAGAAATAGCTGGAAATTTTTAATTGTTTAATAATGGGTCATTTAAAAGGATATGTTCAGTCTCAATATTAATGATAATTGGAAAACCACTCTGTTCTTAATGTATGAAAAAATAAGAATTTTCATGTAATACTCTCTCCTGAACTGGATCATATAATTTGGAATAACACTAGAAAAATATTTGCAAATAATTATGGCTGATAATAAACTTATAGCTAATTTTTTATCAAGTACCTACTGTGTGAATAGAATATGATATGTCAGGAAAGCTACTTAATAAAGCTTTCTATTGAGCAATAAGATGAAATTCTCTATTTCTCAAATTTGGCTTCACTGACCTTTCCAAATAATATGGTCAATCTTCATTAGTATTGAATCTATTATTCATTCAGCTGGCTGTTCTCAAACATTTGGATAAAAAACTATTTTATAAGTGGCAAAATCCTGTCTATGCATTTGCATGATTAGTATTTTTCATATTATACTATAAAACAAATAGAATTTTAATATATGTATTAGCTCAGCTAATGCAACAAAATCATTGAATGGAAATGAGAATTACATATTTTGAGAAAATAATCATAATTTTTAAAATTTATTTAATGGGTGAAGTGGCATGCAAAATATTTTGATAAATTATTTAGGTTTCAGCTTAATAAAATGTGGGAAGCTTTCACTTCTGATTCTGCATTCAATTTGTGGAAACTTGTTTTGTTTTATTGATGTAAACATAGCCTTCCTCAACACTCATAATACAGAAAATATTTCATTTAATTATCAGGTATGATTTTATCACATATTGTCACAAAACTTAATTATATGATAGTTTATTAAATATTGGTTACTATGTTCACTTTGGAACCATGTTAATATAAATTTGTAATCAATATTTTATTGGTTTATTATATTTGAATGAGCTTTCACTTGTTTTAGTTTATGTCAGCATGTACCATGTCTGGTTCAACACCTGTAAAATATTTGAAAAAGCAACTATATTTAGAAAAACAGATAGCATCGTGAGTGCCTTAGCACTGATATGCAAACATACATACATAAATTCTAGTGGATGAAAAAACTATATGGTGCTTTAGTATCAAATTATATTTGTTAAAGTGAAAAATACAGGACAAAAATAAGTCAAGCATAAAGAATGCAAATATAGCTAATCTTGACAGAAAAAATAGAAAGTACTGCCTTATTTGTAAAAAAAACAACATTAATATGATAATCATTGATTAGTAGTTTCTAAAAAGAAATTCAAGTTGTCTATATTTGACAGAGCTATTTCAATGTTCACTATGTATATAATTACCATTTTATGTTCTTGTAATCTTGTTAGAAGATCTTGTCTTTATGTCATTTTCTCAAAAGTTAGGAAGAAACTTATATATACCAAAATTCATGGATCAAGAGGTTTATATAATTGAAGACTCTATCATTAAGAAATCATTTGAAATCATTATAGAATCACTTGACATTTCAGAGTTTTCAAAATGTAGATATAATCACATGTGCGCATGTATGGCATATGGATTAAGAAATTCTTGATTTTAAAAAAAGTTAACATGTCCCAACATGCTGTTAACTCTATTGCTGTGTTGTAATGCTAAAGGGTGTAGTTAAAAAGTTGAATGTGTATTTTCATTATTAGTAAGTTAACTTTTAGTACAAACATTAACACTCACTTGGAATTGTTGAACTACTTTTATGTATTAATGGGTTAAATATACTATTGCTTTATTTACAAAATTTTGTGGTTTTCTAATATTTATTTTTACTAAGGAACCACATTTTTCTTGTCCCTTATTAGTTGTTGGGATGTAGGATATTTCACTTTCTTTGCTATCATGATTATGAGAGAACAGATTTGTCTTTGGTATCTTGATTTTATTTCTTTTGCACAAAATATCAAGCGGGGATTGCCATACCATTATTATTGTCTACTTTTTGATTATTTGTGAACATCCATATCATTGTGCACAATAAGTGACAGATAGATAGATAGTTAGATAGATAGACAGAAAGACAGATAGATGGCTACAGTATGCAGAAGTTCATTTTGTCCTTACATTCTCATGAGCTTTTGTTACTACTAGTTTTCCTGAAGAATCATTTTTTTAAGATTGTTTTACATGTATTTGATGAGCATTGGTAAGTTTCATTTTGAAAAATATAAACTTAAATCTGCTTCCATTTTTTAATATTTTGTTTAATATTTACTATTTATTTTTATATAAAACATGCTCAGGTGCATGCCATGAATGCTATGGCACATGGGTGAATGTCAGAGGACTACTTTGGGAAGTCAGTTCTCTCATTCCAACATTTGGGCTTTAGGGTATTGAAGTCAGTTTTCCAAGTTTGCCAGCAGGTACCTTAAAGACTGAGCTATCTACCTATATCTGACCATTTTTACTGTGCTTATTGTTGAGTTTTTTCAGGCCCATATTTATTCTAAATATCAACCCTTCTCAAATGTACAACTTGCATCTACCACTTTCTTTCTGAATGCGGCCCCTTAACCCTATTGGATATTGCTAATAATGCAATTGACTTCTCTGACTTCTCAATTTTAGCTTCTGCTTCCTACATTTTTGTGATTGTATCTGGAAAAGCAACACATGCACCATTATCCTGTTCTCTTAGTTATATTCAGAGAGTCGGCTCTATGTAGCGTTATTTAATCTATTTTGAGTTGGCTTTTATAAAACTTCATGTGTACTTTATCACCCAGTTTATAATAGTAAATTTACTTATGTGAATATGTAATTATACGACGAAACAATAGCAAATAATTAAAATATACAGATTTAGTGCAGACCATTTTAACTCGAAATCTTGAGATTCAGGGATCTGCTTTTATTTATTTTTTATTTTTTTAAACATTTTTTATTATCTCTGCTCATTAAGCTCAAGCTTAATAGGTACACCAGTTCCCTCCCTCCCTCCTCCTCCCCCCGACCCCCTCTGCTCACCCTCCCCTCACCCCTCCCTTCCCACCCCCCAGTGCCTCCCCTCCCCCAATTCCCGGAGAATCCTTTAATGTGCATGCTAAACTCTCCTCTAGGTCCTCCTCTCCGATGACGTACAAGGACCCAGCGGCATTTCCCTGAACCCTTTCCTTCGTTCCCCTTAAGCATAGGAACACTATTTTGGCTGTCAATCCCTTGCCTCCAGGGATCTTGGTGCTTTTTGCAAATGCTAGACTTTGTGGGGTCAATAGTGTGTTGGACATTGTGCAGGGCATGCAAAGTCCAATTATGATTGCTTCGGCTCTAACTTGTGCGGAGTATCTTGCATATCATTGCTCCTCCCATCCTTGTGCTCTTACACTCTTACAGCCCCCTGTTCTGCAAATTTCCCTGAGCTTCAGGATGGGGAGAGATTAGGCTGGCCTACTTCTAGGTGGTTGATATAGAGTCTCTGAAGTTCTGGATTGTGGTTTGTTGATTTTCTTTTGCGGTTTTGCTGCTCCTGCAATGCCCTTCACTCCATCCTGATGGGTAATACAAAGCTGTTAAACTAGAGGCTTGTTATACGAGTATATTCAAAGGTAGATGTAATAAAAGTAGGAAACCACAGTGAGGGAAGGGTCAATCACCCATTTGCAAAATGGTTACTTATTATCTGCCAGACTTTATGCCCTCCCCTTCTGGTGAGATCACACCTCCTCAGTTGTAGATGATCAGGAAGGAAAGGTCTGTGAACTTAACCAGATGTCTCATTGCTTACTTTCAGTCCTTGATGGAGGCCTATTTTCTCTGCTGTAACATGGAGGGACCTGCTTTTAAATGGACTTTTTTCTTTTATTTGCCATGAAAGCACATATTATCCTGGTTAGCTCTGTTAACCACCTTTACAAACTCTCATTTGGTCAGTATTCTATTAAAGGTGAAATATGTAAATGCTTCAGAGGATCGAGCAAATTCAGTTGTGAGTTCTGACTTTCCAGTGGATCCAGATACCACCCGTATATAAATGGACTTTTTGTATTCTTACAAGACTTACAGAACTCTTGTAATATCTACAAAACAGTAAAATTGACATGCAATTTAAGTAAAGACTAATGACTGTTTTGTGTTTCCTTCATGATAGTTAATGTCAAATAGCCAATAGCATTTTAACAAACCAATGAAAAAACAGGGAATACTTCATACTAGACTCAGTGTAGCTTGGTAGGAAATTTTTAAGGAAAGGATAGTACATTATGTGATTTGGAATTGGCTATGTGGTGGAAGGTTCCAAATTCTGTGAAAAATCTTATTATAGATCATCCACCTGTGATCTAGCACTCGTCTTTGTCCTTCACAAATCACTAAACATGCCTGTCTTCTAATCATCAACAGCAAAATCAACCATAAAGATCCAGGAGCCGAAAAGGAAATTTTACAGGCAATACCTACTGCAAGCCCTAATTAACCTTTGTCTGCAGGAACTGAAATTAAGTTCTGGTACAGCTTGATCAAGGGCATGGTATTGACTAGAGAGCATCGAAAATTTGAGAGTTGTTCCTTCCTCAATATAAGATTAAAAACTAGTGTTAATGGAAATTTGACTACTGTGATTATTTAATTTGTTAGTCATGATTACCTATTAATAAAGGAAATATTCTTTCTCTAAATACATAGCAATAAGGTATGTAAAGTACCTATCAAGCATAAAAATATCAAAATAACATAATTATCAAAGACATGAAAAGTAATATAATGTGATGTTGGTTTAACTTTTAATTTTTATTACTTTTTTGCCAAATTATAAAAGATCATTAGGTACCTCCCTTCTCTCTCCCCACTCCCTTACCCCATTACCTCCTATTGCACATTCCCAAACTTCCCACCCCACCTCCCTCTCACCTCCTTTCCTTCCCTCCTCCTCTCTTGGTGCTTCCAGCTTTCTCCCTGCCATCTTCAGTATCTGTTTATGTGGGTACTGAATTTCCCTCTGAATCATCTACACTAGTGAGGGTTCAGGACTCAGTGGCATAGCTGGGAGCCCCTTCTTGGGCTGCCCGCTAGTATGGGAACTCTATTATGACTGTTTAATCCCTTGCCTCTAAGGATCCCACTGCCTGAAGCCTTCTCCCCTGTAATCCCTGCTAGACATTGAGGGTTGTTGACATGTCAGCCTATTGTCCAGGTCAGGCAAGGTCCAATAACACAATGTGGCTATATCCTGGCTACTGCAGCCCTGACTTGTGTGGAGTATCTTGCATATTATTGGTCTTCCCCATCTTTAGGCTCTTACAATATTGCTGCCCTCTCTTCCACCCAGGTTCCTTGAGCTTTAAGATGGGGAGAGATTTGGCTGGTCTAGTTCCTGGTTAATACTGCTTTATCTTTGATGTTCTGAGTTATGGTTTGTTGTTGTTTTCAGTTATGTTGTTCCTGTGTTACCCCTGGCTGCATCCTGATTGGTTGTCAAGATCATCTCCTAACCAAAGATAAAAGATTGTTTAAACAAAAATCTTAATATAAGAAGAGGCTCAAAGAGAGATGGAACAAAAGGAGTAGGTCACAGAGGGTTGGTTACCTGCTAATTGCCGGTTTCTCTACCTGCCTGACTGGGGAGATCAAACCTATTCAGTCCCAAGTGAACAGGAAGGGAAGCGAGAGTAAGCTGGATCAGATATCTCCCTACTTACAAACAGTACATGACTGTGGCCTAATTTCTTGATTGAAGTGTGTTATTTTGTTATTTTCTTTTGAGGTATTCTCTCCCCTTTTTTCCTATTTATATTCCTTTGGGAATATAGGAGTACTACAGAGTAATTAAGTAGGTTTTTAACTAGGATCCACTTTTAGGGAGTACATTTGGTATCTAACTTTCTATGTCTTGGATAATTCACTCATATAATTTCTTCTAATTCCATCCATTTCCCAGGAAATTTCATTAATTCATCTTTTTTGGTGGCTGAGTAGTATTCCATTGCATAAATGTACCACATTTAAACAAAAACACACAAAATGAGGATTATTGACTAGGTTTTAAGAATACAGAAATTCCTAGCAATTCTTTCATATGATTACATTTTTTCCCAGAAGTACCTAGGAGAGCTTTCCTTTTAAAAGTATAAAGTTGTAAAATTTACATGCCCAGTTAGAGTTACAGCATGCATATGTCTGTGTAGCAACTGTGATTAATAATGGAATATGCTGTCTTTATGCGCATAAAGTAAATTGTTAGAATTATTAAATCAGAAATTTCCAAATAAGTTATCTGTCTTTCAACACCTAGTGTTTTATTCAGATTCTTTCTTTGATTTTCTGTGCCTTTTCGAATATTTTATATTCTTCATGTTGAGTGATATTTTAGTGCCTTTTTCCTTGTGAAAATAGTTTATGTTCAAACAATTATTTGTACCATGACTTTTCAAAAACTTATTTTCAAAATCAAAGCTAATGTTAAAATTTATAATCTCTGGCTAAAGAGATGGCTCAGGGGTTAAGACTCTGTCTCACAAGCAGGTCCTGAATTCAGATCCCAGGTCCTATATAAAAATACCAGGAAGAAATGATGGCAGTCTGCACTTCTTGCTCTGGTGAGTGGAGCCTGGGAAATCCCAGAGCAAAGCAAGGAGGTAGAAGCAATCCAGAATGATTCCTGAAGTCAACTTTGGTCTTCCACAGGGATGCACAGTACCCTCTGATACACCCACACACATAAACACACACACATACACACACATGATTAATAAAATCTTTAAAAAAATTATTATCTGTGTTCAGTGTTATTCTCCTAGAATCACATATTTGGAATTTCCAACCTCATTGAGGAGGATGATAAGCAAAAATGCACAGAAAATATATAGCATAATATTGAAAAATATTTTTACTGCTTACATCAAAATCAAAATTGCAATACTAGAATTAGGCATTGAATTTCAAATACAGCTTCATACCTCCAAGGAAAAGTAAAGCAGCAGTTTTATACATTGTGGTAAGTGATAGAATGAACAGTCTTTTTAATGCCCCAGGAAATGAAATCTGTAGAGACAGTTACATATTCGTTGAAAGAAAACACTAAATTTATAACCTTATATTTTATTCAAAATAAAATATAAGGAAAATGAACTTCCAGCATTCATTAAAAAAATTTTCACTTTAAAGTTCTTAAAACTAAGGCAGACTACATTTTGCATATTAGAATGAAAAATATTTATTTTTATTTTTTTAATTTTATTTTTTGTTTCTTCCACTCATACAAAGTTGATAAGTAACCCATTCCCCTCCTTCCCTCCATCCCTCCCTGGATCCCCTTGCTCCCTCCCCATCTTTTCCTTTTTCATTCCCCCTCCCTCCCTATTTTTGAGTGCCCCCCCAATTCCTGGAGCATCCTTTAATGTGCATGTCCCTCTGGGTCCTCCTCTCTGATGAGGTATAAAGACTAAATATTTTGAATCATGGAATATAGAAAACTTTAGAACATTATTAGATTACTTTAAATAAAATCTTCATCTTTAAATGAAGAATGTTTATGGCAAAAAATACAGCCACATTTAAAAGATAAAATTAAAATAAATATTTTCACAGAGGCAAGTCAATTAAGAAACTAAGTAACTAATTTTGCATGTTGATATCATATTTGCTGTTAAACTTTTCATTGACAACTACTGAGTGACTCTACTTTGCCAGATTATATTCTAAATGCATTAACTTTCTCAATTAATTTAATCTTAATAATGTCATGTTTGAAATAATCAAACAAAGGACATGGTTGGTACACACAAGTTAATTCTACATTTTAAAAATGCTACAATATTGGAAATTGTATTATGAGAAGGTGATGAACAAAAGGTAAAAGATCTTGTAAAATGAGCTCTCCCCATAAATCTTAAATGAAAAATTTCACCCAGCCATTTATGAGAAAAAGTGAGGATTATGTAAAGATCTTGGTATGCTTATTGATCCCAGAATGGCCTTCAGCAAACACCACATAATTCTGATGACAATTAAGTGGATATCTTGGTTTCTGTAACTTTTCTCTGTGCTTAATTGCTTGAAGGGACTCGCCCCACATACACCAGAAACATTTTTTCTTTATAAAAGTCTGTTTTGAGAAATGGATTGCTACTACATTGGGGACAAACTGCTGGCCTGTGAAGGAAACTTCCTTTCCGTTTGACAACTTGTGTCTACTGTCCATTACTGTTTGGCACTCTGAAACACTGTCATAAATAAAGTAAATGTTGGAGACGTTTTTAGCTTAAATAAACATAATTTAATGATGGGTTTGCATCAGGGAGTGAAGGGTACCAGAATTTGCATTCTGTCTTCTTGGGCCAGCCCAGGATTTGCCCCAGGGCATGGCCGAGCACATGGGACTAAAGATGATGCTGAAGGCAAGGGTCTTAGGCAAAATCTGATCACATTACAAAGAGCCCTAATTGGCTTATCAGGTACTGACCTGCCCTCTGTGCTGAGTGACACTGAACATAACCATTAGCACCTGTAGGATGTTTTGACCTTTTGACACAACTGGATTCCCATTTCATGCTCTGTGGTCCTTTATCTATATAAGTTCCTTCTCCCCCCCCCCAATAAATTTGAGATTTTTGCCCTGGCAAACTCCCTGTCATGTTGTCAAGTCTCTGAGAAATTGAAGCAGAGGCAGGGACAGTTGATCTTGCTGTTTCATCATAACAACAGGCTGCACAATCATGTGAATGAGTGTGTGAGTGGGCTGAAACACGCCTTGCCGTGGGTGAGTGGATTCTACATTTGGAGCCCGAACGGAGACAATTCCAAGACTGGATGAAACAAAGCAGTCTCGAGGTAAGCTCTTGATCATGGGAAACTTGTCTTATAAGCTGGACCCAGTGCCATCAGCACTCAAGTCCATATTAAGAAGTCGTGGTTTTTCACATCTCTGATCCAGGCATTGCCAGAGTGTGGGAGTTGAATCTTGAGTTGGCTCCGTGGACTCGGGCCAACAACATATTTTCATGGGACACGTGGAATAAAATAGAAGGTCTAGCCAGAGAGTAAGAAAAAAATCATAAGATACCATCTTCCGTGGAATTTTATTCCACAATTTCTGTGCTCAAGATGGGTTTCCTTCTCAATCCAATTCAGCCCGCATGGGGCAAAAGATGCAGGTAGAGAGGGAGGAGCCAGAGCCACTCCAAACTCACAGCGTGGCTCCAGGGGGCTTGGAGCCAACTAGCCATCCCAGGTGCCCCGCAGAGGGGGGGCTCCACTGAGGGGCCGGGTCAGCACAGTGGAGATTTCGCTGGCCCATGGCAGGGAACAGGAAACCTTGGGAAAGGTGGTCATGCCTGCTGCTTAGAGAATGATAACCCATCACTGTGCACGCATGGAGAACATTACACAGAGTTGTGGGCTCCGACTGGGGCCCATGGGACTGGAGAAGCTGCTGTGTGTGAGGCCTGCGCCAGAGACTGTGCACAGTGGGGAGGGGGTTACTGAGATTTGCAGAAGCGGAGGGGGGGAAGGGTGGAGATTTGCAGAAGCGGACCAGCATGTGGGCCAGCATGCAGGAATGAGCTGATGCTTGAGGGAGCGGAGCTTCCCGTTTGGAAGGGCTGTGACACAGCTGCCCACCTGAGGCAAGGATGGGAGGCATCTGCTCTGAGGGCCCAAAAAGGATGTCGAAAAGTTGTGCAAGAGAGTGCCCTGCTCCCTTTATCAAAGGGAAGAGGCTATGAGTGTTCCAAGAACAGGGAGTGGTTCCCTGTATCCAGATTTAACTCTGCTAGGGAGAGAAAGGGATGGAGATGGATTAGAAGGAGATCCACATCCATACACCTTAACAGAAACCCATCCTGAATCCACATGCGGGTACACTGGGCCCCTGCCAGGCTAGAGCAGAGAACCCAGGGATGGAGCCATGTATGCTGAGACGTAGCAAGTACAAACCTATCCTGTTAACTTAAATCCAGGAGGCAATCACCCTGCAGTATAGTATCCTTGGGAAGCAAAAGATTTAAAAGAGTTAAAGTGAGAGGTGCTAGAGGATGGCCCGAATTCTCCTTGGGTTGAGGCCCTCCTTCAAGATCTAGCTCACCAACCCTGTACTACTAAGAACTGGATGGATATGGCCAAAGTGGTGCTCCCCACTCCCACGTTCATTAAGTGGGCAGCGCTATTTAAAGAAGAATGCAGGGTCCAAGCTGAGCGCAATCAAAATGCACAGCCCGGGGTGCCAATAATGCTCGGAATGTTAGCTGGAACTTCAGATCAATTTTCTACTGGGGTCCAGCAGGCGGCCATAGAAGCTCCATACCAGGATCAAGTCCATTTGATAGGGTTAGTGGCATGGAAAAAGCTAGATGAAGGTCCTTCTGAAGCGCCTCTAGCAGGCGTTATGCAAAAATCCAGCGAGATCCTCCCTGAGTTCGTTGACCTGGTGGAAAAAAGCTTCCCTTCCCCCAGGCCCCTAAGGGAACAATTTGCTAAATTGCTGGTATGGGAAGGGATGAATGGGGACCACAAAATAGCTTGTGCAGGTCTTAAGGAGAGGTCCATGGGCAACTGGTTTATTGCTTCACAGGATGTGGGGACTCAAAAACATCACAGTCAGACAGTCGCTGGGGCTCTGGAAACACAGACAAAGCACTGGCCAACACTATGACCCAGGCATTGGCCTTCAGGCATGACACCCAGCCTGTAGGGCCAAGAGGGGAGGGGAAACAATGGAGTTTGTTTTCATTGTGGCCAGATGGGGCATTTCAGGAAGGAGTGTCCCCTGGTCAAGGAAGGGAAGCTGAGGGAGGTAGGAGGGGCTAAGCCCCCTACAACTCCATGCCCTAGGTGCCACAGAGGGCTTCACTGGAGAAGAGATTGTAGATCAAAGTTCGATCTAGAGGGCAAGCCTTTAAACTAGCTCCAGGGCAGCCTCCAACCTTGCTAACCAAAGGAGGAATACAGGTCCTTTACAAAGGAAGACCCCTGAGGATCTTAAATTAGACTGGTCTACAAAAGAAAGGCCTCTGGCTCATCAGACCATTCCCCTGGTAGAAGGTCTCTGTCCTAAAATGAGCATCTTTATTAATGGCAAGCGTTTCCACTGCCTTATAGACACTGGGGCAGATAGAACAGTCCTAAGGAAAGAGGAAATTCCCCCCTCATGGGGCTTAACGACCGGCCCTAAGGTTCTGGGGGTGGGAGAGAATATAGTCAGAAGAAACAGCATCCTGGGTAGTGTGGCAGGATGCTGATGGTTCCAAAGGAGAAGTGCGACCCCTTGTGGTCACGGGGCTCATGGCCAATTTACTAGGGCAGGACTTCCTGGGGCAAACGCAGGCCATCCTGACTACTGATAATAGAGCCTTCTATGAAGACCTGTTAGATCATGAGGAGGCCTCTAGGTTTCTGAGCCAATAGAAACACTGTCTGAAAACAAGTTCTCTAACTTTCATAACTATTGGGGGGAGACTCTAAAAGTTCCTTGGGTTCACCCCCAATTCTAAGGGCCACTGCCCCTTGCAGCCCCCAGATTGAATGGGAACCGGGCAAACCTGCCTGGGTGGAGCAGTAGCCCCTACCCCAAGAAAAACTAAAGGCCCTAGGAGAAATAGTAGATCAACAGCTAAAACAAGGCTCCATCCGCCCATCTATGAGTGTGTGGAATACACCAGCATTTGTTATTAAAAAGTCCTCTGGGAAATGACATATGTCACAAGATTTAAGGTTGATTAACAAACGGAAGAAGCTAGTGGGCACCCCCTTAGAGGGATGCCCTGGATAGCAGCCATACCTTCAGACTATACCTTTCTGGTCATTGATCTTAAAGACTGTTTTTTTTTTTCTATTCCACTGCACCCTGCGGACTGTGAAAAGTTTGCCTTTTCTGTTCCATCTATGAACTTTTCAGGCTCTGACCAAAAGTATGAATAGCTAGTGCTCCCATAAGGAATGGCTAATAGTCCAACCTTTTGTCAGACTTACGTATATAAACGGATTAAGCCATTGCTAAGAGATAAACATATTCTTATATATGTCTATATGGATGATATTATCATTGGACATAGAGATCCAACTAAATTGCAATCCCTTATGCAAGAGGTGATTAACTATTTAAAAAGGGGAAACTTAAGTATTGCCCCTGACAAGGTCCAACAGGTGCCTCCTTTCAAGGTTTTAGGAACCCATTTGACAATTACGCGGGCATCACCTCTCAAACCATTTATAAACGTGCCTGACAATATTACTATTTACAACAATTATTAGGAGAGATAAAGTGGCTCAGGCCATGGGTGGGGATCTCCACGGAGGCCCTCACCCCTCTTTTTAACCTATTGTCTGGCAGACAGCCTGCAGATACAATTGCTTTACAGGAAAGCCACTGTCAGATAATTGAACAGTTCCAGGATGCTCTTAGAGATGCCCAATTGGCTAGCTACAATCCTGAAAAACCTATTGCCGTATGGCTGATTTCAGGAAAAGGGCTCCTTGTAGCACCTCTATCACAGGATGGAGAAATTCTACAATGGATCCGAACATCCCTGGGAAACGCCCCTAGAGTTTATACTGCCACAGATTAATTAACAGATATGATAAAAAAGGGACATAAACAGACTTGTAGACACTATGGTAAAGACCCAGATTCTATTGTCTTTCCATATAGGCTGACTGATGTAGAATGGCTGACTAAATATCACCCCCCATTAGCTTTGGCATTAGAAGGATATTTAGGAGAGATAAGATGCCATTATAGCCCATCTAAATGGGTCACGCCCCTTCAGCGCTTACAGCTTGCTGAGCCCAAACTCTTTGTTAAAATGCTTATACCAAGTGTCCCATATGTGTTCACAGATGCAGGAAAAATTGGATCCGCTTATGCTACCTTTGTTCCAGGAAGTTCAATTCAGCCATACAAACAAAAGTACCAGCCTACCCAGGGTTCAGCTCAGTATAAAGAGCTGTTGGCAGTTTTAATGGCATTAAAGGAAAATGAAGAGGCTATTAACTTATTCTCTGACAGTCTATATATTGTAAATTTACTTCCATGGATGATAAATGCTCATATAAGATTAGATAGCAATCCCATATCGCCCCTTATGGTGGAACTAAAATGTACATTAGAAGGATGAAAAAAGCCTATATATTTACAACATTTAAGGAGTCACTCTGGTCTGCCCGGGTTCCTAGCCTTAGTTTCTTAGCCCTAGCCAGGGAAATGCCTTAGTTGATAATTAGCTTCACAAGAGATATGGGCTCTTAACATTCAAGAAGCTTCTGACTTACGTGGTTTAACTCATCTTAATTGGAGGAGCTTACTCCATAGGTTCCCTCAAGTTCCTATAAAGGACTTAAAAAAATTGTTCAAATCTGCAAGTCTTGTCAACCTTTTCTCCAAGTCCCACCCTTACAGGGACCAGGGTTTAATCCCTGAGGACTAAAACCTAATATGCTGTGGCAAACAGATATATATGCCATTTGTTAAACTTAAATATGTCTTTGTTTCCATAGATACATTCTCTCAAGCATGTTGGGCATCTACACATACAGGAGAAAAGGCTAAATATTCACAGTCGCATTTCTCACAGTGCTTTGTTACCCTAGGGTTACCCAACCAAATTAAGACAGATAATGGCCCTTGTTTTACTAGTCGAACTTTACAGAACTTTTTTCAGACTTGGCATCTTACTCATACCACAGGAATCCCATATACTCCTCAAAGACAAGCCATTGTTGAAAGAAATCACCAATATTTAAAGGCCCAATTACAAAAACAAAAAGGAGGAGAATACCCGCACCAACCACAGCTGGGGTTGGCATTATTTACCATCAACGTTTTAAATTTTCAAAAAGGACAACTTGAATCGAAATTAGAAAAACACTGTGGAAGCCTATCCACCAAACCTTCTGTTAAGGTGTGTTGGAAGGACCCCTTAATTGGGCATTGGAGGGGACCTGATCACTTGATCACTATGGGAAGAGGATTTGGATGTGTCTTTCCAGTTGGAGAGTCTTCCCCGATTTGGATTCCATCAAGAAATCTTAAATTCTATCCACAGGAGGATCCTCATGAAGGAAACCCAAAAGAATCATCCCCAGACTGACAAACCAAACCAAGGGACAAAAAGACCTTGAGGCAGCTTTCTTTGCTTTTTCTCTTTCAGAAACTATCCACAGTGTGCTCAAGAAAGATGTTAACTGTAATCCTTACAGGCCTAATTAATACCTTGCCCAGATGGATTCAACCTGGATTTGACCTAACAATTGAGAAAAATTGTTCTTTTAATAACTATATCGCTTAAGTGGTTTTTTTTTTTTTCAGCATATCTCTCAGCAGTGCTTCAGGCGCTACAGGCATCTATGGCCTTTTGAAAATCCATGTCACGCCCCCAAAAAGTCACCTGCTGCCATGCCTGGTGCTGATGCCAACCCGTTTTCTCTACAATGTGCATAACTCCTGCCCAATGAAAAAATCTCTCCGGTCTAGGTAACCTGTCAAATGCAGTACATGTCCAACGTGCGATACAGGCCTTAAAGTACGGCTCGAACCTCCAAGGTTAAGCCAACCTCATACAGAGGACTGGTAGTCAGAGATGGGCAAGTGGAAGCCCAGCCGTGGATCAACCTAAGACAGGACTTGTAGTATTATACCTGGAGACTATAAGATCCCATGTAGGTTTTTTCACACTTAAGATAGGCACAGCCACTCAAGACCATTTGCTCTGCTTAGTTGCAGGTAGCCTCCTGGACTGTCTCTTACTAAAACAAAAGGGGGAGATGTTGGGCCCACCCAGAATTTGCCCCAGGGCATGGCCGAGCACATGGGACTAAAGATGGCACTGAAGGCAAGGGTCTTGGGCATAACCTGATCACATTACAAAAAGCCCTAATTGGCTTTCAGGTACTGACCTGCCCTCTGTGCTGAGTGGCATTGAACTTGACCATTAGCACCTTTAGGATGTGTTGACCTTTTGACACAACTGGATGCCCATTTCACGCTCTGTGGTCCTTTGTCTATATAAGTTCCTTCTCTTCCCCCCAATAAACTTGAAGTTTTTGCCCTGCCAAACTCCCTGTCATGTTGTCAAGTCTCTGGGAAGTTGAGGTGGAGGCGGGGACAGTTGATCTTGCTGTTTCATCATAACAACAGACTGCGCAATCGTGTAAATGACTATGTGAGTGGGCTGAAACATGCCACGCCGTGGGTGAGTGAATTCTACATTGTCTGACATTTATAAGGCTTAAGGCATCTATGCCACATGCACAGAGTCACTCTTGAGGAGAAAAGCTGATTCTAGGTATTAATTAGTGTGTATCAGAAAATTAATAGTTAGCTTTGGTGTTTCTCTTATCATTCTAAATTTATTCTTAGTTTGTCTCTTAATGTGCATTTCTATGCTTTGTTTGTTGAGAAAATTTACATAAAAGTGCTTAAGCATTCTTGTTATGAAAACATAATGCACGCTGTCTTGAAAATGGCATTTTCCAATTATCATAACTTAGGCAATGCTAATAAATGCAAGTATTTTCAAATATACAGAATAGTTTCCATGGCAATCCTCTCCATCCATAGAGAAGTTCTCCTGGAACAGCCAATTCATTTTGTTAGCATAGTTCTTAGAAATTGGATGGAGATGAAGTCAGAAGTATGCATAGGGTGAGAAAACAAAAACATTTTACCATGGGTAGTGAAAAAGAAAATAGTGCTGCAAATTGGCAGATATAAGCTGTACATCTGAGATATTAGAGATATTATGATCTGATACTAGTTTACCCAATTGTTATTAGCTGCAGTAATTTTCATAGTACTTATGTTTATTTTTTATGCTTTAAAAGTTTCATATATGTTCAGAATGGATTCAAATCATTTACACCACATATTACATGATCTTTTTCCCAAGTACTTATTATGAATTTGTGGTGTTCATGTTTCATAGCGGTTACCTGCATCACTGTGTCTGTGTACTTATTGAAATATAGGTGATCTGTCAATTGGCTCACCACTGAAAAAAGTAATTTCCTCTACCACATCCTGAAGTAACAATCAATAATTCCTCAGAAATGTGTGGAGCTGGGGCTGGAGAGGTGGCTCAGGGGTTAAGCCTCTGCCTTGTAGGCAGAAGGTCCTGAGTTCCGATCTTAGACCCCACGTATAGATGCCAGGTGGAAGCGGGGGCGGCCTGTGTTTGTAGTCCTGGTAGGGCGAGCCTGTGAATCCCAGGGCAGAGTAAACAAGGAAGTGGAGGCTGTCCATGGTGGTTCCTAAATTTGTCTGTGGTTCTACACACACACACATACATACACACAATTGAATAAATAATAAAAAACAATAAAAAAATGTGTGGAGCTTCCTGAAATCTTATCCTTTTCCTGCTGAAACATTGATAAGTCCAGTAATATACAGTTTTGTGCAGATAAACACAGTTCCAGTGAGCTCATAGATGAAGCAGCCCTATGTATCCAGAAGATGATATTTTCTGGCATTCCTCCCCATGCTCTGGAGCACACATTCTTTCTGTTCCTTATTACATAATATTCATAGAAAACTTTGGTATCATATGAATATAGGGGAAAAACCCATAGTAGTTTGTTCTCACCTAAGGCCTGTGCTCTTCATTTCTCTAGGATTTCAGGTAGGTATTGTGATCGCTCAAAATAAAAAATAAGTGTTTGAAAAGATAGTTCAGTGTATTTTACTGAACAGATCTGGCAACCGTGTTGGACCACATAGTGAAAAGAGATCTGACTTTCAAAGGTTGCACTCTGACTTCCACCTGTGCATATTCTCTCTTTCTTTCTCCCTCCTTCACACCCTTCCTCTCTTTCCCTCTGTCTCTCTCTCCCTTGCCTTTCTCCCATCCTTCTCTTGCTTTAAAAAATAAAATATTTAAAATAAATTTAAAAGATAAGTTAAAAAATAAATTAAAATAAAAATGCAACAACAACCTGACTAGGAATACCATTTCTGGGCATATTCCCAGAGTAACTTAAATCTTACTAAAGAGAAACTTATTTATTATACTTTTGCAGCTATATTCACAGCAGCAAAAAATGGAATTAACTTAGTCATCAACTCAAAATTAATAATAAACATGTAGTACGTATACAATGATACTTTATTCAGCTATTGAGAAAAGACATTATGAAACTCTAAAGCAAATAAATGGAATTGGAAACTATTATACTGAGTGAGGTGACCCAGACACAGAATGCAAATACCACATCTTCTCTTAAATATATAGCTTCTTGCTGTGAGCCTTCACATTAGTTTGCTTATCAAAGAATACCCCAAAAGCCAAAAGCCAGAAAATCAGAATACAAACATTAAGGACTGGCATGATTAACATTAAGAATGTGTGACACATCTCTGTGGAACCTTCTATTCTACAAAGTTACTTAAAATATAATTTAAACGGAAAAGTTTAATCAGAGATGCCCTACACAGTGGTATCACAGAGAGGAAGGGAAAGGGAGAGCAGAAACTGACTCAAGATGTATGTGATAGTTCCATAACAGTTGTAGGCCAAAGACCTCCCAAAGGACACAAAACAACTGCCCAATGCTTTTGGAGGCCCCCAAAACCTGATGACAATACCCTATTGCTGAAGACACTATACACCTTCATCACAACACATGGAGAAAACAAACTGGAGCTGACCTAGAAGTTTCTGCCCTGTTGGCTAGATATGCTAGTACCAAAAGATGCACTGTAGACTGCTGGGAGATAAAAAGATAAAAATAATATCAATCAGCTGTGAATTCTTCAAGCTATGATAGTTACATCTTGATACCATATGCCCACTAGTGCAACAGTGGCATAATTATAATTGGAACAAATAATCTTCTTCTCATAAGTTTTAAAACCCACTTCTAATTTATGTATTTTGGCACTAAAATAAGTACAGAAATGTGCATTGTGAAAAATGTCAATTTTTTCCTAAAAAAAACTTTGTATGTATTTGTATGATTTGTTTTTAGAAAGTTTCACAAAGAATTGATATGAAAGCCTTTAAAATATAATGTAAATAGAGCTAGAGCTTTTGACTCACAAGCAAAGGGACTTGGGTTTATATCCCAAATCCCACATAAAAATGCCAGGTGGACTTTGAGAATGTGGAGGCTGGAAAATCTCAGAGCAAAGCAATAAAGTGGGAAAGAAATCCTCAATGATTCCTGAAATCACTCTTGGACTTCAACAGGCACACACTTTTATGTAATGGTTACTCTTAACTATTGTTGTGAGATAATACCCAAAGACAAATAACTTAAAGGAGCAAAGGGATTTATTCCCCTTAGGGTTCCAAAAGGGAGATACAGTCTTTCATGGTGGAGGGGGCATGGATGGCAAACAGGCATCCATGTAGCTGGAGCATTCCTGTAGAGTCTCTCTTCTTTCTCTCAGTTTTCTGTTCTGTGGTTATTTTTATCTGGTCCACTACTGGGATCTAAGGCTGGTCTTTGTATTATCCAGATAATCTCTTCAGGTGGTCTCAGCCGATCTTAGTTAATGTCAGGTATGTCAAATTGACACTCAGGATTAACCATCACACTCTTATGACTGCTTTTACAAAACACACACACACACACATGTATAATGTAAATAAATAGGTCATATGTCAGTAGTGCTGATACATAAGGGATTAGTGCTTTGGTAAAATCTCTTATAGCTATTATTAACTGTATCTGAGATTCACTGTGATGATGATTATTTAGACCCAGATTTTGCAGGGAATGATTCTATATACTTGAGTAGAACAGACAAGGCTATTTATCTCTGTCTCCCATCTTGGAGAGAAAAGAAAGACATTTATACTTTACTGTATTCATCTTACCTCTGAAGGTTCTCTGAGAACACCTGCCAACAGTGAATAATTTCAACCTCTCCACTGACTAACTTTAACTACTCAGGGTCATAGCCATCTTCAGAATGTGATGATTTAATCTCTAACTGCAGCAAGTCACAAACTCATTAGAAATGTTCATGAAAGAACATTTCTTTCTCAATTTCTTTTATGCAAACTATTTTTCATTTCAAACTATTTCACTTATGTCACCAAGTATCAAACAATATTGTATGCAATATTTTATGTCTGGTTAATTGGACCCTTGATTTACTTATTTTTCGACAACTTCCACCACTTAATTATGTTGAGTAATCCTAATGAAATTCAAACTTATGTTTATGGCATATAAGAGCACAACCAGTTTCCAAGACATTTAACAAATATAAACTTATCTATGATTTTAACATGTCTTCATTTTTAATGATTGTACCTAAACTCAGAATTTGAAGAGCTTTCCAATTGTAGTACACTGACATTCCATGAACCTGGGGAACCTCCTGTTTTTATCTGCTTCCCTGTATCTGGGACTTTGTCACACACATTGTTTACACAGCTTCTGGGGATCCCAACTCAGTCCCCATGCTGTATGGCAAGGACCTTATTGACCGAGTCATTCCTCTGACCTCATCCTTTTCTTTTTTGGTGACCTTGCCACTTTGTACTTCATGAGCCAAATAATCACGTGTGCATTCTGTATATTATTAAATAGCACATTATGCAATTTACCTACATTGAGGATGTATGGAAATACCCAGAGTTCCCATACATTTCTTCAGATTGTCTGCCAGGATCCTGAATTTTTTGTTCCAGCATGATCATCTTTTTTTCCTATTACTTAGATTTCACTTTGACTTCAGAATATATATCTTGATATTCAACATTATGCCATGATTCAGACATGTCTACTCCTTTGACATTGTACCACTATATGGTCTTATTTACAAAGTTCATGCTCAAGAATTCTGCAATCCCATCTAATCACAGTGATATTATCTATACACAGTGATATTATGACATGAAGAAAGACAGCTGGAAATTATCTGGAAAGTTTCTTCTTGCCAGACTGTTGTCACAGTACCAATAGTTACCAAAAGGTACTAACAAAGAGAAAACTGGCACTAATATTCTCAACCAACTGTGAATACTGTGAGCTATAATAATAACCACCCTAATCAATATGTGACCAATGATATAAAAGTGGCATAGGTATTATGAAGATAACCAATTGCTTTCTGATTATATTTATGACTTATTTTTCAGCAGAGGACACATGCTTGGTACCACAAAAAATGCCAAGAACCTATGCATAAGCAAATCATAAGGCATAGATAGAAAGAAACTACTAATGTTAAGCTTCAAATACCAAACTGCCATCTAACTAATTATTACTGTAACCAAAAGTTAGAGAAGCTCTCCACCCTTGACAGAGAAACTTCATTTTCCAAAGGAAAAGTTTTGAGAAAGATTATCACAACTTGACAAGGTGTAGAGAACAAGTGATTGTAGAATGATTGACCCAAAACAGGACATGTGAATTAACTCCCACTTAGCATTGCAGAAAGGAGGAAATGTGGTAGGAATGTAAAAAAATCCAAGAATGGAGCAAGACAGCCAGGTAATATTCTCTAGACTTGAGAAGACTTCTGAACCCCTGAACCCATTGTAACTATATTAATTTTCACAAGCACTGCTTAAGAATATGTCCATAAGCAATTTACTATGGGAAGAGAAACATAATTGGGGAAAATAGAATGAGGGGATAGGAGATAGAAGTGACAGGGGGACTTACATAAAACCCCTAAGATTATGAGATATAACCTCAAATAACCTCCTATGCTTATAATATGTGGGGAAAAACATGTCTTTCAAAGAAAGAAACAGGAATGAGAAACTCCTATGCAGAAGAACATAGATTGAAGAAAATGGGGGAATAAAAATCCTTGAACTGATCCACATAGAACCCAGTAACAAAAATATGCTAAAAGTAAAAGGATTGTGACACTTCCTGATAAAAGTTGGTCATAGATGTCTCAAACGTCCCCAAACATTGTTGGCTTTTGCCATTGTTTTTGGATGTTCTCCCAAAAAATGTCAGTAAGACCATGTTATCGAAGATGCAACACATAAGGATCACAGAAGATGGGCAAATACATCATTTAGAACTAGTCTGAGAATTTTCCCCATGCTGGATAATTTACACAGTGCCAAGGAATACCGTAGAAGCTACTGAGAGAGAGAAATAATCACAGGCCTCATCAACTCATGAGATCTGCCTTTTGCAATAAAAATCACCATGGAAACAGGTGACCACCAGTGTCAGTGGCATCAATATTAAGGAGACACAAACAGCTTTCTGATTGAACTCAAGACCCACTTGTCAGAATGGAACACTTCCTGTTACTGTTAACAAAAACAAGAACCTCTAAAAGAGGGAAGGAACTATATCAATAGGTAAAAGGAGCCAAAGATACTATAGACAGGAAAACTGAAAATAGCTGCTATTATACCCATAGATTGGAAGAACACTTAACACTCAGCTTAGAAATCTTCTTCTACAAGAGAGGTAGAGGATCTCAATATGCTGAGAGAATGTAGCCTATGGAAGTAGAAGAGCAGTAAAAGTGGACATCAATGGCCAGCCATAATGCTGTATATTGGTGAGCTAACAAGGATCACCCAGAACCAGTCCAACCTAATCTCTCCCCCTCCCAAAGCTTTGGGAAACTCGTGAAGGAGAAGGTAGTGAGACTGAAAAAGCCTAAAAATGAGAAGGTTTACCATTGGATAAGACATTACATTCAAGACAGGACTGCTGCATCTAGGAACTCACTGCAATGAGACTCGTCCTTACCAGACCTGCATAATGACTGACATACCAACATGCCCCCACAGACTATCAAAAACTCAAGAGAGATAAGAACATACAATGGAAATCTTGGGGACTAAAGTTAGATTACTGAAAGGAAATGCTCCAATCAGTGGGGAGGCCTGAAGAGAGACAACTTGGTATGCCACAAAAAGTGTGAATCTCCCCAAGAGTAGACAAAGCAGAAGAAATCCTAGGGTCAATAGAAGCAGACAGGCAGGAGGGTGGGAGGGAATGGCTGGTAGAAGCATGATAAGTACTCAGTATGCTTGTAAAACTAGAAAAAGAAAGTAATAAAAGAGAGAAACATCTCATGAGGCATGATGCATCTTTGAGAGACATTAAAGGGTGAGTCATTGATGGAGGACAGGGAGCTATTCTGCAAAATTGTACTCTGACTGATTTATTATCTATATTCAGAAAAATTCTCAGGCACATGTCATTAAAGACACTCCAGATGAAATTCAGTGAGCCATGTACACATAGAAAGACATGACTGTAGGAGTGAATCTCAAGAAGAAGAAAATTTTCATAGGGAAAAAAGTGGGGAAAATGATACAAATTAATTTTATTCAGGGATAAGTTCTTTTTTTTTTAAGGAGTTAAAGATTTTTTTTCTTTTTTTATTAAAAATGTAATTACACATTTTAAAATTTTTTACCAGTTCCCTTCCTCCTCCCTCCTTCCCCCGAACCCCCTCCTCCCCCTCCTCTCCCTCCCCATCCCCCAGTGCCTCCCCTCCAATTCCCAGAGAGTCCTTTATTGTGTACACCTGACTCTCCACTGGGTCCTCCTCTCCGATGACATATAAGGACCCAGTGGCATTTCCATAAGCCCTTTCTCTTGTTCCCCTTAAGCATAGGAGCACTACTATGGCTGTCAATCCCTTGCCTCCAGGGATCTCGGTGCCCTTAACAGATGCTAGACTTTATGAGGGCAACAGTGCGCTGGACATTGCGCAGGGCATGCAAAGTCCCATTATGATTGCTTTGGCCCCAACTATTGTTGAGAATCTTGCAAATCGTTGCTCCTCCCATCCTTTTGCTCTTACAATCTTACCGCCCCCTCTTCCGCAAATGTCCCTGAGCTCCAGGATGGGGAGAGATTAGGCTGGCCTAGTTCTATGTGATTGATATAGAGTCTCTGAAGTTCTGGATTGTGGTTTGTTGATTTTCTTTTGCACTTTTGGTGCTCCTGCAATGCCCTTCGCTCCATCCTGCTGGGCACTGTATGTCACCCCCTGGCCAGAGACAAAAAGCTGTTAAACTGGAGTCTTGTTATAATAGCACATTCAAGGGTAGATGTAATAAAAGTAGGAAACTTCAGTGAGGGAGGGGTCCATCACCCATTTGCAAAATGATTACTTTTTATCTGCTAGACTATATGCCCTCCCCTTCTGGTGAGATCAGGAAAGAACGTCTGTGAACTTAACCAGGTTTCTCATTACTTACTTGCAGACCTTGATGGAGGCCTATTTTCTTTGCTGTAACATGGTCTCCTCTCTCCTTGTTTCTGGTGTGGCCCTCCTACCCCATCTCTCTTGTTCATAATCCTTGCAATTACTGTGTTACATAGGTTTACTTTTGAGTGCATTGAAAAATATATATTTTAAAAGTGAACCATGTAATCCGATCATGTTTACAAAGAATTCACAAGATATCTCATACTGTTTTAAGTGTATAATTTTAAGTTGGACTATACTCATTCATCACACTATTTAGCGACATGCTGTTACACACAGGCCAGGAGTTGCACTGATTGTAATCCAAATTGATATATTCACATAAAATTGTTGATTTTGATATATAGCAATAACTAATGAATCCAATGTATGATATTACAGCAATGATATTAAATTGCAGATTAATGCTGCATTTAGTTATATAATCTCTGCAGTTCACAGTTGATCTGATGCCTGAAAATTTTAGAACATTTGTTTACTTAACAGTATTCTTACTAGGAGAAGAAACTGTTTATTAAATTGTCTTGTCAACATTCCTTGGATTTAAATCTTTATTACAGAAGTCTACTCATTTTTTGTGATGATTAATAGCAACCAATTAAAATAAAAGAAACAGCTAATGTGAACATATTTTAACTTCTCTATATTTCATAAATATTGGGTAAGACTAATAATATCTTATAGACATCAGAATTATGTAATGATAAGTCCCAATATAAAATAATAATAAATTAGATTCATAATGTTATATCGAAAAAATATCAGAGGAACGAACATAAGGTAAAAATTTATATTTCCAATAAAATGCAAAGCCTTTATAGTGTCTGCATAGTGGTTTATATAGACATAAGTGCTTATTTTTCTGCTGAATGAATAACTGCCTATCTCCTAAATTCTTCAAAGTCATCTTTACAGAGTTGTCCTATCCAAAGGGTGATTTACTAATCACACTTACCATTCATTGTTGCTTATTTGCTTGTTGTAATTGACTTACAATAAGCAAATTTGTATGTTTAATTATATTTACAGCTGATTTTCATATTTGTTGAGGGACTTTGGACAATTAATAAAATAATCAATCTTAAAAACATTTGAATAATTTCAAATGTCTCTGAAGGAAAGTCCACATATCCCATGTGTTTTCTTTCAAGCACAGACAAGATACATTTTCAAGTGCTATTATCTTGCTAGATTCCGTGTTCTTTTTCAATATGCAGTAGATTTTGTAATCTGTCTGTATAGATTACTGTGTAAAATTAATCATAAAACCAACCAAAATTTTGAGAAAACTTGTCCTTTTGGTCAACACTACCATCTGCCCCAAATTGAGTAGGTTTCCTGCTCCAAAATGTAAGTACAATACCTTGTATCTATAGCTGTGAAGTCTATTTAATTTTCATTCAGAGGATTATATCCAACATGATTCTAGAACTGTATAATAACCCTTAGATTTTTCTGCCTTGTTCTGTTTTGTGTCCCCAATATGAATTACTGGCTTATATCTTGCACTTTAGTCTTTAACTATTTTAGATATCTATTGTTACCACAAAGATTTAGAAATATTAGCTTAAAACTATATTCTTGTTATTTTATAATTCTCTATAGCATAAAGTCTCAGTTATACTGCTAATGCTACCATTAAGATGCTAAAGTACTTTGTCTTTCTTGATGTTTCCTAAACAAACTTGTGGCACTATGGATTCAGGGAGGCCCTAGCCTGGGCTCCTGAATCCAGGAGGTCTGGCTACACATAAGACTGAGAAGAAACCATACAGGCAGTGGGATGGACAACCAAATGGCAGGCAGATGAACAACCACTGGGAAGGAGGGATGAACAACTAATGGGAAACGGCCATCTAACCTGGACACCCAGTAAACAGCTGAATGAATGATTGGTGGCTGCTCCCCCCTCCCCTGAGTAGAGGAGTGGCCACACCTGATTGGATCCCAACCCTATGTAAGCCCAAACACTTCCTGAGTAAAGTTGAGTCTGCGGCCAACTCATCATCTGCGTGCTGCTTCTCACCTGACTCCCAGGGTCTGGGTGGTGACCCCGTCACCAGCTCGCTCATTTGCCTCGCCCTCACAAGGCCCCGCCATTTCCCCTCTTTCCCCCAGCTGGCCCAGCAAGGGATTCGGCAACATATGGTGCAGCAACGTGGGGTGGTGCTGCCTTCAATGTAGACGAGACACCCATTCCAGTAAGATTTGGTGAGCGGCTACTTTAGTTTTGTGTTCCTGTACTTTCGGTGCCTGAAGGTGAGAAGGTGGCCCCCTCCTCTTCCCCTTTCCCTGTTTGTCCTTGGGAACATGGACACTCACTGCTTGATTTAATGATGATCAAGGAGCCCCTCTTAAGGTTAGGAACCCAATTGCTCACTTGATTTGCTGATAATCAAGGAGCCCCAATTGCTCATTTTATTTCTTCACATCAAAGAGCCCCTCTAAATTAAGGCTTTTCCTGGAGAGTTCACATGAGAAATTGGTCCCCTCAGAACTTGGAGCTCAGGTTGGATTATATTGAATCAGCCTGACCGGGGGCATCCATGAGAGTAATGAACCCTTGAAGTCCCTCACTAAGCACAGGACGCTTAGATCTAAAACACCTGTGTATGTCCTATACTAGGTCTCTCCTTGAATGTTGGTTACCTTGTCTCTCCTTGAATGTTGGTTATCTTTAGGAGTTGTTTTCACTTTCACCTTGGTTCCAGTTGTTGCTTTTTATTTTCTGCACTTTTGCCTTGTCTGCTGGCCTCCTTGTCATCTCTGCTCCATTAGGGAACCTTTCCTCTCCATAATGGGTAATTTACTGCCCCATCAGAAAGGCACCCCAGCTGACTGCCCTTAAGGCTCTACTAGACTTACGTAGGAGATGCCGAAGGACTTAGAAGATTTTTGGGAGGAAGCTTTAATCTTAGCACCTTGGATTTCCCCAGAAAATGTCTGGGAGGCACAGATCCAGATTTCCTGGCCCATAAGGGGGAAGTCCAGGAAGGCTATATGCTTCTGGTCCCCTTTGTTCCCATCCTCCTAGGCATCATAGGATCCTCCACTGAGGAAGTGATTAGTTGCTACAATGTAACTTGTGGAGAGAACCCAAAATTAGTCCTTTGTTTTTCCTGCAGATCTGGATCCCTCCCCTTCCTGGTTGAGGACTCTGCAGAGGGCGCTCAGGTCCATGTGAGGGGCATTCCACCACCTGCTGACATCCCCTTCCCTCCTCTTCTTCCTGTAGCTCTTGACTCCCCCTCTTTTCTGAATGTATTTTCTGTTTCAGACATCCTTGTCGTAAAATCTCTCCTAAAGACTAGAGGCCTCAAGGTTAAAACTGCTGGCCTAGAGGAATTTTGAAATAAGGCTATGGTTTCAGCACCTTGGATCCCCACAGAGAAAATGTGGAAATGGACCTATGCATAAAGATCCTTTTCCTTGCTAGATGTTTTTCATAATTAAGCTAAGCTGCCAGACTTAACTAATATGAGGTCTTGTTTTAAATAGGGTTTTCCTAAATGTTAATCTGCCTTTGATAAAGCTTTCAAGAGTAATTTTAAGCCAGTTGCTGGTAAATTGTAATAGTGGCTGGTAAAATGTTGTTCATGTGCTTGTATGTTTGTCTGGTGTCTGTGGCCACTTCAATTTTTTATTTCTATTGTGTGCTAATATAAAAATTTTGGCATGCCATTTTTAAATACATGTATGCATACTTAAAGATAAGAATAAATAATTTTGGTAATACCTAAGGCCTTAACTACTTATGTTTTTTATCTATCACTATTGTTTTTCTAATAGATTGTAAGTTTTTTTTTCATACAAGTTTTCTTACAGGTTTTTTCATATATTCCCCGAATAACAAAGCTTGCTTTCCAGATCCTCAGATCGTCCATTCAGGCCTTGAATATTCCTAAGATCACCAAAGGCCCTTTATAAGCCTGGCTGTCCTCTATGAAAGCTATGACTTACTAACTTACAATTGCTAGGTTCCGATTTATGTCTCCCCATCTCTTCTGGATTGTTTCTCCACCTGCCCTATCTACAGCCTCTCTGCCTGCCCCTGCCCTGACAAAACTTCCTTTTCTCTGCCACTGCTTGAGTTCACCTTTGGGACCATGATTCCTTCTCTGCAATGGTCTCATGACTGGTAGTCAATGATGGATAAGGCTCCACAAGAGAATGGTGACCAATCTAAGACAGGCACAGTTGCCTATATTCCATGCAGTTGAAGAGACTCGGGGTCACCCCAGCTATCATGGTCCCCACTGAAAAAATTTTATAAATAGAAGGGTGAAAATGTGGCACTATCGATTCAGGGAGGCCCTAGCCCGGGCTTTCGAATCCAGGAGGTCTTAAGACTGAGAAGAAATCAAACAGGCGTGGGATGGACAACCAAATGGTGGGTAGATGAACAACCAATGGGAAACAGCCATCTAACCTGGACACCCAGTAAACAGCTGATGATTGGTGGCTGCTCCCCCCATCCCCTGAGTAGAAGGGTGGCCACACCTGATTGGACCCTGACCCTATGTAAGCCCAAACACTTACTGAGTAAATTTGAGTCTGCGGCCTACTCGTAGTCTGTCTGCTGCTTCTCGCCTGACTCCCAGGGTCTGGGCAGTGACCCCATCACCAGCTCGCCCATTCGCCTCCTGCCAATGAGGCTCTGCTGTTTCCCCTCTTCCCCTGGCTGGCCTGGTGGGGGATTCAGCAACACAAACTAACAAAAGTTCACAAATCTTTCTGATTGGTATCAGAAAGCACTTATTTTTGATTGTAAGGCTGAGGCCCTTACCTCCTCACTAGCTGATAGCTTCCTGGTACCTCCTCACTAAACAGTCAATGATAGCATGCCAAGTTCTCTCACCTGGTCTCTTTCTGGCTTTGTTCTCTGAAGTATTTCACTGAATTTCCATTTCTGCATTTTTCTGCTTTCTAGGACAAAGTAAAAAAGTCTAGGCATACATAACTGATCAGAATACATGTCTAGAAATATGAGTTTATTTTCCCATTGAAAATTTATTACATAAGAAAAAGTGTTGAGGGGCTGGAGAGGTAGCTCAGGGGTTAGGCCTCTGCCTTGCAGGTGGAGGGTCCTGAGTTCAGATCCTAGATCCCACGTATAGACACCAGGCGGAAGTGGGGGCAGCCTGCATTTCTGGTCCTGGTAGGGCAGAGCCGTGAATCCTGGGGTAAATAAGGAGGAGGTGGATGAAGTCCATGGTGGTTCCCGAATTCATCCATGGTTCTACACACACACACACAATTGAATAAATAATAAAAAAAGAAAAAGTGTTGAGAATATTTCTCTTTATTTTAAAACAGAGAGCCATAAATCCAGAGACTCTGGGAATCCATATATCTTAGAATTCAGGCTGCTGCAAGAAAGAGACATGCTTGCAGATTGGCAAGCAGTCATGTGGTAAAGAAGTTAGTCTACCTCCAAGCAAGACAATGCTTCTGGATGGTGGTAGGAATCCTGCACAGGTGGCTGAACCAGATAATTTAATTTGAGTTTGAAGACAGGGAAAAATGAAGCAATAGGCAATTATCTAACAGTGGAGCCTATCATTTTAAGAAAAGTTGTTATATTATATTGAGTGAAGTATCTGAGACACAGAAAATTACGCACCATATGTACTCCCTAATAGGTGGATCCTAGTACCAAACCCACTTAGAGACACTCAAGTGTCTGTAATAACTACAGAAATTGCTAAGATTATGAAAAGGAGGGATGGGGAAGGAGGGCCACACCTAGTAACAAGGAGAGAGGGGACCATGTTACAGCAGAGAAAATAGGCCACCATCAAGGACTGCAAGTAAGTAATGAGACATCTGGTTAAGTTCACAGACTTTCCTTCCTGATCATTTACAACTGATGGGGTATGATCTTACCAGAAAGGGAGGGCATATAGTCTGGCAGATAGAAAGTAACCATTTTGCAGATGGGTGACTAACCCCTCCCTCACCACGGTTTACTACTTTTATTACATCTACCTTTGAATATACTCTTATAACAAGACTCTAATTTAACAGGTTTTTATCTCTGACCAGGGGGTGACATCCAATACCCACCAGGATGGAGCCAAGGGCATTGCAGGACCAGCAAAACTGAAAAAAAGAAAATCAACAAACTATAATCCAGAACATCAGAGACTCTATATCAATTACCTGGAACTAGGCCAGACTAATCTCTCCCCATCCTGAAGCTCAGGGAAATTTGCAGAAGAGGGGGCAGTAAGATTGTAAGAGCACAAGGATAGGAGGAGTCATGATATGCAAGATACTCCACACAAGTTAGGGCTGAAGCAGTCATAGGACTTTGCATGACCTGCACAATGTCCAACACACTATTGACCTCACAAAGTCTAGCATTTGCTAAAGGCACTAGGATCCTGGGAGGCAAGGGATTGACAGCCACAGTAGTGTTCCTATCCTTAACAGGAAAACAGGAAAGGGTTCTGGAAAATGCCACTGGGTCCTTGCACCTCATCAGAGAGGAAGACCCAGAGGAGAGTTTGGCATGCTCATTAAAGGTTGCTCCGGGGATGAGAGGGGGGGCACTGGGGGATGGAGAGGGAAGAGAGAGGGGAGGGAGCACAGGGGGATAGGAGTTGAAGGGAGCAGAGACCAGTGTACCTGTTAAGTTTGTATGAGTGGAAATAAAAAAATAAAAAAATAAAAAATAAATATAATTGAAACAAAAAAAAAGAAAAGTTGTTATGCCCAAAGTCTTCACATACTGTTACTAGTATATGAAAATGAATATTCAAGAATTGGAGAGATTATTAAATATTAACACCTTTTGACAGATCATAAAGAACACAAATCATATTATTCTGAAATGCATTATAATTGCATCTTCATTGTAGGGATATACATGATAATCTACAAATAAAACAAATTAGAAAATTATGTTTATGTACTTATGGATACCAGTAAGAATAATTGCAGATGAATGTCCTTCTTGAACTTTGAACACTGATTCTATTAAGTGAATACAAGTAACCATCTGTTCTGTCTTTGCCTTGATTTAATTACTTCTGTGTAAAGATATAGAAATTAAAAGAAGAAAATTTCTACTTTGCTTTTGTAATAATATTATATAACACAATTTGGAGTTTTGATGATCTTTATTTTTGAGATATGACCTTATTATGTGCCTTTGCTTAGCCTGATATTAGCTATGTAGCTCAGACTGGTCTTTCAGTTGCTGAGAGTATGTGTGTCACCATATCCAGATTGCTGGTGATTTTTTTTATCTCTACGTATACTTCCTGCATTACATTGCAGTTCTTTCTGTATCAACTTGAGGTAACTTAAATATGCTGTAAGTTTAAAATGCATTTGATACACTTTACTCATACAACAGCATAGCTTGGCAACTAGTGTTTACCCAAAAGATCCCATAGGTGGCAGAGACTCTAGGGTCATCTGTGATGGCCAGCACCACATAGCAATATTGTAGCCTGATGGTGCAGAATTGATCTGAATTTAAAATTTTCAGTGGGGATCCTAATGAACATGTATGCATTTTCCACCATTGTAAACTTAAGGAATTATTAGCCAAGTCATGATAAATTGGTGACTGCATATAAAGTACCACAAATTTTATTATGCCAACGATCCATAGTACAACATTAATAATGACAGTCCTTTTATCTTCACTCAAATTTTTTGCAAATCTTACTTAAATGCCTTAAGGATTATGAACTTACAATATGTGAGAAAACAAAACTAAACATATAAAGAATAAAAGAACAAAAATCCAAGATTTGATATGATGAAGAGTAAGGGTATGCACACTGGCAACAAAAAGCATTATTAGTGTTTTCATATGTCAGATGTCAAATAATAATATGATTAAGGAATTCAAAATTTTTATTGCTGCAACTATTAACCTTTATTTAGACAGTAATGAGTAATGTTAACTGATTTAAAAAGCTCATCAAAACATTACTTATTTAGAAAGTGCACATTTTTAAAAAATACTTAAAATTTAGTCAAAGAATCAGCACCTCAGAGTAATTATAATATACTTCCAGGTTTTTTTGTTTTCAGTTTTGTGGATGAACATAAATATGTCACAAATTGAAACACTTTCATGTTTTGTTACTGAGACACTATACAATTGCCTTTAACCATGTGAGTACATTTTCCAAGAATATGTATCCACATTATAAAACTTAACTAGTACTTTTTTATTACATTAACTCTTCATACTTCAATTATATCGATTTCTTTATTAATGTTTATTAGTTTATATACATTTCAAATAGAAGAAACAAATGATGCATTGACTTTGTCTCTCACATTTAATTTTCTCTAAAAGGGTGCTCCTTTCCTTTTCTTAGTTTTCATGACTTTGACATTTGTTTTAATTGCAGACCTCTAATATTGTAGAATGTTCCACAATGTGGTCTGACTTATGCTTGATAATGATTTTGCTTAAATGATGTGTTTTTGACAGTAGTGTTAAAGGTGACACTATGTCCTGTTCACTGATCACATCAGGTACCAAATGCTGCCAGTTTTTCTAATTATTAGGAGTGTTAAATATGATGATTTTCCTAAAATAGTCTGAAAGTTCATTCATGATAAAGTAACCAGGTCCTCATGAAAGTAAAAATAGGTTGAAAGGACTTACTTTGAAAATATGTAAAAATCTTTCTGCTCATTAAAATTTTACCCAGTTTAAATTCCAGTCTCAGTATTCGTCTCATAAGATTATTGTGATAGTTGTTGAATGGTGATATTTCTGATTCCTTTGGGTCTTCTGTCTATTGCTATTTTTCCTAGATAAAATGGGCCTTAACAAAACTTATCCCCAAGGATATGTGGTGCTCTGCAACTGACCATTATCCAACATAAAGTTAAAATATCTAATTAATGATTCACAGTGTTGTATTTAAAACTTGAAACTTTCCAGTTTCCATTAGTACATACTGAATATCTAAAACACTTATATTGTCTGATTGGTAGAATAGAATGTCTTGACAGCGTTAAAAGAATTACTTGAACTGGAATTTTAGGAGCCCTTCCAAATATAAGGTTCTTTATTTAAAGTTTAAAGATTTCAACTCTATACATGAACCATATCTTCTGTAAATAATTGTAGGCAATGCTTTAGGGCTTTCTTGTCTGCAAAATGCCCCTTGCTTGTTTTGAATCACTTCCATTTAAAAAAGAGCATGCCCTCTGAAGTTCTGTCAATATTTCCAATTACCTGAGCTTGTGAAATTTTTATATTATACTGTAAGTGAAAGCATCATTCTTTTCTTCTCCATCCATTCATTTTTTCACACATTCATTCATTTATTCCTGTCAGTATACACTCTTAAGTCCTTCATTACACAAAAGATTAATTTTATTAAATAATTTGGAAATCTATCCATATTTATTCTATTTTTGTTAATTATTTTACTTTACTGCTCACCCTAGGTTTGCGATTGAAAAATCTATGACAATAAATGATTATCAAAACAAAATCAGAGAAAGTTGTTTTATATGTAATTTAAGTGGCACCAATATCTTAAGCTCAAATCAATGAGGAAATGAATGTCTAAAGAGAAAGGAAAATCATAGTGGTTTTAAAAGTAAATGCAATTAAGAGTGGAAAATTCTAGGGAATATTATAAAGAAAAGAATGAATATTATCTAATAGTGGAAATAGTTAAGTCATGGTGGGTTTTAAAGTTCTTAAAGTAGTGGGAATGATGACAACAAATGTGGAGACTTATTTATACACTTTATATTTTTTCTGTCTTTGCATCTGCATAAAGAATGATTTTCCTCCAAATATAGGAGGATGCCTTTCATATAAGCACCATATGACATGATTTAGGGAAAGGTTATAAAAATGCTCTTAGGTATCATAACTATTGTTCATGTCATTCTGACAAAGTACTCTGGCAAAAGCATCTCAATGACGACAGGGCTAATTTTGTCTCATACTTCAAGGTAGATCTCAACGGGATGCTGAAATCAATGTGGTAGGAACATGAAAGTACTGATTACATGACTTTCACAATCAGGAAGTAGAGTATGAGGACAATTTGCTACTGTCTACCTCACTTTCTCTATTTATCTAGTCCAGGATTCCAGTTCAGAGAATGGTCCTGGCTACATTTAATTTTGATCTTTCCAAATCATTAGCCTAATTAAGGTCATCCCCCACATGAATGCCTGCCTAGTGGCTGACTTAGCTTAGATAATGGCTCACAGGTAACTTGGAGGCTTACTTCCCAGGTGATTGTAGATTCTAACAATGTGAAAATTAACACTAACTATCACAGTAGGTTTCTCAGATTCCTTCATCATTTTCTTTAATAACCATTTCATTCCTTTTTGGTTAACATTGTGAAAATTTGGAGATAAGATTTCATCTGTCCTAGTAATTTCTTTAAAAAGTCACTAATTATCTAGATGAACAAAACCTTCCAGGCCTTAGATTTGTTTGTATCATTCAGGGAAAAAATGTTTGTATGACAGAAAGGCAGGCAGAATACTAAAGAGTAATCTTCTGTTTGTTCAAATTCCATTTCTGCAATTTGTGAAACCTTCATCAAAGGCAATTTGGATATTTTTATAAACAGCTTTTTTCTCACTTTCAAAATATTCCTAATTGTTAAAATATTTTGGTATCATAATAGTTAAGCAGATTTTTCTTTCATTATGTAAATGTATTAGATAATGTACACTTTATGTATATGTATTAGAATGTTGTTTTCTCCATAATAATTTTATTCTCTAATTTGGTATTTTATGTTTTAATGAAAGTCATATTGATTATTTAGACATTCCAGGTATGTTCTTATCATATGCAATTGGAAATGACAGTATCAAATTCGACTTTTTTTCATGTGAACTCCTGATTTGCTATTTTCTAATTGGGTTACCAGCTACTCCAGAAAATATTTACTATAAACTTTTATTCCTCATTTTGTTTCTGCATAAGTTAGTGATATATTTCTCTTCTGAAATAAATATTCACATAGTAAATATTTGTTTTATACTTCTAAGAAAGTAATATGTGTTTGATCAATTGGCTTGTATTATACAAAATGTATTATTTAAATTTGTTAAATTATTCATTATTAACTGGAGAAAATAATTATTATGAATATTAGATATATAAAACACATAAATCAATTCTACATTTTTAGACAAAATTTGCATTTCTGAGACAAATTCTAATTGCCATTGTCACATTATATCATTGAAGCAATATTGAACATGCTTTCTGTAATTTCCTTAGGAATTCCAAACCAGTACTAAATGATGCATTGTAATTTAGATTTTAAATGGTGCATGTGTGCATGCATATCCTTTTATTTACAGGTCTGTGTATGCTTCTCTGTGTGGAGTTGTGCTTGCACATGCTAATGTATATGCCAAGGAATGTGTATACAAGAATTTTTACCATGTGGATCCTAGAAATCAAAATTAGGTTTCTAGACTTTTATGACAATCACTTTATCCTTTAAGCCCTGTGATTTTCTTATAGAAACTTGTCAAATACTAAATAATTGATAAAGTGTGATGATTCATGTATATATCTTGTCTCTATCAACTAAAAGATAACAAAATTTTATCATTTCATTATATTAAGATGCTTCAAGCTAGTATTTTGTAGCTATTCATGTAAATGTATAAAATTTGAATATATTTTTCATGACTCCTAGGAGTGATTTATGGCTGTAATATCTTTCATTTTATCAACCCCAAATTTTTCCTTTACGTGTTTTCAATTACCCATTTTCTTAACCACTACATTCACTGCTAAGCACTCAACTCCTAAGACATTTATTTACCATTTGTTTCTTCAGAAACAATGTTCTCAAAGTGGAGTGACAAAACAAATTGCAATTCTCAGTTCCTTGAGGCACATGTAAAAATACTGAGAACATGAGGGGGATCAAAAGTAATACAATGTGCCATATTAGATATCCTAAATAAAACAGGAAGCTTCAAGATAGGAAAGAATACTTCTGATAAAATGAAGAACCCATAATACTAAGATGGAGAAAAATAATACACTAAGTATAATAAATTAAGAGCTCATTGCTGAGACCCTTCCTACCCACCTAAGCACTCTTAGAAAGGTCCCTCACCCCAGGTTAAAGTTGAATAAAGCCAGGGACGGCCATATCACACAAGTAGATTCCATCCAAATCCAGAGATGCTTTCCCAACAACAGTTAATAGTCAGAGAACCTTATCTGACTCAGGAGAAAAAAAAATCCTACAAAATAGATCAGACACAGACTTTCATAAAAAGCCCAAGTCACATTGAAAAACCACAAAATACACAAAGTACCAGGTGATTTTCCTGCAAAAATTACCAACATGCATGCTGTAGATTCCAATCAGAGCAACCTCATGGATACCAATCAGGAAAGAAATACTGAGGTTAATGTCTTCCAAAAATATTTGTTGACATTATCAACAAGATTTGCAAAGAACTACAAATGATGAACTCAAAGAAGAAATGAGAAAGCATATGATCTTACGTGAAAAGGAAAATAAAAAAGTTATTAGAGATGAAAAAAGAAATAGAGTAAAAAAGAACAAGATTAGAACAAGTAAAAAAATTACCAAATAGAAATTTAGCTGAAATTAAAAGACAAAATAAATTGAATACACAACAGAGAATATCACACAAAAGATAGATCAATCAGAAGACAGAAAATCAGATTTGGAAGATAAGTTGATAGAACATGATCACTCAGTTAAAGAAACTGTTAAGTCTAAGAAATAACGTGAAGGGAATATTCAAGAACTACAGGATAACATGCATGAACTATGCATTCATGGAATCCAGAACATAAAACTCAGGAAAACTCTCCAGCTCAGATCTTTTAGTCAGTCATAAATGAAAACTTTCCACAACTAAGGAAAGAGCACCACATCCAAGTACAAGATGCATATGACACACCATCCAGATATGACTAAAATAGGAGGGCAACGAGGCAAATAATAGTAACGACATCTCAGATATAGGACAAAAAGATTGTTCTGAGAGCTGCAAAAGAGGAAAACCAAGTCCCATTTAAAGGCAAGTGTATTAGAGTAAACAGCTGACTTCTCAGTAGAAACAGTAAAAGACAGAAGAACTTGAAAAGAAATCCTTCAAGTCATGAGAGATCACAAATGTCAGCTTAAGCTGCTATATCCAGCCAAGCTATCAGTTATTCTTGAAGCAGAAAAAAAATTTCCTGTCAAAAATAAATAAAATTCTTTCTATCTACTAACCAGGCCCATAAAAAGAAAAAAGAAAAAGAAAAAACAAGACAGAAGAAATTGATCATCAAATGCAAGATGGGAAAATGGAAAAATAATGCCAATTCAAGTATCAGGCAGAGAACCCAACACACACACACACACACACACACACACACACACACACACACACACTAAACTCAAAAAATGACAGTTATCAATGAAAACTTCTCAATTATGACTTTAAACATCAGTGGGATGAACTACCTAATCAAGACATAACCTAATGGCATGGATTAAAAACCACAACCCATTAATATTCTTCCTCCAAAAAACACAGCTCACTTGGAAAGATTGGCACAATCTCTGGGTCAAAGGATGATTGAAATACTCCAAACGAATGCCAAACAAAAAAAATCAAGTAGGAGTAGCCATCCTAGTATCTGAAAAAAACACACTTCAAATTGAAACAAACTATAAGAGATACAGAAGGATGCCACCACATACTTATCAAAGGAACAATACATAAAGAAGGTATCACAATTCTAAGCATATAACTTCCAAACATAGGCTCAACCATATTTATTAAACAAACATTGTAGTGCATAAAACAGCAAAACAATCCAAACCCAATATTTGTAGGAGATTTTAACACCCACTCTCACTATTCACAGGTCAGCAGGCCAAAAACTGAGCAGAGACATATGAGAACTAAACCAACCATAAACAAATGGACCTGACAGACATCTACCTAACATTCCATTTTAACTCCAAGGAATATACAGTCTATTCAGAAGCCCAGGGAACTTTCTGCAAAATAGATCACATACTAGGCCACAAATTTAGCCTTCCTAGACACAACAAAACTGAAATCATCACCTATATTCTGTGTGACCACCAGGGAATAAAGTTCAACATCCATAATAAGGCAAACACCAGAAAACACACAAACTCTTGGAAACTTAACAATACAAAATGCAGAAATGGTACAAAATGAAGAATGGGTATGGACAAAAGTAAAAACATAAATTCAAAAATACCTAGATCTCAATGATAATGGAAAGACAACATGTTATAATCTCTGGGACATAATGAAGACTGTCCCAAGAGAAAAATTCAAAGCACTAATTGTTTATAATATAGCAAAGCTTAAGAGAAACAAGAGCAAAGCAAGCAGAAAAGAAGTAGACATGAAAATATTAAGATCAGAAGAGAAATAAATGAATGAGACAAAAAATACAATGAATCAATCAAACAAAAAGCTGGTTCTCTGAAAATCTTAACAAGATTAACAGATCTTTAGCTATGTTAACCCTAACCAAAAGAAAGAAAACAAGATACTAGCTCCATAACAGAAATATAGACCAATGGATTAGAATCTAAAACTCAAATATGAATGCATTCATCTACAGTCAATTGATTTGACATAGGTGCAATAAAGATCCATTAGAAAAAAAGGACAGTATCTTCAAAAATGATATTGGCAAAATTGATATCTACATGTAGAATGAAACTGGACGCTTTTTTGTCTCCCTTCATGAGAATCAACTGTAAATGGATCTAAAACCTCAATGTTAGACTAGAGACTATAAAACTACTAGAAGAAAAAGTTAGGAATAGCATCAAATCAATTGGTCTCAGCCAGTATTTCTTCAATAGGACCCCAAAGGCACAGAGAATAAGTCCAACCTTAAACAAGAGGGATTATATAATATTAAAAAAAAAAACTTTTATTTAGCAAAAAAGACTATTGAGCAAGCAAAGAGGCAAACTACGTAATGGGAGAGAATTTTTACTAACCATACATGTGATAGAGGACTAATATGCAGTGTACAGAAACTTCAAAATTTAATTCCAAAAGAACTAAATAACCTCATTAAAAATGGGGGCTGGAGAGTTGGCTCAGTTATTAGGACTCTAACTCAAGCAGAAGGTCCTGTATTTGGATCCCAGGTCCTACATAAAAAGGCCAGGGGAAACAGCTGCAGCCTGCACTAAAGGCCCTGGTGGGCAGAGCCTAGGAAATCTAAGAGCAAAGCAGAAAGGAGGTAGTGCAATACAGGATGATTTCCAAAGTCACTCTTGGTCCTCCACAGGAATAAACAGTGCCCTCTGATACACATACACACACACACAAAAGATAGATGATAGATAGATAGATAGATAGATAGATAGATAGATAGATAGATAGAAGATAGATAGATAGATAGATAGATAGATAGATAGATAGATAGATAGATAGATGGATGGATGGATAGATAAAGTTGAAGGATTATTTTTTAAAAAATGGGCTATGGAACTGAAAAGAAATATAAGAAGAAATTCAAAATTCTAAGAAACATCTTTTTTTATTAAAAATGTAATTATACATTTTAAAATTTTTTTACCAGTTCCCTCCCTCCCCCCTCCTCCCCCTGAATCTCCTCCTCCCCCTCCTCTCCCTCCCCATCCCCCAGTGCCTCCCCTCCAATTCCCAGAGAGTCCTTTATTGTGTACGCCTGACTCTCCACTGGGTCCTCCTCTCCGATGACATATAAGGACCCAGTGGCATTTCCATAAGCCCTTTCTCTTGTTCCCCTTAAGCATAGGAGCACTACTATGGCTGTCAATCCCTTGCCTCCAGGGATCTCGGTGCTCTTAACAGATGCTAGACTTTATGAGGGCAACAGTGCGCTGGACATTGCGCTAGGGCATGCAAAGTCCCATTATGATTGCTTTGGCCCCAACTATTGTTGAGAATCTTGCAAATCGTTGCTCCTCCCATCCTTTTGCTCTTACAATCTTACCGCCCCCTCTTTCGCAAATGTCCCTGAGCTCCAGGATGGGGAGAGATTAGGCTGGCCTAGTTCTATGTGATTGATATAGAGTCTCTGAAGTTCTGGATTGTGGTTTGTTGATTTTCTTTTGCACTTTTGGTGCTCCTGCAATGCCCTTCACTCCATCCTGCTGGGCACTGTATGTCACCCCCTGGCCAGAGACAAAAAGCTGTTAAACTGGAGTCTTGTTATAATAGCACATTCAAGGGTAGATGTAATAAAAGTAGGAAACCTCAATGAGGGAGGGGTCCATCACCCATTTGCAAAATGATTACTTTTTATCTGCTAGACTATATGCCCTCCCCTTCTGGTGAGATCAGGAAAGAATGTCTGTGAACTTAACCAGGTTTCTCATTACTTACTTGCAGACCTCGATGGAGGCCTATTTTCTCTGCTGTAACATGGTCCCCTCTCTCCTTGTTTCTGGTGTGGCCCTCTAACAAACATCTTAAAAAGTTTTATCTTCCTTCTCATTGGGGAAATGCAATTTAAAAACACCCTGAGATATCATCTAACTCCTGTCAGAATGGCTAAGATCCAAAGCACAAGCAATAGCAAAAACTGGGACACATGTGGGGAGAAAAGAATGCTCATATATTGCCTAATTGAATTTTAAACTCATAACAAACTCTTTGGAAATCAATTTGGAGGTACCTTAAAAAGTTAAAAATCAAATTCCATATGACCCACCTGTACCACTCTTGGGAATTATCCCAAAAAACACCGCATCTGGCATCAGAGACGTGTACAATCAGGTTCATAACAGCCCTTTTCACAATTGCAAAGAAATAGAACCTATGTAGAAGTTCAATGACTTATTAACGTTAATGAAAATGTAATACAAATGCATGATGGAATGTTAAGTCAGTTGTCAGGAAAGATGACCAAATGAAATTTACCAGTAAATAGATGTTACTGGAAGAAATCAAACTGAGTGAACTATCCCAAATACAGAAAGACAGAAGTCTCATGTTCTTACTTATAAGTAGATCCTAGCATTTAACCCTCAGTTCAATGGAATCAGACAGAAAATCCTAACAACACTAACACAAAGGAACACAAGTCAGAGGGAGTAGAAGAAAATCCCAAAAGAGTAGACACCAAAGAATTATGGATAAACAGTTAAAAAAGACTCTCATGTAAGAAAAGTCTTAAAGGAGAGGGAAGAACAGGAATAGGATTCAGTAGAAAGTGTAGCCTATTCCTGTTCTTCCCTCTCCTATACAGGTAACCAACCACCTGTTTACTATCTCCTATCCTCCCCACCATGACAGCAAACACACTCCCAGCTCTGTACACCAGACTAAACAACAGTGGACAGTGAGTGGGCAGGGTGAAAACTGACAGCAGACAGAATCAGATGTCTCCATATCAACTACAAATAACAGACAATAAACTTTCATCTAAACAGCTTTCTTTCCATCTTTATATAAAAAAGGATCTCAACATACAACAGAAAAGAGGCAGTCCAGTGCCACAGAAGAGCAATGACATGGACAACAGCAACCAATGAGAATGCAGAGTACCAGTAACTCTGAACCGTGCAGTAGCAATTTGGCCAACAAATCTCTTTCCATCCTAAGACTCAGGGAATGTTGGAAAAAGCGGGTGGTAAGAATGTAAGAGCCTAAAGATGTGGAGTTCCACTGCTAGCCAGCAATTCCACTCAAGGCAGGATGACTGTATTCAGGAATCCACTACAATGAGACTTTTATGCTCACCAGACTTGCACAATGACTGACATAACATCATTCCCCCATAGCCTAGCAAGGATCTCAAGAGGTCAATTACATGTTGTGGTAACTTTAGGGGCTATTTGAAAGGGTGTGTTCTTATCAGAGTCCAACCACTGCAAGTCTGAGCCCCAACTAGAGCTGATAATCACACACACACAAGAGAGTGGGAGGAAGTAGTAGGGATTGGGGAAGGGAAGGAAGGGTGGGAACAAGAGAGGTTACGGAGGAGTGGGTGCAGAGACAACCACTCATTATGAGTGTAATTTTATTATAATAAATTATGAAAAGAAGAAATTAAGAGTTCAGGAGCCAGTGAGAAGGCTCAGGGTTAACCTATCAGCTCTCAGACTTAGTGATCTGAGTTTGATTCCCCAGACTGCTCATATGCTGAGAAGAATGAACTGCCTTCTAAAAGTTGTCCTCTAACCTGGCATATATTACATTCTCTCTGTCTTCCTCTCCCTCTTCCTCTCCCTCCCTCCCTTCTTCCCTTCCTACTTCCATCCCTTTCTTTCTCCTTCCCTCTGCCCCTGTTTCTCTTTGTAATAAATAAGTAAATAAAATATAAAAAATCTAAAAAGATATTAATAGTTGAGCATATAATAGATAAAAGGGATAATTGAAATTTTAAAGAATTTAAGAAGATGACTCTATCATGTGGTAATCAGGAAAATGAAAGCAAATGTCATAACTATGAGCCTCCATAGCACTCTTGTGATGGGTAAGATCATTGTCATTGAACATGTACAGTTACAGTAGAGGTGCCAGGTTATTAGAATTCTGTTACACTCAGTCATTAAGGGATATAATGACGTTGCTCTGCTTGTTCCATTCACCCATCATGTTTCTTTTGTAGGCAATGGGACTATTTTCACTGACGATTGTAGTAGATATAAAAAGACTTATGTTTGACATTTTTCTCAATTTCTTATTTGCTGTCCATGTCTTTTGTTTCTACTTTCTTGTTGCCCATATTAGTGAGTTGGCATTTTAATACATTGCTAGTGTGTTTTATATTTTATATTGAGTTTATTCTTTATAATCTGTATATATATACTCCATTCTAATTACTGTCTGTCCCACTGTCTCATTTTTTCCCCACATATCAGTCTCACTTTTCCCTATAAACCTCTCACATTCTGTCAGTGGCCAATAACCTGCAATAACAAATGAGATCATGTGAGTCCCTTGCCATTCATGGTTGACTGTTAGGTTATTCTTGGGCACATTTATTGTCGGCAAACATCTATTATGAAATCATGATGGAGAAGGCTGTGTTTTGCCTAGACGATGGAATTCTCTAGCCTTTCTGTCTTCCAACTCTTGCATTCTTTCCACCATTTTACAATTTTCCTTAATCTTTAGAGGATGTGACATAAACATGTTTTACAGGAATCAACTCTCTACATCACTTACTCTTAGCATTTTGAGGTATAATTGAGTCTCTTCATTCTCTATTATTCACTGCAAGCAAAAGCTTTTTATTGACATTTTGTGGATCTGTTTATCCATTGTATTTTATCCTTGGATTTGATTTCTAGTCAGTTATGAATTCTTCTCTTTCTATGGATGGACTTTCTTAAATATCTTTGGTAATCTCAATCTGGGATATTAAATCTTTGAGCTTTTAACTAGATAGATTTTGCACATACATTAATTTTGATTGATAGTTCCTTTATATAATATGTCTTCCCATTGCTTCCTTGGCCATCAGATTTCTGTGAAAAAATGTTTGTTGTTAGTCTAAGTGAGATTATTTCAATATTTGATTTTTCGCTATTCTCCTAATTGTCATAGTTCTCTCTTTTTTCTATATTTTTAATAATTTGATTATAATGTAGAAAACCAATGATTATTTTCTTGTAGCTTGAAGTCAGTGTGTTTTATATATAAATGTCCATATTGTTACCATGAATAAAAATACTTTCTACTATTACTCCACTAAAGACTTTTTTCCAGCTTCTCTTTATATTTTCTTTCAGGCACTTTTAAAATTTCGAATATTTGTTTGCTAAATGTTCTCAACAATATGCTTCCCATCTTTTTGTGTTTTCTTTATTTCCTTGTTTTGCCTACCTGGAAAATTTCAAAGACCTGACTTCAAATTCTGATGTTCCTTTTCTCAAACTATTTTTATTTTCTTTCATATCCAACTATATTTCTCATTTCATATTTAATCATTTGCTCATCAGTTGGATGAATAATTATTCATTTATAGTATTCATATTATGACTTGTACTACCTGCTTTAAACTTTTTATGTATTCCTTGATTCCTCTTGAATCACACCTAGCTTCCTTGTAATTCCCTTAATACTTTTACTAAGCATTTCAATCACATTTCCTTGACTGAAATCTTTTGTTAGTATCATTTTTTTCATCTTATTTTTGCTTCTTGCATTGACATAGGCCCATCAACTATGTCTGCCTACCTTTATAGTAAGGTATTTTATTCCTGAAGATGTACTTCTAGGTGTCAGTTTAGTGTAAAGTGGCATTACGTCTGTTCACAATACATGATGGATCACACTGGGCAGAGAATTACTGTATCCAGAAGCCACACATGGGTAAGGACAGGTGATGGCTTATCCACCAAAAGTGTTTAGTGTCCACTGTTGATCATTCAGATAAACAGTGATAGCATCATTACATAGTGCATAATTCCTAAAGCAGCTTTAGTTTAGTACTGTGTCTGGAAAGGCCGTTGGCATTGAGAGCCTGAAAACACCTGCCTTCTGACCAGGAAGCAGTATGGGATCACATGCTGCCTGAGATCTTTAAACAAAAATCTAAAATGTCCCTTCTTTATCATTCATATTCAATCCTGAAAATGGCAAGAGTGTGATGGTTTTAAGAACTTTGTGTGGGGGTGGGAGAGGTGGCTCAGGGGTTAAGCCTCTGCCTTGCAGGCGGAAGGTCCTGAGTTCGGATCCTAGGCCCACGTATAGACGCCAGGCAGAAGCGGGGGCGGCCTGCGTTTCCGGTGCGGGTAGGGCGGAGCCTGTGAATCCCGGGGCAGAGTAAAACAAGGAGGAGGTGGAGGAGGTCCATGGTGGTTCCCGAATTCGCCCGTGGTTCTACACACACATACACATACGTGCACACATGCATACATGCACAATTGAATAAATAATTAAAAAAAAGAACTTTGTGTGTACCTGCCTTCATTAATGTTAAAACCTTTATTTCCATAGTATATATGTCTGAAATATCAGTTATTGAAAGTGACATATACATTCTAAATGTGTTGACATACCTGAAGTGCATTTTAAGAGCAGAATTATTTCCTGAGGAAAGGGTCTTAGTTTCTTGCCTAAGCTAGAGTAAGACTACAGGGCTTCAATTTCTGAGGCCCATGAGAGAATCTGTGAGGTCCCACACATGATAATATGCAGTTGTATTTGACATGTGACCAATATTATTTTGAACAATAGCAATTCTCATTAAATGTTACCCAGCCTTAGCTGCCTGAGTTCTGAGACCAGACAAAGAAGGGAGTTTCTTCTCTGTAACAAGTACCTGAGGGTTATTTGTTTAATAGGGGTGCAAGCTTGTGATGAATGTTAATTTGCCTAGTAGCTGGGACTATTGGTGTTAACACTGAAAATTCTAACTCTTTCTATGGCAAAGGGAAGTATCCCCTTCATACACATATAAACTCGGGAGAGATACTGTGATTACAGTTTGGTATTCAGTAACTCTGTGTTGCTGTTTTTAAAATTTCTAGTTTGTTCCCTTGTTGAGTTGGAGTATTCTTGAATATATAATCACTCATCAGAAATGCAATTATCATATTTTTAGAGTTATACTTCAGCAAGTGTCAAAGACAAGTGGGTGTGCCAATGAGAAAAGCATATTCCTTTTTTTTTTCCTGTCAGCATTATCCCTCATCAGTCTTTCAAGGAGATGTGGAGCGTCTTGTGATCTTTCCTCTTTCTTGGTGAGATGTTGATAAAACAAATCTCATGCAGTTTTTGTGAAAGTATATATATCTGCCATTAAATCATTAATACTACAGCCCTATTATTTCCAACAGATAATGTCTGACTCACAACTGTCCTACCTCAGGCTCTTATAATCAATCTTACCAACCCCCTCTTCCAAGATGTTTTCTGAGACTTAAGATGAAGATGAGTGTGACTGAGATCTTCTGTTTAGGGCAATTATTCTATACAATTAGATTAAGTGACTTCTTTTGCAGAAGGATGTTACAGATTGAGTGCTGAATACTCCTAAAATCTATGGGATATTTCATTGCTTTTCTCCCCGAGTAGTTTTCATAGTACTCTATGGTACTATCTACAACTTTTTAATATGTTAAGTTGAACATGAATAAATTTGTTAGGTAATAGATAAGCTAAAATGCACATTGTTTATTCTTGCCACTCTTCACCTTCTGATAAATATTGAATTGCACAGCAGATTGTTTGATTGCCCTTATAATTAAGGAAGCTATTAAACTAGTCATGGAGGAAGATGGTCAGAACCTGCACTCTGCAATGTGAGGTGGGAGAGTTCTGAGTTTGAAGCTACCTTGGTATACTTGGTCAGACATCCAGATCTGACAAGAAGGGACTGTCCATCTTTCAGTCATTATGTGGATATGATGTGGAAAGTTCCTTTGAATTCTGATAATAGTGTGAACTCTCCTGCCAAGCTGGAATATAAACAGTACCTGGACAATTGTGAGTCAAAATAATTTTTTTGCCCCTATAAAACATTTGATCATGAACTTACTGGCCACCTTCAGAATAACTGAGAGAGTATCTCATTTCAATTCCTTGCTGTGACCCAGAATATTAATTCATATTGAAGCCTCTCATTCCATATTCTCATTTTATATCTATGTACCATAAGCTCTTTCTTCGCTTAGCTGATCCACTTGTATTTTCTACCATGCTGCCTCATCTCTCTACATTAAGCCCCATGAGCCTTGTTTGAACTCACTAAAGGTATTACACTTTGGGCTACATCATTCCTTCTTGCTATTTTTAATTAAATAATTTGAAAAAATCATTTCACTCTAAAAGTTATCTCTATTCCTTTCAAAAGACATAGCATGTGCCTATATAATTTATGCAATGGTTTATAACTTTATAAGAGTTCATTAAGTGTCAGGTAACAAGATTAATGCTACTTAATAATCTCATAAGTAATAGTGTAGAAAACACTGAAGCACTGACACTCAAATGTGGCAATCTCTCTCAAAATCGTTTGTAAAATTAAAATCAAATCTGGTGCAGTTTTGTTTGGCAGTCAGTGTTTTAAGTCTTTGTCTCATAAGCAAAGGGACCTGAGTTCAGATCCCTAGATTCTCACATAAAAATGTTGGGCAGCTATGGCAAGGCTTCTAATTCCTGCACTGGAGGTGGAGCTTGAGCAAAGTGCTAGAGCAAAGCAATAAGGTAGGAGAACAATCCAGGTTAATTCTTGATGTTGCCCATGGGCCTCCACAGACAAATACATTCAAGTGCCCTCTAAGTGTCTTCTTGAACATACATCTATATACCCATGTACACTCATCCACATGCAAAACACATATACATATTCATGCAAAAAATAAAAATAAATAAAATAAAAAGTAAGAAACACAGCTTGAGGACTGTCATCTGCCCTGTCCTATTATAGAAACATTTTCTCAGTTTCCTAGAGAAGCCCTGTGAGTCAGTAGGCTGAACTGTGCATGATGCATGGTTGGCAGCTCTGAGATATAAGACACTTGTCAGATTAAAAGGGTATGCACATAATGCCCATGTCAAGCTTTCTACTCTAAGACACAGAACACCATGGAAACCAATAAGGAGTGGGCCATGTCTGTACACATTGGACACAAAGAAGCGAGTCTCCAGTGTGGCTTCTTTTATAAAAAAAAAGAAAGAAAATAAAGAAATTGTTGAAGGTGTTGAAGGATTGACAGTATAACTTGATGGTACTGTACTTGCCTCACACATAGAAGGTTTGGTTTCAATCTCTGAAAACAGAAAAAAAAAGAAACTTCATGAGATTCTGAAAAACATATTTATTCTTTTAACCCATAAAATTGACTCATAAAATATAAATGTGTTCATATTAATTTAGTGCCATGTTTCAGGGCATACTAAAATTTTTATGTATACAAAAAAAAGATACCATTACCAATATTCACCCTCTAGAACTGCATGTCAGAAAGCACTATCCATACTTAGTGCCTATTCACCCACATTTTGCCATGCCTCCCTCCCTTTTTTCTAACTACTCTCCCTAGCAACTGATAAACTAATAAACCTACAGTTCTACTCTTAGATCTATGTTATCAACTTTTAAAGCTTATATATGATGAGAATGTGCAGTATTTGTCTCTGTGTAGATTTTTTTTCACTCGGCCAAGTTATCTCCAAGTCCACCTATGATTTAAGTTTTATTAATTTGAAAACACTCTATAGATAATATTTATTTTCAAGGCAGGTAGTCATGTTTGCAATTTAAATCAGCACTCCACCAAGATAAGCATATTTAAACGGGGCAAGGGTAGAGATATGGGACTGACTCAAATAGCTCAGCAAGCAAAGGCACTGCACACAGACCTAGAGACATGAGTTCACTCCCCAGAATCCTCATGGTGGAAGAAGAAAACCAATTTCTATAAGTTTTTAATTGATTACCATAGGTTTCCCTGTGTACATGTACACATACACACTCTCTTTTTTCCCAGCGCCCCAAATAAATAAAATGCATGTATTTTTTAAAAAAACAAAAATCTGCCATCTAAACACTTATTGCATTACCCATAGATTAGAGTAGCTCTTAGTCCTTCAACAAGAAGCATCCTTTTGAAGTCTAAGGTGTTTAATGAAAAGAACATATCTGGACAAAGTGAAGAGAATGACTGACTTTGGAATGCTCAGCTCTAAATATGACATGAAAATCATTGCCCACCCCTCTCCCATCCCAAAACTCAGAGAATCTTGCAGAAAAGGTGACAGTATGGGATATTAGATCCTGGGGAAAGGGAGAGATAAAAATGTCAGACAGTATCCTCTGACCAGAACTCACCACAGTGATGTCCCCTTCCAAAAGAAATACATGCATTTTATTTATTTGAGGCGCTGGGAAAAAAAGAGAGTGTGTATGTGTACATGTACACAGGGAAACCTATGGTAATCAATTAAAAACTTACAGAAATTGGTTTTCTTCTTCCACCATGAGGATTCTGGGGAGTGAACTCATGTCTCTAGGTCTGTGTGCAGTGCCTTTGCTTGCTGAGCTATTTGAGTCAGTCCCATATCTCTACCCTTGCCCCATTTAAATATGCTTATCTTGGTGGAGTGCTGATTTAAATTGCAAACCTGACTACCTGCCTTGAAAATAAATATTATCTATAGAGTGTTTTCAAATTAATAAAACTTTAATCATAGGTGGACTTGGAGATAACTTGGCTGAGTGAAAAAATATCTGACACAAAGACAAATACTGCACATTCTCGTCATATAGAAGCTTTAAAAGTTGGCCTAGCATTATTTCACAGGAATGAGAGAAGATGTTAAGAAATATTACACCTATTGAAGAGACTATTTAATATAAACATCAGACAGGAGAAGGAGAGCTTCCTTCCTCAATGGTTTATCTAACACTGTATTTCATCCATGTTCCAGAAAGTTTTCAGGATCTGATGTCAGGTAGTCCAGCTGAAACCCATTGAGCCACATATACACAAAGACTTGAGAGCAGAAGGAAGACTCACAGGAAAGGAGATAGTATGAATTCAGACATGAGAGGGATGTGCGGTTGAGTAGTAAGTTATAAAAAGACATAAATTCATTGTATCTATGTATGAATATTCAAAGAATAAAAAACGGAAAAGATTTGGATTTTTACCAGTCATCCAAGTGGATATAAGTTGGAAGACATGAGGGTAGGTGAAAGAACCAGACAGTGCAGAAGCAAGATGGAAGCAGAAATACCAAAGAGAAGCAGTTATGTCTGAAGTTCAATAGCAGGAATACCTGCAGCATGTAATGTAATTCTCATACAAAGCTTTAAAAAAGTGTCTAAACCTTTCTACCACAATGTAATGAAAGCATTTGAAGAGATGCAGATAGTAATTGCTCAATTTCATCATTACACTGTTTCTACATACATTATTTTGCTGTAACTTCCAAATATACCAAAGTTGCTGTTACTTCCAAATACACCAAAGTATTTGTACATTTGTCATTTAAATGTAAATAAAATCAAGCAAAGAATCAGTAAAAGTTTCCTGGTAAATTACTTGCTAAGTAGAAGCTGACAAAATTAGCATAGAAATCAAAGGGTTGAAAACAGAAGATTTTTGACACTTGGGAGACTAAAGCAGGAGGATCAGTACCTCAAGGTGAAAATCTCCTCTATTTTGACCTTGAGGCCAGCCCAACATACAGGAGGCTCTGAAAAAAATAAAAAAGATGATAAATGAACTGAAGGAAGATTAAAAGAGATAATGAAACAGAGGTTGCTGGTAACTTGAGACTATATGAATCACTAGGATACAGCTATACATGGAAATCTTAAAACAACACAATTTAAATTAGCTTTATTCTACTTCACTAGTATAGGTTATCAATATCTTAGCTCCATGAAATGCTTACTTATAATTTTTAAAAGAGATGATAAGAATATCTAAATCTCAGTGAAGGTCATCACATGTGTAAAAGTTTTGTTATTTTATTTCTATTACTATAGCTCATCTTTTCAGTTAAAAGCATTACATGACTTTACTAGAGTATACTGTAAAGAATATATTCATAACTCCTAATGTCCATGTCTGGTAATACTTGAACATAAACATGGCTGCTTCATGCTCTGATAATTATAACTGGTATGAAGTATACAAAGCATGGATTTCTTGAATAAAACAATCAATCACATTGAAATTAGAAGAGCTGAATGATGTAAAGTCTCAAGATGTTCAAAGCAGTAGGTAATTTAAAACTTATAAATTATTTGTAGAATTTCCTATGTAGTATCATTAGACTATAGCTGATTATGGCTAACTGTTGCAATTACCATTCTTTCTGCTTCTGTGAAGGCAGAGAAAACAAGCTTCAAATTAAAAAAAAAAAAAGGAAAAGAAAAATAAAAGTTGAGAGGGCAGACCTCGTTCACAATAGGGCAGATCTATCCAACCTCAAGTCCTGACCCTATGACAAGCCCGCTTCTGGTAAGACTTTTCCTCCTAAAAGTGCTATGACCTTCCCAAACCTTAGCACAGCTAGGAAAGAAAGAATGTGCATATGCACATGCACAGGATAACTCACATTCAAGCCATATTAAGTAACAGAAACCACAACTATTGAAACTGTAGATATGAAATTATGGTATGTACATTACAAAATCATGACATGAATCCATGGTGTAAATAGATTTTAAGTGACTGGCAACAGCAATCACAGTCATGGAAAGAAAATTTATAGATCATGCCTTAGCAGAAGTTGACTTCTGTAGCATTGTTTATCATTTTCCAGAATTCACAATTTTGGTCACTCCTATGGGCTCCAGAGTCATACTATTTGGATCTAACATTTATTTTGATCAAGTGAGTATCTTTAATTTGCATTTCTTCTATTTTGAAAAATAAAGGTATTTTGATACTATTGAAGCTTATCTTTAATATAGGTTACTTTCAATGTCTGCATCCCATCTTCCAGCTGAGTAATAGAGTATATTACACCAACAAAACTACCCTATGAGTCCTCTGAAACTGAATTTCAAAGAGCTCAAGTTGAGATCACTTCTGAGACCATAATAAAATAGAATTCTCTCCTTTAGAACCCTGGAAGGTCTTGCTTGAATTTCTTAAACCTTTCTTTGAGTTAATGAAGCTGGAAAAGAACTTTAGGCAGCTGGCAATATGGCTCAGCAGGTATAGGTGTTTGGGCAGAAACCTAGGAATTCAACTTTTAACTCTGCAATCCACATAGTGGAAGGAGAGAATTGAATTCTGATTATCACATGTTCATATATTCATCATGTCTCACATGCAACTACCCTCTCTTTCGCTCTCTTTCTCCTTCCTTCCTCTTTCTCTTTCACTTTCTCCATTTTTTTGTTTAAAGTAAAAATATTCAAAAGAGAAATTTACATATTTTAAGAATCCCTCCAGTGAGAAATCCATGAAAGAAAGTCACAATATTTTATTTATCCATGTCTCCAACCTTTATTTCTGACTTCTGATTTTTAAACAGATCATTTTTCAGAAGTCGCAGAACTTTCATTGTTGGCCATGTTTTTCCTTACAAGTTTTAGTGTAACACTGTAATTTTTTGTCTTTTAATTACATGCCTGTTTCTCATAACTTCATTTTCTTCTGCTGTGCCCATATTTTAATAGGTAAGGCGTTGTTCAGTAAGTAAGTGAGCAGAAAGTACAATACTGTTCTCAGTGAAAAACCTAAATGTTCTATCATATCTAAATCTTATATTCAGGAAATTCATTCAAAGTTTCCAATATTTGAATTTCTATAAAGTTTAATTTTTCTCCATCATCTCCTTCAAAACATCCTGAAAAACACTGTAGTTGCAAAAGTTCAACTTAAGATGTTCCTCCTTATAATTGCTGGATGGTGAATGTTGTACACCGGCAAGCAGTTTATTGAAAGCTAATGTTCAGGGAACTCTTTCATCTATAAGATGTCAAGTTAACAAGTCAGAGCTTTACTGAATCAGCTAAATTTATAAGAGGGTTCAGTGACTCCAATACAGCCTTAGTGGCATTAGCCCTGCCATTAAATTTTTTGACTAATTAAAATGAGCTTATGCCCCTTCTTTTTTTTTTTTTAAAGATGTCTTCTTGTTAAATTGGCAGTGGTCCTATTTGTTGGACTAACTTTCAGAAACTCTGTTAATCAATGTCCTCTTCCTTCAAGGAACTGGTTTCTCCAGACATGAACTCTGTCTTAACTTTTTCTCTTTTCAAACTTCTCATCTTCCTTTTCCACATCTCATTCTTCTCACTCTTGACTGTATTAAATTCAAACTGAGAATTCCCTATTAAGAATAATTTAATACTAATGAATGAAGTAATATTATGAAACTTATTTTTGTCTTATCTAACCATTTTATTGGATATCCAGAATTATAGTTAATGTTTCTTATAATCTCTTGGAAATTTATGTAAGTTTTCAGACTCAGAAAAAAAAACAGCTTTTCTGTTTTAAAAGCAGCATACATGGCTAGGGAGATAGTGCAGTGGGAAAAGAATTCACTTCACAAGAAAAAGAACCAGAGTTCAAATCCCTAAATCTCATGCCAAAAATGCCAAAGGCATATGGTGGTGACCTAAATGTAATTCCAGATCTAGAAAGCAGACCTTGGGAAACCTCAAAACAAATCAGTAAAGGTGTATGAGTACTCCAGGATGAGTCTTGGTGTCACCTTTGCACCTCCTTAGGCACATATATTCAAATGTACCTTTGTATGCATGCCTGCCAACACATGTATACTCATCCACATGCAAAACAAACACCTACAATGACTACCTTATGTTCTTATTGCTGTATCTAGTATTAAGAGCACACAGCCAGTATCTCATGATCAAAGCAATCATTTACATTCAAACTGGATGAGCTGGTTGGTATAAAGACTCATGATACTTAAAGCAATGTATGATTCAAAACTTGTAAATTATTCATAGAATTTTTTACCTAATATTATTTGACTATAGCTAATGGTGGGTGCAATAGTTAATCAACTTGACACACCTGGCATTAACTAAGATCAGCTGAGCTGCTTGAAGAGATTAGTCTTGATGAATATATTACAATACAAGACCAGCCTTAAATCCCATTGGAACCTCTCTGGATCTCATTGGAACCTACTGTCCCAGTAGCAGACCAGATAAAAGGAACCGTAGAACAGGAAACTGAGGGGAAGAGAGACTCTCCAGGAATGTTCCAGCTATGTGGATGTCTGCTGTGATTTAGTCTTCCTGCCTGCTTTAGCCAGACAGCCATGCCACCTTCACTGTGAAAGACTATGTCTCCCCTCTGGAACCCTAAGGTGAATAAATTTCCTTTTCTCCATTAAGTTATTTGACTTTGGGTGTTTCTCACAGCAACAGTTAAAAGTGACCGTTAGAGTGGGTAACTGTTACAATTACTTTTCTTTCTGCTTCTATGAGACAACACTCAGAAATAACTTAAGGGAGAAAAGGACTAACATTTGACTAACATTTCCATGATTAAACATAGTCTTTTAGGGTGGGACTCTCATAATGGAAGGCATGTCAGACAGCAGAAGCTGTATGGTTGAAATGGATCTGCTGTCCTTCTTTGCAAAGAATCTGAACCAGCAAGAAAGCTCAGGAAATAGTTTCCACACATGCAAACTAGGAGACCAGATTTCAATAATCAGGGTCCTCATGGATTAAAGCTAGAAGAAATTATCTTGAGGGCAGTATCCCACAGGCAGAAAGACAGACACTATATAGTATCCCTTATCAATAAATCCTAGCAATAAATATTAAGAATGATGTAATCAAACAGAAAGTTTTACAATACCCACAAACAGCAAAGAACATGACTCAGGGTGAAGAAGATCCCAAAAGAGCAAAGACAAAAGAAGTAGATAAATAGGCTTTTAAGAAGGAGAGTTACATGCTTACTACTTTCTACCCCTCCCTCCAATGCCATGTAATACATGCCTAGTACTGTAAACTTGTCCAAATAACAGTAGAAGGGGAGAAAATAGACAGTGGACAGGATCAGATGTCTAATATTAACCATAAATATCAGATAGTAAACCATTATCTAAATACTTCTAATTATATCCTCTAATAATAAAAGATCTCAACACTCAACCAAGATGCAGCCTATTGCAATGGAAGATTAATGAAGTAGAAAACACAAACAACCAGAGTCCAGATTGTTGACAACCCCAAAATGCTCGGCTCTAATCAGATCATCCAAATCTCTTCCAAACTTAAGTCTCAGGGAAACTTGGAGAATAGGGGTAGTAAGATTGCAAGAGCCTATATGTGGGGCGGTATACTATAAGTAAGCAAGGTCATTACATGTCTGCTTCATCCAGAAAGCTCACTGTAATGAGATATACCCCAACTGAATCTACACAATGGCTGATATATCAATATTACCCCATGGACCAGTGAGGATTTCAAGAGAAATACATGCATGCAGTGGAAATTACAGGGGTAGAAGCTAGAAAGGTGAAGGAGAACATTCCCATCTGTGAATAATTTGGAGAATTGCAGCAATAAGTGCCTTGAACCCAGATTTTTGTCTAGAAATTTTGCTTGTACCATCAAGATAAGAATCCCAAGTTTTTTCATTTGTATTTTGGCAAGACTGTGATTTGCAGGAGTGTGATCTATTTGGAATCCGCAGAATTGACAAAGGTATACAGGATTCCCAACACTGTTTCTTATATCTAAAGACTTTGTGATTTTACATGGGTGCTTGCAACTTTGAACTGCCACAGACAAGTATAAATAATTAGCTAATTTGGTATGATTGATGACTTAATGTTTTAAAAAATCTTCAAATATATTTGTGGGTTTTTTATTTTATCTTTCATGGTTTTAGAAGCATAATGAGTAATTATACCTACTCCTCTTTCTTTCTCCTTCCTTCTTTTTTCCCAACCTCCTGTTCTTTTAACCATCCATCCTATTCTGTCACACTCTCCTGCCTGTCTCCTTATGTGAGTCAGAGGTTCCCTTTAAATTGTCTGCTCTAGTGGGGGCTCAGGCCTGTGTGGCAGACTTAGTGACCCATTCTTGGGGACAAACTAATAAGGGTACTTCACCTGTCTAGCCATGGCCCCTAAAGTTGCTGTTGAATGTAACTATTTGTCCTGAAATCCTAGCAAGTCTATAGAGGAATGTTGATGTGCCAGCAATTGGACCGGTCTCCTGCGGATAAGTCTCACTGTATTGAGTTCCTGGATGAGCAGTACTGTCTTGAATACAATGTCTTGGCAAATGGTGGATCTCCCCATATTTAAGCTGTTACCATCTCATTGCTCCTCTTATACAAAATTGCCTGAACCTTTGGAGGGGAAGAGATTCGATTGGCCTGATTCCAGCTAAGAATTTCAGGGACACAGAAATTCTGGTTAGTTGCTGTGTCTTGCTTATGTGTTGAGATCCTTTCTTCTCAAAAGATAAATTGAATGGTGTCTAGATAGAAATTTACTCTTAGATATTTCTGTTTAATTTGGAGACATCTGATTTTACCTACTGTCAGTTTTCTCCCAGTCCACTGCTGTTTAGAATGGTTTATAGTGCTGTTTATATGTTTCCTGTCATGGGGGGTATAGTTAGAGGCTAGTAAGCAGATAGGTGGTTGGCTACCTGGAAGCTAACCACACTCTCTACTGTGTCCTATCGCTGTCCTTCTTTATCCTTTTTTAAGACTTTTCTTACATAAAAATCTTTTCAAATTCTTTACCCATGTGCTTTTGTTTATGCTCTTTTGGGATCTTCTTGCACCTTCCCACACCTTGTGTTCCTTTGTGTTTATGGGTGCTGTAAAACTTTCTGTTTGATTCCATTAGACTGAAGGTTTAATATTAGGATCCACTTACAAGGGAGGACATACGGCATATGTATTTTTGCATCTGAGAAATTTCACTTGGTATGATTTCTTCCAGTTCTATCCATTTACTAGCAAATTTCATTCAATCATCTTTCTGGTAAACTGTTTTATTTTACATATGTACCACATTTTCATGAAATGTGGAAGGGAGGACATACGGCATATGTATTTTTGCATCTGAGAAATTTCACTTGGTATGATTTCTTCCAGTTCTATCCATTTACTAGCAAATTTCATTCAATCATCTTTCTGGTAAACTGTTTTATTTTACATATGTACCACATTTTCATGAACCATTCATCAACTCTTAGACATCTAGGTTGATTCCATTTCTTTGAAATTGTGAAAAGAGCTATGAACCTGGTTGTACACATGGCTCTGAGGCAGAATGCGGTGTTTTTTGAGAATATTTCCAGGAGAGATATAGCTAGGTAATGTGGAATTTTGATTTTTAACTATTTTGGTACCTCCAAATGGATGTCCATAGGGACCGTGTGAGTATATGATCCCACCAGCAATGGATAAGGTTCCCCTTTTCCCCACATCCATGCCAGCATTTGTTGTCTGTTCTGGATCACAGTTGTTCTGACTGGAGTGAGATGAGATCTCAAGGTGATATTAATTTACATTTATTTAATTTTTTATTTTTTCCACTCATACAAAGTTGATAAGTAGCCCATTTCCCTCCTTCCCTACTCCCCTCCCTGGACCCTGCCCACTCCCTGCCCCCTTTTCCCCTTCTTTTATCCCCTCCTTCCCCTTCTCCCAGTGCCCCACAAATTCCTGGAGCATCCTTCAGTGTGTCTGTCAAACTTCCCTCTGGGTGCAATTCTCTGATGAAGTGTAAGGACTCACTAACATTGTCTAGAACTCTTTTTTGTGTTCCCCTTTAGTACAGGAACACTGTTGTGGCTGTTTATCCCTTGCCTCTAAGTATCCTAGTGTCTGTGATCCATACAAGTCTTTGGGGGTTCAATGATATGTTGGTCATTGTGCAGGTCATGCAAAGTCCTATTTTGATTAAAAGGTTGTAATTAGAACACAAAGGCAACCCATAGAATGGGAGAAAATCTTCACTAACCACATATCTGATAGAGCTCTATTATCCAGAGTGCACAAAGAACTCAGGAACATAAACATCAAGGAAACAAATGGCCCAATTAAAAAATGCGCCTTGGAACTTAAAAGAAACTTTACCAGGGAAGAAATTGAAATGTCTAAGAAATATCTTTAAAAATGCTCTGCATCCTTAGCCATCAGGGAAATGCAAATCAAAACCTCCTTGCAATATCATCTCACTCTGGTCAGGATGGCAAAAATCCACAATACAAACAGCACCAAATGCTGGAGAGGATATGGCGAGAAGGGAACTCTCCTACATTGATGGTGAGAATTCAGGCTCATACAACCACTCTGGCGAGCCATCTGGTGATTCTTTAAAAAGTTAAAGATTGAAATGACATATGACCCTACTATTTAATTCAAATGACATATGACCCTGTTATTTAATTCACCTCAATAGCACAAGCACGACCATGTTCATAGCAGCACTGTTTACAATAGCACTGTTTACAATAGCACTGTTTACAATGGAATCAATCCAAATGCCCAACAGTTGGCGAGTGGATAAGGAAAATGTGGTACATTTATACAATGGAATACCACTTAGCCATCAAAAATGATGAATTAATGAAATTTGCCAGGAAATGGATGGAATTAGAAAAGATTATATTGAGTGAAGTATCCCAGACACAGAAAATTAAGTGCTGTATGTACTCCTTAATAAGTGTATCCTAGTAACAAATCCACTTAGTGACACATTCAAAGATAAATTTCTGTAATACCAACAGTAATTGCAAAGATTATAAGTAGGGATGGAAGGGAAAGGAGGGCCCCACCAAAAACAAGGAGAGAGGGGATCATGCTACAGCAGAGAAAATAGGCTACCATCAAAGACTGCAAGTAAGTAATGAGACATCTGGTTAAGCTCACAGACTATCCTTCCTGGTCACTTGCATCAGATGGGGTATGATCTCACCAGACAGGGAGGGCATAAAATCTGGCAGATAGAAGGTAACCATCCTGCAAATGGGAGACAGACCCCCACTTACCGCAGTCTCTTTCTCTTATTCAAACTACTTTTGAATCTACTTTATATAAGACACTATTTTAACAGCCTTTTATCTCTGGTCAGGGGGTAACATCCAATACCCATCAGGATGGAGCCAAGGGTGGTCCAGGAGCAGCAAAACTGAAAAAAAATCAACAAATCATAATTCAGAAAATCAGAAACTCTACATCAACCACCTGGAACCATGCCAGCCTAATCTCTCACCATCCTTAAGCTCAGGGAAATTTGCAGAAGAGGGGGAGGTAAGAATGTATGAGCCTAAAGATGGGGAGGAGCAACAATAATGCAAGATACTCCATACAAGTTAAGGTCGAAAATATTTTAAAATGTTTGCTAGTCATTTAAATTTCCTCTTGTAAGAAGTTTCCTTTCAGTTCTATAGCACAGTTTTAATGGGGTTGTTTACTTCCTTGGTATTAAATTTTAAACTTTATTTATTTAGTGTGTTTATGTGTGTGTGTGTGTGTGCATGTGTGTGTGTGAGAGAGAGAGAGAGAGGACTGTCTATCCCTATGGAGGACCAAGGGAGAACAGTTACCATTTTGGATTGCTTCTTCCTCCTCTTTGCTTTGGGATTTCTAGGTTCCAACCACTAGGACCTGAAGTTCAGGCTGTGGTCATTTCCTCCTGAAGTTTTTACATGGAACTTAAGAGCCAAATCAGGACCTTCTGCTTGTGAGAAATCGTATGAACTTCTATGCAATCTCTCCAGCTCTTCTTGGTATTAATTTTTTAAGTTTTTTGTATATTCTGCATATTAATCCTCTATAGGATGTGTGGTTAATGAAGATGCTTTCCCATTCTGTATGCTGCCTTTTTGCTCAATTAACAATTTCTTTTGCTGAGAAAAAGCTTTTTCAATTCATATAGTCCAATTGTTTAGTGTTGGACTCATTCTCTGTGCTTTTGGAGTCCTATTGAAGAAATGCTAGCCAAGGCCAATCAATATGAGAATATTCTGTAGTTTTTCTTTTAGGACTTTTATACACCCTGATCTAACATTGAGGTCTTTGATACATTTGGAGATAATTTTCATGCTAGGCCAGAAGCAAGGGTCCAGTTTCCTTCTTCTGTATGTAGATATCAAATTTTGCCAGCACCACTTGTGGAAGACTCAGTCCTTTTTCAAGCAAATTTTTTGTACCTATTTCAAAGATCAGTTGACTGTAGTTGAGTACTTACATTTGGATCATCAGTTCTAATCTATTGTCTATATCACTTTTTTTAATCCCGTGCCACACTGTCAATATAACAAAGTTTAAGGTCTGGTATGGTGATACTTGCAGTGGAATTTTTATTATTCAGGATTGCTTTTGCAATCCTGGGCATCTTCTATGCTTTACCAATTTCTGTGAAAAAATTTGGTTTGAATTCTGATTGTTAGTATCCATATACTGGATTTATTAGACAGGTCATTTTAACAATGTTAATTCTGCTGATCTAGGCACATAGGAGGTCTTTCCATCTTCTGGTGTCTTCTATAATTTCTTTTTGTAGGGTTTTTGTTTGAAATAACAGAGTATTTTATTCCTTTTTTTCTGCTTTTACAAGCAAATTGATTACTTAACCCTGCTTTCCACCATCCCTCCTCCTTCCCTTTCTTTTCCTTCCCTTCATCGATTCCTCCCACTCCCTCCCATCTACATGCTTCTATGACTTTTATGGACTTCAAGGTTCCCTCTGACTTATATACTCTTCTGCGGGTCTCAGGTCTCCAAGTTGCCTCTCTTCAAGCCACCCCATGATAGAGACACTTCCCTTAGCTCATCCAGTTTTAGTCCTCAGGGTTTCCACTGTATGTTGTTATCTTTCTGGAGTTTCTATGTAGTGTATAGGGGCATGTTGGTATGTCAATGGTTATGCAGATCTGGTAAGAACAAGTCTCAGTGTAGTGAGTCCCTAGATGCAGCAGTCCTGTCTTGAGTGTTTAAACAGCTCCAAGAGTGGAATGTCTTGTCCAGCAATGAAGCTTCCCATCTTTAGGTTCTTTTTCTTTTTTTTTTTTAAATATTTATTCATTTATTTATTCAATTGTGCTTGTGTGTATGTGTGTATGTATTTGTGTGTGTGTGTAGAACCACAGGCGAATTCGGGAACCATCATGGACTGCCACCACCTCTTCCTTGTTTACTCTGCCCCGGGATTCACAGGCTCCGCCCTACCAGGACCAGAAATGCAGGCCGCCCCACTTAGGGTCTAGGTTCCAAACTCAGGACCTTCCGCATGCAAGGCAGAGGCTTAACCCTTGGGCCACCTCTCCAGCCCCCCATCTTTAGGTTTTTGCAACACCATCCCTTTTTCTGTGAGGTTCCCAAAGGCTTAGGATGGGAAGAGGTTATGATAGCATGATAAGAATCATGCTATCACTAAAAAGTGAGCCTGACTGAGTCACCGGTACTCCATATTATAACTAGCCATTGGTGTCCACTTCACTGCTCTTCTACTGCCCTAGGCTGCATCCTGTCAGGGTGTTCAAATCTTCTAGCTATGTTCTTGAAGAAGATTTCTAGGTTGAATGTTAAGCGTTCTTCCAATTTATGGGTATAATTACAGCTATTTACATAGTTTGATGTACTGCCTTCGTACCCATAAGTTGATTGGCTGTTTTTCCCTATTGACCTATTTCCTTCCCATTTTTAGGTTATTGTTCTAGTTTTGGTAACAAGAATGTGTGTCCATTCTGCCAAGAGGGTATTCAGTCCAATCATAGAGCTGTTGATTATCTCCTCAGTACTCATGACACTGTTATACTGGTGGTCACCTGTTGCCATGGGGATTTTTATTACATCTTGCAGATCTCATGGAGTGATGAGGTCTGTGATTATTTCTTTTGCCCAGCAGCTTCTACAATATTACTTGGTACTGTGAAAGTTATCCAGCAAGGAGAAGTTCTGTTTTGTTTGATATATTTTGCTCATCTTCTGTGATCCATATGTATTGCATCTTCATTATTTGTATTGAGAAATTGGTTGATATTTCAATGGGTTTGCCTCTTTATGTGACTTTTTCCTTTTGTCTTGGAGCTCTTATGATCTTGTCTTTAATGTATGTATTTGGTTTGTGAGTTATCATATGTCGTGAGGTGTTTCTTTTCTTATCCTGGATATTTCATTTTCTGTATGCCTCTTAAATCAAGATGGGTATCTCTTTTATTAGGTCAGTGAACTTTTCTTGTATTATCTTATTGATTATTCATGATTTATCTTCCTCTTTTGTGCCTGTTTCTGGGGTACCCATGATATGTCTTTTGGGACTTTCGATGATGTCCCAAAGTTCCTTTACGTTCTGCTCTGGTGTGTTTTTCAATTTTTCAGTCTCTGTCATCAACTTATGAACCTCTTCTATCTCATTTTATAGTTCGGAGACTCTGTTTGCCATATAATCAGTTCTGTTTTTGAAACTTTATTGAATTTTATTACACTGTTTATATTTTTTAGTTCCAATTTTTTTTCAGTCTTTCTATATTTGTTTGTGGATCACTTTGGGCTTTTTCAGTGTTTCTAGATCTGTTTACAGACTCTCTATATTCATTCCAGTAGTGTTTTGTTTGTTTATGTTTTTTTTTTTGTTATTTCTTGAATTTGTTGTTTTCTTCTTGAAATGTGTTTATCTATTTACCTATGTTCTCTTGGAGCTGTTTAAACACATTTATAATCAATCTTGGAAATTCATTGTCTTGGTTATTGGTCTCTTGGATACTTTCCAATGGCTATCATCTGTGGAATCTGAAGCTTGGATTGGTGATCTTGAGGGGAGACATGTTTTCTTGGGTTCTTTTTTTCTGTTTTTTTTTTTTTCTGTGAGATGTTGGCATTTTTAGGGTGAATAGATGTTGATTGTAGTTTTATTTGAAGTCCTTTTGTTTGGTGGGATGGTGGTCTTCTATTTGGGATGCTACTTTTCAGTACTTCCATGATATTAATTGTTTTTTAGTTTTTCTTTGTGTTACCTAACAAATGGTTGATCCTTCACATGCAAACTAACAACCGAACAACAACAAAAAAGATGGTGATTCTAGTGTTCTCTGGCTGCAGAATAATGCTGATGCTTCTTAGATAGGTCTTTTGAAGTGACTATTATGTTGTCTTTCAGAGGTCTTTTCTCTATATATTCTTGAAGATTGGTGTTGTATGAAATCTACTTGGATTTATTTCCTGTGTTGTGTGATTACTGGGGAGGGGAAGAAGGGTGCTGTCTGAGGTTGTCCCTCAGACAACCAAGGAGCTCTGGTTCCAGAGAGGAAGCCTTCAGGCCCACACACAACCCACCTACCCAATGGCCAACTCAACTATCTTCAGGTATGGCACACAGAGCTTTTTATATTCTTTGAAGTTTTCATTATATCAATCTTTCACATCCTTGGTTGAGGTAGTCCAAGATGTTTCATTTTGTTTTTCTCTCAGATCTTAATTTTGTTTATGCTTGGCTTATAAGAAAATCACTGAACTTTGAATATTAATTTTGCATCTGCCACCTTACTGAACTTATTAGTTCCGGGGGATTGTTGGCAGAATCATTAGTGTTGGTGAAATATAGGATCATGTCGTCTTTGAATAGGGATAACTTGATTTTTTCTTTTCCAAGTTGTATCCCTTTTATCATCCTCTCTTGTCTCATGGCTATAAATAAGACTTTAAATAAAGTGTTGAAAAGAAGTTAGAATGGGAAGTTTTGTCCACTCTCCAGTCTGAGTGAAAATACTTCCCCAAATTTTCACCATTTATGATTATTTGTGCCTGTGGCTTATTTTTTTAATTTTTTTTATTTATTCAATTGTACATGTGTGTGCGTGTGCGTGCGTGTGTGTGTGTGTGTGTGTGTGTGTGTGTGTGTAGAACCACGGACGAATTCGGGAACCACCATGGACAGAGACCGCCTCCACCTCCTCCTTGTTTACTCTGCCCAGAGATTCACAGGCTCCGCCCTACCAGGACCAGAAACGCAGGCCACCCCCGCTTCCGCCCAGCGTCTATACGTGGGGTCTAGGATCTGAACTCAGGACCTTCTGCCTGCAAGGCAGAGGCTTAACCCCTGAGCCACCTCTCCAGCCCCAATGGCTTATTTTATATGACTTTTGTTATGCTGATAAATGCTCCTTCTAAAACTATATTTACAAGGATATTTATCATAATATAGCATTGGATTTGTCAAAAGCTTTTTCAACATCAGTAGAGGAAATCATGTGGATTTTATCTTTGCATTCATTTAAATGGTGTATTACATTTAGAGATTCATGTATGTTGAACCTACTTTATGTTTCTTGAATGAACTCAACCTGGTTATAGTGGATGATATGCTTTTGAACTAGGTTTGCTAGAGTTTTATTGAGAAACTTTGCATCTGAGTTCAACAGCGAGACTGGCCTATAGTTTTCATTTTTACTATGTGTCTGGATTGCTTCTTAGTATTTTTCATTAGCTCTAAGATTTTTCTGACTCTGCCCACTATGGCTGGAAGTGAAGGCTGGAACCTTTTCAGCTTGTTGTTTTTACTTGGGTCCTGGGATCTGAACTCAGGACCTTCTGTTTATGAGGCAGTCTCTTAACCCCTGAGTTGTCTCCAACTCATGACTATTTAAATAACTCATTTTATCATATCTTAACTTTGATATGCTGTATGTATTTAGAAATTCATCCATTTCATTGTGATTATCACACTTGTTAGTGCATACATTTTTAAAGTATGATCTCATGTTTTTCTGAATTTCCTCAACAAGTGTGATAGCTCCATTTTCATCTTCAGCTTTATTAATTTATGTTTTCTCTCTTTTGGTTTTCATTAAATTGGCTAAGGTTTTGCCAATTTTGTTAAAAGTCTTTCAAAAAACCCCAGCTTTTTGTTTGATTCTATTTTTTCTTTGTCTTAATTTCAGTTATTTTGTTTCTGTTCCTACTAATATCAGCATTTTAGTTCTTTTGGTTTGGGTTTCTTCTTGTTTCTCTAAAGCTTTAAGCTGAAATGTTAAGTTATTCACTTGCTTTGCTTCCATTTTTTATATATATAGGCTTTAAATACTGTGAATTTTCCTCTTAGGACCACCTCCTTGTATCCTAGAAGTATTAATATGATATGCTTCCAATATCATTGGTTTCTAATCATTTTTGAATTTGCATTTTTACTTCTTTCCAGACCCATTTCTCATTCAGTAGCATATGTTAAGCGTCTAACATTTGTGTACTTTCTATTGTTTGCCCTGTTAAGGATGTCTATCTTCTTTCCGTGGTGGTCAAATAGAATATAGTTGATGATTTCAGGTTCTCTTGTATTTGTGAAGGCTAGCTTTTAATTTAGCATGTGATCTCTTTATCAGAAATTTTCTTGAATTGCTGAAAAGAGCATATGTCCCTTGGTATTAGGATGGAATGTTCAGTAGATGTCTGTTAGATTTATAATTTGGTTAATTTCAAATATGTCTCTGTTAAGTTTTTGACCTGTTGAACCTGTCTCTCAGTGAGAGTAGGTTGTTGAAATGCCTGACTATTGTCATATTTGGGGTGTTTTGTTGTTTTACATGTTTGATATTTGTTTAATGAAGATGGGTAAGCCTATGTTTGGAGCATATGTTTATAATTGCGAGTTACTCTTCATATATTGTTCCTTTGCAAGTATGTAGTATCCTGTATCCTTTATGATTTGTTTTGCTTTGAAGTCTATTTTGTTTGATACTAAGGTGACAACTCCTGCTTGTTTCCTAGTTGTATTCCTAGTTCCTAGGAATAGCTTCAAACATGCTTTGACAATGATTTTGTGTCTATCTTTCAAAATTTAACAGGGCCTATCTGCATATTCACATTTTGGGAACTATGTACTGGTACCTGGTAGGTTCATAAGTGGAAATTCTACTGAAGACAGTCACTGCCCATCCCCAGAATCTATCTGTAGCCAGTGGATTAGGAGAGTGAGTACCTTAGGCCCTCACTGATCCCTGATTAGCTGCATATTCTTGCTTATTCTCAGTGCAGACAGCTTCAGTTGCTTTAAAAACCATAATTATGATGGCTGTCATGCCTGGCAGACAGTGTATCTCAGCTATTTTCATCTGCATGCTTACATTCTCAGTGTCTTCTGTTCAGGTGCTCTTCTCTATGCCTGACCTTCTATAAAAAAAGCTGGCTGGAAAAAAGCATATGAAGTCTCTATCTCTTCTTGTTACTGTTAACACAATATTCTTCAGTAGGAAAGTTAACCACAGGGAACTTAGCAAGAAGTTCATTATATGCGTGTGTGTGTGTGTGTGTGTGTGTGTGTGTGTGTGTGTACATACACATACATATATGATGGTTTCACTAGTTAGCACAGCAGTAATGTAACAAATTCAAATGTTTTCCTTCATCAACTCACATAAGTAGATTTAAAATCAGAGTTATGTTTCAATCTCATTGTTCTATAGAAGGAGCTTATTTAGGAACTGGTTGATGCTGCATAGATTAAAAACATGCTAGTGAAGGTACTTTGACATATTTGAAACTGCCAAAGCATGGTTGAGAAGATGGATCAAGGTTTAGGCCTCTGCCCTGGAAGCAGAAGGTTCTGAGTTCAGATCACAGATCCCATGTAAAAACACTAAGTGGAAATGGTGGTGGCCTGTACTTCCATCCCTGGGAAACTCCCAAGCAAAACAAAGAGGAGGTAGCACAATCCATCAATCTAGGGTGATTCCTGAACTCACCCTTTGGCCTCCACAGGGAAATGCATTCAGCTGTTCTCTGATACAAATACACATACACACACACACACACACACACACACACACACACACACACACATTTAAAAATGTTAAATTTAAAAAAATAAAAGAAAGGATGTAAGGAAAGAAAAAACTGAGTCTACAATATAGAGCATCAGCACTTAACTTTGAGTGTTTAATGAAGAAATATTTGACTTGACATATTTATATGTGTGTGTGAGGGGGTGTGTATTTTTCTTCTATAAAGGATGTTAACTAAAATTGTGAACTGAGGCATAAAGAAGTATGCAATGGATATCACAGAAACATGTATAACACATGTATCAATCCTATTCCTCTGGAATCAAATGTCTGGAGTGTATAAAGAGGAATTTTTTAAAATTTTCTCTTATTATAGATTTTATTTAGAAATCCAGATATAAATTACTCTCTCCATCTAGAACTTGTATAAATCTCAATATTTCACATTCTGACTTAGAGGTTATAAAGGAAGTAAATCTGCAGCTAAAAGAATACAGTCATCTTAGTGACTGCCCTTTCTTTACTGCAGATAGGATGGATTATAGTAAACCTTGAGGAGACAGTCTTCTTACATATTTGATGTGTGTGAGTGCTTACAAGAACATTTGCAATACTCAGGAATATCTATAACAAGCAGCATTCCCAGGGTTAAGAAGAAGAGAAGTTAAACACCCTGGGGAGGTTCATAATCAGCGTCAGCACTGCTGCACATCAGGGAGAGGTAAAAGCTCCACACAACATGGTTTACTCAGACTTCATTTACATATATATTAAATATATATTACTACTTGGGAGATAATCACAGTTTTCAATATTTATAGTTTAGAGTCAATGGCAACATCACTTGCTGTGTGCAGTGCCAGGGCATATCTGTTAATTATGTAGAGTATTCTCAAATTAGTTTTATTTCACCGAGTAGCTACAAGATAATTGAAATGTGAATGATATAATGAAAGCCTTATGCATTGTAAGACATGTAATGACAAGAAACTGAAAAACAAGAAATAAACAGAGAGATTAAGTGGTCAAGCTGACCCTCTTTTAGTGACCACATGATCTGTGGGACACACCCATTCAACTCAGATCATTGGACCTGTCCACAAAAGAACCTAGGGACAGAAAGTCCTGGATGACTCTTGGTTCCAAACATGCTTAAAGTTAGAGTTTATGTGAAAAATCTGGAGTTACTTATTTTTCATTTAAATATTACTCCATTATTTATAGTAATTTGTTGATAAGCAGTTACTGCTCCTTCAATGACTCATTCATTTAATTTGCGAAATACAGAAATCAATAGCATGTGCTCTAAATATTATTTATTCTGATGTTAAATATGTCAGCTCCTGTAAGGAATTTATCATTAATCCTGGGGGACAATAAGCAAGGAAGGACATCCTTGTTCTTGAACTCTTCCCATCCATTCTATTACATGCTTATAATTTTTCTAACATATTTACTTATTTGTTTACTATTATTACTTCTCTGACCTACAAGGTCATAGTCAAAGTCAAATGAGAAAGGAATAACCATCACATAAACTTAGGAAATTTATATAAATGCTGTCATGTGACCAAACCTGTTACTATTCTTTATGTTTCACTGAAATGTCATGACCAAAAAATGAGGATAACAGACAAGATAATCTTTGCTGTACACAAGAGAAACCAAAATGATCATTAAAAAATATCCTATTGTTTTCTTTGGTGAGAATATAATTATATGCATTTTAAGAGTAATGATGTTGGAGGAATGAGTTTCAGATCAGAATATGAATTATGAATAGCTATTTCATGATAACTATTTAATACTATTTTATGGAAACCTTAGGGAAAAGTAGATTTGTTTAGGTACAAGAGAAGACAAATTGTTCACTACTGAGTTCCAAAGTGGTAAAGTACTGACACAGAAAATTTCAACTGTGTGTGTAATTAATATTTCTCTATGCAGAGAAAAATCCGTCCACATAGAGGCTTTAAATATTTGACAGTTGACCCCAGGCAAAAATTTAAAGTGCTGTTCGAGGCATTCTCTGTGAGGAAACAGTCAATCCCAACCTCACATCACAAAGTTTGAACAATTGCTGACAACAATGAAGCATGAACAATTCAGTGTATCTAGGAATTAATTTTTAACTCTGTGTGTGTGTGTGTGTGTGTGTGTGTGTGTGTGTGTGTGTGTGAGATATGATGAGTAGAGTGGGAAATACGTGGATAAAGTCAGAAGCACTCTAATACACGCATATACTTTGAATGATAAACAGCATATTACTCATGAGGAAATAAAGTGAACTTCATACACAATGATGAGAGCACTTAGAATCTGGGCTCTTTTTACTACTTTCCTTACAAGTCAATAGTTTTCTCCTCATGAGTGACAATATTTGCAAATGAAGATAAATACTGAATCTCTGTCTCAAGTCAGAAGACATTTAATATGAATTGTAATTTAGTTCACTAGAATTCTTAAGTCAGATAAATTATGCAGTACCTTGCTAGCACATATCAAATCTTGCATTCACATATTAATATGAGATAAGCAAACATGAAAAATAATTTTCAACTACTACAAAACATGAAACAGAATTTAAAAAAAAAAGTTAGTAGGTTGAGAACCAGAATTAGATATTACAAAATTCATTTAAAAACTTAAATGGGATAAGAAAGGATTGGAAGAGACTGTGTCAGAAATTCTGAGAAATGAAAGGAAAAGAACATTCTATTAGTTGTGAGGAGACATAATAAAAAAAAAAGACTGGCAAAATAGAGTTGATGTTCTGGAACAAAGCATTGTGTTTTGCACATCAATAAATTAATATTTTGTAGCTAATGTTGAAAAAAATTGACCTAATTTAAAATAAAACTTATTCCATCTAGTGTTACTATATCAAAATATCTGATAATGGAAAAATTAAAAAGAAAACAGATTTAGTTCATAGAACTGATATCTGAAAGTGCAAAGAACATGATGCTGTCCTTTGCTGGGTCACCTGGCTGGGAGGTGACATGTAAAGGATGCGAAGCCAAGAGAACAGTGCATAAAAGAGCAGCATGTGCGAGGTCCCACCTGATAGCAGCTTAGCCTCTCACTGATGAATCCACTCTGCAGAGAACTACTTCAGGGATACACAGTAATCCATTCTGGACCATGTTGCAAGTAGCACTATCATTTTAGTACCACAGATCAACATGAGTGTGGGTGGGGAAAATTCACATTCAACACAATAAAAATTTAAATTTTTCTTTTTCAGATAGAAGGACATAAGGAAATGACTCCAAACAGGAAGAACACACACACAAAAAAATAACTGTCCGCGACTCCGAGTGGAACGGGACCAGCAGCCACATGAACAGCAAAGGTCAAGATCCAACACAGCCCACCTACCCTGTGCAATTTCCTGAGAATCTGGTATAACCTCAGATTTTACATCTTCCTCGGGCTCCACCCTACACGAATGCTCCACCCGCATACTCAGAGCTCTATCGTCGGAGCTTTGTGCACCCAGGGGCTGCTATAGTCCCTACCATGTCAACTGCATTTCCTGGCGCCTCTCTGGATCTTCCCATGGCCCAGTCTGTGGCTGTTGGGCCTTTAGGTGCCACGATCCCCATGGCTTATTATCCAGTTGGTCCCATCTACCCACTTGGTTTAACAGTGCTGAAGGAAGGAGGCTATGATGCAGGTACCAGATTCGGAGCTGGCGCTACCGCTGGGAAAATTCCTCCTCCACCTCCTGGATGCCCTCCCAATGCTTCTCAGCTTGCAGTCATTCAGGAAGCCAATGTCTTTGTAACTCGGCGGAAGGGAAACTTCATGGGTGGCTCAGATGGTGGCTACACCATCTGGTGAGGAACCAAGGCCACCTCTGTGCCGGGAAAGACATCACATACCTTCAGCACTTCTCACAATGGCTTTAGTAATATTAAGCAGAGGTTGCAGTTTAGGAACATGTTGGGGTGTCTTTCTGAGTGCCCAAACTGAGGCACTTTTCAAATTTAATAAGGAACTATGTTAGGATAGCAATACCCCCCCCCCAAAGTATTCTGAGGTAGGGGAATTATCCATTCATTAAACAAATGTGGATAAAGCAGCCCTAAGGATCTTCCTTTAATTCCTCTGGAGTAATACTGTACTATACTGGTCTTTGCTTTTAGTAATAAAACATCAAATTAAGTTTGGAGGGAACTTTGATCTTCCTAAGAATTAAAGTTGCCAAATTATTCTGATTGGTCTTTAATCTCCTTCAAGTCTTTGATTCATATTACTTGTTAAATGAAGCATTAGTTGTCTGCCTTCATTTCCCCAGCCTGGGCTCGCAGTCCCTCACCCTCTTTGCCTCTGTCTTCCAGCCCCTCCCGTCAATCTCCGTTGAATCAGTGGTGCAGGACACAAAGCTAGTCAGACTAATTTCCTTCTCTCCTTGCACTTCTACATGCCATCTTTTTAACTTGTTTCACAAGGATCCTCTGAGGCCCCTCCTGTGTCCTCACACAGGCCCCATTTCTTCAGCTTTTGTATCTCTGGGCAAAAGTGAAGGCCACCTTTTGGACCCTCCTCATGGGTTTGTCTCTACGTACATAAACCTAACCCAAATTTGCTCGGTGCCAAAAACTGAACTTTTAACAAAGGGTATTTGCCAACTGTCCCTTAAGTTTCTTAAAATATGATGAGCAAGGAAGAGGACACATTTCAAAAGCTTGACTTTAGAGCCAGATCGAGGGGAGTTTTTAGATAAAAAAGTGGTTGTCATTTTTTGTCTGAGTGTCTACAGCTACTCATGGATCCCAAGAACTACTAAACAGTCATATTGTGAATGCCTCACTATAAAATGACTTGAGTCCAGTAAAATCTCATTAAGGTTAATATTTCAGGGATCCTTAATATTTTGATTTTTGTTTTTTGAAATTGGATTTTGTTTTATCTTACAATTTCAGTTCATCTAAGTTTCATGTTCTGTACATGTGATATTTGATTGTACCATTGACAGTTATGGAAGTTCAGCGTTGTATGTCTGTCTCTACACTATAGTTAAACTTAACTTGTGGATTTTTTATACTAAAAATGTAGAATAAAGACTATTCTTTATCTTGAAGATATGAAAAAGTGATGACGTTGCATTATACTCAAAAAAACAGATAGAGGGACAGACAAAAAGTAATATAGATAGTCACAGACAAATAATAAAATTAAAATGCTAAATACATACATTTAAAATTAGGGTTATAGATAAACTTAATCATAAAGCACTGCCTCACATGTATAAAACCATTGATTCAAACCCCAGAACCATCAAAAAATGAACATGTGAATTAAAAAATTAATAAAAGCTTAAAAATTTGTAAATAATAGCTTTACCTAAATAATTCTTGAGAACCTGGAAGAAATATTGTTATGGAATTGTATGAAGGGTACAAGGAATGAATGAAAACATAATAGACTAGTTATAAAATTTAGCTCATTTGATTTCACTGAAAAGTATTTCTTCACAAAAAGAGAGCTTACAAGAATAAATTATAGTCTACAAATGTATTTTGTACATATAAAATTATTAAAATTCAAAGCACGATCCTAGAGAAACTTACAAAACACTTAGAAATTGAAATATGGACAGATAACTTCATACATTGAATAGAGTGCTAATAGATACTGAAGAAATGTCCAAATAATTATAAAAAGAACAAATAAAGCAGTCAAGATACTTCCCTCCCCCATTATATCCATAATGTGTAGAAGTCGAATAACATCTGTCATATATAGAACATGGTAGGAAAGCCCTTTCATTTCGATGAAGGTTTTGTGAACTAAAATGATGTTACAACTTTTCTGCATAGTCTGCAGAGGGATTAACTATAGGCAGAAGGCCAAGAGGATCCAGGATCATGTTAGGATTTCTCCTTTGTCTTTCCTTTGAGCTACAATGATTAGTTACAATCCCTCCAGCATTCCCACTAGGAAGCTCAGTTACATGTTAGATGCTGTAGTTTCTAGTTTTTCAATGAATATGAGTACAATTATGTAAACATTCTGTAGATGTGATTAAGCTCTAAAATTTGGTGACTTAAAATAGGTTATACTAGTTAATCTGAAGTGGATTCATTCTATCAATTGCTCGATTTTTAATACCTAAGTGAGGATTTCTTAAAACTGCTTTTGCCCTGAGATTTTAGCTAACACCTGAAAATCCCAGAGTTCCCTGTGGTCTTGGCTTTATACAGACAGACATTTCCCAGAGTGACATAAACCAATTCTTTGTTAGCATATCCCTCACCCATGCAAACACCTACTGGATACACACACACACACACACACACACACACACACACACACGCACACATTTATTGGAGCTGTTTCTCTGTGGGGGCCTCAGTCTAAGTGACCTTAATAATCTGGCAAGTTTAGACAAAGATGTTTGATGGAGGAAGTCAGGAGGGCGTAGCTCAGGATGTTTTGAAGAAATTTCCCTACATACTGCCTGCGTGCTGGCTTGAACTTTAAGATGATTGGTTGCCCGTTTCCCCTTACGGGAATTTCCCTTACTGTTTCTACCTTTATAAGATGGCTGCAGACTTGTAATAAATGAGTTCCTGCTTGACTAGATTCCCTGTCCGGTCTGATTGTCCTTGGGAAGGAGGGTGGAGAGCAGGCAAACAGCGGCACTCACCTTTCCTGATCTCCCTTAGTGGAGTACCTGCGGGGCCCTCCTGCAGGATGGAGCTGCCATCCCCGTGGACCCCCACATTTCTCTGTCTGACATACCAATCTTATTCCTTTATAGCAACAGCTCAAAGAGCAAAATCTCATTTTGTAAATCACATCCAGGAACTGGTAAATCTTATAAATTTAATGCATGAAGTGTCACACAGTTTCTTATAGTCTTTGGAACAATGAAATAAAAGATATCTGTTTCAAAATTTCACTGATATACAAAAGTAATTGATAGTAATGCAAATGTCGTAATTTATCAGTTTACCAATCAGTTGTGAAAAGGATTTTCTCTTTTTCTCTCTTTCTGTTTCTCTCTTCCTCCCTTTTCTCTTCCTATAGTATGATTACCTTTTCTTTGTTTTCTTGTAAGATATACTCCTAATATTAATTCCTAATCCTAACTCCTAATACTAATAATATTTTTATTTGTTAATATTTATTACTTGGGAGTACTTTATTCTATGATTTGAATTTGCAGATATGTAATAGGTGAATAAAACTAAATTATGCTATTTTTTCATGCACTTTGGCCTTGGGGATTTATGGAAGAAAACTGTATAAATATACTTTTCTATAAAAAGACCTAAAATATGCTCAAAATGTAAAGAAACACATTTTAAAGTAAGATCAGGCAAATGTGAAAAAAAACACCATTATTATGTGGCTTGCAAAACAAGAACTGCAAAAACAAATTTAATAATCTTAAATTGCACAGAATTTCTCATCATCTTATTTTTTACCATTCATGAAGGTATAATATAGTTGAATTACTATAGAAAAATACAACATTATATGTATTGAGGTGGCACACCATGTTTTAGTGTAATCTATGAAGAATAAGCACACTAAGATTTGTTGTTGACAACTTAAGCTGGGAGTTTATTGAACCTATTTTTATGTAGAATGCGCTATAGGACTGTAGAATGTGCTTTTTATTTTCCTTTAATCTAGGTATTTTTTCAAAAAGCTCAAGTGAATGTCTCTAGGTAACTTTGAAGAAGAGAGACAGCCTTAATCAAAGGCAATATTGTTGACTCATGTGTGAGTCAGAAATCACAGGGGCAGAGAGAAAAATAAAAAGGTTCTTCAGACTTGGGGGGACTATATGGAGAGAGTCAAAATCCAGAAATTAGAGAAGAATCAGTTTTAGAATTCAACAATTATATGGGTAATACTGGTGAAACATTTAATTGGAGAACGCTGGTGAAACACTGGTCATTTTATAATGTTGCTTTCAGTCTTACAATATTCTCCCCAGAAGCAAGGAGAAGGACTGCTTCCTAGGTGTCAGGTTGACCTTGGAGATTATTCATCACAGCTACATGGTTACATTCTCAAATAACTAAGGACTGAGAATAGAAATCTGAGATAAAGCATATTCATAGCATGAGCAAGGTCCTGAAGTCAATTCCCAGCAACCACACACACACACACACACACACACTAACATTTTATTTTGTAGTCCTGTAAACTGAAAGTCAGTCATACATTGGTCTCAGATGCAAAATGAAGTTGTCAACAGGGCCTTCATCCCTCCTGAATCTCCAGAGCAGAATGCCAACACTCTGCCTCCATAAGCTACAGGCATTCCAGACTCTTGATCTTTCCATCTTCTTTTTAAGAAGCTTTTCTCAAACTGACATCTTTTTTTTTTCAAAGACCTAAAAGAAGTTATCCCTATCCTCTAGGATTCAATTGTTCACACCATGCCCAATCGTAAACTGAGTAGTTAATGACTTAGATTGAATTTCTACAATGAATACTATTTCTTTTAAAAAATATTTTATTTATGTGTGTGTGTGTGTGTGTGTGTGTGTGTGTGTTTCAGAGGGAACTATGTGTGTCCCTGTGGAGGACCAAGAATGACTTCAGGAATCATCCTGGATTGTTCTACCTCCTTTTTGCTTTGCTCTCAGATTTTATAAGGCTTTGCCCACAGGATATCAAGTGTACACCTCCACTGTTTCCACCTAGCTTTTTCAGTGTTGAACCTGGGATCAAAACTAAGGACCTTCTGTTCACAAGACAGAATCTTAATCCTTGAGTCATCTCCAGCCACCTCTGAATTATATTTCTACATAAGTAAATATATCCAGATTATAGACTGTGATGAACAGATATAATTTCAGGACTGTTATTCTATTACTCTCACAGATGCCAATTTTTTTAGTGTGTTTTGAATTTTCTTTTTGATATTTTTCTTTTCAGGCAGGATCTCAAATAGGCCAATTTGGCCTCAGATTTGCTATGAAAGTGAGGATTACCCTGAATTCCTGATAATCCTTCCCCAACCTGTAAAGTGTTGGGATTATCTGTCAGTGCATTATTTCTTTGCTTATTTTTATTAAAATAGGATCTGAATGCATGGATATTATTCTGTGTTCCCATTCCACAAAAAGTGAGTTTTAAAATCTTTGAGACTATAGGCTTGGGTCAATATCTTTATGTATATGTGCTTTTCAGTTTGTAGGGTAGATGAAGAGTGCAGACTTTTGTAAAGTGCTGTTAATCCTGGACAATGTTAAAATAATCATTAAAATTATAAAATAATTAACCACTTACTTGCTAAAATAACCACTTCATTGCTTCAGTTGCTTTTTCCTGACTCTTGGTGTGGAGATTTCCATTCCTATAGTGTGGCAGTATAAGTGCTCTAACATGCATTTATTGTCCAGTACAGTAATGATGTTTTATAAGTGATTATAGTACACTATATTAATTTTTAAATTGTGATATTTATCATAACCTCCATCATTAATCATAATCAATTTACTTTAATCTCTCCCTTGTATTTTAATTTTGAGTGTGGAACCTGTTGTCTTGCATGTTTTAGTTTCTGGTTGCCAATATTTTCAATATTTACTTTTCTAGCTTGTGAGATTTGTATCTCTCTTAAAAAATGACACTCTGTGTGTACCAGTGTGTATATACATATATCTGTGTTTATTTTTTGATGTCCCATTTCCAAATTGAAAAATATTTGGATCATGTCAGGTGTTTGAGCTTGGAGCACATTTGTGGAGAATTAGTGGTTGGATTAAGCCCAGAGCAAACCTTCAGGAGATTGTCTAGCTGGTGGGAAAGGCCCAGCCTATGGTGGGTAGGATTAGGCCCTGAACAGGTGAATAAAATAGTGAGAGCTGGTTAAGGAAAGTGGCATCCTTCTGTTCACTTGGCCAGACATGGTGATCTGGCAAGTAAGGATTCTCCATCTCTCAGCTACTATGTGGTGATGGTATGACCAGTTCCCTCAGCCCTGGTGTTGGTGTGTGCTATCACACCAAGCTGGACTGAGAACTGTAATCGGACTGTCATAAGAAAGTAAATTTCTTATTCCCTTAAGCCATTTGATGGTTATTTATCAACAACCATGTAGGCCGACTGCAACAGAATTTGGTACTGGGAGTGGGATGTTGCTGATAAATCTATGTGGATTTTGTGGCTTTTGAATGGTTTTACTGGACAAAGTTGGAAATGGTTGAAGATTTTCAATTTGTGGATTACAAATACCATTCTGCAGAGTTCAGTGGACCATTTTGACAATGAGAATGGTGAAAGAGTTGTGGATTGTTTGGGCCCAGTTTATAATGAGGGAAACAAGGACTTAGGTAAAGCTGAATTTAAAGATGATGGACTGGTTTGTTTGATAGAGGAGGGCAGTATTGGCAACCTTAAAGATTTTCATGAGGAAAGGGGAGATAGCCAAATAGCTGCCATTCTTGGAGAAATGAACATCAATGAAAGAAAATCTAGTGACTTGAACTGGGACAGTGGAAAACATGAATACCACTATATGGCAATTTTGTGAATTGAAAACCCAGATTCCTTCATGTGTGGAAAGCCCAAGTTGAAGCTGTTTCTTGCCCTTTGGAAGTTTTGGCTGCCTAGGAAGAGGCTTTTCCAGACTCAGCAGGCTAAAGTTGGTACAGATGTGGCTCCAGTGGACCAAGGTACATTTTAGCCTCGCTGTGGACTCTGCTGGCATCCCCCAGGTGATACTGGTTTTGGTTTATGATTACAGGGTTGTGGAGAGAAGCAAAATATTGGCACCAAGTGGCAGGCATAGAGTTCCTGCAACAAAGGTGAAGCTTATAGCTGCAGAGGTGAACCCAGAGTACTGTTGGAGAGTCCAGAACAATGGGATGTATGCTGAAGAAAGTTGCAAGTGAAGATTCAGCCTGCTTCAGAGGCACTCTGCTTTTACAACTTTGAGCTGCAAAACAGGGACTGGGAATGCATAGAATCTTTGAGCCACCATGACTACGTGATGAGCAACAGAAGATGGACATTGAAATACAGGATCCAGTAATTGATTTGCTAGATTTGATTTTAATGTAATGTTTTCTTATTGTATTATGATACTTCTGTTTGATATTTTATCTTGTTGAAGCATTTAACATATCTTGATTTGATAGATTTAAGATATTTTTTATGGAACTTTCAGTTCCAACATTTTAATAAGTGAACTACATTTAATAGCTGACATTTTAAATTGAATTACAGAAATTTTTAGTTTTGGACTTGAATTAATAAAATTAAATGTATTTATATTTTCAAGATAACTTTTAACACCTATGGGAACAAGGATTGAAGGTTACAGTTTAAAAGTACTATGTTTTTGTGTCAAGTTGACAAGGGGTAGAGTGCCATAGTTAGGCACAAGTTTCAACTTGATTTTGGGGGTTTGAGCTCTGTGCACATTTGTGGAGAATTAGTGGTTGGGTTAAGCCCAGAACAAACCTGCAGGAAATTGTCTAGCTCATGGGAAAGGCCTAGCCTATGGTGGGTGAGACTAGACCCTGAACAGGTGAATAAAATACTGAGAGCTGGTTGAGAAAGGTGACATCCTTCTATTCACTTGGCCAGACATGCTGATCTAACAAGTAAGGATTGACCATCCTGTGGTGATGGTATGGCCAGTTCCCTCAGCCCTGGTGTTGCTGTGTGCTCTCTCATCAAGCTGGACTAAGACCTGTAACCGGACTGTTGTAAGAAAGTAAAATCCTTATTCCCTTAAGCCGTTTGATAGTCATTTATCAGCAACCATGCAGGCTGACTGCAACACCGTATTTACTTTATTCTTTGATGTCCCATTTCCAAATTGAAAAATATTTGGATCATGTGATTGCTTTTGTTTTTTCTGTGTTTTGTTATATGTTGTACTTGATCTTAATAAATACTAAAGTCGAAGGATTTTTCTTCCATAATGGAAACTGTAACGTTACTGAGTAATATAATTTTTAGAATGAAAAAAAATTTCCTAAGCCATTAATGATCATATCTGCAACGATCAAAAATTGAAATTAGAAAGAGTATGAGACACACAGTCCCCCATACACAAACTAAAAAGAAAATTCATGCAATTATTCATGTTTTGATAGCTAGCAACATAAATGCTGCTATGACTTGTTTTGAACCTAAAATGGACTTGAACTTTGTTCAAATTAGACATTGGGAACATTCAGTGTATGAGTTATTGTGTAGTCTCTAAAAGTATTGGCAACATCTTAGATAGTATATGGCAGAATGTTGCCCATAATATACGTGATATGTATATGGTGGTAGCTAGACATTGAAATGTATGTGGAACTATATGCTACATATTTTTCCAAGACGCAGTTTTCTGAATTCATTTATTGCTTATCTGAATGAAGGTACACAGAAGTGATCACAATCTGCATTAAAAAACTTCTCCATAACATATCATTATGGAATAAAGGAAGTGTTATAGAGGAACTGTAATTGAAAGTCTGTTATAGAAGTCTATAATTGGCAATTTTACACATTCATTGCTTCTTCCTGTATTTCATCCAAGTCTTCAAATTTATATGATCCAACTATACTTGATTCCTTAAGATCATGGAAGTATAAAAATTGAATTGGGTTGAAATGTAAAAAAAAAAAAAAAAACAAATACAATGGAAATATAGTCAAGATGGTATGTTTAGGAAAGAAATATAGAGTAATATAGATATAAATACAGATGTTAATATAGATACAATGATGTATATATATAAATTGAGTTAGCATAGATATAGACTATGGAGATAGATTTTAATACATAGATAAGTATATGTAAGAATGTTTTTTATAAAACTAAATATTTACATATTTTTATTCAGAGAAATATAATAAAAGATTATTATGAATGAATTACTTGAGTGTTGTCTACACTTTAGAATAAAGTGTTAAGCAGACTACTCAATATGTCATAAATTTAAAAGAAATTATGGGGACACAGCATATAGAAAACACATGGAAAAACTGCATTAAAAAGGTGCCAGAATAAAATTTGCAAATCCATTGTAGATAAAGACATGAAAGAGAGTAAAAATAGTACTCACTTCAAAAAAAAAAAAAAAAAAAAAAAAAACATGGAGGAAGAAGAATGTATCTCCCTACCCCAAACAAGAACACCTCCTAAAGGAATAGTGGAGCCCAGTAGTGTTGAGTGATGTATCAGAGAGGTGAGACTCATGCTCTTCATAAGATGTCCTGGGATAAAATTCAGGCTCCACTCCATACCACAGCTATTAAGATGCTTATTAAGATATCATCATGGTCCTCTGCTTCTTCATTTTTAATATGAATTTATGGTAACTTTAACTCATAAGATAATGGCAGAGATCCTAAAGACTACAAAACACCAATAATTACTTATTCACAAATATGGAACATATAGCAGATTTATATTTTGAATCTTACTGTTACTATTGCTGAAAAAACTCTTAAGTCTCTCTCTCTCTTTCTCTCTCTTTCTGGAAAATGAAGCCATTATTTGCTCAATTCATTCTGTTATTCTCACTTGATGTTCAAATATGCTTTTCTAATAGACCAGGGTAATGTCTCTGCTAAATCTCCCCAAAACCTTGCTAGTGTATTTAGATGAAGCAAATCTTTTAGGCATAGACTTGGATAAACAAACTTTCTCAAAGTTATTTATGAAAAATATGCTGAACAAATAAAACCCTCTGCTTTTATGGAAATGTGCTATAGCAATCTGCATAACTCTAAATTCAAGGTGACAATCATATTCTGATGTACATCTCTGTTTTCTTTTCCATGCTTCCTCTCTCAGATTACCACATGAAAGCTTTCTCCACATTCTGTTAATCTTTCCCTCACCTGAATCTTAAATACTATGGCTCTTCTCACAGTGAGTTTCTGAAAATAATAATAAGGTTACAAAGAAAGGATTAGGATAATATGTTGAGAATATGAAAAAGACAGAACCACCAAGAGCTAAAACTCCTGCTTTTTTTATGTTAGCATTAACAACAAAGAAGACAAATGAGAAACCATTCAAGCACAAGCACAGATTATATAAATATGATATATTTCACAAAATGTCTGCATTAAATATATTCACATATTTTCTAAGGGTGTCAACTTCTAAATAAATAGATATTATTTAATTCTATTTTAATTTAATTGCCTTAAATTTATCCAGACTTCAGAGAATAACTGAGAGACTACATCATGTAATGGGAATCAAAAATGAAAGACATGCATTATATTTTCTTTTAAAATTATTTATTTAATGTGTAATTTGTAACATGAATGTGATTTAAATGAAGTCATTTGATTTATATTGAAATAAGTCAATTTATGTGATTTTTTTCTAATTTTCTTATGTGATGGACTACATATACTGTTCCTCTCTAATACAGACAGATAGCAACATACAAATACTAATCTATCATTAGAAATGATTTGTTATTGAGCATAATTTATTTCAATGTATTTAACTGATACAAATAGGAAGATTCCAATGTCAGTATTCATTCATTTTGCAATGTCTCATTGTTGGAATTGCAGGATTAAACTGCCCATCTCCATGAAGAAACAATTATGAAAATTTCCATATTTTTTTAAAAAATGAAAAAACTATTTAAATGTTATTTCAAGATACTCTATATGTATTTGCCATAAGTTTTATTCCTCTGTGAGAACAAGGGTGCTCTGATTCGTTTGAGAGCAGTTCACACTGTTGAATGATAAAATTCAGAATAGAACAGGTCCTCAATAAAAGTTATTTTTTCACTTGCTGCCTACAAAAGGTGCACACATTAGACTATGCAGGTCATTTTATGGGTTATTTATGTGTTCAGATTTATAAAAGTACATTCTATATATTTGAATTTATTATAATAAAGTATAATACAATAGGGATGATAATTCAAAAGACAACAAAATAATGTCTGAAGTTAGCTTCTGTGTCAACATGGATTTGACTTCTTGTGTAAGGTGTGGTATGTGTGTGCATTTGTGTGTACCAAAAGATACTGTGTGTGTTTGTGGAAGACTCGGGGTGACTTTTGGAATTATCCCGGATTGCTTCTACCTCCTTTTTTCCTAACTCTGGTATTTCCCAGGCTCTGCCCACCAGGGCTGGAAGTGTAGGCCTTTACCATTTCTGCTTGGCATTTTTATGTGGTATCCAGGATCATAACTCAGGTCTTTCTGATTGTGAGTCAGAGTCTTAATGTGTCATCTCTCCAACCCATACAAAAATTTTTTATCTTTTTCCTAACCATATTCTACCTCATGGAACTGTAAAAAGAGAAATGGCAAAGAAAGGAGAGCTGGTAGACAGTTACTAATGCATCTAAGACTTTATAGGTGGTAATAGCTGGGACTAAATTTCTGCACTGATTTTCTGCTGTGGAAAAAAATAGCAAGATGTGAAAAATTAAACCAGATTCATGCTACTTATAGAAAGCACTCACACATATTTATACATACACATATATACACATATACTATACACACATATATTCACCTAAACACACATATACATACACATATATACACACATGCACACACATTCACACAAACATACACACAAGCACACACACACACAAACCATCACATACACTTATCCATTTCAGACAGCACAAAAACTAGGTATCCACAGAAAACTATAAAGAAGTGCTCTAATTGAAATGCCAATTGTTTAAAATTTTATGTTCTATGATGTTCTAACTTAATAAATGCTCTTGAAAAAGCCTACTTTTATATTTATCTATTTCTGAGAATGAAAAATTGAAGATATATGCATATGCATGGTGCACAGGTGGGGATATCAGAGAATGACTTCTGAAAATTCAGCTATATGTCTTCAACATGTAAACTTCTGATATTGAAACATGTTAACAGGTTTGCAAGTAAGGACTTTATCAGTAAGTTACCTCTCCAGCTCTTAATTTTAAAGACATAGAATGAAGCGTATAGAACAATAAAAAGAGAGTTTAGTCAAAAAAAATCATTCCAAGTCTTTTCATGTTAAATTAAACAAAAAACTAAATTCACAATCTACATGGATTTCTTTCTACCAGTGGGCTGTAGACACTACAACTCATCAATACAATTTACTTACACACCCAACAGTTCACTGCAGTCCCCCCACACACACTACCCACTAAGTAACCCTAGATCCTTAAGCAACAATATGCAACATTCTATCCAATTCCAAGGAAGGATTTCCAACAACAGTGAAAGTCAGGCAACTTCTTCTGGGTCAGAGCCAGAAACACATAAAAAATACATATAGAGGAAGATAAAGACTCTAGCACAGGTATGTAAATCACATCATGGAATAACAAAATACATCAAATATCAGGAAAACATGTATACTACAAAAAGAACCAATCCTCTTAAGATAGATTCCAATTAGAATAACCTCCTAGATATAGGCCAAGAAAAAATAGTCATGATAAGGTCTTCCAAAGGAATATTAACAATATTCCAAAAGAATATTCCTTTGGAAGATCAATGACATCTGAGAAGAAATACAAAAAGAATATAAAGAACTAAGGGAAAGGATGAATAGATTTATGGCCTTATATGAAAAGAAAAATAATTAAAAATAGTCAAGATGAAAAAGAATACAGGAAATAATAACAAATTATTTTTGTCTCTTGCATGCATCATTTAGTATTTCGTGAAGGTCCTTATGATGTGTGGATAAACACAGGCTCATATTTATAATGAAATACAGAATATTTAAGCCAAAATTGACTTTGATAATATGGACAGATAAAATTCCTACAGGATATCCTGTTAAAAGATTAAACTCAGGTTAAGGTACATCTGTGTCTAGAAACAGATGAACCAAGGCAGGCGTAGTGATGCACACTTCTCACCTCAGCATTGGAGGTGAAAACTTGAGGATTGGGACTGAAAGTAAAGTTAGTCTACATTCTGAGCTTGAGGTCTGCTGAGGAACAACCTGAGTTTCAAACCCACCAACCTACATCAGTTACTGTCTCAAAAGAAAAAAGAAACAAAAGAATAACTAATAAAGAAAGAAAAATATAATTAACCAGGTGAGGTAAAATTTAAGTACAAATGACAATGTAGAAAACATTCAAATGATGGTCAAAATGAAACTCAGAGAGTTCTATGATCCTAGGTCCAACATTTTATTTAATTAAAAGTACTAGAGAGGGAACTAATAAACTGATAAATATATCTCATAATGTAATGTATAAATGCAAAATCAGTTTTGACTGCCATTTTCTACGCAAATTTCTCAGAACTAGGAAAAAGGCGCCAGACTTTAAATTCCACTGTGTTAGCCACCTGGTCCCTGTTTCAATACATTTGGTTCCTATGATTATGAATTCACTGTTGGTATTATTGATTTTACAACTAAGTTATATTTTTACCATTCCTAGAAATCTGGGAAATTCAGACAAAAACTGCAATAAGATAGCATCCCAGTAAGTGTTTCAATTATCAAAAAGGCAAGATAACAAGTATTGATGACAGTGTAAGAGTGTATAGAAGGCTATTCTAAGCATCTCCGATAGAGCCATAAAGAAAATCTTCAAAACTTTTAGAACATTTAATATTTTGGTTTACTTTTATGTTATCAGTAAGAGTCTCAGAAACATTGAAGGTTGTTTCTCTTCAGTCAGACTTTGATAAATCATCAGCCTCTTTGATCATTCATGCCCAACAACTCTGTAAAAATTAACAATAACTCACTTCTGCATTCTGTTTAGTAACCACAGTTCAAGGGCTAAGGCTATGAAGTCAAAACTGAAGTCAAGCTACCTCACATTCATCAATTCCCCAACCTTATGAATCTGCCACTAAAAATATGAAAGGATAAAAATGATACTAATAATAAGAGGAGCAAAAGATACAGACTATAATTTAAAGGATGAGGAAAATACATGTGCATTTAATAAAAGACAGGCCATCCTTGAGAAGGATTGGCTTATAACAGTTCTTCCTTGGCTCACTTCACATTCATTTGCATTCATAAGAAACTGCTTCAGTGTTTTGTGCTCACTCATAATTTTCACTAGAATCCATTTCTTTCCTCAGAGAATATGCTGTGGCTTAATACAAATCAGAAATCCCAGTCTAAGCCTCTAAAACTTATAGATGTTTTAAAATTAATCTTAAAATATATTAACTTGCCATGTATTTCTGAACTACAGATTGAACCTTATACATCGTTTCTGGCAGTTCTGAAAGGCTGATATTAATTTAGTCTTGTTACCTTGGAAACAAGTACTCTTTTCTTTTTAACACACCAATCAAATCATGTTTCCTTAAAATTCCCCCAAATTAACTGGGATCTTAAATGGTAAACATTTCTTTTCTGTTTTCTATCTAGAGTAGTATGAATAACATAATATATTTATCAGACAAATAATATTCATTCTTTATCAATGTATCTAAGTAATGAGTTTTATAATGCACATTGGGGTATTAATTTATTCTTCTCTTATCAGGAAAAAACAATAAAATAGTTTTTTGTGATCTGTGTTAACTGTGCTGTGTCTATTTACTGTAAATACAATTAGAAATGGGCTTTAGAATGTCCAGTTACTCTTCAGTGCGTGGAGTGTGTGCTTGTGTGTCAACGTGATTTGCATGCAGGTTGGAGCATCTATTGAGTGGGTGCATGTACAGTGAGACCACTTTATTTTTGTGAGATGGCTGCTAGTTAAGCCAGAGCATGCCATTAGGGCTACTCTGGCTAGCCACCTAGACCTGGTTGACTCTCAGAATCAATCTTCGAAAGTGAAAGTTACAGGTTATCACACTTGTCTGGCATATTTAGAAGGATATGAGAACTTAAATTCAGTCCTTTGGCCTTTAAGGCAAGCACTTTAACTGCTGAACTCCCTCTGTATCCCAGTCTCTAGCATTTTTTAAACGTTTGTACTTCATACACTTTGCAAAAATAAATAAGTAAATTGATTAAATTAAAAAACTGAACAGCTATAAAGACATTGTTATACTGTTACCAAATCAACACCAAGCACCTGTGCTGTCACAAGTCAGGTTTTTGCCTTTATGAAACTGTAAGAGAAGTGGAAACATTGCATACACACAAGCAAGCAAAGATCACCAGCTTTCTTATTTATAGTAAAACATTGGTGTAAACTGCCAGTTGATCCATGTATAAAACTAAATGCTCACCATCATATCATTTCTTATAGAATTTTATGAAATTTTAAAAACTTATTTTCATATATGCATCTGTATGCATATGTTTACAAAAGCTTTCTTTATTAATGGAAGCTTTGTCATCCATCATCAGGTGACTGGATGAACTGTGGAACATTTTTCTGACTGAAAGGAAATCCTTGAGCCATGAGAACTAAATGAATTAATTAAGCATCAAAAGGCAGGTACTATGTGATTCCAATTTTATAAATTTCTGAAGAAAAAACATAAAAATTTAGGAGAAAGTAAAGACACTTGGATCCACTTTCCCAATCACTGATATGGTGAATAAGTCAATCAGTAAACATTTTTAGGAAAGCTGAACTGAAAAATGAAAGAACTGTAATTTTAAATTTGCCTAAGTCCATAGGATGTATAATGTTAGCAATGACCCACAAGGTAGGTTTTGCATAATATAGATGTATCTGTGAAGCTGCATTGTGATTATAACAGATGTGTCAGTTTATTGAGATTGGGTAAGGTTATGAGTGAAAGGGACAGAAATTATATGAGAAACAGTATTTCTAGCTTAATAGTGCTCAAAAAATAGTCAATTTAGCAATATACTGAGAACATAGAAAATATACTATGCAAGTGAAAGTAAAGTTAGTTTAAATTCAACATGAACTTGAATTTAATCCAGGAGTACACAAGAAGGAGAGAGCAGAGTATCATGGTATGTCAGTTTGTGCACGGGCTGATGTTTTACTCTAGTTCATAAAAGATTAATGTTTTGTTATAGTCATAAAGATGAAAATGAAAGTGCAACTGAATACATGAAAATATATATACTTATAAAAATCTGATTTTTATGATATTTTCATATGGAAAAATATTATTGGCAAGTGGAAATAAAATTTTTGTTTCATATTACAATATAATTTATAAATTTTAGGAATACATGACATAAAAAGTCTGTTGTTCAATGAAATTTTATTTACAAATGTGCTCATCTTTTAAAGAGTAAATTGTTTTGGAAAGAACTCTAGATAAAAAATCATTTTATAAATTGTGTTTACATCCATAAAAAGTATTATATACTATAAGGCTAACAGTCTTTTATTTTTCTTTTTCTGCAGAATGAAAAAAAATCAAACTCTTGGAAATTCATTTCATTTTGTCTGATGAAAAATAAAGTGGAGAAAGAAATTTTATAGCTACAGTATTGCCAGATTTGAAATCAAGCAGGAATTAGAATTGTATATTATTCACAACTTGATGCCTTAATAACTCGATATCCAAAAAAATTTTAGTTAAAGATGAATTTGGTAAGTAACACATTGTATACACATATTTATATATTTCTCTGGAATTTTATTCAATATTTATATTTCAGGCCTAGATATGAATAATCAATATACATAAACATTTCAGGGTCAACAGGAAAATTCAACTATGTAACACTGAAATTAAGATTTTGAAAGTGTGACAATGCAATTATTCTCTAGATTCTTTTTGCAAGCAATTAAATATTTAAATAAAAAGAAGAGTAAAGAGAAGTCAGTTCAAGTTTCCAGTATAAATAGAAACATGAATATCTTGTCCCAATGAAAAATTTACTGTTAAGAATATGTGCTGTTTAGATTGACATAAATCTGTGCTGGGTCATTATTTAAAACAGAAATTTAGCTTTTCCCTTGTTGCACAAAGCTGTAAAAACATACCAAGATGCAAGAAATTCAGATCCTTATTATGTGTGCAATGTTAAATGACCACATATTAATATTTAAAAAATAAAATGGAATAAGAAGTTATCGGAAAGGACAGTGTAGCAGATTAAATAAACATAACACATATTTACAATTTATCGAAATGCAATGTCTGCTAGTAGAGTCACACTCAAACGCAAAGTATCTGAAAGAGTTATTAACAGTCCCTCAGCAAGGACAAAGATGAAGCACCTAGTCTTTAGATGATTCAAAATAGAGATACTGAGGCATAGATGGGACAGGTGTTTCCCAATCAAAAGTTAGATGCTTAAGGCAGGAAAATATGTGTTTTTTTAGATCATCCTGCTTCATTAACCCAAACATAATGGATCATTAGGGTCCACCACCCCTAGGAAGAAACTCCCATGTCTTCTGGCCCTAGTGGTTCTTGATTTTCCTTTCATGCAAGTGTAAGTCCAATGACTGACACTATTCTTGTTACTTCTTTCTTTTCGTCTCTTAGTTTCAGTTTATTTTTTATCTTTATTTTCTCATTATTTGTAGAAATTTTCATTTACCAGAAGAATGAGTTTATTTACCCACACCTTCCCTTCCCACCATATCCTCTCCCTCTTCTCTTCTATTCACCAAACCAGTCATTTCCTTCTCACTCTCATGTCCATTTGTATGTGTGGACCACAGGGCACTTTTTCAGGGAGCAATAGTAGTTAGGGTCTGAGCACCTATGGTAGTCCAAGTAAAATTGCTATGAACATATTAAAAAATGTGTATTTTTCCAAGGGCAGGCACTGAGTGCCTTTACCAATCTGAGCTATCCAGGGGGCAGATGCTAACTGGGTTAGTAACACAATGAACATAATGACATGAATAATATTTGTGGGGTTTGAGTCATCACAGAATGCAGACATTTGAAGATTTCTTTTGTTTTTAAAATTTCGAAATTGAATCTAGAGACTCATCTAGGCAAGCACTGCATTATTGAGTTGCATATCTATAAGAATATAGACATTTTCCAGTAGTGTGTGTGTGTGTGTGTGTGTGTGTGTGTGTGTGTGTGTGCAGTGTGTGTGTTTTTGTGTTTGTGTATGTCTGTGTGTACATGTGTGCCATGGTGCACAAGTGGAGGGAAGAAAACTGGCTCTCTCCTCCTACCATGTGGACTCGGGGATGGAATTCATGTTGTCAGACTGATCGGGAAGACCTTTAAATCACTGAGACATCTGGCTGGTTCCTAGGGTCTAGATACTTCTTTGTTTTGTTCTTTCCTTTTTCCTTTTTTCTCCCATTAGTCCTGATTTCTATCTAACTTTCCTTTTTTCCCTGACAACTAATGGTCTCCCCTATCATACCCCTTCCTATTTTCAAGTCTTCTCACTTGTGTTGCCGCTGAGCTTCATCTAGTTTGTCTTTGATGTCTAAGGAGCCTGTTCTTGCCTCAGTGTGTATATTTTCATGTACTATTACTTTCAAACTGAATATAAAATTAAGATAGTAGACATTGTATGCCAAATATAAATAAACTTATTGGTAATGAAATATGAAAGAATAAAAGTGTAGTACATGCATACAATAGAATACTATTCCGCTTCATAGCAGAAGAGACCCATCTATGTGCAGCAGAATAGGTGGAACTGGAGACTCATGTATGATCTTGCATAAATATAAAATCTTAAAAAGTAGACTTCCTATATGTTTGAAATGGAATATTGCACATAAGAGGCTTGAGTAAGTAGAAAAGAAGGAGAGGCACTGCAGGAGTGATCAGAGGGTACCAGGCAGGCTACAATCAGATAAGACCCAGAAATTCTGGGGTGCTATTCAGAAGCCATCTTGACATACAGAGCACACATTTAGAAAAGCTTAGTGAATAGAGATTAGCAAGTTCCTAAACCATTCTGTGGAATGAATTAAAGACTTATTAAATTATATTTAATTGTTATCTCATACTGAGAAATGGCTTAAGTGGCTTATTGATCTAAAAATCATAAAACAGAATTTGGGCTGGGGAGATGGCCCAGGGAGTAAAGTGTGAGAGATCACATAACAAAGCAATAAAGAGGCGGAGCAATGATTCCTGGTGTCACCCATGAGACTCTATGGGCACAGGCCCTCAAAGAGTACTCCTGTATACACAAACACACACACATACTCACTCTCTCTCTCTCTCTCATTCATATACACTCACACAAAAAAATAAAATAAATCAAGTCATAATTCTCATATTGTAAAGTGTTACATCATTATCTAACCTAAAGAGAATCTCAGAAGAATACTTACATATTTTTAAGTTTATGTTAGACAGTTTTGAAGGTGTTTCCTATTCCATGTCTTCAAAGCTGCCTTCACATATTATGCTTTCTGACAAGGTGCAATTTATTCTATTTTCATTCTGAAAATGCTCACATTAATACAGATATGTGCTCCTCAGATCTTTGTAACAGTTCCTAGATGTCCCAATCATTGCTGCATCAACTAAACACACTAGCAAATCAAATGCTCTTTTATTTTTCTTCTTTGTTAAACGAAGTGACTTCGTTTCCTGGATTGGAGACAATGGCTGAACCCTGCTGTATTCATAGTCTATTTTTTATAGATATATCAAAATATGAAATGAACAAATGATAAACTTTTGAACAATGCTTGACTGCTTTGGCTTCATGTGGAATTCGCCACATTAGAAATAAATTCAGAAGTAAATTCACTATTCACTATTTTTCCTATTTTTTAAACATTGAGGTTATCTGTTACAGTATTTATATAAAAATAAGAAACATTTCATCTGTAATAATTATATTTAGTGCATAAGAAATTTTAATAATATATTTAATGTAGTTCTACAAAGAGAATACAATGAACCATAAGAAAATAGACTCATTGAATTAGAAATATATTAATATATTATTTTTATAATTAATATAATTATTATAAGAAAATTATTAATATATTCTTTTTACTACATATAAACTGTATCCATATCAAATAGACATAAATGAGTTTGAAAGAAAAGAGCTGTTATTTCTCACTGTGTACTCTGATGAACCACATGTTAGTAAATATTGTAGTTAGCCGTCATGGTTGCTGGTAATATCATGACCAGATAGCTTAAATGAACAAGGGGTTTAATTTCTCTCATGATATTACAGTTACAATTTCTTGCCCAGCTTGGTAAGTGAGCCTATATCAACACCGAGGACCAAGGGAAATGGCTGAAAGAGGGACATTCCTTACTTTCCAGACCAGTGTGTCTGACCAAGAATACAGAAAGATGTCAAGTTTTGAAGCATTTAGCTCCATTTTATTCACCTGCGCAAGGACTGTTCTCACCCACCATAGGTTGGGTGTTCCCCATCAACTAGACAATTTCCTGAAGAATCAGTGAGTGTTTAATTGAACTACTAATTCTCTACAAATGCCACCAGAGCTTGAATCCTCTACCATCAGGTCGAATCTGTAAATAACTATAGCAGCAACTTTATACCTTTCTTTACATTTGTTTCCCCTCCACCCCTCCCTATTGGAGTTGAACCCATGGATAGCTATGACCAAAATTCTTTGGCAGGTTATTTGAAGTCAAATTTAGGAGTAAAATAACATTGGACTAGCTCTCAGAAATTTCTCTGAAAGTGTAATCAGTTCATTGAATAAGATGAGTAGCTTAACAGTAGCACTATAAAGAAAAAAATGAATTGTTTTGCTCCAAGGAATATGAAAATTCTGGCTTGTTATAGCAGTGTAAATTATTTGAATATTAGCATTCCAACTCTCCTCAAATTGCCTATGCTTCTGATTAGCAGCGAGTATCAAATCTGCTTATATTTCATGAAACTAGATGCAGTTTTATTCACAAAGCTTCTGTTTCTATGAAGGGAACAACATGCTGCTCCAAATGTGTGCTTTCCATATACATCAAGATTATTTTCATTTGTCTTTCAGTAAATCATAAAGTACTAAGTTCTCTTAACCTGAAATTCTGTAGTATTTCAAAATTATTGTCATAACTGCCCCCTTTCTAAAGAAATTAATTCCAAAAACAAAAGCCTTACAATCATGGCTTGGCATGTCATCCTCAGAGTACACTTGATAATTGCAGGTGCACACTTGCATTAGACTAATTGGAAGAGAGCTATGCCACTAAAGGGATGGCCTTATAAATAAGGGCTGTCTGGAGATGATAACCTACTTTTCCATGCCTCTGTAATTTTCTACCCAGATAGGTTTTCTTCATGCTGCAAAATTCTAGAGATTAACAGTGACATGAAAAATGTGTCAGCATATATAAACATAGGCTGATCCTAATGACTGTTATTCATTATGCTATTGAAGCCCAAGAGATTTTGTTTACACAAGGAAATGCATGAACCACAGATAAGTGGTGTGTTGAAAAAATAGAAAATGTGTCTTTACTATTTTATTAACTCCAGTATTTTATCTAAGAAAAATGTTTTTTTTTTCTGACAATTATTATTGCCATGGATTTGTATGGGCAAGCAAGTATTGAAAACTCCATCTAACTGAGAAGAACATGAAATTGTTCCTGAATCTTAAATGATCACAAAATGTAATGTTATATAGAAAGTCGTTGAAAGATTTGATCTATCCTAGATTGCTCAGAAAGTTAAATCAGGAGGCAATCTTTTTTTTGTTATGTAGTCTGAACAATGTGATATATGCCTATACAATTCCAGCATTCGTTCAGGACACTGAGTCAGGAAATGATGAGATTGAAACCATCCTAGATTATATAGTATGACTCTTTAATGAATACTTTTTTAAAGATACAATTAACTCTTTTTTATTATTTATTCAATTGTGCGTGTATGCGTGTGTGCGTGTGTGTGTATGTATGTGTGTGTGTGCGTAGATGTGTGTGTGCATAGAACCACGGACAAATTTGGGAACCACCATGGACGCCTCCACCTCCTCATTGTTTACTCTACCCCGGGATTCACAGGCTCTGCCCTGCCAGGACCAGAAATGCAGGCCGCCCCCAGTTCCTCCCCAGTGTCTATACATGGGGTCTAGGATCCGAACTCAGGACCTTCCACCTACAAGGCAGAGGCTTAACCCCTGAGCCACCTCTCCAGCCCCTTTAATGAATACTTTTAAATCATATTACATCCAGTGTTTTCAGTAATTAATTTTTATTCTTGAATATAAATATTGTTCAATTTAGCTTAACTGTAAAAGAAAAAGCACATTCTTATAGACAAATATATGCATTATGCTCTAATTTAATGTGGAGGACCTATGATCAAAAAGGTTTATGAACTGTCAGCTCTAGAATATTCAGAAATTGTAAGTATGGTATATAAGAGGCAAAATCTTCATCTAATATTTTACTCTACCTACCTTAATATAAATGTTATGGGGCCAGAGAGATAGCTCAGGAGTTAAGTCCTTGCCTTCCAAGCAGAAGATACTGAATTTGAATCTCAGATCCCACGTAAAAACCCCAGGCATAAATGGCTTCATACTACACTTCTGGCCCTGTAAGGTGGACCCGTGGAACTCCAGAGCAAAGCCAAAAAGAGATAGAGTAATCCAGGATGATACCTAAAATTATTGTTGGGTCTACACAGGCACACACAGAATGCCTTCTAGAGCAGACGTGCACATGCGCACACACACACACACACACACACACACACATGTGCTCATGTAAAATAAGGAGAAAGAAAGAGAGAAAGAAATGATTTTATGTTAAATAAGATTAGTTTGCTTCATTATGTAGTAAAATAAAAAAATTCCATAATGTGATTAAATTTACTTAAGTAAATGTCTTTGTAATAAAGTTAAGAAAGTCACTTGATGCATTCTCACAGAGACTGAGTAATTAACAATGATCAACAATGAGCTCAACATGTTATAAGGAAGACCAACAGAAAATTTATTCCTACCAATTATGTTGAAAATACGGTCATGTCCAATTCGTCTACCATTCTTCTGCTAATTTGAAATAGTACGTGGTAGTTCTTTTGGACACGTAAAAGTGTCCACTTTATCCATTCATTGAAAATAATTACATGATGTCAGCCTCATATGTAAATATTCATGGTATGCAATGTTAGATGCATTCTGAAGTTCATAAAATTATTAATAATAGAATATCTTTGAACATAATATTGTATCTCTTTTTCTTTCAGAAATGTTAAGCTCATGTAACCAAAATCTCCTCTAGCTTAAAAGTTCCTCTAAACATGTAGTGTATAGCTTCTGTGTTTGCTTTAATGATGCAACTACCACACTGCTCTTTCTCTGATGAAAAAAATAAACTTGCAAATTTTTAAGGCCATAAATGCAAGAGATCATTCAAGAATCTTAAACATCCTTTGTTCAGTAAGTACACTTGCCTTCGTAAATGCCTTCCCATACACCCCCCAAAAAAGCAATTATTCATTATTTTAATGTGGCAATTCCAGTATTAAATAATTCTATCACAGTCAAAGTTTCTGCAACAGAGCACATATTCCTCTGGTTGAAGGAAGTATTGTTAAATATTCCTAAGGATACTCAGAAAACAAGGCCTCAGAAGGAAGTCCCAGTATTGCCACAGTCCACATCATCTCAGACAGAGATCATCACTATCACCACTGAAGTATGAATCTTCAGAAGCTTCCTTGCAGACTTCCTAACACGTGTGGAGCCTGAACTCTTTCCAAACATATAAAACTTCTCTTATCCTGATAAGGTCCCTTTTATGAAACTATACTGAAATTCTGAAAAAATAAAATCTAAAAAAGTGTGAAGGAGGAGAAGAAAATGACATATTGTAGGAACCAATTCCCACTCACGCATCCATTCACTCACTCAAACAGGTTCCAGCCGTCCCTACCTCTGCCTCTACCCCCAGAGACTCAGCACAGGAAGGGGATATTGTCAGAAGCAGATCTCAGTTTATTGGGGGGGAGAAAAGGAACTTTTAGAGACAAAGGCTGCCAAGGCACGAAACAGGCATCCAATTGTATCATAGATCAATACATCCTACAGGTGCTAATGGTCAAGTTCAATGTCAATCAGCACAGAGAGCAGGTAGATACCTGAAAGCCAATTAGGGCTCTCTGTGAAGTGATCAGGTTATGCCCAAAACCCTTGCCCTCAGCGCCATCTTTAGTCCCATGTGCTCGGCCATGCTCTGGGGCAAATCCTGGGCGGGCACAACATATCACTCACTGCTAAATAGCTCTTCACAGTACTTATGGTTATACTGCAGCAGGTTTCTCTATTTTAATAACTTTATATATGAGGGAAAAGAAGGAAGATAATTATGTATAATATTTGATTAGTTTAAAACAATTACATTTAATATTCAACTTTATAATTTTTGCTTGACTAGCAAAAATGCATTATATTGGTGAAGCTACTCCATGTAATATTGTTTATCTAAGTACAAAATCATTTAATTTTGCATTAATGGTAAAACACAACTTCAGAGAAGAGGAGGATCAGTAACTGGATCTTCACCTGTGTCTTTGTATAGTCACTCAGGGTACTTTACAGCTGATAACTAGGGATATATGTCTTTTTTGATAATATAGAGTGTCTCCTTGTTCTATTATCTATGCAAACACTTTTTCTCCCTATTGTAGTACTCTTATTTAGAATATCAGGTATTGTAGCAAATATTTGCTCAAAATATTTTAGAAGAAAAACTTTAAATCCATGTTTTCACATTCAGATAGTTAACACACTTATTAGAAAAAAATCTCAATAGAATATGGAATGGCCAACTTCTATAGAAGCTAGCCAGTTTTCTATGGGGATCTTCTGTCATTGTTTCCTGAATATTGGGATTACAAGTGGCCACCATGTTTGTCTGTCTTATTTTTATGGTTCAGGAACCTAAACTCTAATCTTCAAACCCATGGAGTAAATTTTTCACCCACTGAGTCATCTCCTCAGCCCTAGGTTAATGCAGAATAAATTTTAAGTTTAGAATTGAAATAGAAATGTTTCCGGATCATAGACTAAATCTCTCATATTGATCTATTGATATATAAAGACAGCTCATAAATTAATTAATTCCATGTATAAACAAAAGTGGATAGACATCCTTCAGCAGACTAAGATTTGATAATTACCTGATTTTCAGTGTTGACTCCTACAGAGTGTTATATAAGTTAACATTAGTATAATATCTGGTATCAACAAATATTAAAACATAATCACAAAATAAAGAAGCATGGATAATGCACAAGTCCTTCTGTGTAGGAGGCCAGAGTATAATGTAGAACACTAACAGACTATCATTTAACTTCAAGAAATTTTGCTGTCTACAAATAACATCAACATAAAGAAGTATGGGGGAAAATAGGAACAAAGAATGACCTTTGCCTGAAATAAATTTTCTCAAATTGGAGTCCTTAAGAAGTAACAACGGGAATTTTAAACTCTCTAAATACATATAACTTTTCTTGATTGTGTACATAAGCAATGAAATTGAAATATAGATAATTGAATTCTGAGTCAAATAAATTAATTTTCCAATGGATATTTAGCTTAGGGATGCCAGAATAATTCAGATAATAGCAAGAACAAGCACAACAGTAAATGAAAGAAAAGTAAGGATGTAAATAAATGACAGAAACCATGAATGCAAAGAGACACACACTTTCATAATTCCTTTGCTTCCTTTTGTTGCCTTGAATGCCAATTTATTTCTCTTCTTGCAGAATGCTGTCCAGAAAATGAAGAAAAACAAACAGCTCAAGAGTTTTTTATCTTAAAAACTAAGAAGAGACATTCCCTCTGCCTTCTTTGGAACTGACTTCAAAAATCCCAGAGAAGCCTTTGAATCTTATAGTCCATAATAGTGAGCTAAGGTTTTGATCAATCTACTTTTAAAATAACAAGATTGAAAGAATAATGGGGAGGAGAGCAGCTAAACACAGACTGAACATTGGTATATATCCCAGAAAAAAGGTTCTCAACTAATATTAATTAATCCTAACAAAATAAAGCAGGAAAATCAGGATAAAAACACTTATGCAATGAAATAAAACATAAATGAAACTCAGTGTAAGAGAGGGAAGATTTAAATGCAATCTAAATTTAAATCATAAAAAAGCCATATGAAAGTTAATTTGATGATATGTAGTATATCATTGGTGTGATATTTAGAATGCTTTCAAATTTTAATATCATTTCCCTAAGGATGATCAGAGATTAATGACGGTGGGAAGAAGAGCAAAGAAAGATCAAAACAGTCTAACTGCTCTTGAAAAGTTACAGAAGTTCGTTTTATTTATTACATGATATTTAAGTTGTATATTTAAGATATATCCAACATATAATATGTATTTGTATGAAAATATTCTTATGTAACACAATATAATATGTAATGAATATGTGCATAGAACTAAAATAATATAATAAGTAAAAATAAAAATGCTTGAAAACTTGATCACTGGGTAATTGCAATTTTAGAATTTTCTTCTGATCAAGGAGTAGAAAGGACATGATAGACTCAAAGAATAAATACACTATGAAGGATCTAGGAATATTCCCCAGCAGCAATAACCACAATAGTGGTCATGAACAGGGAAAGGATTTAAGATATAATGAAACAAAAGGAAATCATATGTGTTCAGGAACTATTAGATCAAGGTTAATAGGTAACAACTAGAAGACAATGGAAAATGAGATGCAAATTAGACCACAATTTGGGCTTCTGTAGTGTGTCTCAGAAAATAATAGCAATCTAGAAGCAGTGGGAAATTCTAATCTGAATCTCACAGGAAAGATGAAAGCAAACAATCTCCAGGAATTGGTTAAAGACTTCGGATTCAGGAGTAGATTACAAAATTCATTCTCGTGAATAGACTGAAGACCTCAAACTAGGTTAGAGAGTCTAAAGCAATGTTTGATGAAAGATAGGGCACTCAGAGTTAAACCCCCAAAGCAGTAACATTTTGAAAATTATTTGGGTAATAGAAATTATATGCTATCTAAGGGTGAAGTATATTGATGAGGTCAAATAAATAAGGTGTAAGTGAAGTATAAAATATTGGATAGAATGTGAAAAAGTTTTCTACTAACTGAAAACTTTAAGTGCTTTATTTGCAAGTTTTATCTCAGTGGCCAGGATGCAAATAGAGTTGGTGCTGTCTAAGAAACAAACATAAAGTAAGAAATAAGAAAAGTTCATATATCTCTTCCTTAAAATTTATTGATCAACAAAAGAAGTATAATAAAGGCATGTTTACTCTTTGAACACTGCACTGATTACTCATTTCAAGAAATATTTGCATGCCGGAATGGGAGAATAGGCCTATAAACTTAACTCTTCAGATGCAGACGTAGAACAATTACAATAAGGCTAAGAAAGAACATGGAATAAGACATCTTCTCAAAAGAAAGTAATCTAAGAGTTTTACAAGTAGTAATAAAAATGAATTTAAGTATTTTCCTCAAAATGGGCTAAACCATACAAAAATTGTAAAACTCCTACAAGTCTTAATTCCTTAAAGTACCCAGGTATAAATATACTTTAAAGTATATACATTATACACACAGAACTGACAGAAATTCTTTTTTTATTATATTTATTTTTTACCAATCATACAAGCTTAATAGGTATCCGGGTCTCCTCCTTCCCTCCAACCCTCCCCAGTCCCCCTTGCACCCTCCCCGCCATTTCCCCTTCCATTCACCCCCCTCTCTCTCTTTCTCCCAGTGCCCCCCTTTCCCCCTTCCATTCCCTGGAGCATCCTTTAGTGTGAATATCAAACTTCCCTCTGAGTCCTCCACTCTAATGAGATGTAAGGACTCAGTGGCATTCTCCAGAGCCCTTTCTCGGGCTCCCCTTTAGTATGGGAACACTATTATGACTGCTAATCCCTTGTCTCTAAGGATCCTAGTGCCTGTGATCCATGCTAGACTTTGGGGGGTCATTGACATATCAGTCATTGTGCAAGTCATGCAAAGTCAGATTATGGCTACTGAGGCCCTAACTTGAGTGGAGTATCTTGCATAATATTGGTCCTCCCCATCTTTAACCTCTTGCAATCTTACTGCCCTCTCTTCTGCAAATTTCCATGAGCTTTAGGATGGGGAGAGATTTGGTTGGTCTGGTTCCAGGTAAATTATGTAGGGTCTCTGATGTTCTGAATTATGGTTTGTTGTTGTTTAGAACTGACAGAAATTCTATCTTGACAGATGTTAGCATGATTTCCATGCAGGAAAAGAGGTTGTATAGCATAGCCTCTTAAAACAGTCTTACATAGATATTCAGTGGTCAAGTAGCATAACCTTGAATAATTTAACACAAGATATACAGAGGGGAGTGAGTTATACTTGTTAAATCATGTCTAAAACTTACAAACTTATTTTCTGTTTCATTAACTTTGATAGATGCTACTGTATCTCCTTTTGATGGCATTTCAACTCCCCTTCATAGTCCCCTCAAACAATCATCTTCTCTTATGCTTTGTAATGCAAAATGGTTTTGATGATATCACACGAATGAATCTACAACTGGAAGAGTCATAGTTTTTGCAATTTAGAGACTGATTTATAGAAAAATAAATTCTTTGTTTGACTGGGTCATGAGTCCACACTACATCAGACTATTTTAAGGTTGTCAACAGTCAGTGATGAAAAGTGATTATGTTCAGGTAAATCAGATGTTTTATCAAACCTGTGTTTGCATATCTAATATTAATTAGTTATTTATTTTATTACAAGAAAAATGGAGATGCAGAAAAAAGATACAGAAAGAAATAAGGAGAAAATAGCCCTAAGGATATATAATGTATTCAAACAGAAACCTTCTGTAAGTTTATTTAAAAGTATATTTTTAAAAAATTTCCTCTATTTTTAAAAAGAAATAGAGGAATCATTTCTGGTCACAAATTTTTTTAATAAATTTTATTATTATTATTTATTATTTATTCAATTGTACCTGTATGCATGTGTGTGTGTGCGCACACGCGCATGTGCGTGTGTGTGTGTGTGTGTGTGTGTGTGTGTAGAACCACGGACGAATTTGGGAACCACCAGGACGCTTCCACCTCCTCCTTGTTTACTCTTCCCCGGGATTCACAGGCTCCGCCCTACCAGGACCAAAAACGCAGGCCGCCCCCCGCTTCTGCCCGGCATCTATATGTGGGGTCTGGGATCCAAACTCAGGACCTTCTGCCTGCAAGGCAGAGGCTCTTCTGAGCCACCTCTCCAGCCCCTGGTCACAAATTTTTATTTACACATGAACTGGATTAAGGTCTTTGCTCTGAACCCCTCCCCACCCATTTCCCTTCTTTCCTTTTCTCTCTTCCCTTTCCCTTAATCCATCCTGCTTTGTCCTACTCCCTGCCACCACACACACCGTGTCCCTCTGCTTGGGTGTATCATAGGACTACCTTTGGAGTGCCTGTGTTATAGTAAGGGAGACTTTATGTGGCTCTTCAGTGGGTAAAGTCATAATTGGAGGCTCCTCTTCCTTTCTGTAGAATCTACCCATGAGACAAGCTCTGGGAGTTCTTGTTACTTTCAAGATCCTCATTACTCCTTGGGGGTATGTTGATAAGTTGGCTATTGTGTGGAATTGGTGATAGAACTTTTCATTCCTTTAATTTTCTGACTATAGCAGTATTATCTTGGCTGGAGTATGCTGATAGGAGTACCTTATCCTGCCTTCAGATTCTTATAATTTACCCCCTTTTGAGAGGTTTCCTGAGCCTTAGTGTAGGATAAGGTTTTAATGGGCCAATTAGGACTAAATATTCTAGGTTCTCTGATATTCTGAACTCTATTTTATGTCTCAGTATTTCATTGTAGCAGGGTGAAACTTGGTTGAGCTATGAGAGCTTTTCTTATCCAAGGATTAAAAAAAAGAGTGTTTGGATGGTGTTTTATTATCAATCTTTTATAGTTAGCACTAGGATATCTTTTCCTATCCATTTAATTCCTTTCTACTGTCATTTGGGTAGGTTTACAGTATCAGGCATAATTTCTCTGACATAAAGGGGATAAGAACCCCTTTATTCTAAGGCGATTCTTCACAGAAATTGCCAAAACAATTTCAAAATTCATATAAAAACACAAAAGACCCAGGATAACAAAAACAATCCTGAGTAATAAACTTTGCTGGAGGTATCATCATACCAGACCTTAATCTGTAATAATATATAACCTTTAATCCATAATACAGAATAGAGACAGGATGTTACTGGCTCCAAAATAGACATGTAGATCAATGGATAAGAATTGAAGACCCATTTTTATAAAGGCCATGGTAAATGGAATTGTTTCTCTTAGGACTTTCCCACTTTTTTCATCCTTACTGTATAAGTCACTGATTTTTTTTAATGTTGACTTTGTACCATGCAAAATTTATGTATTAGTACAAGTTCCTACTGGAGTTGTTGGGGTCTCTCAGATAAAGGATCATATCATCTGCAAATAGGGATAACTTGGTTTCTTCTTTTCATATTTGTATCCCTTTTATTTCCTTCTCTTGTTTAATAGTTCTGGCTAAGATTTACAGTACGATATGAGTAAAAGAATTGAGAGTGTACAATCTTACCTGCTTTCTGACCAAAGAGGAACTGTTTCAAGAACTTCATCGTTTAGAATGATTCTTGCCATAGGCTTGTTGTATATAGCCTCTATTATATTTTTGTATGTTCCTTCTATTTCAATTGTCTCTAAGACTGATTATAGAGGGATGTTGGATCATGTCATTTGCTGCATCTATTTAAAAAATATTATTTCTGCATCTATTGCAAAATTATGTGATCTTGTTCCTTGGATTTGTTTATATGATGGATTGCATATTAGGAATTAAACTTGAGTGACTGGAGTAAATCTTATGTGAACATAGTAAATGATTTTTTTTTCAAAAAACACAAGATAATAGGACTTGACATGACGTGTGCAGTGACCAGCATGTTACTGATCCCCTAAAGTCTAGCATGGATCACAGGCACTAGGATCCTTAGAAGCAAGGGATTAGCAGCCACAATAGTGTTCCTATACCAAAGGGGAACACAAGAAAGAGCTCCAGGCACTGCTGCTGAGTCCTTACACCTCATCAGAGAGGAGGACCCAGAGGGAAGTTTGACATGCACAGTATAAGATGTTCCCAGGAATGGGGGGGGGGCACTGGGAAAAAGGGAAAGTTGAGGTAGTGGAGGGGGAGGACAGGGAGGAGTGGGGGGAGGGAAGAGAATGGGTACCTATCAAGTTTGTATGAGTGGAAAAAAAACACACTATAAATAAAAAATAAAGACAACTAGACTTGGAAAAAAACATGATAAATTGTTTATTATTTTAATCATTATGTTTTGTCTTCCATATGTATTTTTCTTCCAAATTTTTGATACATTTTTGAGTCCAGTTTTCTAAAATGTTGTTGAGAATATTTGCATCTGTGTTCATTAATGAGATTGGCCTACAGCTTTCTTTGACTATTGTAAGATCTTGATATAACTAAGGAATTATACCACAAAAACTTTAAAATCCTAAATGAAGATATTTCAAAAGAAACCAGAAGGTGGAAAGATCAAACTCCTGGATGAATAGATTTAACATCATAAAAATTGTGATACTACTAAATGCAATATACAAATTCAGTGCTATCAAAATTTCAAGTCAATTCTCACAGAAATTGACAAAACAATCTCAAAATTCATATGGAACCACAAAATAACTAAAGTAATCCTGAATAATAAAAATTATACTGGAGGAATCACCATGCCAGATCTTAATCTATATTACAAATCCATAGTAATGAAGACAGCATGGTACTGCCTTCAAAACACACACATAGGTCATTAGATAAGAGTTGAAGACCCAGAAATAATCCCCTACACACTCATCAGATTTTTGATAGAGGCTCAGAAAACCCAGTGGCAAAAGAACAATACCTTGAACTGATGCTGACAATTCTACATGCAGAATATTAAAATTACATCTTTACTTGTCACCATGCACGCAAATCAACTCCAATGGATCACAGACACTTAATATTAGACTAGAGACTATTAAAACCTTAGAAGAAAGAGTAGGTAATTTTCTCAAACTTATCGGCCTAGGTCAATACATTCTAAACAAACCCAAATATCTCAGGAAATAGAACCAACCCTTAACAAATAGGATATCATCAAATTAAAGAGCTTTCATTCAGTTAAAGATATTGCCAACTAAGACAAAAGACAACCCACAGAATGGAAGAAAATCTTCACTAACCACACATCCGATAAAGGACTAATATCTAGAGTCTACAAAGAACTCAAAAAATCAAAGAGATCAACAGCCCAAATAGGAAGTGGGCCATGGAAATTAGAAGAAATTTTTCCAACAAACACCTTAAAACATTTCAACCTTTCTAGTCATCAGTGGAATGTAAATTAAAACTACCTTAAGATATCATCTCACTCCTGTCAAAATGGCAAATAAAAAAGACATGGAACAACACATGCTCAAGAGAATGCTGTTGGAAATACAGACGTGTATAATTACTAAGGTGATCAGTATGGTGGTTCCTAAAAATGTTAAAAATTGAAATGCCATATTAGCCTGCTATACCATTGCTGGGTGTATTCCCCAAAAAATGTTCCATCATACTCTAGAGACACATGTTCAACCATGTGGGAAAATCTTTCTGTTACCTTTAGTCATTTTCAGATCCCAGGAAAAGATTTTATTATTTATTTAAATCGCTAACATCTAAAATAGAAGATTTACTATGTATTGATCATTCAATTCTAACAGCAAAATACTATCACAGGATTCCAAAGATTCACTGTTTGAATAAAGGTAATTATTCCCATCCCGTGTTCATTTTATTTTTCAACATTTCTCAAATATTATCTAACTTTGGAGCACTAAAATGCCCCAATGCCCTTATTTGCTGAGTATATTTGTCCTCTACAGAAGAAGAGAACAAGAGTCTGCTCTTGACAAGGATATGAGCATCTGTCACTGAAAACTGCTGCATCTATTTGAAAAATATTATTTCTGCATCTTGAATCTATAGTTGAAATCTATCATCATGCAAACCTTCTTTGTTTTAGGAACAAGTTCTACATTCATTCAAAATAAATTTTATCTAGTTTGAATAAAAATGACCTAAACTCAGGGTCTATTAATCATTTTACTCACTGCATTTCCACACATTTAATAATCTTATCAAAAAAATCACATATAGACTTTAAATTGCATTGCTTGAAAGATTTCTTTTCAATTATTAGAACTCTGACGAAGCACTTAAGTTCTCTCTCCAAAGTAATGAGCTGAATTAGAGATGGTTCTTTGTATGAGGTACAGACCTTACAAAAACAGATGAATTAGTCTCTTTGCTCTCTAGTCCCTGAGCTCAGTTTAAAATGATCAAATGTACTTATGATCACAGAAAATCTCTAGTGAAGTTTTGTAGTCCATCAGTGCACAGAATCAGCATTTTGTTCAATTAGTCTAAAAGACTGAGTGGCTGCACAAATTTATCTAGAAAGAAGATGATGACTGAATTAGCAAGAAGTCTATTCTCTAGTGGGAAAGCCTGGGAAGCAATGATAGTAACTTCCTTTTTTCTTTCATATCACTGAATAGTGAATTGAATAATAAGTGACTGAAGCAACAAAACAAAACGGTGTTAAAAGTACTTTTTTCTCAAAGGAACACAAAGGCAAAATGTGTCTGAATTATGGTTTCATTCTTTTACTTAGCTTTAACACATAATTGAGATTTTTTGTGCTCTATATGAAGGAAAAAGCTTTTGCAGAGAAGAAGCATGAGGTATACATATAGTAAGGTGAGTCTGGTTGTGATTTATCCTACTGTCATGGACATGTTGAAAAATTTTACTGAATATGTAAATCTGGTAGACTTATAAGGATATTTTAATGGATCCATTTTAAATTTAATATCCTAAATAAATTATAGTAAGTCATGACCATGGTAATAACTTAAAGTTATAATCAACATTAGAAAGCAGGTTCATTTAGCAGATATCTTGGAAAACAGCAACTGTGCCAGTAATGAGCTTCTTCAATCTCAGCATTTGGGAGGCTGATCTGCTGTTATGAGAGGTGAGCCTGGATTGCATAATAAATTCTAGTCCTTGAGAAGCTAAGAATGAAACCCAGTCTCAAAGCAATGACAAAGAATGCAGCAACTACAGCAGGTGGTTTGATTTTTGTTTTTTGCACTTTTTGCCTAGATAATAGAACTCCTAGGAGACTGTTCTTTTCCTTTTGTATCACTTCTCATACTGTTATCCAGAGCCTTCTAGACTTCATCTCAAATTCTCATTTGTTCCTGCTTTCATCTCATCATACTTAGAAAACTTTCTTTTGAATAATCAGCGTCATTTCTTCTTCTGTAATCTTTATATTTTAATGCTATAGATGTTTTAAAAATATGTGTAATCAGCTTTATTCACTACTCCATGTGTAATACATTGGTTTATTAATACTTATACATGAAAAATATACTATACGATTCAATAAGGAATATAAGAAACTGTCAGCAATTAACAATGGACAGTGACTTCTGGTAAACAGATCATATAGGATGGGAAGCAGAAAGACATACATACTTAAAAAAGGAAACATAAATGGATGGTGAAATATTGATTTGGACCTGTAATGCCCTGGCTGTCCAGTATAGATTGATGCTGTTGGGGTTGATGAACCTTTGGAATAATGGAGCCCAGTGGGAGTTTGCAGGTCATTGGAGGCTGATCCTGGAATGATATTGTAGGACATTTCATCTGCTGTTTTATGTGTAACTCCTGATCATGAGACTACTCCTATTGCTCTTCCCCACATACTACCATAATGGCTATTATGTTATTCATCTAAAACAAACAAGGTCCATTGACTGTGAAATAGACTCCACAAAACTGGGAGCTGAATAAACTATTTCTCACTGTATGCTATTTATCCCAGTATTTGATATAGATAAATAAATCTGACCAACAAAGGAGATCTAGAAGACTCCATAGTACATTTGTGGGTTGTTTATATAAGGTTTTTACAAGGGTTCATAGAACCAAGGACTGGCTCCAGAACACAATTTTATTTTTCTTTTTCATTATTTTTTATGCATCCAATCCTCCACATTTTTTTCTCAGAAACATAAAAACAAAACCAAAATAACCTTTCATTCTTCAGGTGCTGATTGGGACAACATGTTGGGGAAATTCCATGTATTGAAGTAAAATCAACTCATTTGTTCAACTACTTCCCAACCAACACTTACTTTTTTTTCTGTTTTTACAAGCATATTGAGCACTCATCTCTGGTCCCCTCCATCGCTCTTCCCTCCCTTTCCACCTTCCCTTCATCAATCCTTCCCATTCTCTCCCATCATCCTGGCTATATGCCTCTGTGGACCCAAGGTTCTCTCTGACTTGTCTACTCTTGTGGGAGTTCAGGTCTCTATTACATACCAATTTTCTTTATTGGAGCCACAACACTGATAGGAATACTTCCCTTCATTCTCCAGTATTTCTAATGTATGCTGTAACAGTTACTCTTAATTATTGCTGTGAGAGAACACTCAAAGTCGATCAACTTAAGGGAAAAAGGGAGGTTTATTCAGCTTACGGTTCCAGAGGGAAGGGACAGTTTCTCAAAGCAGAGGTGGCATGGCTGGCTGGCCAAAGCTGGAAGAGACTACGTCACTGCAGACATCTTGGAAGCTGAGAGCTGCAGACTGCTTGCTGCAAAGGTAGACTTCTCCTGGAGGTAGGGTGGGACTCATCCACCTCAAGGCCCACCCCTTGTGAATGCCTTCCTCCAGCAAGGCTCCACCTCTCAAGGTGTCATGACCTAGCCAAACACATGAGACTGTGGAGGTCACATTTCAAACCATAACATATGCACATTTTTCTCACATAGTTATTTCAGTCTTCATGTTTCCCTAGTCTTTGAACTCTTACAATTCCAAGATAAACAACACAAATTTTCTTCACATCTGAAATTCACTGTGGGAATTACATGACTATTGTCTGAATTTACAATAATAATAATATAGACCTTCATATATTGTTGATCTATTGTCTCAGGATACTCAAGTAGGTAAACAAGGAAAGGAGAAATATACAATACATTTTGTCTATGATTGGTAGCATATCATCTAAGAATGAAGAATAATTCATGAAAATATGCATTTTCTGAACATTCATTGCTAAAGGACTCAACTGTTATAAGAGAAATGAGATCAACATGTAGTAGGCATAATGAGTAACCAGAAGATAATGAATTTATTTTTATTATTTATTGCCTCTCAGGTCTTCATGTGGATCATTTTTTGTCATTCTTCTCCAGATCAAGTTTTGTATTAGACTGGGTTTAGTTTCAGAATGAAGAAATTGGTGAAATTCTTCTAAACAGAAAGGGATTTTATGTGTGAATTGGGTTACTTTAAAATTATTAAATGGATTGAAGAAAGCTGAGCCACAACAAATGTCTCAGAATTTCATTTTGTGTTTTCCTGAGATGATCGATAAGTGACTTGAGAATGAGAACAGCTGGGTGAAATAAGTCAGTGAAAGTTCATCTAAAGAAAACAGAAGCCATGGTGGCTCTTTCAGTCAGAACACATAGCACATGAGAAATTGATTAAAGTGATATTAGAGAACTGAAGTGGCAAATTGAAAAGAAATAGAGACAGGTAGATTTATGTCAGTTTAAAGCATTGTCTTGAAAGATGAGAAGGGCTGGAGAAGTGGATCAGTGGAATAAAACATTTGCTGTATAAGTATGAGGACCTGAGTTTGAATTCTCAGAAACCACGTTAAACTGGGAACAGTAACATGCATCTGTAACCATAATGTTTTCCTGGCATATGCAGCAATGAAGACCAAGTAGTGAAAAAAAAAGGTGAAAATGAATGAACAATGTTTGAGGTTCTCATAATTTTGCCTTTACTTGCACACATACAAATACACATATGTACACATCATACACACAAAGGAAGGGGAGAAATATAAAAACTAAGGATAGGGGAACTGAGGCCAAGCAAATGCTTAATCCCTATAAATTTCAATATCAGGAATTTGAAGTATGTGTCAGGAAACCACCATACTATGGCATGAGGACTAAGAAGGATCTTGTCACATAATCCTAGAACAAGGAATACCACCTATGACTCCAGGGACAAAATGTTCCTAGAATCAGCACTAATATTTCAAAAAGAGCCTGCGAGCCCTTCATTGAGAGGAAAGGTCTCAGCTTCTCAGCAGAGCTGGAAGACAGCTTGATCTTAGTATGGTCCCAAGGGGAAGAGAAAATGACATTGGGAAAAAATACAGCAAAAGCCTCAGCCATTCCATTCACTGATAAGACCAAACAAAGAAATTTATGAAAGCAGATTTTGCATTTTCCTTTGCCTTCCAGTCTTCCCTCAGTGTCTGTACTGAAAAAGTAAAAAAAAAAAAAAAAAGGAAGCCATAAGATTCAAATTGCACATTGCAGAAGGATCACAGGAACATTGAAAACCAACTGTTGAATGAAACCTGAGCTCCAAATAACATTGTAAGCAACAAATATATGACATATATTTTCAAACTGTAATTAGAATAATGACCTTCAGAAATATCCTGGCTGTATAACTTAGTGTGCAAAAGTAATAAAATAACATTTGGATTTAAAGCTTTAGACATTAATCTAAGCAACAATAATTGCAAACTAAATAACCTAATAAAATAATTGATTTCAAGATATCTGTGATGAATCGTGTCATAAGTTCATGTTTATTATCTTCTCTCCTGCAGGGGTGTGTGCTGAATAAAGTGAATAAGGAGTAGGTTAAAGATGGTCATATACAGCCTATTACTTCCTTTGAGACATTGACTGTGATTCCTCCCCTAGAATATCAACTGTATTAATGGATTGATTAAACAAATACAGTAATATACCTATGATAAGATAACTGAAGTAAGGACACAGAATCTTTCCAACCACAGTCAGAACTTCAAGAGCATCTCATAAAAGGAATTAAACAGATGTAAAACATATTAAATGGGCTAAATAAGACATCTCATCCCCTGACAGAATCACAATTATAATTTCCCCCATATATGATGGCTACTGCTGAAAAGCTGGGTCCTCTCTTGAGAAGGAGAGCATCATCATAGATAAAGCCATCAAACACAGTGAAAATTTTCAGTGAGCATTCATGTTTTTTTTTTCTTAGTGTAAAATTATTGTTGCATTATCAAATCTGGAGAGCACATGATCCCTGCATCATGGTTGTTACCCCTCTATTTAATTCAATGACTTGAACTGTTGCCTTCTTCAACCTATGAATTATTTAAAAGACAATGTGACATTGCTTACCTAGTGATGCTAAAAATGCCTCTGTCTTTATAGCAGATTCATTTTGGGGATTCTTTCATGGATTGATAGAGTAAGTTGCCATGTGAGAAGAAATGCAAGAAAATTCATGAGTTGAGATCAACCTCCAGGCACCAAGCAGTTAAGTGTACACACACACACACACACACACACATTTCTGACAGCACTCTCTTAGCTAAGAATTTAATCATTTATGAATTTTATTAAAATTGTTAAAAGATGTAACAACACTAGAAGAACAAAAATTTATTAAATCTTCTGCTGAAATTTATTTTAAATTGTAATTTACTTGTACATATGCTGTTAATGAAATTTAAAACAAAATAATGATTCTTTTTTACATTGTTCTTTATAAATTCTCATAACTTCCTAGATATGGAATGTGAATTACAATGCAAAAAATATATAGTTACCACTATGAGATATATCTTTTTTAAAATATGGTTTGAGGTTTACAGAGACTATTCACACAAAAAAGACCAAAATCTTTGTTTATATCATAAAATTGATACAAAATAAATAAAACATATAATAGAAAATATAGGATGAGAGCTATGCTATATTTTTAACAAAGAACATGAAATATTTATTTTCTACATGAAGTTATTTAAGTTTTCAACCAGCCTATTTTTCTGATAGTTGCTTCTTAGATAACTCTCCACCTTGCCACTTTAAGGTTATCACTCCATGATGACCAAGTGCTAAAGAAAATGTGTAAAGCTGGAGACAAAAATAGAAAGAAAAGATTCTCCTGTCTACTTCTATTTGATCACTGTCTAAGATATGCTGAGGCATGTGTTATCAGCTTCTGATAATTGGAATTTGGGGAATGCCAGAGGCATCAGCAATGATCACCTCAAAGACCATTTCCAATTTCTACCAACTCATTTCTACATCCAAAAAAAGCAGCTGCTAAAGGGAAAATATTTCTGCAGGATCACTATCTTTTAAATATTATAACTAAGGAGACAATAAATACCTAGACTAATTGAAATTGTAGCTCATTTCTTCTTGTATGATTTGAAAATATCTGCAAATCATGTATGGTGAGTAAAAATATGGATTGATGACAAAGAGACATCTATACATTAACACTGTGTTGCAGTTTGCCTGAATAGTTGCTGATAAAATCATGACAAAACGTCTTAAGTGAAGAAGGCATTTATTCTCTCTCATAATAGTCTATAGCTGCTTGTCCAGCTTTCCAGGAGAGTCCACATAAACATCAAGGGCCTATGGAATTGGCCATACCTAAAAGCTGAGAAAAGGATAATCCTTACTTGCAATATCAGCATGTCTGAACAAGTATACAGAAGGATGTCACTTTTTCAACAAGGCCCTTCCACCTTATTCACCTGTCTATGATCTAGTCCAATCTACAATGGATGACCCTTATTCATTAAGAAGACTATCTTCACTGAATCATCTGGGCTTAACTATTAATTCTCTACAAATATACCCAGAGCTCAAACTCTCAACCAAGTTGACACTTGTATCTAACTATGACATACTAGAAAAACAAACCAATTTTACAAAAGGTACAATATTGCACCTTGAAACAAAGGAAAATGGTAAATCAGAAATGGTCCCTACCGCCTAGTGAGGACAGGAGAGGAGGTGGTAGAAATGAAAAGGATATGTATATGGAGGGAGGAGGCAGAGACGATCTTTTTTACCTGACAATGTTGCTACAGTCATGAACTGGCTGCAACTAACTGAGCCTCCACAAGACCTGCACAAGATGTGGATTATCAACATTTCAGTAGGAAAGGTAACATCTCAAGAGATTTCTCACTTCCTTGAGGGACAATGGAGGTTTAATGTAGATTGGAGGCAGTTGCTTTCTTCAATGATATAACTTTAATATTGCTTCCTTCATCAAGCAAGTATTTAGGAATATGCCATTAACAGCAACTCATCTGAAATTCAGTGTCTACACACCCAATAGGGTGTGAAAGCAGATAGAAGACTAGGAAAAGGGTAGGGATAAGAAAGTTTATAGAGGGAAAACAAAGGAGGTTACACTGGATAACAAGGACTGAAGATGACACAAATTTAGTATTCATATATAAAACCCTAGATGTATATAAGTAAATTAATCAGAAATGAGACAATGAAGCATCATCAAGCCAGAGAGAAACTTAGTTGGCCAATTAAAAAGAAAGGGATATATGCTTGTATGTAGAATATATATATAGAAAAAACTTGATTGGCCTATTAAAGGGGGGGGCTCTGGCCTTCAAATTATACCAAGATACTTCTCATCAGGTCCACCCACTGATAAGTACATTTATCTTTTCTCATCCAGCTTTAGATCCAAAGATTTCCACTGTAAACTCCCATTCTATGGGTATAATAAGAGCTACCTACAGAGCAGTTTGATGTAGTATCTTCCTACTTGTAGGTTTATTGCCTGTCTTCTGTATTGATCTATTTCCTTCCCTTTTTTAGGTTTTTGAGTCCCCAACAAGGTAGAGTGGATACTGGGGTTCATAGATAGAAACGAACAAGCAGAAGCGTAAAAGAAAATGGGAGGGAATGGTGAAGGGAAGGGAGGGAGGGAAGAAGAGGGAAGCTGGGATGAATACTCAATATGCTTGTAAAAGCAGAAAAAAATATAATAAAAAAGAAAGAAGTATATAGATGTAGGATGCATATATATAGAAAAGTAAATCATATTCAGAAATATTAAGCAGTAATCATTGTTAATGTCTGTCAATAAGTAGGAGAAAGTACACAAAAATAAATGACCTTTAAGACATAGAAGGGGACATTTTAAAAATTATAAGACAATATACAAAAGGTAGTATAGTAGTTATATAGAAAAATTGGGCAAAGCAATAGTGGAAGGAACACAGGGAAGATTCTTCCAGTGGCCTACTCTCAAGATGGACATGATGGCAAGTCACATCTTATTTCTTCTTGGAGCCAGAGAATAACAGAATGTTATTTTCCCACTGGTGAGCATTCTGACCCATATGTTTGAACATACATGAGTCAGGGCTACATCAATGTGACCCAAGAATGGGCAAATCAGCCCCTCACCCCTCTGCTGCTGTACATGCAGATAACACAAACTTTAATTCTTTGTATTGCTTACTTTTCTCCTAAAATGCACTTTTCAAGTAAATGTTGACATATGCCATTTATGTATTCTCAAATCTTTCTTGCTTATACCTTTTTATTTGGCAGAGGGAAAAAAAGGCCTGATTCCAGGTTTTGAGATGGTAATATCAGTGGTTGATAACTATCTTAATACTGTTCTACATAGTTCCATGGGTTTTAGAAGATATGTAATTTTTGTTAACTGGTATGTAGCAGCAGAACATAATTTAAAATCACTAATAATGTATGACTGTTAATACTATATAAAATTTGGTTGTGAAAGAGAATCAAGAATCTTTGTTGAGAAAACTGCAGCTGCACATAGAAAGAATCCATATAAGTAAGTTATCTAGAAGTAGCTTTGCAGTCCATCTCTTGCTGCCAGTTTATAGGGCAACAGGATTGCCAAACACGAACAAAAAAAGACTCTATCAACCACCAGAATGATTAAGATAGTCAAGTCTATCTAGACTTGAATAAAACTTAGACAAGCTAATTAAAGTTCTCTGTCAGACTTTTTTTTAACTGTAGCAGTGTAAGATTCGTGTTTCAAATTATTTCACTTTATGGCAATTTGTCATGGTAGCATCTATTCTGCTTTGTGCTCTGGCAATGTATTGCCAGAGAATGCTTAATTTATAAAGAAAAGATCTGTATTGTTCAACTTCTAAAGAATGAAATGTTTAAAAGATAGAATACGGAAATGGAATTTTCATGAGTTTTTCAATCAATATTTTTGCATATTACAAAACAAGAAGAAACACATTATTAAAAAATTAAAACAGGGGCTGGAGAGGTGGCTCAGGGGTTAAGCCTCCGCCTTGCAGGCGGAAGGTCCTGAGTTCGATCCCAGATCCCACGTATAGACGCCAGGCGGAAGCGGGAGTGGCCTGCGCTTCTGGTCCTGGTAGGGCGGAGCCTGTGAATCCCGGGGCAGAAGGAGGTGGATGCGTCCATGGTGGTTCGCGAATTCGTCCGTGGTTCTACACACACACACAGACACACACACACACATACATGCGCACAGTTGAATAAATAATAATAATAAAATTTAAAAAAAAATAAAATAAATAAAATAAAATAAAATAAAATAAAAAATTAAAACAAATATAAAATGCACAATGTTTGATTTTCTTACATTGCATAATATATTGCTCAGGAAAGTACTTGTTAACTGTTTGGCTGTCTTTGATATTAATTTCACTTTGAAAGAAAACAAATTTTGTCGTATTTTTGGCCTTAAAATATCTTTTAAATTATCTCATCTACTAATCTAAATGTGTAGCATAGAATTTCATATAATAGTTTTCTAAAAAATACCTTTTTATTTGGGGTAGGGAACTCCCTCAAGATGATTGGACTAGGCCAACAGGTCCTAAATGGAAATCCAATAACACAGTCACTACAACCAACATTCAAGAGACGGGATCTCATGAAATTAAAGAGCTTCTTGTCAGATAAAGAGATTGTAACTTGAGTACAAAGGCAACCCACAGAATGGGAGAAAATCTTCACTAACCACATATCTAATAGCTCTATTATCCAAAGTGCACAAGAACTAGAACTGCACTATGGAACATGGGCCAATTAAAAAAGGCCTTGAAACTAAAAGAAATTTACAGGGACGAAATGAAATTCTAAGAAATATCTAAAATGCTCTGCATCTTACCATAGGGCATACAAACCTCCCGAGATATCATATCTTCCAGTCAGATGGCAAAATCTACTACAATATACAAATGGGAGGGAATCTCTATATTGCTGGTGGGATGCGGTCATCCCACCTGGTGAGCATCTGGTGATTCTTAAAGTTAAGATTGAATGGCACGACCTGCATTCACTTTGGGAATAACCCCCATCCGCAAAATCATGTTCATAGCAGCACTGTTTACAATAGCAAAGTCGTGGAATTGACCCAAATGCCCAACAGTTGACAAGTGGATAAGGAAAATATACATTTATACAATGGAATACACTCAGCCATCAAAATTGATGAATTAATGAAATTTGCTAGGAAATGGATGGAATTAGAAAAAATTATATTGAGTAAAGTATCCCAGATACAGAAATTTAAGCAATATATGTGCTCCCTAATAGATATACCCTAATAACAAATCCACTTAGTGACACACTCAAAGATAAATCTCTGTAATACCTACAGTAATTGCAAAGATTATAAACAGGAGGGAAGGGGAAGGAGGGCCCCACCAGAAACAAGGAGAGAGGGGATCATGCTACAGCAGAGAAAATAGGCCACCATCAAGGACTGAAAGTAAGTAATGGGACATCTGGTTAAGCTGACAGACTGTCCTTCCTGGTCACCTGATACTGATGAAGTATGATCTTGCCAGAAAGGAGGGCATAGAGTCTGGCAGATAGAAGATAACCATCCTGCAAAAGGGAGACTGACCCCCCCCCACCGTGATCTCCTACTCTTATTCCATCTACCTTTGAATCTGTTTTTATAATAAGACTCTCTTTTAACAGACTTTTATCTCTGGCCAGTGGGTGATATCCAATACCCATCAGGATGGCGGCAAGGGCATTGCAGAAGCAACAAAACTGAAAAACAAAAACATAAGCTATAATTCAGAACATCAGAGACTCTACATCAACCACCTGGAACCAGGCCAGCCTAATCTCTCTCCATCCTAAAATTCAGGGAAATTTGCAAAAGAGGGGGTGGTAAGATTGTAAGAGCCTAAAATTGGGGAGGAGCAATGATATGCAAGATACTCCACACACATTAGGGTCGAAGTGATCATAATAGGACTTTGCATGACCTGCACAATGACAAACATATCATTGACCCATCAAAGTCTAGCATGGATTACAGGCACTAGGATCCTTAGAGTTCGTAACAGTCTCAGCGTCCCACGGAGACCCTTGGGGACAGGGATAAGGAGGGGCAAAATCAATTACTCAGACTCCAGAAGTCAGATGAGTGGCAAAACAGGCTCGCAGGCTTGCAGGCTCATTTATTATAAATATTGGACTGCTTATATACCCCACCCAACATCCCATAAGTCCTAGTGTGAGCTTTTGCTGAGTTGTCCTTTCTGGATTGGTCTCTCAGCCAGGCGGTTTGACATGAGTACCAGGCATGGCAACATGTTCTAGCTTGGGGAAGTTGCATTCGCACTTGTGGCCCATACAGACAATACAGGTCTCCTGGTCCATTCCTCCTACATATCCATCCTTTTTATTTATTTTGACAGCCAATGGGAGCCAGAATTATTTGCTCTGACTGTGTTGATCTTGCCTCAGAGGGGGTCCAGCATAATGGACTGGTGCCTGCCTTAGGTCAGAGACCACCCTCATGTGGACCCTTACCAGTCATTGGCTTCCAGCCCTCGAAGGACTTCTCTGGAAGGCATGCCAGGATATGTGGGTAGTAGATTAGGCCAAGGACTCATGAATCTCTGCAATCCAAGGTTGAACCATGTTTCTAGGGGGCCCGTGGATTGGATGTTCAAGGGCCACAAGTGCCTGTAGCATGGTCTTGTTGATGGAGCACTGCTGAGAGACGTGTTGAAGGAAACACTTAAGCAATATAATTAATAAAAGAACAATTCCTCCTATGATAGCATAAATTACAATCCAAGAGAAATCAAACAGCCTTTTAAAGTTGTTCCAGATTCTGGTTACAAACCCAGTATCTATAAGTAGGGGAACCACATGCATCATGTTAATATGTTCTATCTGTTGACTCAAAGTCAAGGAGTAATTAAGAAAGCCTGAGACCAAGGCCCCTTGATGTACTGAGAAAGTTGTTTATGAGCCTTGGAAATGTTGCAGACCCGATAGACAAGAAAAAGGACAAAAACTTACTTTTCAGTACATCACACCAAGGAAGATTGTATAGCACTTCTGTGAACCAATATTGTAACTGTTGATTTAAGCTGGGAATGACTTGAAAACATTAAAACCACATGAGCAAAAGCTAGTAAATCAAAATGTTAAAAATGACAGAGACAGCACTTTTTCTCTTTGGGAAATAACTAGAAATACTCATTAATGATGACAACTCACTCAAAGTTTTTCCCGTTTTATTTGTCCTAATTGTAGTGTCTTAAATGATTCTTTAATTACACTACTAGTTGTAACAGTCTAATTTATAAGGTCGGTACAATCTCTACTACACTGTTTTATATGTGGTAATAACAATTCTATAGAAAAGCTATAAATCATAGAATATAAATATAAATCATAGAATAAACCCAAGAAACAAAAATTGTACATATTCCAAGCCTGCAAGAAATAAAGCATATCATGATATATCAATTAATATTGTATCAGTATTAACTAACATCTATGGTAGATTTTCCCCCCATATAATTAAGTAGTACATAACAGGGCTCAAGCTACAGTTAATCACATTTGTTTTTTCTTAAAAACACAAATTTTTTCACTATAAACAATTAAAAAGCAGTTTTCTTCCTCTATAACAGACATTAAAACTAAGTTTATTTTTAAAGTATCAACTACTTGGAAGACTTTTTTAGACAATATACATTTATATATAATCATTTATAAATGTATACTTTGAAATCTAAGATATTGTAACTCTCAATATACTTATTTACTTTAGCATTAAGCAACCACAAAATTTGTATCTTTAAAATGCATGAACCTTATAAATACTTTATAAAAATTTCAGTTAATTGTAATACTTTAAAATCTTTTAGAGTCAAATATATAGATTAATTATAACACAAGTTAGTAAAAGTTTTTTTTTAAATGTTGTAGTGACCAAGACATTAATATGGAATAAACAAGTAGCACATGGTCATAGGAGAATACCTGTATGTCTGTTTAGACAAGCAATCTTTAAAAAAAAATAAAACTTCTGCAGTTACCAATACTGAGTAAGCCTTTACTAGTCCATTAATGTTTTATCCTTCTAACTACTGTCACAAGAAAGTCCCCAATATCTAGGTTATCTTCAAAATTTGTCTTTTAAGAATTTTTGATCTACCTCAAAAAATTATTAACTAACTTATAAGAAGCACGCAGCTAGAAGAAAACTCATGGAATCCATGAGAAACAGACACGGAACTAAAAATGGACTCAGCACTAGAGGGCCATGAGGGGCTAGGGCACCAAAGATGGCTTCCAGGACCAGGTATATCTGTATCCCTAGGCAAGCCCAAGGAAACTGGCTTTTACTCTTTGGTTAACTCCCATTGGGCCCAACCCAGTTACCCTTAGTCCCAGATGGAGCTAGAAATCAAGTTGTTTGTTTGACATGGAGCGCTCATCTCCATGATTCCTACATAGGGAAGTTGACTATCATATCTCTGAGAGGATTCAAGTCAGTTCCTCAGCAGGAGTGTTCCCTTAGGGTGATTCCAGCAGTGGGCAATGACCTTTAGGAATTCCAAAGGACTTGTGAGAGACCCATCCCAGCAGGGCTGCTCTAATACTGCCTTATTCCCCCATTAATCTTTTGAGGACTCAGACTGCTCTGGGGATAAAGGGCGATGACTTCCCTGGCTGCTTCCTGCTGAGTTGGGAGCGAAGGAAGTAATAGCAGTCTGATGTTCTCATCTATGAAATGCTGGGACAGTCTAGAGGTTTACACAGATGGTTTTATTACTTCAAGGTCTGTCTAAAAGAGACAAAATGGATAAAATAAGTCTAAAAGATCTACCTGTTATCTTGCCTGAAGTAGGCACTACCTTTTTGTGGTATAAAAGCCAAGAGTTGTAAGTAAGTAATTTACATATTGGAGACCGTTCTCCTCTGGCTATTGTAAATCTCCAAGATCACATTTTATTCAATTGTGCGTGTGTGTATGTATGTATGTGTAGAACCATAGGTGAATTCAGGAACCACCATGGACCGCCTCCAACTTCTCCTTGTTTACTCTGCCCCAGGATTCATAGGCTCTGCCCTACCAGGACCAAAAATGCAGGCCACCCCCACTTCCACCCAGCATCTATATGTGGGGCCTAGGATCTGAACTCAGGACCTTCTGCCTGCAAGGCAGAGGCTTAACCTCTGAGCCACCTCTCCAGCCCCCAAGATCACATTTTAAAACCTGTCCAAAACTATGTGAACTGCCTGATTCTTTGTACATAACAATCTAAATCAACCTTCTTTTTGGGTTATGAAAACCAAAGTGACACAAATTTTTTTAAGATAACACATGTAGGGGACATTATTTCCTCACATGGAAAGTTCTATAGATCTCTAAGCCTTATCTTTAGGGTAAGAGCACTCCTTAGATCTAAATGATAAGCCAGCATTGATTTGCTTGTGTTTTAAATGCTGAGACCTTACTGCTTGCCATTTGCATCAAAATAGGACGACTAGCATTAAAAGGGCAACTCCAAAAGTTAACTAATTTACCAAATTACGTGTGAAAAGAAAGCAGGTATCCTGTCCCATAATTGTTTACCAAAGGATACAGCATTAATAATTTGAACTTTAGTCCTGTTAATTTTGATATGTCAAAGAATAGTTTGAAACATTCTAGGTGCAGTTAATATTGGCAGGCAGGAACCATATGGTCATCCTGGATTCCCTCTTACGGGGCAGGAAGAGCAGTGCTCAGGACACATTTAAAGTATTTTTTTTTTTTTTTTTTTGCTTTGCCTGCAGGGAAGGGAATTTCAGGTTTGTCAGCTTGGGCATGCCTGCTAGTATTTTATCTATCCCCTTAGGCAGATGGATCCTCAGAGAAATTCTAAGTAACTTAGGCCAAAATCTTGCAAGGAAAAAGGAAACGTGAACCTGAGTTGACCCAAATGCGCTTAGAATCTCCTGAAAAGAGACTATGCTGGGTCCAGAATTTATTGATCCTTTTGGGGTCTGGCTAGGTGGAGGTTTGAAATTCCTATTCCACCTTAGTAGCAGTACACATGAGAACATGGGATTAGAAAGCAGATTGGTCACCAAGATAGAGAGCTCATACCAGGAGAAGGGAGAAATTCCAATGAATTTTTTAGAAGACAATTATATTTTCCTGGTCACTAGAATTGATGGGATAAAATTCTATAAAAGAAGTCAGAGGAATCAGTAAGTTCTATCAAGCAATATCATAGTGGCTTTGTTATTTTGGGAACACATTGAAAAACCTTTAAGAATATAATGGCATTTTCATTTGTAGTCCTATTAAAGATCAAAATCAAGCAAGATAATCTTTCATGAAAGAAAGCTTATAATCTATCAGAAAAACAATTGTGATCGATATAAAACATAAGTAGTTAAGGCCTTATATGTCATTAAAATTATTTGTTTTTATTTTTAAGTATACATACATGTATTCAAAAATGGCGTGCCAAAATTTTTATATCAGCGTGCAACAGAAATGAAAAAAAATTGAAGCGGCCACAGACACAAGACACGTGACATGTAAACACAGAACATATAAACATACAAGCACATAAACAACATTTTACTGGCAACTGTACCATTTACCAGCAACTATCTTAAAATTACCCTTGAAAGCTTTATCAAAGGCAGATTAACATTTAGGAAAACCTTATTTAAAACAAGACCTCATTTTAGTTAAGTCCAGCAGCTTAGCTTAACTATGAAAAACATCTCGCAAGGTAAACACTCTTATCCATGGTCTGGTTCCCACATATTCTCAGAGGGGATCCAAGATGCTAAAACCCCCAAGATGCTAAAATCCCAAATTCCTCCAGCCCAGCAATCTTAACCTTGAAGCCTCTAGTCTCTAGAAGAGATTTTAAGACACGTATCTGGGGATTCTTACAGTATGAGGAGAGGTTGCCCATTTTTCTAAAGAGCAGAGGCAAGACTAAAGAGGAACAGACAAGACAAGGAATGTATCTGACCCAAATGTCTTGTGCTTTGTGGGGAACTTCCATGGTTCTTAGGCCATGTCCATATGCCCACACCATGTTTCCAAAGGAGAAGGGTCAATTGGGAGACCACTCCTGGGTTCCGTCTCCTGGGGGAACAACCCTTAAATGGAGATGCTGGGTGAACCAGAACCAAAATGTGTACCTCCACATCCATGGACAGACAAACATAGAAAAAGGGAAAGGGACCTTCATGCTCACCTCTTGTGAAAGTAAAGAACATTAAGCACAAAGGGCCCAACTTACTGAAAAACTGCTGATGGGGGCATAGTACTCAACGCTGGTGCTGTGAGGAGGAAAGGGCCCCTGTGGAAGCCCCAGATTGGGGCACCAGATGTAACAGTCTGGGGGTTCCAACGGAGACCCTTGGGGACAGAGATAAGCAGGGGCAAAGTCAACTACTCAGATTCTGGAAGTCAGGTGAGTGGCAAAGCAGGCTTGAAGGCTTGTAGGCTCGTTTATTGTAAATATTGGACTGCTTATATACCCCACCCAACATCCCATAAGTCCCAGCATGAGCTTTTGCTGAGTTATCCTGTCTTGGTTGGTCCTCTCAGCCAGGCAGTTTGACGTCAGCACCAGGCCACGGCAGCATGTTCTAGCTTGAGGAAGTTGTATTCACGCCCATACAGACACATGCCTGGTCCATTCCTCCTACAGGAGGCAAGGAATTAACAGCCACAATAGTGTTCCTATACTAAGGGGGAACACAAAAAAGAGCTCTACCCAATGCAACTGAGTCCTTACACCTCATCAGAGAGGAGGAACCAGAAGGAAGTTTGACATGCACACTACAGGATGCTCCAGGAATGGGGGGGAGTGGCACTGAGAGAAAGGGAGGGAGGGGGAAAAGGAAGGGGGAAAGGGAGCAAGAGTATCCAGGGAGAGGTGGAGGGAAGGAGGGGAATGGGGTACTTATTAACTTTGTATGAATGGAAGAAATAAAAAATATAAAATAATAAATATACATTTGTATTTTATTCCACATAATAGTTCAAATATCTATATCAGTGTGGAGTATTTGGAGTCCTAAAAACAAACGAAATAAAATTTAAAAATATGATAACTATATGTAAATAAAATACTCAAGTTCTTTCTGTTTGAGAAAGAAAGGAAAGGAAACTTTAAAGCACTAGTATGTCTAATGTACTACTGGGTTCTGCTGCTGTAAACACACCTCTGCTGTGTCCTGATTTCCTCCACATTGAAACATCCTTTCTGAAGGGAGGATCTTTAAATCTCCAGAAGATTGAAGAAGATTTAAAACAGTGACTGGGGGAAGAGACTCTCCTGCTAAACTTGGTGGAGATTCTGATGAGTCAGGCTGGCAGCAGGTCAGAGACAGCTGAAGAGTTACAGCCTCTCAGAGTCCTGCCCATGTGTGGTTAAGCTTTTTAGCGATGTAGCTGCCTGTAAGTAAACTCTCATCTGTATTCTTGTAAGTGACTGAGTCCAGCTTTCCAAGTAGAACTTTGGTGTAATGGCTGTTTTGGTTCCCTGTCTTGGGTGATTAGATGTTTGTGGGGGTCATCGCCCTAAAAAAAAGTGCCCTACAATAACTTCAGTTGGCACACTTTATGTGTACATATGCACTTTTGTTTCTTTCACTGGATTTTTGTGTTGTATTCTTCCATAAAATTGTGCTCCTTTAAGAAACTCTAGTTTTAATATGCCCTAAATCTTCCTTGACATTTTATAATCTAATTTGGAATATTACTTATATTTATGAACTTGGCTTTTTCATGTTCGCAAATACTTCTATTTACTCTTGCAGTCTCCCTTATTGTTTAACTGAGTAATGAGAATCAATCTGGGTTACTCCAAAATTTTCCTTTTCTTTGAATCTAAATCTTTGCTAAAATTATAGTCATGAGTAGACTGTATTTGTATTCTTTTGTGTAAATATGCATACGTTCACTGTTTTCTTGGTTTTGATTTTCTCATTCAAAATCATTTTTGCAGAGATCAAGGCTCAAAAGGGACTTTTCAAACTGAAAACACATTTGTAAAACTGACTTTTGGTAGACATATGGCTTCAATGAATATAGTCAGTGCCATAGACCACTTATGATTACTTTTCTCTTATAGTTTGTCCTCATCCATCATTCCATATGCCTCCTTAATACTCCTTAAGTAGTAAACAATATTTTACAATATAAATCATATTTAATTAAACATGAAACACATACTTATAGCAAACACATTTTACATTCATATAAAAGTACTTATTGGTGAATTTCATTAGATGATCTAAATAATCAATTTTAATTTACTAATCTTAGTTCTCTTATATTTTGTTCTGATGAGGGAAGGATCAAATAAGTAGAGAAAATGTTTACTATGGTGACAAATGCTGAGAGACACTGTTAGGATGGCCTCTGTTAGCTCCAAACAGTATTCCATAGGTCATTGGACAGAAGGCATCATTGAAAAATTGAAACACATGAGACATTTGTTGAGTAAGCTTATGTTTTGTGTTAATAGCATATAAAGTCAGATAAAGGCTAAACAGAGGAGAATGCCCTACTATGTGGCACAATATCCTACTATATAAGGCTTCGTTCAACAGTCCCATTCATATGTCCTATACTTTCCTGACACATCAGATGTCATCTCTGATGGGAAGCCGAGGTTAAAAGGATCAGACTTAATCAGTCTGCATTTATTGCAAAAATTCTATATTAAGTCTGCATTCATTTCAAGGATTCTATCTGATGAAAGTACAGGAACAGAAAAATACTTCCTATTAAGTCCTCTATGTTTAATGTAGGCTTATCCCATTCTGTCTTATTCTATACTAAGAAAGCCTATTTCTAGTGTAAAATGATCACAAAAATTTTGCCTTTGGAAAATACCAGAAAGTAGTCCTGGAAAGACCAAAGAAAGAAGAAGGAGGACACCAAAGTGATCAAAGCAGGCTGGATAGATGAGGGATGTTCAAGTCTCCGGCTCTGAGAACATGAGATCTTGCCACCCAATCCCCCTTTCCCTAATTCAGAAAATTTTATTTATACAGAAATGAAAAACAAGTGCTAGGGATCAGTTTGCAAGATCAGGTGAAGGGCTTTGATTAGTGGAAAGGGAGATAAGGAAAACAAGAATGTCTCTAGTTTCTAGCACATGCTGAGCAACCAATCTGTGACTTAATGAGAAATTACCAACAATGAAGGTTTGTTTTGCTGGCCTGAGAGAGAGAGAATGTGTTTCATGAATTTCTCATACATACGACAACCCTCTGATTTACGACTTTTGCCTAAGATCAAAGCGGGACTCCAAGAGTGATGATTAGCCAAACCTGCATTTTGTACCTTCACTTCTATGGAAAACTCATAATTCACCATCCTCATTTGTCTGTGCAAAACTCCTCAGATAATTTGAAATCTGTTTGTCAAAATGGCTTCCCTAAGCACCGTGACCCACAATGTGATACTCTACAAAGTCTATTACTAGTTTCTATGTTCTTGGGGTTAGGATTAACGTGAAAGACTGGGGATTTCAATTGGAGGATAAAAACACTGAGTATCTTATACTGTATTATGCATGACAATGTAATATGTATTTATTTTGTATATGAATATCATGGATATTTGTTTTTTGGGGAGGTCTTTCCTATTTACTGATGTGCTATGCATGTCCATCCTATCTCCAAATCCCCATGAATTTATACTTGCTTTTATTTGTCATTATAGAACACTTGCTTTTCTTAGATTTTTTTACAAGAATAGAATGTTCTTAATATTTCCAAATCACATTTTCAAGAATAGTATGAAGTTGAAGCATGATGAGAATACACACATACACACAAACACACATGCACACACACACCCCATCACACATGCCCACAGATATACATAGAAACTCAGTAAAAAAAATCTAATTAATAAGAAAGATTTACCAAGAATTTGTGAAGAATCAAAGAAAAATGCATACCTATAGGAATATAAGTGTCAACTTAGTTAAAGTCATAATTTTAAGAAATGCTTCTTTAGATAAACCAATACTGTGATTCAATAAGATTAAATATTAAGAGAACTATTCCTTTGTCTAAATCTACATCAAATAATTTAAAAAGCACTTAAAGATCCAGGAATGCCTGCTATTGGCAAAGTTCTTAGCTATTAAGTGAATCTGTCATGCAGTATATCACTAGTCGAACAGTCAGGCTACTGTAGCATATTAATACCAGATATTTCTTTTAGGTTTCTTTCATGTAGAATGATCTATATTTGCAAGTTTGTCCTTGTGTGCTGTTCATTGTTTCCCTGATCTTGAGAACAATTCATCACCTTGAATATTAGTTATGTGTGCTGGTCATAAAGTCAAACATGCTTACTCTCTGTTAGGTTGTTTTCTTGGTCACATTGTTCTTACAACTGAAATGAGACCTTCTAGACTATGTGCACTAGAGCACAGTAACTGGGCTTCAACCCAAATCATACATGTCATGGCCCACATCCTCAAAAGCGTAAAAAGAATCCTTTTATTCTCTTTATCTGTTATATCCGTTCTTTTCCATAGTATACTGAATTTAATTCTAAGATAAACTTTCCATATATCAGAACACCACATAGGTAAAATGTTCTCAGTTGGACCAAACAATAACTACATGAATTCAGAGTTTTATGAAATATGAAAAAGTATTGACTTTGAAGGGAGCACATCTCTGTACTGTGCCCAGACTTTACAATTGTTAATAGATGCCTCAGTGGACATAGTCATGGTAACCTCTTGAGAAAGGTGAAGAGTAATGCTATCCTTCATTGAATGAAATACATGATTAGAAATGATAGGGAATAAAGCTATTATCAGTAAACCTAAAGTCTCTAAAAAGTAGCATATACATAGAAATATATGTGGCAGAGTAGAAGGTAGAGATAAGTACATTAAAATAAATAAATCAATTTAAGGATTGATGAAATGAAGACACAGAGCTCAAAGAGATATAAGCAGAAGCAATGGAGTGTAAGGATTGATGGATGTTGAGATGCAAGCCATGTGAAGAATTGATCATATTCTTCAGGACACTGATCTGAAGAGCAAATATCACATGAACACTTCGATCCTTCCCCAAGTGAATTTGCTGGCTATATGAGATCAAACTGTGCATCACTTCTTACTGTGACTCACGACATATGGACACCATCCTTGAAAACTGTGACATGTCTCACTGGAGTTCCCTTTTTAATCATTAACATGTATGAGATGGATCACAGGATTTTAGGGCTCCTCCAAAATCAGACAGGTTCAATCAGATAACTTTGGGTAAAGACAGACAGACTTGTTTAACACTGGCCCAAGGCCCAAGGCCCAAGGCCCAAGCCCATGCATGATGATTCTTTCCAACCTTATGTTCTTCATGCCTTCAGTGCTAACTTTAATCGGTATTCCAGGCCTAGAGTCAGTCCAGTGTTGGATTTCTATCCCTTTCTGTGCTATGTACATCCTGGCCATGCTTGAAAATTCTTTGCTTTTGTTTATCATCAAATCAGAGCACAGTCTCTATGAACCCATGTACATTTTTGTAGGCATGTAGGAGTCACCAATATTGCACTTGCCACCATTATGCCCAAGATGCTTGGAATCTTCTGGTTTCAAATGACAGGAATCTATTTTGATCCATGCTTGCTTCAAATGTGGCTCATCCACACATTTCAGGGTATAGAGTCAGGCATCCTGCTTAGCTATGGCACTGGACCGGTATGTAGACATCTGCTTCCATTAAGACACGGCAGCATCTTCACATCCCAGCTGGTCATTCGAGTAGGAGTTGCTGTGGTCCTCAGGGCTGCCATTTTTGTATCCCCATGCGTCATACTGTTAAGGTTTCAGTACCAGTTTCAGCTTTATCGTACTACAATCATCTCCCATTCGTACTGTGAGCATATGGCCATTGTGAAACTAGCTGTGGGAAATGTCAGGGTCAACAAAATTTTTGGTTTATTTGTGGCTGTGACACTTATGGGGTTTGACCTAATGTTCATTACTCTGTCCTAGGTGCAGATATTTACCACAGTTTTCTGTCTGCCCCAGAATAAGGCCCAGCTTAAGACATTCAATACATGCATTGCTCATATCTGTGTCTTTTTCCAGTTCTACCTTCTTGCCTTTTTCTCCTTCTTCACACACAGGTTTGGCTCTCCCATTCCCCCTTATATCCACATCCTTTTCTCAAGCATTTACTTGCTGCTGCCTCCACTTCTTAATCCCCTGGTCTTTGGTGCCAAGACCAAACAGATCCAAATTAGTATAGTAAAAATGTGCTGTTTATAAACACACCTTGGTCAGTACTTGTGCCCTTTCTTCCTTGTTCAATAGGAAACCATTGCAAAACAAATCACCAAACCTCCTCATATTATTTGATGTGTTTGTGAAACTTGCCAACATGATAGCTGGTTTCAGTCCATGATAAGTCTGTGGCATCTATCTATGAATGGTACTGGAGAGTCTAGCTGAAGAATGAGAGGAAGAATGTTTTAAAAGGTGTAAATAAATTGTATTTCTTTGTCCCTTCTTGTTTAAAAAAGAATAAATAAATTAATTGACACTTTAAAGGTAAATTCTTTAATTATTAATGGATGCTTTCTAAAAGTATTTAGTTTTATTATAATTTACTATCACTTTTATATATGTACTTTATTGGAAAGTCATTTTCCTAATGACAGGTATGATACTAAGTATTGATTTAGAAGTAATTGCTTCGATGTCAGTGTGCCAGTGAGATTTAGGTGGTTACTTGAAAACTGAAGACGGCTCTGGAAGCATTTGTGAAGAATTATTAGTTAAGTCAAGTCCTAAGGAGACCTGTGAGAAATATCTAATATATGAAGAAGGATTCATGCCGTAGTAGGTGGAATCATTTCCTGGGCAGGTAGGCAAAATAGTTTCCAAAGGAAATGTGACTATCATGAAAACCCAGAGTCTGAGGCTAACTATAGCCTGGAAGAAGTATGGTAGTAACAAAGATGTTAACAAGTAGGAAGGCTTTCAACACTTTTAGAAATAGTGCCTACAAGATTCATGTTTGTTGAACATAAATTTAATAAATAGAGAAGAACTAAGCATTTAGACCTGAATGCTTAGACTATGTGGTTATAAACACACCTTGGTTTAGACTTTAGACTTTAGACTATGTGGGTGGTATTTCCACTTATGAGGGACCACTGAATGCAAATTAATATTGAATGGGAGTTGTGAGTAAGAGATACAATAGAAAAACAATTGGAGATGAACAGTAAATATTTGGATTTGATTTTATAATTTGGGGGAAGATCATTGTTAATAATTATAATGTACACAATCAAAATAAGGTAAACTTTAAAGTCTAGATGCTTCCTAGAAGTTGCACAAATAGAAACAGTTAGGCAAATATTGAGCAGACAACATCTCATAGTTGAACACAGGAAAAAAAATATGCACTGCAAATTTAGAAGTGTTGTCAAACAGAAGGAACACCTAGAGTGCTATCATTGATAGACAAGATTTTGCTGTGAATTGAGACAGGAAATCAGCCATTCTATTAAGTGTTTTGAGACAGTAAGCAAGGTCAGGCACTGGAATGGAGCAGCTTCACCATTGCAAACTGTGTTTATGATTCATCAAGAACAGCACTGATGGATTAAGGGGATTAGAGTGTTAATAGCAATAGTGTCTACATAGAAATGGATGGAAAGAAACTAAGGAAGCCAGAGTGCTACTGAAGTCTGACTATTCTGTTTCCCACATGGGTTCTGAACAAATTGAAAAATAGGAGTATAATTGATACATCATATAAACAAAAAATATCCTCTTCAGTGATCCCAAAATTTCCATTGGGATGTATGTTGTTGGTAAAGGAAGTTTCATTAGTTTAAACTGCAAATCAAGCAGAGTCTTAATTGTTTAGTCCTAGCAAACTCTGAAAAAAGTTCCTCAGAAGGAACCCTTAGACCATTCAACTGCAAGGAAAAAGATAGTGATTTTGAATATAACTTACAAGTGCCATGAATCAGAACAACATTTCTGATATAAACTAAAATGGAAAGTACAGAAAGTAAACAAGCAAAACATCATTATTCATAAACCAGAATATTCTACTAATAATATCCAACAACTGGCTTCATCATGGCATAAGGAAAAGACATTTTTCAAAATATTGCATATTAAATTCAGCTTGTGTGAACTTCTATATTCTTTCCTAGTATGCACAGTTGTATATTATTCTGTCCTCTCCATATGAGCAATTAATCTCCCTCTAGATCAAATGATATATTGATGATACTAACCTAATGTTTAAATGGTTTGACACTAGCATTCAAATATTATTAGTGAATAGGAGCTTGTGATGGGATTATGTGAGGAAACATATTTCTAATTAAGGAGCTACAGAATCAGTGGCATTCTACACATTTTTCAAATTACTCCATCTTTCAGAATTCATTTTAATTACTTCAAATTACTTCATAAGCTTCAATATTATACATACTAGAAAAATTCACACTTTTCCTACCTCGAAATTTGAATTATAACTGAAAAATGAAGAAATTCCTAATGAAGATGTATGAGTGTAAGAACAATGCCATCCATCTTCCTAGATAGTGTGGCTTTCCAGAAAATATACAGCATGTCTCAAGGGTAATTAGGAATTCTCACTTCTTGGGTTTTTGACATTGGATTATAATTTTATTGTTATTACTCTCAACACTAAGCAACAGTGAACATGAATGTGATTGTAACTTTATTACTTCATAAAGTAATACTTAAGCAGTCTAGACACATTATTTTACCTCCTGTTAACTTTGTGCATTTGAATCTTGCCAAAAGCTGCCAAGCAAATATCTCAAGTACTCTGTAACTTCATATTGATTCACTTCACCACTGTTTTGCCATAACCTCTGACTACAAATTAGTTTGTATCAGAGGGGGTTGAGATAATAAGTGCAGATTAGAATAAAAACCCTGTGGACAACAGTCTGTTGTCTTGGACTATAATTGCTGATAAGGCACTTACAATTAGTTTCTGAGAAAGAGAAAACTTCATGTCTATACTAAAGACCAAGCAGTTTTCTTTATATTATATAAATGACAAGAAATAACAATACTATTATTAATAATGGGAACTTTAGCATGAAAATATTTTTAAAATTTTATTTATTGTTTGTGTGTGTGTGTGTGTGTGTGTGTGTGTATGTGTGATTCAGAGAGCACTGTATCCCTGTGGAGGACTAAGGGTGATTTTGGAAATCATCCTGGATTGCTTCTACCTTCTTATTGCTTCCTCTGAGATTTACCAGTCTCTTCTTACCAGGGCCAGAAATGCAGACTGCTGCCATTTCTACCTTGCATTTTTATGTGGGATCTAGGATTTGAACTCATTACCTTTTGTTTGCAAGGCAGCATGTTCATCCCTGAGCCATCTTTCCAGCCCAGAAAATAAATTCATAAAATATTAAGATTTTTAATGTTTCCTCCTCAAATAATTCATCTATGGATCCTATGAGAAAAAAATTAAGAGGAAATTTTATCAAAATAGCTAGAAAATTGTATTTCATGAATTCAAAAACAGAAATGTACAACCATCACTGATTTATTTTACTAATCAGAAAATTATTCTATTGATTGTTTACCTTTTGCTGAAGAGTTTCAGTTCCTGGCTGACTTCTGGCATGTATCCTCAGGAGACTGGACTTCATGACTTGCCTCTTCCATGTTTATATATTACATTTATTCTCTCAGTAACCAGAGGATCACCAAAGCAGGGTGAACAAGATCATATTCCACACTAAAACTTGCAAGCAATTGTTTGTGCATGTGCAAGACTAACGTGCTATTTTAGTGAAACATCTCAGTGGCCTCCAAAACCGCTCAGTGGATAAACGTACCTCTGTGCATTCTTGTAAACAATTTTTACAGTTATCTGTAAAATGGTGAAGAAAACAACCGATTTCTGAAAATTGTCCTCTAATATCCACACTTCTGGCCCTGGTATGTGTGCTTCCTCCTTCATTCTGTTTTATATGACAATGAAATAAAATTAAAATATTCTGATTCCCATTGTTATTCTTGTTAATAGACATCTTTAAGTGGAACCATTGCTCATTAAGTATTTAAAAGAGCACCCAGAGAAATAGTCTTCATGCAACTGTATATAGGAAAGAAGAATTTGTAAATGACAATGCTAAAGACTTGAAAAGTCTCCTTTTAAAATGCAAATCATTCCTCTTGAGATAGATGACCTGGAAATTATATCTTATTGTATTTGATACTTCTGATAGTTAAAGAGAATAAAACTTCATTTAAAATGAAAAATGTTTCTCAAGTGAGTGAAATAAGTTAATAATAAAAATGTGAATAATGTAACGCAATCAAGCAAAAAAAATTATCTTGCCATAAATTTTGACTGTATTGATTTTGATTACATCTTAAGATGGTGAAGATTTTCTTCAATATAAATTGCTTTTTTTTTCTGTCAAAAAAGCAGTGAAATCAATTTTGGTGTTTATAATTACGGGTTCTTTTAGACAGGTCAAAAACCTGAAAAGTCAAAAACACAGAGGCTGAAAAATATGACTCTGTCTTGATTTTCAAGGGCTTTAAGATCTCAATTGTGTTTTCCATGTAGATCAGAGTTATGTCTTAGACTTTCTTACATGTTTTTTTGAGACCTTCTCGGTGGGTTAGCTTCTACAAATAGCATTGCCTAGGAACAGATTTAGAGATGTTGAGGGTAGTTCTTCCTTTCCATTGAAACACGAAACATCAATTACACCTGCTCTATGCTGCTACTTATCTTTGCTGACCACAGGCTTAGTGGTACCCTGTAGCAGCTTGTAAAGGGTGTGAACAAGCATAAATACTCTGGGTTTCTAATCATATCATTAGTGTCTCTGAAACACCCAATGAAAGTTAAAGATTTCTGTATCCACAAAAAGGAACATGAGAAATTGAGTTGGTAATATTTGAAAATAGCTGAATGTCATAAACAAAATGAATAAATCACAAAGTATGTAATAACTTCTTTTCAGAAGCAGATTTTATTTTGGTTTAGGAAATATATTAGATAAAATTCTAAAATGATCCCCAAATCATCAATATCTGTTTCAGTAAGCTATGTTGCATATTATTAAGAAAGGAAATATGACAAATATGTTATCTTATAAAGATGAAAACAATTTGCACATGTAAATTAGTATCCCAAGTTTGTTGATTCAGAGTTAATAAAATAAATTGTTCTGGCTGGGCTTGTTTGAATGAAGTAACTACTTAAAAGAACCCACATACTCTACAGGGAAGAGATTTGGAAAGGAGAAACTTTTTGTCTCAAAGAAATGAATGTAGAAAATGCAAACTGCCTATAATAGGGTTGATAGCAACAACAAACCTAAGCAAAACTCCCAGCATTACCACAACATGATTTTAACTACATCATATAAGAAAATTTAATTTAATCACCCTTTAGACACTAAAAGACACTTCATTCCCTCAACAAGTTTCATAATAAATCCTCATTAACCAACAATTTAATTTCACACTGGTAAGCATCAGAATAAAAAATACAACTGGCCAAACTTGGATCTCTCAAGTAACAGAAACTGAGATGATAAATTTGTAATTTTTTTAAGTTAAATTGGTTACATAGAAATAAAATACTCACATGGAAAACAATATGAACATCATAAATCTACATGAAAAAACCACTAGAATATTAAAATTCAGCCTTCTATTAAGCAAGCAATTAGAATGGAAAGGAAAAAAAAGTGTTGACAAAGTTTAAAAGAGATCTGAGAGAAAACTGACTATTCACACTTCCACAGCCACTTCTCCATTCAAAGTATCACCATCTCTGGTCTAAATTATCACAAGAAGTTTTCAACTTGATACCTAGGTACCTTCCCCTTCTTGAAGGATATTATAACAATACAGCAAAATTGATTCTGTTGAACTAGAAGATAAATTACCTCACTTCTGTGGACAAAGTCCTCCAATGGTTTCATCAAAGTCAAGTTTTATCACATTCCAAATGGCCTCTTCTTGCACTTCTTAGGTAGAAGCCCATTCTGATACTGCCTGTGCATACCTCCTGTCCACTTTTCTATTTGATTTTTCACATTAAGAATTTTCAAACATTTTAAATTTCAAATATATATTTGTACATTTTAGTGACTGTCTCTCTCCCCATCTTAATCCATTTTAGGATCACTAGCAATCACCATGGAACTAAGGAAGTTAGTTTGTGCTCTTCACAGATAGCACCTTAAGTACACAGAACAATGGAGATGACAGAGTTCATCAAAATTAACCTCTACTGGAAAAATTGAAGAAGCAAATTTCTCAGGCAATATTTCTGAGATTACCTGAGTCTGAGTCTCTTTCATATAAATATTTTTTTAAAAAACTCATTTTTTTTAAATTTTTTTCATTATTTATTCAATTGTACGTGTGTGCATGTGTGCATGTGTGTGTGTGTGTGTGTGTGTTGTGTGTGTAGAACCACGGACAAATTCGGGAACCACCATAGACACCTCCACCTCCTCCTTGTTTACTCTGCCCCAGGATTCACAGACTCCGCCCTACCAGGACCAGAAACACAGGCCGCCCCAGCTTCCGCCAGGTGTCTATACGTGGGGTCTAGGATCCGAACTTGGGACCTTCCGCCTGCAAGGCAGAGGCTTAACCCCTGAGTCAACTCTCCAGCTCCAAACCTCATTTCTTAAGAGGATATATGTGTGTTTTTATTTGACAAAAACTAGGAAGGAAGTTGAGCACTGGAATTTTGTGCTCCCTAGTCTAGAAAAAAAAGAAGCTTCCCATTTGCATGTTAAACCCAAGGTTCTCATGAGATGCTCAACCTGGCATTTTGGGCCTTCTTTTGCTGGAATAGAGGTAAACTCCTTTTCCCCATCAGAGGGAAGCTAAGAGCTTCAGGCCATATTGTTGGTCCCCACCAGAGGGCTTGACCCTTGGGCCCTGGGGTTCAGGGGGCAATCTTCCTCTAGTGGAAATTCCCATGTTTGGGACATAGGCCACATAAAAGCTTCCTGTGCTTGCAACTGTCTCAAAGTACCCAGTCTGGTCATATTCAAAGCATCTCTTTTATCTCTCCCCTGTCGGAAGGGGTCCTGGGTTGTCTGCTTGGGCATGCCTGTTAATTTTCTACCTATCTCCTTAGGCAAATGTCAAGTTTTGATTTCTTTGTTTTGTAGATCTTTCTCTTTTCTTTTCTTTCTCCACCTTGTCTTAGGTCATTTGTCCTATTTTAAAGTCCTTAAAATGGTCTAGAAATAGGTTTAAAAGGGATTATCTTTTGTCTAAGATGTAAACAAGGCATGTCCGAGAATATACTACAAGTTGACTCTCTTTCAGGTTGGTATGACTAAGCGTTTGTATTTTTTAGCTAGTCCCTGGACACAGGAAGAGGAAATCTCTCCTTTGGCTACAGTTTAGTGGACCTGGACTTGGGGAAAGGACACATGGCTCTTCAGAGCTTTGCCAAGCACTAAATAAACCCAGCAACTAGATTCTAATCTGATCCCACTCTAGACTGTATGTTATCACCATGGAAATGCAGAACTGGCCCAATCGAATCCCATGGCTTCAAGGGATCCAGTTGTGGGGAGCACAGGTATAATAGGTTTCCCACCTCAGGCCTACATTCATTCACACATTCACACAGAAGTTAAGATATTTTTCTCAGATTTTAAAGGTGCCCTTTTTCTCCCCTACCAGGAGAAGCCTGTTCGCTTTTACCATGAGATCCAGGATTCAAGCCAAGATGGCATCTAGTGGACGGGGCCTCTGCTTCTCCTGCTGGTCTGACCCTGAGCAGAGCCTACCTTCCTGGGAGCAGGGAGGGCCCTGGTCTTAGACTTTCCCAGTTTTTACTCGTGACCCCATGGATAAGCTTCCTGTTGTCCTTGAAAAGTTGGGATTTTATGAGCAACCACATTCCTGCTTAATTAAAACAGACAATTAAAATACATTTGAATACATGAAGCTTAATTCTTAATCTCTAGTTTCTGAAGCTCAATGTCTTTTCTTCTATAGCATGGAAGAAGCATAATGTATAACATTTTCTTTTAATCACCATCTCTAGTTTTTAATCTGTTTATAAATTCAACACTCCATAAACCTTTATAGCATACTTTAACATCTTTTTAAGCAAACAACTCAAACCTCCTGTATACATTTTAATATTTTAAGTAAGATTTCTTATCCTATAAACCTCATTTTAAACCTTTTGTACATTAAAGTACCATACATATTTTCTTTATACCTTGTTTATCCTCCTTGATGGTTTCCTGTTGTTTTAACATTAGATATCCTGTAAGAAAAGTCCTTTAATAGAGGCATTAACAGTAGATCTCATCTTAAAAATTATTGTATTCGAATTAAGTTTGTAAGATTGTAACAGAACATAGGAGTACACTTGGAATTAAAGGAATTACGAAAGTGATGTTATCAGATCCTAGGTAAAAACACAATATCATCTTTTGTGAAGCTTCATAAAAACGAAGATAAAACAAGATATTTTAGTCAGTACATACTCAGGGCTTTTTATGTCATTTTTAAGTGTGCATGTGCATTTAAATTGGGCATGCCAAATAATGAACAAAGTCAAAACCGAAATGTGATTATAAGTGCGCAATAAAATCTAAAGTGACCACAACTGCTATTTTGAAACATAGGAAATTCAGGTAACCAAGCAAGACAGACTTTTTAAAGTAACCTTTTATGGTTCTAGGCAGCATAAAGAGAACAACAGTTAGTTTTTTTGTTTTTTTTTTAATCAAGCTTAGACAAACACAAACTGAAGCAGCACCCACCTGCCTGTACAGGGGACTGAGGCTAGAACACCTGCTCTAGCCTGCTGGGGCCTCACCTGTGCACGGATTCGGGATAGGTTTTTGTGAAGGCATATGTGGGGGTCTACCTCTAACCTGTCCCTACCACCTTCTCCCTTGACAAAGGGCATCGCACATCCTGGGAAGTCTCACTAGGGGCAGCCACTTCTCTGTGTGGTGCTCGCAAGCAGGCAGCTCCTTTCTATTGTTAGATCATGCTGGCAGCTCTGTACGAAGCTCAGGAGGTTCCCGGAGGGGAAGGGAGCATAGCTCCTCTCTCTCACCAGGTTGTGCTCTGTTCCCAAGCATTTTGCACTTGCACAGCCTCCCCGTGTGCCCCTTCACCGCTGCCATCACCACTGGTGCGCACCAGGCAGACCGCCGGCACACTGCTTCATCTCTCTGCCATTTGTAACATTCCTGGCTCGCTCACTGTAAAGGGGTACCAGTCTCTAAATGGAAGGCATGCCCACCATCCCCATGGCCCAGTGGAGTCCCTGCCCCACCACGGCTGCTGCGACTCCTCTGCTGCGGGGCCCCCGAGGATGGCTTGTTGGCTCCAAGTGCCGTGCAGCAGTGCAGCGAGTCAGAAGTGGCTCTGGCTCCTTCCCCTCTGCCTGCTCCACCTGTAGTGGCTGGATTGGGTTGTGAAGGAAAGCCATCTTAAGTGTAGACACCATGGAATGAAAATCCAGAGGAGGCAATATCTTAAATTTTTTTCTTGCTCTCTGGCTAGATTCTCTATCTTATTCCATGTGTTCCATGAGTAAATGTTGGACGTTGGGCAAACGGAGCCAACTCACAAGCTGATTCCCACACCTCAGTAATGCGGGGCTCTGGAATTTCAAAACCATGGCTTCTTAATACATATCTCAGTGCTGACAGCACTGGGTCAGCGACCTTGTAAGACTTGTTCCCCATACTTAGAGTCAAAGACTTACCTCAAGACCTCAATTTGCAGTCCAGTTTAGGAACTGCCCCACCTTCAGGCACCAGTTTGTAGAGTCCACCACCCATGGCATGGTGTGTCTCCACCCACTCACACACTCATTCACACAACTGTGCAGCCTGCTGCAGTGATGAAGAAAGGCAAGTCTTACCATCCCCGCCTCTGCCTAAATTCCCCAGAAACTCGGGCCGGGGAGTTTGTCAAAGCAAATCTCAGTGTATTGGTATGGGAGTAACAAAGCAGCTTATATAGACAAAAGACCACAAGGTGCCAAACGGGCACCCAATTATGTCAAAGGTCAACAAAACCTTCAGGTACTAGTGGTCAAGTCCAATGTCAATTCAGTAAGGAAGGCAGGTCAATACCTGAAAGCCAATTAGGGCTCTCTGTAATGTGATCAAGGTTATGCCTACAACACTAGCTCTCAGTGCTATCTTTAGTCCCATGTGCTTGGCGAAGCCTTGGGACAAATCCTGGGCAGGCCCAACAAATACCAACTACTATAAATGAAAAAATATTCTCCCATCCTTTGCTATACCTAGAAATAGACTAACAACAGAAGTAAATGCAATTATGTCTAAGGACTGCAAACCCGAACTGACCATCTTATATTTCAGCTACTATCTCTGAGCTCTAAATGTTATATAAATTAGAACGCATAAATAATTGCTTGGATGCTTCAAATGGAGCAAATCAGTTCAGGCCTGAGAAGAGGTTGAGACAAATACAATGTTGCCATGTATAGAAAACTGCAGCATGCACATTTCCTGTAAAGGTAGTTGACAATAGAAGTGACATTAATAAAATGCTAAAAATTCTAACCATACTCCTTTTTTAAAAGAACAAAATAGTCACTAATTAGCTTATTCAAGTATACATTGAAAAAACAATGAGGAAATTGAAGAAGCCCTTAGAAGTTAGAAGGCTCTCCCATGTACGTTGACTAGAATAAACTAAAAATAAGACAATATCTCTATATTACCAAAATCAAATTACCACATTTAATTCAATATTCATCAAAATTCCAGAGATAATCTTCTTAGAACTAGAAAAATTAATCCTCCAAGACATAGGAAGTTATAAGAAAAATAACTCACCAAATATCAAAAACAATCATAGTCAGAAAATGCAATACTAGGTGCTGGCAAAACTGGATGCCCACATGCAAAAAATTAAAACTCAACCCGAATTTGTCACCATGTACAAGACTTAATTCCAAATGGATTAAGGACCTCAATATAAGGCCAGAGACTATAAAAACCTTAGTTGAAAGGGTAGATAACTCCCGCGAGTTGACTGATCTAGGTCAACAGTTCCTAATCAGAAATGCAATACCACAGTCACTACAACCAACACTCAATAGATGGGATCTTATGAAATTAAAGAGCTTCTGGTCAGATAAAGAGATTGTAACTTGAGCACAAAGGCAACCGACAGAATGGGAGGAAATCTTCACTAACCACACATCTGATAGAGCCCTATTATCCAGAGTGCACAAAGAACTCAGAAAACTAAACACCAAGGAAACAAATGGGCCAATTAAAAATTTGGCTTTGGAATTTAAAAGAAACTTTACCAGGGATGAAATTAAAATGTCTAACAAATATCAAAAAATGCTCTGCATCCTTAGCCATCAGAAAAATATAATTCAAAACCTCCTATATATTATCTCACCATGGTCAGGATGGCAAAAATCCACAATACAAACAGTACCAAATGCTGGAGAGGATGTGGTGAGAAGGGAACTCTCCTACATTGCTGGTGGGAATGCAGGCTTATACAACCACTCTGGTGAGCCGTCTGGCTATTCTTTAAAAAGTTAAAGATTGAAATACCATATGACCCTGTTATTCCACTTTTGGGAATAATCCCCCACACAGCAAAAATTCACTTCGATAGCACAAGCACGACCATGTTCATAGCAGCACTGTTTACAATAGCAAAGTCATGGAATCAACCAAATGCCCAACAATTGACAAGTGGATAAGGAAAATGTGGTACATTTATATAATGGAATACTACTCAGCCATCAAAAATGATGAATTAATGAAATTTGCCGGGAAATGGATGGAATTAGAAAAAAATTATATTGAGTGAAGTATCCCATACACAGAAAATTAAGTGCCATATGTACTCCCTAATAGGTGGATCCTAGTAACAAACCCACTTGATATAAATAAATCTCTGCAATACCAACAGTAATTTCAAAGATTATAAATAGGAAGGAAGGAGAAGGAGGCCCCACCAGAAACAAGGAGAGAGAGGATTGTGCTACAGCAGAGAAAATAGGCTACCATCAAGGACTGAAAGTGGAGTAATGAGACATCTGGTTAAGCTCACAGACTTTCCTTCCTCGTCATTTGCAACTGATGGAGTATGATCTCACCAGAAAAGGAGGGCATAGAGTCTTGCAGATAGAGGGTAATCATCCTGCAAATGGCAGACTGACCCCCTCCCAATGGTCTCATACTCTTATTCCATCTACCTTTGGATCTACTCTTATAACAAGACTCTATTTTAACAGGCTTTTATCTCTGGCCAGGGGGTGACATCCAATATCCATCAGGATGGAGCTAAAGGTGGTGCAGGAGCAGCAAAACTGAAAAAAAAATCAATAAACCATAATTCAGAACATCAGAGACTCTACATCAACTACCTGGAACCAGGCCAGCCTAATCTCTCCCCATCCTAAAGCTCAGGGAAATTTGCAGAAAAGGAGGCAGTAAGATTGTAAGAGCCTAAAGATGGGTAGGAGCAATGATATGCAAGATACTCCACACAAGTTAGGGCTGAATTAATCATAATAAGACTTTGCATGACTTCCACAATAACCAACATATCATTGACGTCTCAAAGTCTAGCATGGATCACAGTCACTAGGCTCCTTAGAGCCAAGGGATTAACAGCCACAATAGTGTTCCTATTCTAAAGAGGAACCCAAAAAAGGCTCTAGGCAATGCTACTGGGTCCTAACACCTCATCAAAGAGGAGGACCCAGAGGGAAGTTTTACATGCACACTAAAGGATGCCCCAGGAATGGAGGAGAGGGGGAGAGGGCACTGGGAGAAAGTGAGGGAGAGGGGGAAAGAAAGGGGAAAAAGGTGAAGGGAGGGATGGAGGGAGGGAGGGAAATGGTGTACTTATCAACTTTGTATAACTGGAATAAATAAATAAATAAATAAATAAATAAATAAATAAATAAATAAGAAAATGCAATACTAGAGTTATCATAGTACTTGATTTCAAATTATAAGACAATGAAAAGTAAAGTGACATGTTACTGGCACAAAAAGAGATGCATGGATCAGTATAGAAGGATGTAGGATTCAAGAGATATAGCCACCTACTATTTTGGCACAAATACATAAAACATGCATTAAAAAAACTTCAGTAAATTGCTGAGACAATTGTATATTTACACCTAAAAAAAACTAAACTAATAACATATTCCCTCATCCTACAAAAACAGTCATTGTGGGACACATGGAAGACCTTAGTGTATGTAAGATAATAAACTTGAAAACTGTGTGAGGGAATAATCTAATGTTATGGTATAATGTTTCCAGATACAGGCTTAGGCAATAATCTTCTCTAAGGAATCTTGAACAGATTCCAAGAACTGGCAAATGAAATTTAATGAATTTAAAAGACAAAGGGAACTGGCATCAGAATAATATGAAAAGTGGGTGAAACTATTTTTTCCCACCATGCAAATGAAGTGTGTATTCCTATCTAGAATTTATACATAGTTACAGATATTTACTACCAAAAAATAAATCATTCAATCAGTAAATGGATAAACATTGAATGAATCATTCCCAAAGGAAGAAATACAAATGCATATAAACAATTGTAAAATGCTATTTCCTCACTATCTGAAAAATTAAAATATAAACTACATTTAGTACCTGTTTTACCCAGTTAGAATGCCTATCCTTGGCAAACAATGAATGAATGGAAGGGTGTAGAGAAAGAAGAATGCATATATACTGATTAATATAATATGAAATTTTGTAGGTAATATGAAAATGAAGATTGGGATTCTTCAAAAATTGAATATATAACTATGATACAATGTAACCTCAGCATTCTTGGGTATGTAACTGAAGAATTCAAAGACAGCACACAACAAAACTTTTGACATTAAATTTGTTTATGCATACATTTACATGTACAGAAATGAAAGGAAGATTGGTGAAGCAGTTAGTTGAACAGAGTTTTAAAGGCAGGAGGAGTCCTTATACCTCACTACAAGGGAGGACTGAGAGGGAAGTTTGGCATTCACACAAAAGGATGCTCCAGGGAATGGGAGGGGGATAAGGGGAGACATTGGGAGAAGGAGGGAAGGGAGGTGAAACGGAGGGGAAAAGGGGGGGAAGGTGTAAGGGGGACTGGGGAGGGCTGGAGGGAGGGAGGGGAATGGGGTACTTATTAAGCTTGTATGATTGGGGAAAAATAAATAAATATAATTTAAAAGTTTAAAAAAAAAGAGGAGGAGTGGGATACAATTCCAGCCATGGAGTTCATGTGATCTGCAGGCAGCAGTACAGACTGAGGGAACAAACGACACCAGCAGGAGGGAGGAAGGAAGGCTAGGAAGACCACTACCTAAGCAAATGACAGCTAAGTATAGTGGCAAACAGATAAGAAATTTATGATGAAATGTATTGTAATCACTTGGTGTGCTAAGACAAACTACCAAAATGGAAATATTGTGAGTATATCACTTGATGTTCCCTCCTCCTTATTTAATGCATGCATTCATCAAAAATGTACACACCATATACTACATTTGCTTAAACAAAAATGAAAGTCCTGTAAACCAGACAGAACTGTGGTAAGCTTTGCAACTGGATTAAAGTCTATATTAAAACATAGATTCTAATCACTAGAGATGAAACCCCATTAATTTTAAACACAACATGAAGAAAAAAGGAAAACAAATTCATTGAAGTTTACTTTATCATTTCTACTGGTTTTTGCTACTCTAGGAAAAATTCAATAAATAATCCTAATTACACTATTTAGAAATGTTTATAATGAGTTATAAAGTATAAGCCATCATTTTCTTTATTCAGAAATATGTTGGATTTAAAGCTGTAACACTTTAAAAATGTTGAATCTTTGAACTTTCTTGTTGGGGAGGTATCAATCCAATGCAGGTGTGGGAGGAGACTAAATGCAACCTAACATTCTGAATATAAATGTATGATAAATAAATTATAAATTTATCAAATTGGAAAGCTTATTTTATATTTATACCTTTCATTTTTGTTGTAAAATTTACATGAATGAAACAGGAATTTTATCATTTATGCTTCTTATTTCTACTTTAATTGAGAAACAGAAAAACTAGAATACCTTATATTATAGCAAGAATTAATAGCATACACATGATTGCACCCATGATTTTAAAATGGTATTTAGGTAGATTTTTAAAACAACCTCTCTCATGCTTTTGATTGAGTAATCTGAGTGCTCATTGAGTACTTAGAAAAGATTAATGAAAAGGCAGAACAGGAAAACCTGAACTAACCCCCCACTAATTAGTTTCCCTCACCTCTATCACACCCCAAAGAGAATAAAAGCAAAGCCAAACAATGACAAACACCTTCCTTTCTGTGGGATGGCACTTACATGACATAATTTCTTAGAACTCCTTTACACATTTATAAAATCCATCATCAAAATGAAAAATATACAACTATACAATGTAGTCACAAATACTAATTACTAAGTTTAATAATGTATTATGCTGTTGTTTCAGAGGACTTAATGAAAATTCTAAGTTTAGAGTGACTTAACACAAGGTAAAATAAATTTAGCAACTGAAGCTTATGCCAAGCAGGCTAAAAATCGCAGAGTGAATTATGTAACAGTAATGGGATCACATAGAGAAAAATATGAATGTATTATCACAGTTATGCAGAAATCTAAAAAAACATTGCTCATTAGAAGTTGTTCTTAGGTTAATTACAATTATTTGCTACTCTATTATTGATTCAATTTTCCATACCTTTCTCTAGAAAATCTCTAGATATATGTACCAGCATGCATTAATGGATAGATGAATGAATGTTGTGTTTTTAGATATGTGGATAGACAATAGAGAGAAAAGTAATAGAGAGAGAGAAGAAATATAATTTCTCTCGAATGATACAAAACTCATACAATTATATTCCTTTACATAAAATATTAGCCTTCAGTTTAAGAGGATCTACTCACCCATCGTTGGAAAATCCTGCCTCAGAGTTCTGAGTAACTGGAACTAGATGCTTAAACTTCCATGCTATTCTGAATGTCAGTGAAGTGATGAGCATTTACAAGCATTCTCCTTCTAAACAAGAGTCCAGGTGTCATGGTCTGAATGTGACACGGGTGCATGTATTTGAATCTTTAGTGGTGTTATTGTTTGATAAGGTCTTGGCAAATTTAGCAGATTGAGCCTTGCTGGAAAGAAGGGATTTCATACGGACCAGTCTCGAGGTTGGCTAGTCGCACTCTCCTTTCCATAGCAGTCTGCTCTTGCACTCTGCCACTTGCTTTCTCCTGGCCTCCATTATGATGTCTTGGTGACAAGAACCTCCTCAAGCATCTACTGCCTGCCATGTCTTTCTGGTCATAATGCACTGTATCTTCCCTCTGGAACTATAAACCCAATAAATATACCCCCCCTTTTAATAGCCTGAGTATGAATGTCATCTCATACCAGCTGCTAAAAGAGTAATTTTGACATCCGGTTTCTGATAACTCTTCAATTAAGTATATTATTTTGCTAATTTATCTCACTATTTTACATTCAAGATTTCCTTTCTTTTCTCCAAACTATTAAATTTTGGTAGGAAACAAAATTTCCCTAGGTATTTGTGGCTTAAATAAACTGACCACATCATTCTCAGGTCTTTTGGGAACTGACAGTGAAAATAATAGAGAAAGGTTTGGAGCTGCAAGTGAAACAAACACTAGAAATCTGTAAGAAGAGAAAAAATGGACCATTCTGGAGGCAGTCTGCAACTCCAGAATGCCAAGAGAACTACAGAGGAGGACTCATTCAAGAGGATTTAGAGGAGAGCAAAGATTGCATTTTCAACAGTCTCGGTTGCAATTCTCATTCTGTCAGACTCTGACTATACTTTGCCCAAGGCCTGAGACCTTGTACAGACTTTGAATTGAAAAGTAAAGGACTGATTTGCTGTTGAAGAAAATTTCAGCAGAGGGTAGTATTCGGATTGTGACATGGGTACTTCACAAATCTTTATTCAGATGTGCAGGGGGATGGCAAAATAATATGAACAGCATAAAGTTTCATGATGAAAAATGTACAGACAAATTAAATGTGAGGGCAAAGAAATAGAGATAAATATCGTAGTTGTTAAACTATTTGCATACCTTTCCCCTCCGCCACCCCCGGGTCATGTGCAGTCCAGCCGGCACTCACCAGAACCCAGGTAAGCTCGGCACCTGCCCACCCCAAGAACCCAAGGCAGCCCAAGGAACCCAGCTCCTCCCACCAGTCCGCAGGAGCGGGAGCCGCAAAGGGCAGGGGAGGACCCCACACACAGGGCTACGCCCCAGCTCCCCCAGGTAAAATAGCATCCTGCCTCAGACACATCTTCCCTTTCCCCACTCTGCCGCCCCTGGGATGCCCACAGTCCAGCCAGGACTCACTGCGACCTAGGTAAGCTCTGCCACCACCCAACCTCAAAACCCCAGGCCAAATAATTCAGTTCAGTGAAAAACGCACAGAAATTGAAAGAAGGTCTTAAGCATTAAAACGATGATGCCCAAGTCAAAGTGCAAATCCATGAGAAACAACACCCAAGTAAACAAATCTCACACTGAAGGAATTAACCCCATAATGATAGATTCCAACCGGAACAAACCCACGGAAAATGGCCAAAAAAGCCAGACCCAGGATAACGACTTTCAAAACATGATCATTGACATGTGAAATATTATGAAAGAGGAAATCCGAGAGGAATTAAATAACTGCATCAATCGCTTTGAAGAGAAAAACAACAGACACTTGGAGGAGTTGAGAAAAAAACTTAAGAAACAAAAACAGGCATAAAGCAGTTAAAACAGTCTCAAGCAGAGTTCAAAACTGAACTAAAAGACAAGTTATCTTCAACCCAGAACTCAACAGAGAGTCTCATCAGCAGAACTAACGAAGCAGAAAACAGAATTTCAAATCTTGAAGGCAAAGTGGGAGTATTAAGCAGCTCAATGGAAGAGGTTGTTAAAACCAAAAAGATACTTGAGAGAAACATTCAAAAGTTATGGGACACCCTGAAGAAGCCTAACATGAGTATTCATGGAATACCAGAGCAAGAATCTCAAAATACCACACCTGAGGAAATTGTTCAAATGATCATCAAGGAAAACTTTCCTCATATAAAAAAAGAGAGGCCCATCCATATACAAGAGCCATTCTGCACCCCAAACAGATATGACCAAAATAGAAACTTGCCATGGCAAATAATAGTTAAAACGCTCCACATTGAAGATAAAGAAATGGTGCTGAGAGCTTCAAGGGAAAATAAACAAGTTACTTTTAAAGATAAACCTATTAAAATAACAAATGACTTCTCAGTCGAAACAGTAAAAGCAAGAAGAGCTTGGAGAGGCATACTTCAAGTATTAAACGACCAAAAATGTCAACCCAGGCGGATATACGCCACAAAACTATCCGTCATGATCGAGGGAGAAAGAAAAATCTTCCAGCACAAAGACAACTTAAAGGGATACATGTTCACTAAGCCAGGCCTTCAAAAAATGGCAGAAATGATAGTCAAGCATGAAGAAAAAAACAAGCATATCCAGGAGAACAGAAGGGAAGTATAACACCATTAAAACAGAAGCAATATACTTACAAAAACCACTAAACATAATAAATGTCTGGAATTAAAAATATTTTCTCCATTATAACACTAAATGTTAATGGAATTACTTACCGATCAAGACACACAGATTACAAACTTGGATTAAAAATCACAATCCATCAATCTGCTGCCTTCAGGAAACACATCTCACCACAAAAGATAGGCACATCCTAAAACTAAAAGGCTGGTCAAAATTCTGCAAGCTGGACTGGAGAGGTGGCTCAGGGGTTAAGCCTCCGCCTTGCAGGCGGAAGGTCCCGAGTTCGGATCCCAGATCCCACGTATAGACGCCAGGCAGAAGCAGGGCGGCCTGCGCTTCTGGTCCTGGTAGGGCGGAGCCTGTGAATCCCAGGGCAGAAGGAGATGGAGGAGTCCATGGTGGTTCGCGAATTCGTCCGTGGTTCTACACATACACAGACACACGCACACACAGATACATACACACATGCGTGCGCACATACACACGCACATGCACACAGTTGAATAAATAATAATAATAAAAAAAATTTAAAAAAAATCTGCAAGCTAATGGAACCAGAAAACAGGCAAGGGTAGCCATTATGCTATTGGACAAAGTGGACTTCAAACCAAAAAAAAAAAATCATAAGAGACACAGATGGATACTACATTTTAGTCACAGGTACAATTCACCAGGAAGACTTCACAATACTGAACATATATGCACTCAACACACCCTTCCCCATATTCATTAAGCAAACCTTACAATGTCTAAAGCGAGAAATCAATCCCAAAACAATAATTCTTGGGGATTTCAATACTGCCCTCTCAATATGGGATAGATCTACAGGTAAGAAACTTAGCAGATACTTTGGAGCTTAATCAAACCCTTACTGAAATGGACCTTACAGATCTCCATCAAACTTTTCATCCACACACCAAAGAATACACATTTTTATCAGCAGCACATGGAACTTTCTCTGAAATATCACATATTGGGACACAAAACGAATCTACACATATACAGGAAAGTTGAAATTCTAGCCTGCACCTTATCAGACCACCACGGCTTAAAGCTTGACATCCACAACACAACAAGCAACAGAAAATACACTAACTCCTAGAAAATTAACACTATGATGCTGAATAAGAATTGGATTCAGGAAAAGTACAAAGGAAATTCAAGATTTCCTGAAAGCAAACAATAATGAAAATACAACTTACCAAAATCTCTGGGAAACAATGAAAGCTGTCCTAAGAGGTAAGTTTATAGCTCTTAATGCCTATGTCAAAAAATTGGAAACATCAGAAATAAATAACTTAACAATGCACCTAAAAGCTATAGAGACACTAGAGCAATCTGACTCCAAAAGCAGTAGAAGGGAGGAGATTAGCAAAATAAGGAGAGAAATAGCTGAAATTGAGATTAAGAAAACGATACATGTAAAGATGCCAAGCAGAACCAGAAGTGGCCTGCACATCCAGCCCTGGTAGGCTGAGCCTGGGAAATCCCAGAGTGAAGCAAGAAGGAGGTAGAAGCAATCCAGCCGAATTTACCCTTGGAATTTACAGCAATTCCTCTGATGTGCACACATACACAGAATAAGTAAATAAAAATAAAAAATTTAAAAAGAATCTGCAGTTAATTTCAGTTCTGTACTTATGTCAAAAAATATATCTTGCCTGGGGATATAACTTAGTGGTAGTGCATTTGTTTAGCATGAGTCAGTAAATTCAACATTAACACTGTGGAAAAAGAAAAGCAAAAAAGAACAACTAGTTTTCTGAGTCTGATATCAGTTGCTGGGACCAAACACCTGACAAGAGCGAACATAAGGGAGGAAGAATTTATTTCGACTCATGTTTTGAGAGTACAGGAAAGCATAGTGGCAGGAGAGGCTCAAGACTGGCAGCAGGAGCGCGAGGCTGCCTGCTCACATCTTGACTGATCAGGAAGCAGGGAGAGGTCAAGAAGGAGGACTGGGTTCTGAACCTTATGGCTTACCCCAGTGACCTGCTTCCTCTAGCTGAGCTCCACCCCTTAAGGTCCTTCCTACAAATCTACCGACACAGCATCATGAGCTTGAGACAAAGTTTTCAAGCACACTGGTCCAGGGGAATATTTTATGTCCATACTCCAACAGATTTTTTTTTTTAGATGGTATGGGCTCAGAACTTAGGCATTTCCTGTAACAGTGTTCACCCAACATATGCAAAGTACCCTGTGATGATCATCAGGATTTGGGGTTTTTTTTCCGTATTTAATTTGAAATAGGGTTGCGCATAGGCCAGGCTGGCTTTACACTAACTTATGTAGTTGGTCCCTGGTCTTTGTCTTTTTACTCTTAAATGTTGGGATTAGAGGTTAGATCTTGATATTTTTTTGGTTTTGCTTTTGTGTTTTGTGTCTGTGTGTCTTTTTTTTTTTATTAAAAATTTAATTATACATTTTAAAATTTTTTACCAGTTCCCTCCCTCCCCCCTCCTCCCCCTCCCCTTCCCCCAGTGCCTCCCCCCCAATTCCCAGAGAGTCCTTTATTGTATACGCCTAACTCTCCATTGGGTCCTCCTCTCCGATGACATATAAGGACCCAGTGGCATTTCCATAAGCCCTTTCTCTTGTTCCCCTTAAGCATAAGATCACTACTATGGCTGTCAATCCCTTGCCGCCAGGGGTCTCGGTGCCCTTAACAGATGCTAGACTTTATGAGGGCAACAGTGCGCTGGACATTGCGCAGGGCATGCAAAGTCCCATTACGATTGCTTTGGCCCCAACTATTGTTGAGAATCTTGCAAATCGTTGCTCCTCCCATCCTTTTGCTCTTACAATCTTACCGCCCCCTCTTCCGCAAATGTCCCTGAGCTCCAGGATGGGGAGAGATTAGGCTGTCCTAGTTCTATGTGATTGATATAGTCTCTGAAGTTCTGGATTGTGGTTTGTTGATTTTCTTTTGCAGTTTTGCTGCTCCTGCAATTCCCTTCACTCCATTCTGCTGGGCACTGTATGTCACCCCCTGGCCAGAGACAAAAAGCTGTTAAACTGGAGTCTTGTTGTAATAGCACATTCAAGGGTAGATGTAATAAGAGTAGGAAACCTCCCTGAGGGAGGGGTCCATCACCCATTTGCAAAATGATTACTTTTCATCTGCTAGACTATATGCCCTCCCCTTCTGGTGAGATCAGGAAAGAACATCTGTGAACTTAACCAGGTTTCTCATTACTTACTTGCAGACCTTGATGGAGGCCTATTTTCTCTCTGTAGCATGGTCTCCTCTCTCCTTGTTTCTGGTGTGGCCCTCATCTTTACATGGAACTTAGGATCCAAACTCAGGACCTTCTGCTTGCTGGGAAGTCTTAACCCCTGAGTCATCTCTCCAGCCCTAACTGCAGATTTCTGATTCTTTGGTAACTGGAAGTTATTTCAATCCATGTCCTTCATTTTATTATTGCCAGAAAGATATGCTAATCTGTCTGAGATAATCTAATTAGAAAGAAAAGTTTAGCACAAACTTTTTTTTTTCCTTAATGGTGACAGTATGTGATGGTTAATCTTGATAAACAATTTCAGTCACATGGAACCTCTGGGTGTGTCCATTAGCATGTTTCCAGGAAGTTTTAATTGAGGATGGAGACTCACCCTGGATGTGGTTGGTATCCCAGAGTGAATAAAGAGGAAAAAGTGATCTGAGCGCTGCCTCCTGACTGCTATGCAATATGACCAGCTGCCTCGAGCTCCTGCCCCCATGCCTTGCCCACCATGATGGACTGACCCCTGGGACCGAGAGCCCAAACAAACCCTTCCTTCCTTAAGTTGCTTTTGTCAGATGTTTTGCCACAGCAATGAGAAAAGTAACTAACACAGTGACCATGTGTTTTGAAAGTCTGCGTGTATTTGAGTGTATGCTGGGACCTAAACCTCTTGTGTGTCTTCCTGAGTGATTCTATCATTTTTGTCCCATGAACCCAATGCACAGGATCTGGTAACATTCTATAACCTGAATGTCTGACACCTCACTGGCTTGGGACCTACCAGAAGAAGAGTCGCTTCCCCCCAGACTCATGGAAACACCATGACAGGCCTATGGCTCGCAAAGAGTGTGTAGCTGCCCTAGGCCAGCTGGGCAGGGAGCCGTCGGGAGGCTGTTCTTTGTGGAAAAAAAAAAAAACCTGTATCATTCAAAGCTGAGAGGCAGGGATGCCCACACCAACTGGGCTTCCCAATAGTTAACTCAGCAAGGACAGACAGAGAACACACAGTATCCAAAATGACCTCTGTTGGTTGGGAGTGCCATTCACATTTAATGTTAGACTCAAATAAGGATAAATAATTGGGAAAATACACTGCAAGCAACAGTAGCAAAAAAACAAAAACAAAAACAAAAAACAGCACAAGTACAGATAAGAAGGATACAGTTAACTAGAAACATATGTGTAAGAAAAAAAAGGACTAAGGGTTCTTAGTAGCTCAACATAAATTAGCCATAAAAAAAAAAAAAAGAAAACGATACAGAAAATCAACCAGTCAAAAAGTTGGTTTTTTGAAAAAATCAATAAGATTGATGCACCCCTAGCCAAATTCACCAAAAGCAAGAGAGAGAAAACCCAAATTAACAAAATTAGAAATGAAAATGGAGTTATAACTACTGATACCCAAGAAATCCAGAGAGTTATAACATCATATTTCAAAAACTTATACTCTGTGAAATTTGACAACACAAAAGTGATGGATGAATTCCTAAGTAAACACAACTTACCTAAATTGAATCAGGAAGTTGTGAATTATTTAAATAGTCCTATAAAACATGAGGAAATTGAAGAAGTAATCTCAAATCTTCCCACCAAAAATGTCCTGGACCCGATGGATTCACCACAGAGTTCTACCAGACATTTAAGGACCTAATAACACCAATACTCCTTAAACTGTTCCATGAAATAGCCAAGGAAGGAATACTACCAAATTCCTTCTATGAAGCTAATATCATCTTAATCCCAAAACCTAATAAAGATACACTTAAAAAAGAAAATTATAGGCCAATCTCTCTGATGAACACAGATGCATAGATTCTCAATAAAGTCTTACCAAATCAGATTCAAAAACATATCAAAAAGTAGGCTTTATCCCAGGCGCACAAGGTTGGTTCAACATATGCAAATCAATAAATGTAATTCACCATATAAACCAGTCCAAAGTTCAAGACCACATGATACTGTCGATAGATACAGAAAAAGCTTTTGACAATATCCAACAGCCCTTTATGAACAAAACCCTAGAGAACGTTGGAATGAAAGGAACCTTTATCAATATAATAAAAGCTGTATACAATAAGCCAACAGCAAGGATTATACTCAATGGGGAAAAACTTGAAGCATTCCCACTTCAATCTGAAATGAGACAAGGCTGTCCACTCTCACCACTTCTTTTCAATATTGTACTTGAAGTCTTAGCTGAGGCCATAAGACCAGAAAGGGAGATTAAACGGATTCAAATTGGCAAGGAAGAAGTCATCTCTATTTGCAGATGACATGAGCATATGCCTGAGTGATCCCAAAAACTCCACCAGGAAGTCCTGGAACTAATACAGAAGTTCAGCAGGGTGGTAGGATACAGAATAAATGTCCAAAATCAGTGGCTTTCCTATATGCCCAGAGTGAAACAAGTGAAAAAGCCCTGAGAAAAACAATCCCATTTACTATAGCCCCTAAAAAAATGAAATACCTTGGTATAAACCTAACCAAGGACGCAAAAGACCTTTATGATGAAAATTTTAAAACCCTAAAGAAAGAAATTGCAGAAGACAACAGAAGGTGGAAAGACCTCCCATGTTCCTGGATTGACAGAATCAACATCATAAAAATGACCATCCTACCAAAGGCAATATACAAATTCAATGCTATACCAATTAAAATCCCAAAGCAATTCTTTAAAGAAGTTGACCAAACAATCTCAAAATTCATATGGCAGCACAAAAGACCGAGGATAGCAAATACAATCTTGAGTAAGAAAAACATGGCTGGAGGTATCACCATACCAAACCTTAGTCTATATTACAAATCCATAGTTATAAAAACAGCCTGGTACTGGCTCCAAAATAGACACACAGATCAATGGATAAGGGTTGAAGACCCAGATAAAAGCCCATAAAATTACAGCCGTTTGATATTTCACAAAGTGGCCCAAAAAATTCAATGGAAAAAGAAGTGTCTTCAACAAATGGTGCTGGCAAAACTGGATGTCCATATGCAGAAGATTAAAACTGGACCCGTACTTGTCACCATGTACAAGACAAATTCCAAATGGATCAAGGACCTTGATATAAGGCCAGAGACTATAACAACCATAGGTGAAAGGATAGGGAACTCACTCGAGCTGATTGGGCTAGGCCAACAGTTCCTTAACAGACATCTGATAGCACAGTCATTGCTGCCAACTCTCAACAGTTGGGATCTGGTGAAATTAAAGAGCTTCTGTTCAGATAAAAAGGTTGTAACACGAGCTCAAAGGCAACCCACAGAATGGGAAAAAATCTTCACTAACCACATATCTGATAGAGCTCTACTATCATGAGTGCACAAAGAACGTAGAAAACTAAACACTAAGGAAACAAATAGCCCAATTAAAAAATGGGCCCTGGAACTTAAAAGAAACTTTACCAGGGATGAAATTAAAATGTCTAACAAATATCTTAAAGAATGCTCCACATCCCTAGCCATCAGGGAAATGCAAATCAAAACTTCCCTGAGATATCATCTCACCCTGGTTAGGATGGTAAAAATCCACAATACAAACAACAACAAATGCTGGAGAGGATGTGGAGAGAGAGGAACTCTCCTACATTGCTGGTGGGAATGCAGGCTCATACAGCGACTCTGGTGAGCTGTCTGGAGATTCTTAAAGAAATTAAAGATTGAAATGCCATATGACCCTGCAATTCCACTTTTGGGAATAACCCCCAATATAGCAAAAATTCACTTCGATAGCACAAACATGACCATGCTCATAGCAGCACTGTTTACAATAGCAAAGTCATGGAATCAACCCAAATGTCCAACAGTTGACGAATGGATAAGGAAAATGTGGTATATCTATACAATGGAGTACTACTAGCCATCAAAAATGATGAATTAATGGAATTTTCCAGGAAATGGATGGGATTAGAAACAATTATTTTGAGTGATGTATCCCAGACACAGAGAATTAAGTGCCGCATGTACTCCCTAATAGGTGGCTTCTAGTACAAAACTCACTTAGAGACACTCAAAGATAAATCTCTGTAAGAACTACAGTAATTTGCTAAGATTATGAACAGGAGGTATGGGGAAGGAGGGCTACACCAGTAATAAGAGAGGAGAGCATGTTATGGCAGAGAAAATAGGCTACCATCAAGTACTGCAAGTAAGGAATGAGACATCTGGTTAAGTTTCCAGACTTTCCTTCCTGATTATTTACAACTGATGGGGTATGATCTTACCAAAAGGGGAGGGCATATAGTCTGGCAGATAGAAAGTAACCATTTCGCAGATGGGTGATTGACCCCTCCCTCACCACTGTTTCCTATTTTATTACATCTACCTTTGAATATACTCTTATAATGAGACTCTAATTTAACACGTTTTTATCTCTGACCATGGGGTGACATCCAATACCCATCAGGGTGGAACCAAGGGCATTGCAGGAGCAGCAAAACTGAAAAAAAAAAATCAACAAACCATAATCCAGAACATCATAGACTCTATATCAATCACCTGGAACTAGGCCAGCCTAATTTCTCCCCATCTTGAAGCTCAGGGAAATTTGCGGAAGAGGGGGCAGTAAGATTGCAAAAGCACAAGGATGGGAGGAGCAATGATATGCAAGATACTCCACACATGTTATGGCCAAAGCAATCATATTTGGACTTTACATGCCCTGAACAATGTCCAACACACTATTGACCTCATGAAGTCTAGCATTTGCTAAAGCAAGGGATTGACAGCCACAGTAATGTTCCTATGCTTAATGGGAACACAGTAAAGGGTTCTGGGAAATGCCACTGGATCCTTGCACCTCATCGGAGAGGAGGACCCAGAAGAGAGTTTGGCATGCTCATTAAAGGATGCTCCTGGGATGGGAGGGGGAGGCACTGCGGGTTGGGGAGGGAAGGAGAGGGGAGGGGGGCACAGGGGGATAGGGGTTTGGAGGGAGGGGGGACTGGTGTACCTCTTAATTTTGTATGAGTGGAAATTAAAAAAAAGAATAAATGAAATAAAGAAATGGAAAAAAAAAACATTTTGCATCATTGTAGAAAACCTCATTCTTTTCACCAGAGAAAGAGGGAAGGTGTCCTGAGGACAAGGCCTCACTCATCAAAGGCTCAGGCTCATAAAGATACATAGGGAACACATCCCTGCTAAAAAATATGGTTCAGTGTTATCATAAAAAATGCTGCAACTATGATCTAAGAATGCCAGACTACATCCTGAGCTGGCACAGAATTTAGTAGTGTCATCCATGTGGTCCTAGAATTACAAACTGGAGCGTTATAGAAGTGAGGGTTGTTGGAAGCTTTCAAAGAGTGCCTAAAGCCAGGCAGTGTGTGGCAAAGTTGGATTAGCTACAAGGAAGCCCTAAGAGAACCTGTGTGAAGATGTGAAGGTTAAGTCAAGGTTGCAAATGTGAGAGGTCAGGACTGTGAGCAACCCTTTAAGAAAGCTCTGTTTGCAGAGTGGATCCAAGCCTGGCGACATTTTTAAATGACACATGAGGCAGAGCTGTCTCAGTCCAAAACCAAAACATAATTCAAACTAGAAAAAGATTAAGAGTAAAATATATGTTATTGAGAAAGTAATATTGTAGCATACATCAAAAAGAAGGCATATAAATGTGTGATTTAATCTTAAACTTTAAAAAACTAGGAAAAACACATCAATTCCATATAAAAAGACAAAAAAAAAAAAAGAAATAATTACAGTCAAAACATAAGCCATTGAAATTGAATATAAAAAATTAGTGAAGGTTAACAGGCCATAATTAGAATTAGAAAGGAGCAATGCAATTGATTAAACTATGTTCATGTTAGCAAATACATATTTCACATATTATTAATATCAGAAATGTGAGTGACTATCACTATTGATAAATGACAGAAAGAATTATAGACAAGTCTGTGTTTATAATCTTTCTAACCTAGCTAAAGCAAAGCAATTTGTAAAAACAAAAAAAGTCTAGATTTTTTATATGTATGATTTAATCTTAAACTTTAAAAAACTAGGAAAAACACATCAATTCCAAATAAAAAGACAAAAAAAAGAAATAATCACAGTCAAAACATAAGCCATTGAAATTGAATATAAAAAATTAGTGAAGGTTAACAGGCCATAATTAGAATTAGAAAGGAGCAATGCAATTGATTAAACTATGTTCATGTTAGCAAATACATTGGGCTAGGCCAACATTTCCTAAACAGACATCCGATGGCACAGTCACTGCTACCAACTCTCAACAGTTGGGGTCTTGTGAAATTAAAGAGCTTCTTTTCAGATAAAGAGATTGTCACACGAGCTCAAAGGCAACCCACAGAATGGGAGAAAATCTTCACTAACCAGATATCTGACAGAGCTGTACTGTCCAGAGTACACAAAGAACTTAGAAAACTAAACTCCAAGGAAAAAAATGGCCCAATTAAAAAATGGGCCCTGGAACTTAAAAGAAACTTTACAAGGGATGAAATTAAAATGTCTAACAAATATCTTAAAAAATGCTCCACTTCCTTAGCCATCAGAGAAATGCAAATCAAAACTTCCCTGAGATATCATCTCACCCCGGTCAGGATTTTTTATATGTATGGCAAAAATCCACAATACAAACAACAACAAATGCTGGAGAGGATGTGGAGAGAGGGGAACTCTCCTACATTGCTGGTGGGAATGCAGGCTCATACAGCCACTCTGGCGAGCCGTCTGGAGATTCTTAAAGAAATTAAAGATTGAAATGCCATATGACCCTGCTATCCCACTTTTGGGAATATACCCCCATGCAGCAGAGGTTCGCCTCGATAGCACAAGCTCGACCATGTTCATAGCAGCACTGTTTACAATAGCAAAGTCATGGAATCAACCTAAATGTCCAACAGTTGACGAGTGGATAAGGAAAAGGTGGTACATCTATACAATGGAGTACTACTCAGCCATCAAAAATGATCAATTACTGGAATTTGCTGGGAAATGGATGTCATTAGAAACAATTATATTAAGTGAAGTATTCCAAACCCAGAAAATTAAGCGCCATATGTACTCCCTAATAGGTGGCTCCTAGTACCAAACTCACCCAGCCCACATTGAGACACTCAAAAGTAAACCTATGGAACATAGTAATTGCAAGAATTATGAACAAGAGAGATGGGGTAGGAGGGCCACCAGAAACAAGGAGAGAGGGGACCGTGTTACAGCAGAGAAAATAGGCCTCAATCAAGGTCTGCAAGTAAGTAATGAGAAACCTGGTTAAGTTCACAGACGTTCTTTCCTGATCTCACCAGAAGGGGAGGGCATATAGTCTAGCAGATGAAAAGTAATCATTTTGCAAATGGGTGATGGACCCCTCCCTCAGGGAGGTTTCCTACTCTTATTACATCTACCCTTGAATGTGCTATTACAACAAGACTCCAGTTTAACAGCTTTTTGTCTCTGGCCAGGGGGTGACATACAGTGCCCAGCAGGATGGAGTGAAGGGCATTGCAGGAGCAGCAAAACTGCAAAAGAAAATCAACAAACCACAATCCAGAACTTCAAAGACTCTATATCAATCACATAGAACTAGACCAGCCTAATCTCTCCCCATCCTGGAGCTCAGGGACATTTGCGGAAGAGGGGGCGGTAAGATTGTAAGAGCAAAAGGATGGGAGGAACAACAATTTGCAAGATTCTCAACAATAGTTGGGGCCAAAGGAATCACAATGGGACTTTGCATGCCCTGCACAATGTCCAGCACACTGTTGCCCTCATAAAGTCTAGCATCTGTTAAGTGCACCGAGATCCCTGGAGGCAAGGGATTGACAGCCATAGTAGTGCTCCTATGCTTAAGGGGAACAAGAGAAAGGGCTTATGGAAATGCCACTGGGTCCTTATATGTCATCGGAGAGGGGGACTCAGTGGAGAGTCAGGCATACACAATAAAGGACTCTCTGGGAATTGGGGGGGGAGGCACTGGGGGATGGGGAGGGAGAGGAGGGGGAGGAGGGCGTTAGAGGGGAGGAGGGGAGAGGGAGGGAACTGGTAAAAAAAATTTAAAATGCATAATTACATTTTTAGTAAAAAAAATATATATATATAATCCACAGGGGGAAAAAAAAGTCTAATCATACAAGACTTATACAAAGGAAATAGTCATTTGGATTAGTTTGAGTGTATGTTTATTAAAGAAATCCAAATTAGGTGCTAGTAAGTGAGATGGCTAAGTGAGTAAGGGACCTGTTTACAACCTGCTAATTGAGTTCAATTCCCAGAAACTCACATGTTAGAAACTGAGAAATGACCTCTACAATGACATGATTGTGCACACCTTTCTCTATGTCTGTGACTCTCTCTCTCCTCTCTCTGTTTCTTGTTTTTTTCCCTCTTTCATATAAACAAAGAAAATAAAATAAAAAGCATTGAAATTAATACCTACCAGGGCTGGAGAGGTTGCTCAGGAGTTAAGCCTCTGCCTTGCAGGCAGAAGGTCCTGACGGGGGGCGGCCTACGTTTCTGATCCTGGTAGGGCAGTCCATGGTGGTTCCAGAATTCGCCCATGGTTCTACACACACACACGCACACACACACATACATACACATGTGTGCATGCATAAATGAATAAATAAAAAAAAGTTTTTTTAAAAAATTAACACCTATCCTCTAAAATAAACACACCCAAACAATACAAAAACAAAAGATACTATAAAAGGCAAAACACTCGTCAAAATTTTGTGATAAAATTATTTCAAAACATTATTAGCTTTTGGATTTACATTAAATTTATCATCTGATACATTTTCATTGTGAAAATGGGATACATCATTTTTCTTTTTTTTTTTAAGTGTGTTCTGGCATCAAAATGGATAATGTTGTTTAGGAGCATGTATAAAAGTTGAGTACATTTTGCTATATTAGGATCCATTTACTCAAGATTACTGTCTTTAGAAGAAGGACTATTGCCATTCTGAGCTACTTTATCTTACAAAACCAAAGCTCATAGTAAATGTGTACAGGACATTTTCCTCACAGACTTTATGTAATAAAATTGGAAAATATATGATATTGACAAAACCAGCTCAATTGTAGGGTTTTTTATTTGAATATTAAAAGATATTTACCTTATTACTTAGTGGTATAGTATTGTACAGTCTGGTCTGAATGTAAATGATTGGAATAATGTAACTTTAGCTTGATGGCACCAAGCTGAAAAGTCAAAAGCTTTTTAAATGGAGCTATGTGATAGTTTTGCATGCTGTTAGGTAATTCAATATTTGCACTACCTAATGTAACAAAAAATCTTATTCCAACAGGTAAAAAAATCAGTTGCAACTTTACAAAAAGAATTAAAGTCCATTTTATTTTATTAAAAATTTTTTGCATATATTTCCTAATGACTATTCCTTTTTTATGTGATAAATTGATATTTTGTTAATGAAAATGTATTTTATCATGCATTGAAATGACACCATGTACTGTAATGAAGTTGTTCAGTAAACACAAATAATCGCAATCGGGATTATGTTAGAAAGCATTGGCACAGGAAGAACATGCAAAAAATGTGTTGTGATTTTTTTCATATACTACTTGAAGAGAGTCCAGTTCTACACAGAGGATAGTAACTGTGTTCTTAAATTGGCTAAACTTGATTCATCACCATCCCTATTAATGATAGAGAAATATCTAAAGAAGGGCTACACCTTTCACAGGAAAACAAAGTACTTCAATGGTGGATTTTCCATATAATAGGTTTTAAGATGCATGTTAAGTTTATTTCATATTAAGCATATTTAAAAGACCATTGATCCAAACTTCTGCTAATGGCATTTTTTTTTCCTGGTTGCTGACTGGTTGCTGGCTGAAAGATTCAAAGGCAATAAAATTCATGAAAATACTTTTGCCTAGAACTTTTCTCCAAATTCAGTCATTCTATCCTGGAAGAAGGTTCATTTCCATTCAGACAATACCTCTGCAAGGTTATAAGTGGTAGCAACTGATAAGAGAGAAGACTCTTTACACCAGGTCTGCCTGTAAGCTGTACAGGGGTCTCCATGAACACAGCTTTCCTGAGCATCACACAGGTTGGGGTGATGCAGTTGCCTTGGAATCATCTGTGCTCCTATATATATAGCTCCTCCCTTATACTCCTGGAAGTAACGTGGATACACCAAGTTGAACTTTGATTGATTTCTTTTTTCTGTCTTAAGTGTCCCATCTGGGGTGAATTAATGTTCATTCTCAGATTCCTTAAGAAAAGACCCCCACAAAACCCAAAGTTAGAATGATCCAAAAATGCCACTCTTGCCACATTAAAAACTTTAAAGGATCAAAGAGAGGGTGGCAGGGAAAGGAAAATTAGAATGAAGTGAGTAGTGGAGTGAGAAAGAGAATAATGAGAGAAGAATAGTACTTACAGGAGGGTTAAGTGAATGAAATATAGGAGGAGCTGACATCCAGATAGAAACCTCCTATGAGGTAAAAATGTCTATTTTTTAACCTATATAAAAAGAGCAAAAACGACAGTTCCTGTACAGAGAAGCATAGAGAGAGGAATATAGGATAATAATAATAACAATACAGTAATAATAATAGTAATACCCTGGCTTGTTCCAACTAGAAATCAGAGACAATTAAACAATACTAGAGGTAACAGGTATGTGATACTCTCCGAGAAGTTGCTGGTCAGAGAGGTCTTAAAAGTCCTCTAAACAGCTAAGGCTTTTGCCGTTGCTCTTGCTTGTCCTCCAGAATGTGGAAGGGAACATAGAAGGGAATATTTTAAGTATCTGTGGCAAACAGGGATAAGATCTTTAACTAGAAAAATGGCAGGCAAGCAACTACCTGTAAGAGCACAGATGTTTCCCTCCCTAACCGGTTCCCTGGAATTTCCCTCTTCACCCAGTTTTCTGGAACAGCTCCCTGGTCAAAACTTAATGTCAGGCTTAAGATATATGGGGTGTCTGCAAGAAACATATGAGCTGACAAAGATAAGATGGTAAAATGTTAACGGCCTACTGTATTTTTGGCTTTTATAATCAAATCACTTCTGCTTGCTAGTGCCTACATGTCTGCACATCTGCTCATGGGGCTTGCACATCCCCTTCCTTGCCTTGTTTCCCTTCCCACATTTCTGTCTTTAAATACTCTGTGAAGTAACAGCTTGGTGCTTCACACTCAAAGGACCTGGTCTGTGTGTGAGCCCTGGTATACCAGCAGTTTTTCCAAGAATTTTCTTCCTTTGTTAAACTTTTAACTCTTGCTCAGTGGGGAATCTCTGAGAGGCCCTAATCCCACAACACAGGAACACAGAAAGTAAGACCTTATTACTGAAGATGCAACACAAGTGAATCACAGAATATGGACAAAAACACTAGCTGAAAACTGGTCTGGAAGTTTTCTCCTTGCTGGATAGTTTACAAAGTATCAGAGAGTATTATGGAAGTTATCTGGGGAGAAAAGCAATCAAAAGCATGATCAGCCCATGAAATTTCCAAAGTGCAACAACAATCACCAAGGCAAGGTGTAATACTGTTATAGATACCAAGGAGGCTACTAAAAGCTTTCTGATCAGATTTAAGATCCATTTGTTCAGAATCTGTGAAAGAGAGACATAAGTCCCAGGGAAAGACTATAGCCTCAATGTGCAGAAGACAGTACACCAAACTGCTTTGTAAACCTTGTTATACTCACAGATTAGAAGAGCTCTCAGCACTCAACCTAGAAGCCTTCTTCTACAACAGAAGATGTTTATTACTGAAAAGCACAACTTTCAAAAATGCAGAAAATAAATCATGGTGGTCAATTTGTTCACATATGCCACATTGCCACACACACCCAAAGTTTCAAAGAACATTGCAGAAGCAGGAGTGGCCAGATTATAGAGCTTGGAGTGGGAAAGTGGTGGGTCAGACATTATCTCCTGGACATGACAGTGTTACAATATGTAATATTTCATGGCATATATGTATACTCACACAATAATGAGAACTGCCTTGTCATCATCTCACCATGTTTTTCTCAGTGATCAATGCTACTTCCTGGAGCATGAATTGTGTCAGAAATATGTCATCAAAGACAAATGAGATGAAGCAAAATGATTACTAGGCACACCTAAAGCAACTTCAATTATGTAGGAGATATTGGTGGGAGAAAAGGATTTGGTAACAAATGTGAATAATGCTCAGAGAAAATTACATAAACTTATTCCATGTTTGAATAGATCCTTCTTATATTTGTATTCTTATAACAATTTATACATTTATTTTTAGAAAAGAGAAATTGTGTACATCAAAGAATATTATGTTTTTTTCTCCCAATTTTTTTTTTCCTAATGATATCAGTTCAACAGGTACCCCTGTCCTCTCCCTTCTCCCTCACTTCCCCAGTTGTCCTCCATTGCACTCAACCCATTTCCCCTTCTTTTATCCTCCTCCCTCCATCCCTTTAGCCTAGTGACTCCCCCTTCTTCTCAGCCATCCCCTGCAGAATCCTTTTGTGTGAACAACAAACCTCCCTCTTAGTCCTCCACCTTAGTGAGGATTCAGGACTCAGTAGCATAGCCCAGAGCCTCTTCTTGGGCTCCCTGTTAGTATGGGAACTCTGTTATGACTGATTAATCCCTTGCCTCTAAGCATCTTACTGCCTGGAGACTTCTCCCAGTGATCCATGCTAGACTTTGGGCAGTCTTGACGTGTCAGCTATTGTGCAGGTTAGGCAAAGTACAATTCTGGGTGATGCAATCCTAACTTGTGTGGAGTATTTTGCATATCGTTGATCCTCCCCATCTTTAGGCTCTTACAATTTTGTAGTCTCCTCTTCCACAAGGTTCCCTGAGCTTTAGGATGGGGAAAGATTTGGCTGGTCTGTTTCCAGGTGAATAATGTAGGGTCTTTGGTGTTCTGAATTATGGTTTGTTATTCTTTTCAGTTTTGCTTTTCCTGCACCACCTTTGGCTGCATCTTGATTGGTATCAAAGGTCACCTTCTAACCAAAGTTAAAAAAACTGTTTAAATGAAGATCTCAAAGGTAGATGGAAGAATAGGAGTAGGACACAGCAATGGGGGGATATTCCATTTGCCTGATGATTACCATCTATCTGTTAGTCCCTATATCCTCCCTGATTAGTGAGATCAAACCTGTTCAATCACAAGTGACCAGAAGTGAAGTGAGAGTGAACTGTACCAGATGTCTCACTACTTACATGCAATATTTGATCAGGGCCTATTTTCTCTACTGAAGTATGGTCCCTATTTCTTTTTTTCTCCTTCTCCTTCCCTCCTGTTTATAATCCTTTGCATTCACAGTGAGTAAATGACCCAATTAAAATGGGCCTTGGAACTCAAAAGAAACTTTTCTAGGGATGAAATCAGAATGTCTAAAAGATATCCTTAAAAGTGCTCCACATCCTTAGCCATCAGGGAAATGCAAATCAAAACTACCCTAAGATATCATTTCACCCCAGTCAGGATGGCAAAAATCCAAAATATAAACAACACCAAATGCTGGAGAGAATGTAGAGAGAAGGGAACTCTCAAACATTGCTGGTGGGAATGCAGGCTTATACAACCACTCTGACAACCAGTATGGCAATTTTTACAAAAGTTAAGGATTGAAATGCCAAAGACCTTCCTATAACACTACTAAGAATAATCTCCCATAATGCAGAAATTCACTACAATGACACAAGCACAACCATGTTCATTGCAGCACTATTTACAATAGCAAAGTCAAGGAATCAACCCAAATGCTCAACAGTTGATGAATGGATAATGAAATGTGGTACGTTAATACAATGGAATACTACTCAGCCATCAAAAAGGTGAATTAATGAAATTTGCCATGAAATGCATGGAATTAGAAAAAAATTATATTGAGTGAAGTATCCCAGACACAGAAAGTTAGACGCTGTATGTAATCTCTAAAAAGTGGATCATAGTTCCAAACCCACTTAATGACATATTCAAAGGTAAGTCTCTGTAATACCCACTGTTATCACAAAGGAATATTGAATGTTTTTCAATCAAGCATTGATAGTAATTTCTATATGAAGTCTAATTGTAGCAAGTAAGTCATGCAAATTTTGGAAAGCTTCACTTTCCATTATGTGTACTGTTTGATAGTTCTGAATGGGAAAGAGTTTAGGGTGTAGATTCTTACTCTAAGTATTTGCTCATTGAAACATATGAAAAAAGACATGAAAATAGGAATAAGTCTGGCAGGGGAAATGAAAGAGGAGTTGTAAATGAAAGAGGAGTGAGAATGGGATTAAGGGAAGAAAATATCATAAATTCACTGTATTCATTTGTGTAACACTAACTGAATGAAAAAGTCACAAAAACGTATTTTGAATGTATTAGTGTATGAGCTTTGTTTGCAGTAATGATTGTTTTCTAACCAAGTCATCTGCCAAATTATCACACATCTCTCTCCTTTTTTCTATTTTTATTTTTTTCTACTTTTACAAGCATGTTGAATATTTATCCCAGCTTCCCTCCTTCTCCCCTCCCTCCTATCCTCTCCCTTCCCTTCACCTATCCCATCCATTCCATCACACCCTTCCATCTGTATGCTTCTATGGACTTCAAGGTTCACTCTGACTTCTCTACTCTGTGGGGGCTCAGGCTTCCATAATGAAATAAGTTACCTTTCTTCAGGCCATCCCACTGATATGTGCAGGAATTGAATAAAAACAAGATCTCATTGGGAAATGACATGAAATTTTCCTGTCTTCCATAGCAAACTCAAAATTGAGAAAGTTCTGTCTATGGCCAGTTATTTCCAGAGCTCAAAACTGTTGCTTCACAGAAGAATGTTTTACTGTTATATTAAAAATAATGTTTGTGTAAATTCTCTACTACTATTTAACAGAGGGAGAATTATGACTCATCAAAACTTTGAGTTGTTTGATCATTGTTATGATTTGAACATGCATGGAACCCCACAATCTGTTCATATGTTTAAACTCTTTGTTGATAGTGTTACTGTCTGGGAAAGTTGTGGCACCTTTGGCAGGTGGAGCCTTGCTGGAGAAAGGGTCATCTCATAGGAGTCTCATAAGCTGAGCCTTAAGGTTTGGAGGTACAGTCCTGCTTCCTATCATTTTCCTGAAGTTCTCTGCCTCTAATGGTTGTTGTGGTGACATGGACATTCCTCCTGCTTCTGATTGCAGCATGCTTTCTGACCTGTGATTCTCGTCATAATAAACTATATGCCCTCAGCAACCATAAGCCAAAGAAATCTCCCTTCATCAGTAAGTTGTGTCAGAGTATTCTCTCACAGCAGCAAAAGTAACTGCAACAGTTATCAAATGGACAATGCCTTATTAATACTTTACATTGTATTATTAATAATATATCATATAGATGAAAACTTTTATATCCATATTCCTTTTTTTGTAAAAATCCTTAATATTTGTGTCATTTAGGCAACCATTTGTTTGCATTTGTCTTCTTTTTGAACTATAAATGTGTTACTGTGTGCAGATGGGCAGTCCTTTTGCAAATTCTTCTGCCACTTTGAGGTTTTCTTCTCATTTTCTTAACATTTTCATTATCATGACAGAAATATTTTGCTATTTTTTAATGAAATCCAACTTGTCATTTTTTTGCTTTTGTCTGCCTTGTTATGTCAAACAAATATTGATATATTCATTGTGCCCAAAAATACCAACAAATCCACAAATATCTAATTTTTTCTCAGTGCAACTTTCTGGGAGCTTTATAGCCTGACACTTGATGTGTACTTCTTTCTCTGTTTTCAGTGAATTAGGTGGTGGAATACAAGGGCAATATCTAAATTCATTCTTCTGAATGTATATTCAGCTGTTCTGGTGCTAGTTATTGAATATACTTTGTTTCACTGCTTAGTTTGGTCGAAGGCCAAAGGACTATTTATGCGTTTTATTTATGGGGTCTCAATTAAGTTCTTTCACCAATCATGCCCTTGTTGATTACTCTATATTTTCACTGCAAGTCTTGAAGTCACAGTGACATTTTATCTTTCTGAATACTATTCTTGCTTTTCTGAATCTTTTCTCCCTCCTCATAAAACTTAAGAATCGGTCTGTCAAAATCTCAAGAACATTTTTCTAGGAATTGCATTAAATCTCTATATATTCTTTGGGGAGATATGTCACCTTGACAATTTTGAGTCATCATCCATGAACAACAACTTTCTGTCACCATCCAGCTGGTGAAACTTTTTCCCCCTGCCATGTTAAGTGCCACAGATAAAAAAAATACTTCGTCTCACTACTTTGTTTGATGAAAGGTACATTGACTATTGATCTTATTTATTTATTGACTCTTCACTAAGTTCTTTTACCAATCATGCCCATGTTGATTACTCTATGGTTTCATAGTAAGTCTTGGTCACAGAACCCATAGCTTGGCAACCAGGATCATGGAAGTAGAGAGCATTTTAATTCTTGTGCAGGCCTTAAGCATTAAGACCCTTGGTGCTCATTGTGCTCCACTCTTTGTGTGTGCCTCTGTGTGGGGATCCTGAATCTTGCCCACTCATGCTTTTCTGATAATCAGGGCTTACAGATTCACCTCTGCATTTCCTGAGATCTGCTTATCCTTTATCTCAGCTCTACACCTTTCCTTGCCACTGCTCTCCAGTGACCTTCCTTTTGGGCTGGCACAGGGACACTTCCAGTGGCTTCTTCTTCAGCTCTCCAGCAGCTGGTTTCCTTGCTGCCTTCACAATGCGACCTGTTCTCTGCACAACAGTCATTGGTCCTGTGGTCCTGCTGTCTCTGTCTTTACCTGTGCTGTCTGCTGTTTTAGATGTTTTTGCTTCATATTATCATCACATCCCCAGGACTATAAGTAGAAAAGACACAAAAAATAAGTCTTTATTAAATTTAACGCTGTTACACAAAGGGACAAGAATACTACATTGCCTTCCAGCTAATATGCTGAGTGAACATCAGCAGCCTGCTTAAATATCCAGATAAAAGACATTCGGAGAAATTGCATTTATTTATTTGTACCATCACAGAATTGGCTGCACTCACAGCCATTGAGGCTTGTGGTTAGGTCCATTCACAACCTTACAGCAGTTATATCAGTCATTCTACTGTACCACCAGGGGAAGTGACCCCTGTCACAGAGGTAAAAATGACTTCAGGGTCATTTAGAGCTTATCGATTTCTATGCTAACCAAAGCTTGTGTCAAACTGTTCTATACAACCCTGTTTGCGGCTGCACCTTCAGGAAATCATCTACGTGGTTGTCTGAGGTGGTCCCATTGATGGAAGTTTCTTGGCAATGGCCTTGCTTACTTACATTAAGCCTGTTACAATTAGTTACATTAAAAATGACAAGATTTGAAGAAACAAATGTGCCTGCCTTACATATGTTCCTCAAGGTCTTTGGGGAGTGACCTCACTACTGCAGAGCAATGACCTTCCTCTTATTTATCCTGACTGCTTCCTGCACAGCTGCAAGCTTCTGTCTCTCACCCTACCTGTACTCTGACATGCTGTCTTAACCATTAATCTTCCTTTTAAACTCTGTCTCTGTTCTCATGTCATATTTGAGAACAATTTGCAGTTTTCATCATCCTCCCTCCCCCATAAGTCAACCTTCAGTCTGTTAATTGCAGTCAGAGCTTTGAATATTCTAAGCTAAAGGGAACACTGAGCCACTTCCCAACCCTCAGTACATTGCTTAATATCTTTATTGTGTCTCATGAACTATAGAAATGACCATAGTTCAATTTAGGCTATTAATCATTTACACATTCTCATTTTTAAAGTTGGCTAAAATGACCGGAGTTTCATCAATATTGATATTTACAAAGAACTGATTTTTGATGCATTAATTTCTCTACTGATTTCTTGTCTGTACAGTAATTGGTTTACTTTCTGATGTTTAATCTCTTATTCTGTATACTTTTGTTTAATTTTCTCCTTCAAATGTTTTCTAAACTAGAAATTTATATTATTGATTTTGTGTTTCAAAGTCTTAGAGCCATAATTTCAGTGTCCTTCCTGCATAGTTTTGATGTTTAATTTATCTTTTCACGCTGTGATTTGGTTTAGTTTTGTCTGTTTTTCAATATACTAAATTAATGCTCAAAGCAAAGTAAACTTCTATGAGGAGAACTTTGTAAATGCAGGAGAGAAAGACAAAGTCTAATGACTACAGGGACCTCATTCTTCTGAATATTGAGTTTCTCAATTGTTTCTCATTCTTCCCCTGGCAAATGGGATAGGATGGCTAGGGATTGGACATTTCCTTTCCTCTGAAGCAGATAGTCTATCATAAATCCCAGCAGATGCAGGCAAGTAGTTTGAGACTGGTTAAGAGAAATTTCAATGTAAGAATTTAAATATGCTTTAGTTTTCCCTTCATCTGCCAAAAAAAATTAGATAATAACCCTTCTCCAGAACTCTGTGGATATATTTTGCATCATGTCAGCCTATGAAACACACACACACACACACACACACACACACACACAAATACATAGACACTAACATGCATGGGACCATCATTGGTGGGTTTCCACTCCCAGATTCGTCCTCACTAGTCTTTAAGAGTTCAGACCTGCCTACCAGCACTGTTCAGTTCTTCTCCTGTGCCAGTGCTTTGGCAAGATGGAACTCCCTGTCATTGTCTTTCTCTCTTCTTGGGGCCAGTGACATCACCTTTATACACATATTAGATAATCTTATTTGTAATTAAAATATAGCCATCAATTCTAAGCCCCTCGTATTGAGAAGGTGTGATTCTTACATATCTACTGAGGGAAAACAATCTATCAAACACTTAGCTGTAGAACTTAAGATATTGCTTACTGATGAGACAAATCTTCGAACTCCAAACCATACTGATGTCTTTCTTGAATGGTTTTTCTGCAATATAACCTCATACAATGTGCATTGAACAAAATGGAAGGTAATCTCATTCCTGTGAGACATGTATTGAGAGCAAAGCAAAGAAATGCTCAGATCAAAAAACAAATTTCTCTGGTAAACATCAAAGTTATAATTCTAATCCTAAAAGTAAGACAATATTAAGGTGGGTTATGACAGTAGACCGCATAAGAATACTTAAAATATGTAAGTGCTGAATGAATTCTCTATAAAATCAGGAGATAGTCTTCAAATTTCAGATGGGTGATATGACCGTGAAAGAATAAAAAAAAAGTGAAGAGAGAATGAAAAAAATCAGGAAATTTAAAAGCAACCATTAAGAGAATACAAACATCATTTCAGATAAATGGTCCTGGAAGTATTCGAATTCTTAACGAAGCATCCTCTTTTCTGGGACACATTCAATGATTCAGAATTGATGAAAGATCAGTCCTTTGTTGGGGAAAGACTAGTCCAAATCTTCTAGGCACAATGAGACTGTTAATACACAGGACTGCATGATAATTCATATGTACTAGATTAAAGAAAATTATTCATATTACAGATTAGCCAAAATTATGTGAGCTCTGCATGGAATTCAAAAAATCAAAGTTTTTATTCACTTTTCAATCAATTAAAGTTACATGTTTTATGTAATATGTATCCATTGACTGTTTTAGAATGTTTACATAGTTTATCATTTTTTTTATTTTTAAAGCAAAAAAGTTTTTTGAAGCTCAATTATTTGATATGTTTTCTATTGATTTATAGTAAAATATAAGACTTAAGGTTTTTGATCTAATATTAAAATATTATCTATAAATATATATTCATTCTATATTAACAATCAATATCAATAAATAATTGCCAAATTACATGAAGAAGTACTTAATTGATATGTAATTTCTAAAACTTCAATTTAGAAAGTATTTTAACTATTATAAGAAAATCAGCCAGAGAATTTTGTCATGCTAAAAAAATAGAAGAAACACTATATTTTTACTTAGTCACAGGCTTAGAGGTGCATAAGCAGAATCCATATGCTTCATACTTAGAAACATAGGGCAAGCAGCAGGAATACCATTTGAACAGGGACAGAATACCATTCTGTTACAGGCATGCAGAAATTCTTTCTTAGCACTATGCATATGCATACCCCCATGTCACAGTTCAGTGAACTCAAATTGAATACAAAACCTGTGGATAGAAATTGAAAATATATTCAACCAAAGATCCTGATAATGCCTCTTTACAATCAGTTGTGTGAATATTTGTGTTTCAAACAGATCTATAGAAAATAAAGTTGTTGGTATACCATTTAAAGAAGTCATGAATGATAAACTGAAACTAAGCCATGTATATGATGATCTGCCAATGCAGATTTTTTTCTTCCTCATGAAAACAAATATTTTTAGAAATGATTCCTAATAAGGATTTATCAGGTTTAGTGATTTTCATCAAATTAAATTTCTGAATGACAGAAATTATATATCATTAAAAATTACTGAGAGCCTTAGTGGTACACCTGATTATTAATTTCTTTTGCCAGAGTCCTTACTATGAAATTTTCTACTTGGCAAAGAAGTCAAAATAACTATTAATTGGGCTATAGAAAGAGTTCATGACTAAAAGCAGAATTCTTCCTTCTTTAGCATGACTGTTGCACTAGGGGTGTGGTTGCAAGCATGTAAAGGTGAGAAGACTGAGCACTTTATTTAGCCAGCACCTACGGCACCTGAAAAGCAAGAAATAATTGTAGTTGTGGTTTAAAGACGAACATATTTCAAATTTCAAAATTTAGAAATATCTTTATTCTTATTTGTTCAGTAGTGACAGGAAAGTGAAGTCTTTTGAAAAGGGAAAAACCATTAGAATCAGAAAAGATATATTTAAACATTAAAAAAATCTTATGACAGTAGTATTTGAATAAATAATAAAAACTAGGAAAAGTTTTAAGCATGCACATGCTCACTTTGAAAAGCCATATTGCTGATGACTTTCTTCTTATAATAAGGAATAATTGTTTTGTAAGTTATCAGGAAAATGCTAAACAATTTACTTATCTTTAACAAAAAAAAGCATATCAGCTGTACAAATACACTAGTGTGAAACATGTTGAAAGTAAAGAATTGTCCTTTCCTCTTTATTTTCACAATGTTGCATAGAAAAATATTTTCCCTTTCTACTGCTTTTATTTCTTTTTTTAATAGTTTTCAGTTTTCACAGATATTCATTTTTTTAATTATTTTTTATTATTTATTCAATTGTGCGCACGAGTGTGTGTGTGTGTGTGTGTGTGTGTGTGTGTGTGTGTGTGTGTATGTGTGTGTATGTAGAACCACAGACGAATTGGGGAACCACCAAGGATGCCTCCACCTCGTTGTTTACTCTGCAGGGGGATTCACAGGCTCCGCCTACTAGGGCCAGAAAAGCAGGCCGCCTCTGTTTCTGCCTGGCGTCCATAGGTGGGGTCTAGGATCCGGGACTTTCGCCTGCAAGGCAGAGGCTTAACCCCTGAGCCACCTCTCCAGTCCCTGCTTTTATTTCTTGTTGAAAATATTCTATTTGTATCTTGAGGTATGTATTTGGCTAACAAAGAAATGTTCTCAAGCTGATAGAATTTATTAATATTTGCTACAAATGGACAAATGGAATAAGTTCTTAACAAACTTGTTGCTATCCAATGAAACTTTTATTTCATTTATTTATAAAAAGAAATTACACAGACAGAAAGTAAACAATAAAATACATCAACTATGTCAGCATAGTACAATTTAGTGATAATTTAGAAATTTCATCCATGTTGTTCATACTACTAACATCTCCACTTCAACTAATAGTACAACACTTTGCTGAGATCCCCATGTCTACTCTAACCTGCCTTACCACTGCCCAAATCTGTAACACAAGGCAAATTAAAATCAAATCTTACTTTTGTTTCTGGAAGATCTAACATATACTCCATATAATGTATGCTAAATATTATGTGTCTCAAAAAAGATTTAGTTTAGCATCAGGGATTTGTTTACAATGGTTTTAACCATGAAATTCAATCACAATATTTCAAGCATTACCTCATCAGTGGTAGTTACTTATCCTGTAGTCTTTCACTTCTTTATAGTTTTTAGTTGAGTGAAGAGTGTTGAAGGAAGTTGGCTTCCTGATTACTTTCTTAAATAACATCCTCAGAAGAACTCAGAACGCTAATGTGAAGTTGATTTTCCTTCTGACTGAATAGATGTCATTATTTCATTGTAACTTGTCGCCCACGGGCTCATGTGTTTGAATCTTTTGTTGATATGGGTGTTGGGAGTTGGAGCCTTGCTGAAGAAAGGCATGTTACAGAGGTATGGGTTTTGAGATTGATTAGCCTACCCTGGGTCCACAAGCTCTCTGTCCCTGGAATACGAAGGTTCTCTCTTAGCCTCATAGGTGGGTGTGAATTAAATCTCCTCAAGTTTCTACCACCAACCATGCCTTTCCTGCCCTATTGGACTATGTCTCCCCCCTGAAACCATAAGCCAAATAAATCTCTCTTTTGTCCTAAAAGTTGTATATGAGTATTGCTTCACAGCAGCAGAGAGTAACTATTACATAGAGGAGCAACCTTGCTCATGCTATGGTCCTCCCTTATTTCCTATTAAGTGAAACATACTATCTAGCAGACATACTGAAAGTTTGAGACTATGGGAAAGTTCAGATTTCATTGTGATGGAAAAGAAAACTAACTTTCTTGATGTTCAGATCTCTCAAATACATATGCCTTCTCCTATTTAGTTCCCCTAGTCTGATACTCAGAATTTCCTTTTCTTTTTATATCACACATTTCCTAAACCCCCTTGATTTTCAGTGGCATTGGTTTTCTTTTTTTTAAATTTTTTTTAAGTTTCCACTCATACAAGCTTAACAGGTACACCAGTCCCTTTCCTCCCTCCACCTCCCACCCCTCTGTGCCCCCCTCCCCTCACCTTTCCCTCCCCTCACCCTTCCCTTCCCATCCCCCAGTGCCTCCCCCTCTCATCCCCAGAGCATCCTTTAGTGAGAATGCCAAACTCTCCTCTGGGTCCTCCTCTCTGATGAGGTGCAAGGACCCAGTGGCATTTCCCAGAACCATTGCCTGTGTTCCTTTAAGCATAGGAACACTACTGTGGTGGTCAATCCCTTGCCGCCAATGATCCTAGGGCCTTTAGCAAACGCTAGACTTTGTGGGGTCAATAGTGTGTTGAACATTGTGCAGGGCATCCAAAGTCCAAATATGATTGCTTCGGCCCTAACTTTGGAATATCTTGCATATCATTACTCCTCCCATCCTTGTGCTCTAACAATCTTACCGCCCCCTCTTCCGCAAATTTCCCTGAGCTTCAGGATGGGAAGAGATTAGGCTGTCCTAGTTCCTGGTGGTTGATATAGAGTCTCTGATGTTCTGGATTATGGTTTGTTGATTTATTTTTTTCAGTTTTGCTGCTCCTGCAATGCTGTCCACTCCATCCTGATGGGTATTGGATATCACCCCCTGGCTAGAGATAAAAACCTGTTAAATTAGAGTCTTGTTATAAGAGTATATTCAAAGGTAGATGCAATAAAAGTAGGAAACCACGGTGAGAGAGGGGTCAATTACCCATCTGCGAAATGGTTACTTTCTATCTGCCAGACTATACGCTCTCCCCTTCTGGTGAGATCATACCCCCTCAGTTGTAAATGATCAGGAAGGAAAGTCTGTGAACTTAACCAGATGTCTCATTACTTACTTGCAGTCCTTGATGGTGGTCTATTTGCTCTGCTGTAACATGGTCCCCTCTCTTATGGAGGAATTTTTTTCAGCCCAAGCTCCTTAGTTCTTTGCATACTGAATTGGTGAGAAACTTTTTAAAATATGGATATCTAAAGGAGCATTCTCTTTTAGAAATAGAAGCAAAATTCAAGCATAGCCAACATCTTAAACACTTTAAGACTGCATGAAATGAGGAACAATTCACAGAGTCAGTTCCTGACCAGAATGTACTATGATACTGAAGTGAAAATAGAAGTGGCCATCACCTGATTGGCTCTGAAATATATGTATTTATTTTTTATCTTTATATTGCTACATTTAAAACTCTATGTGAAAATATTTTGTGCAATTATAATGAAGCTCTTTCACTGATGATGAAAAATAATAACTGTGGGATTCGCTACCCACTCACACACTCATTCACTCATTCAATTACACAGCTGCCGGCCGTCCCCACCTCTGCCTCTATCCCCCAGAGACTCGGCACGGGATGGGGAGATGTCAGAAGCAGATCTCAAGTTTATTGGGGGAAACAAAGGAGCTTATATAGACAAAGGACCACAGAGGGCAAATCAGGCATCCAATTGTTTCAAAAGGTCAAGGCGACCTTCAGGTGCTAATGGTCAAGTTCAATGTCACTCAGCACAGAGGCAGGTCAGTACCTGAAAGCCAATTAGCGCTCTCTGTAAAGTGATCAGGGTCATACCCAAGACACTAGCTCTCAGCACCATCTTTAGTCCCATCTGCTCGGCCATGCCCTGGGGCAAATCCTGGGCAGGCTCAACAATAACTACACTAGAAGCTATCAAACTAAATAGAAAATATTTATCAAAACAAAGTAGCATCAAACCTCTGCATAGCAGAGGAAAAATGTAAATTTTATGAATACATGTAATATATATTTATATATAAATATATGACATTCAGCACAACAGTGAGTGTTAGCTGTGAAGATAGATGTCAGAAAATAAATATGTTGATAATTCAATACTGTTTCTTGTCTATTTATATGTAATCTGTGTCCCTAGCCTGTTCAATTTGAGAACCTTAGTAAGATGGTACACAAAACGGTTTAAGCTACATGTCTATTTTTAGTATTGAAACCAAAAATTATTGAAAAAGAATCTCCCTGTATTAAGGAGGAAACACATATGAAGGCACACATTCACATACAATGTGGAAACATTTAAATTTAATTCAGTAAAACTCACTTAATTCTGTCCAAACTTGTGCTAGACTCCATAGCCATTCCCTGAATAATAAAATGTGGTTCATACTCTCAAGAGGAGCCAACTCATCTCTCAACAGAAACTTAAAAAGCACAAGAAAGAAACCTGTTTCTTGCCTCAAGCATTGATTAAATGAGAAACAATGAACCATAGATAGAAGAATGTAAGTAGGCTCTGCAGAACAGAATCAAAACTCTTTAAAATATTTATGACCTTCAACATGTTACATTTTTACACCTCAAACACACATGGCTCTACTAAAAATTTCTCACAATAAAGGGAATTTGAACTTCAACTTGGAGGGGGAAATTTATTATTGTGCTTGCCAACAAGAGAGCAAAGGATAGGAAACTAGACAATATGTTGAGATTATTTTCAAAGGCATTATAATAGACCCTGTATTAATGTGCTAGAATTGGCATAAATGGAAGAAATTTATTTGCTCACTGTTCTGGAGACTGGGAATCTTACATTAACTCGTTGGCATGTTTCTATTTTGATTCCTATTCCTTTGCTTGAAGATAGACTATTTTCTGTATGTTCATATGACCCAACTTGTAGCAAAGTATAAGCTTTGGCTAACTACACTTTCTCAACAAATCAATCAAAAATTAAATTAACAGCATGAAAGCATATAAAAGAAAAATGTATTTAATATGACCTTGACAGAAGAATGCAAATTAAATTAATCCAGTTGCTTTAAAATCCCTCTTTATGGTATTTAATTTTTAATTTTTGGGGAGACCCTCTAAACTGATCTCCAAAGAAGGTGCATAAGTTTACATAGCCACCAGCAATGTATGAGACTTCCTTCTCCTAGCATCCACACCAGCATGTGTTGTTTGTGTTTCAGATATTAGCCATTCTGACTGCAATGAGAGAATTTCTCCAGAAGGTTTTAATTTGCATTTCCCTTATGGCTAGACAATTGGAACATTTTTTAAGATATTTGTGAGGCATTTGAATTTCATCTTGTGAAAAGGGTCTTTTTAGTTTAAAGGCCTTTTTGATCTGTATTTTTATTATTTCTTCCCTCTTTGTCCTTATTCCCATCTCACTTCCTTTTCCTGATGTTTAGATGATTCTTTATCTCTTTGCCACATTCCTTCCTCTTTTCAAATCTTTGCACTTGTGTGGCCCACTGGATTCCATCTAGTTTATCTTTGATGTCATATGCCTGACATGATTTATGTTTCAGCAAGTGTCATAGATCAGTGGATATACCATTGAGGATAGCATCTTGCTTTTCTTCCCTACTAGTTCTCATTACATTCTCCAGGCAGTGTGGCATGTCTTGATATCTTTCTCTTTTCCTGGTTGATATATCTGTTGATAAGACAGTTCTCAGGCAGGTTTTTTTTTCTTGTCAAGGAGATAGTGTCTGCACCACTGTCACATTTCAAACTTCTGAGACATTCTGTGAAACATGGATGGGGATGGATGGGACTTAAATGTCCTCATTAACCTAAGGCCTGTTTTTTAATTGCTTACTTCTCTGTTACTTATTTTTTTGAGTTCTTTGTGTACTTTGGATATTAGTCCTCTGTCAGATGCATTATTAGTGAAGATTGTCTCTCATAACATAGATTGCCTTTTTGCTTGACTAACAATATCTTTTACTGAACAGAAGCTTTTTAATTTCCGTGAAATTCTACTTCTTGAGAGTTGGTCTTATTTTGGATGCATTGAGGGATCATATTGAGAAAATGGTAGCCTAGGCCAATCATTTCAATTGTATTCTGTTGCTGTATCCCCTGCCGGGCCAGCCGTGGTAGGAGGGGAGAGGGCCTCGAGGTGAATGGGCAAGCCAGCGACTGGGTCACCACCAGACCGCGGGAATCAGGGGAGAAGCAGCAGTGGACTAGATGCTGCTGATTCAAAGTCATTAAGGGTGTTTTGGGCTTATATAAGGTTAGGGTCTAAAACAGGTGTTACCATCCCTCCTCTGGGGGCACAGCCACCAGTGATTTAATTGTTTACTAGGTGTCCATTGCAGGTGCAGGTTAGACGACAGCTTCCCATTGGTCGTTCATCCCTCTGCCTGCACAGTCCTCTATTGGCACCCCGGGTTGACGGTAGCTGGGAGCCGGGCTAGAGCCTCTCTGAATCGGTAGTGCCACAGTACTCCCTCTTTTTTCTTCAAGGAATTTTATAGTCTCTGCTCTAACAATGAGATCTTTGATCCATTTGGATCATGCAGGATGAGAGACAAAGATCCAGCTTCATTCTTCTGTGTAGATAACCAATTTTTCCAGCACCATTACAGATACTGTTATTTTTCCAATGTTTTTTTTTTATGTCAAAAATCAGTTGACTCTAGATGTATGAGCTTATATCTGAGTCTTCAAGTTTAATCCATTGATAAATATATCTGTTTTGGGGCCAGTATGATTCCATTATTATTGACTTGTAGTACAGTTTAAGGTCAGATATGGTACTTCCAGCAGAGATTTTGCTACTCAGAATTGTTATCCTGGACCTTTTGTGTTCTAATATGAATTTTGAGATTATTTTTTTACCAATTTCTGTAGAGAATTAGATTAGAATTTTGATTGGTATTACACTGAAGTTGTATATCAAAGTTGAAAGGATGATCATTTTAACAATGTTAATTCCACTGCTTTAGGAACATGAAAATCTTTCCACCTTTTGATGTTTTCTATAATCAACTTCCTTTAAGTTTTATAGTTTTTTTAATACTACAAACTTAATTAGATATATTCCAAGGTATTTCATGTTTTGGAACTATGGTAAATGGAAATGTTGTTCTCAGGCCTTTCTTAATTGGTAAAAGGAGATAAAGGTGAAAGATGTGGGGGAGGGGGAATGGACAACCACTTATTTTGTTTGTATGAAAGAAAAATTCTTGATAAAAAAAATCACTCTTCAAGCTTTTGTCCTGTGTTCTGGATTTCATTTGGCAAGAGGTCTGTTTGAGGTATGCTTCCTTCCATTATGGTTGGCTTTAGTCTTTCATGAAAGGTTTTGGATCTGGTTGTAATCTCTTTCTGGAGAAACATTCATTCTTTGGCCAGCACTTGATCTGTTAAATTTTTAGTTCCCTGTGAAGTTCTTCTCTCTGATCCCATTGTGGTATTTCTAAGAAAGTTTCTGTTCTCAGAATCCAACATTTTTACAGTTCCAAAATCCAGAAGAGGAAGGATACAAGCAATCCTTTGGAATCCCTGTGACTTCTGATTACATTCATAAGAATTTCCATACCTACATTGTCTGGTGCTCTGTTCTACACAAATATCTTCTCACAGGGATATTAATCTTACAGAGATTTCTAACTGTCACATTATAAGCTTTGTTGCTAAATGAAATCATGTGGTGTAGTACAATTCAAAGTTTCTCCAGTGAATTTTGGCTTATGACAGAAATACTACCTCCCATACCCCCTTGTGTTGCACACTTGTGTCATTATTTTGTCTTAAACAATTGAGCATATGAGGAAATGAAAAATCCTTCTTCCTTGGGTGCATTCTTACTTCATGCTTTCATGATAGTAAAAAACATGGTCTGTAGTTACAATGTTGTCTTCCTTTCTATGCTTTCTATGAATATAATAATCTGCAACTTTTAAAATTTCAGCAAAAGAGTGACTGCGGCTTCAATTAGATTATAGAAAGATAAAACTAAGACATCACTCTGTTAATAATATGTGGCATAGAGGTTTGCTTGATATATATGTTTACATATTGATACATGAAATATATTATTTATAGTTGTTAGTCCCAGGGTGTGAAAACATTTAACATCTGAAGGGCAGTGATCTGTAGCTCTCTTCCCAATGTCCACTTTAAAAGTTTTTTTTTAATTGTTTATTCAATTGTGTGCGTGCATGCATGTGTGTGTGCGTGTGTGTGTGTGTGTGTGTGTGTGTGTGTGTGTGTGTAGAACCACAGGCGAATTTGGAAACCACATAGCTCCTGACTTGTCTACTCTGCCCCGGGATTCATTGGCTCCGCCCTACAAGGACCAGAAACACAGGCGGCTCCGGCTTCGGCCCGCGTCTATACTTGGGGTTTAGGATCCGAACGCAGGACCTTCCGCCTGCAAGGCAGAGGCTTAACCCCTGAGACACCTCTCCAGAGCCTTAAAAGTTTTGGTTTAGTTTTTATTGTTAGAAATTCTTGAATTTTATGCACCCCAAATGTGATTCTGGTTATCATTGCATTCAGTTACTTTGATTTATCAATGCTTTTCAACAATTTTCAATCATTTTCAGTGAATACTTCCATAAATACTACAAACAAAGCTAAAACTACTTATATATGGCTATAAATAAGTTAAAAAAGAGATTTTACATAAACAATAATAGGCATTTTTTTTCCTTTTGCACTGTCAGGAGCTATTAATTTGGTCTGTGCTTAATTTATGCTCTAAGGGAGACCATTTTTTCATGGTGAGGGTTATACATAGATGAGACAAGTCTGCTTTCATGTGGAAAACTTGAATGATCAGAGAAGAACACCACATAATTAAACTGCATCTGACAGTAGACTAATGAATTGGTATATATCATTAAAAGTTTTAATCTTTGAACATTTAAAAAGAAACATTCATTGAAGAACCTGATCATAAAACAAAGCAGACAGTCACTTTTAAGAGTGGGGAAAACTAGGCTGAAAGATCAAGAGTCACAATGACAAAGGGATACCATGAAAAAATTCAGAAAGACCTGTAGGTAAAATAGGTTTAATAGATTAAAACTTCATTGAAATAGGATATTCAAATTAGAGAAAACCAGAATGAGACACCAGGACCATGGCAAGGAATGTGTAGAGGACAATCTTAAACTTCACAAAACTCCAAAGAAAGCAAGCAAGTGAATAAAACCAGCTAAGAAAGGATCAAAGAAGATCATTAAACTTAAAGGACCTAACAGAAACTTGCTTCATCTGCCAAAATAAGAGCCTTGAATACAGGTGAACATGTCACATTTACCAGAGGTTCACAAAATGAATATAATTAAGGAATAAAGCATTTATACTATAGGTAATATTCTAAAAAATATGGAAAATATTACCAGAAGACAAAATATAGCTAAAGATGAGTACATTTTTATTGTTATTGAAAAAGTAGACTTTGGAGTACTTATATTAATTCATCTAATCAATTATTAACACATCAATAATATAAAGTATTGTGATAAGCTGCACGGTTCCATGACCTTCATGCTTACCTTGCAATCCTAATAGGTATCAGAGTGGATCTTGGAAAAGCTGAAAACCAAGTCAAATTTATTGTAGAACCTAATCTCTTATATACCATGAAACAGGGGGCAATGTCTGTACGCTGTGCAGACTAATGACTTCAATAGTGGCTGACAAACTACACATGCAAGGTCAACAATAGGTGGGACCAACACCAACAATATAGCCCTGCCAATCCTTAGACATATTAATATGACCTAATGGCCCCATTCATTGTGGGAAAAAGCAGGCTGCTGATAGGTCAGGAATATGGTGATATAATTACAATGATAAAGCTCTTTGCTCATCCTTTAGATGTGCTAATTAATGTCTATATGGCTTCCAAAGAACAAGAAGGAATATGTAAAAAACACCTCTGTCCTTGATCCCAATGGGAGACAGGACAAGATCCATCCCTGCCCCTTATAGGAAAGTAACAGGAGTTAGGCTATGACTATGCTGGCATAAGCTGGCATAGGAGGCACAAAACTATGCTGTTATAGGAGGCACTGTGCATCTGAGACAGCAAGGAATGCCACTGGGATCCCTCTTGAAGAAATGGAGATCTCAACCTTTAGTGTTCCCTACAGTAGGTTTTTAAATGTAAAGTATGAACTGTGTTGGAATCCAGTGACCTGATTTTTAGTATTACAGGTCAAATATTGTTTTCTCCAAATGAGGAGAACTCTACATTATCAAAACTGTCGCTGAACAATAATTTGAAGTTTTCTGAGTTTATATAATTCCTGCAGTCACTTTAAGTCAGATTTTTTTATCAAATTTTAATAATGTAATTTTAGTCCAAAGGAAAAGTTAGTAAAACAGATCAGACTCAGAAAGACAAATATTTCATTTTCTATTATTTAAATATCCTAGATTTTATGTAGATTCATAAACTTCATATATATATATGTATATATATATATGAAGAAAGAACAAAAGAGAGAGAGAAATAGAGGTCAAGGCCAAAGCAAGAATGAATAAACAACCACTCTGACATGAGAGAAAGGCATGGGATGAGTATTATCTATGTGCATGACAAATTGCAGTAAAATACCTTTATGGCACTATTACTTCACAGGATGAATATACCAATGAAAGAAGGTAGGAAAGCAAAAGTATAGAAAGGATGAAACTCATATAGATTAAAGAACAATATTAAGTTAAAAAAAACTTAGAAAAATTATACCACTGAAAAAATTTTCTTAAAGTTTATAAAATGAAATATTTAAAAATATGCTTAAGATAAATTTTCCTAAATGATTCAAAACTTCATAATTTATTTACTACTGGATTTTTTTTATTTATTCAATTGTGCGTGTGTGTGTGCGTGTGTGTGTGCATGTATGTGTAGAACCAAGGGCTAATTCGGGAACCATCATGGACTGCCTCCACCTCCTCCTGATTACTTTGCCCGGGGATTCACAGGCTCTGTCCATCAGGACCATAAGTGCAGGCTGCCCCCTTTTCCACCCGGCATCTATATTTGCGATCTAGGATCCTAATTCAGGACCCTCTGCCCGCAAGACAGAGGCCCAACCCCTGAGCCATCTCTCCAGCCCCACTACTGGCAATTTTGTAAACATACAGTCTTTGGTTCCAGCATTTGACAAATATTGATTTTTTTCTATGTTGTGTTTTTATTTGTTTTGCCTCTCTTCAAAGAGTTCTATAATGTTAAATTTTGATGCAAGTTTTTAGGTACTTTGTATTTTTACATAGCATACTGCAACATTACAATATGGAATCAAATTTTTGCCTATATCAAAAATTCATTCTTGCAACAAATGTCTCTGCCAATCACTACAATCAACCTTAGCTCTTCATGGTCTAACACCTGATGATACTTTGATGCTGTCTCCTCAGATTGTGTTATAGCCATCTCATCATGAATCAGAACTGCAGTTGTATCCTATCTACAGAATACCTGGTCATAGCGTGAAGTTGATGATATAGGCAGAGTCACAGATAAATAATCAGGTATGTGATAAGGAGAGTATGTGTCAAGAGACTCTCACTGGACATTCTAGCCACCAGTCCTTCTTGCCTAAATATAGTGGTAGGTTTTCTGGGGTTGTGACTCTTCATTGCAGTTACTCTGGGGAGTTATCATTCATACTGAAAGGTGGTAAAATATGGGTGCATCCACCCATATTGTCAGCCTCAAGATGCACCCATCTTGTCATGGTTTGAAATGTGTCCCCCACAGTCTTATGTGTTTGGCAAGATCATGGTACCTTGAGAGGTGGAGCTTTGCTGGAGGAAGGCAGTCACAAGGGGTGGGCCTTGAAGTGATTGCCTTTGCAGCAAGCAATTTGCAGCTCCTCAGCTTCCAAGATGTCTGCAGTGACCTAGCCTCCTCCAGCTTTGGCCAGCCAGCCATGCCACCTCTGCCATGAGAAACTGCCTCCTCTCTGGAATCGTAAGCTGAATAAACCTCCCTTTTTCCCTTAAGTTGCTTGACTTTGGGTATTCTCTCACAGCAATAGTTAAGAGTAACCGTTACACATATACTTCCAAAAAATTGCACTTATGTTCTTAAATATTGCAGTCGTCCAATTATGACAGTTAGTAATAGGGGTTCATGTGACAAATTAGAACTAAAATATGGAGAATTGAGTTTTTAGGTGTACCTGTTCCAATTAATCATTTTGCAACTGATAAAATATATGACCAAACAACTTCAGGAATCAAAGGGCTTATTTCAATTTATGATTCTCAATTCCAATTTATCTGATTCATGTGATGTTTATATACCTAACAGGACAATTCAGAGCAAAATTAGGTGCTAAAGTAACTGACCATACCATATCCATACAAAGAGCTGAGAAAATGACATACTTTCCTGTTTGTCAGAAAGCTTTTATGCCTAAATGTTCATATGCAAATATTGAACGAGTCTCTTCATCTTATCTAACTGCCCAAGAAGTGGTTTCACCAGTTTTGGAAAGGTCTTCCCATATAAATTAAATAGTATTCCATATACTTTCTCAGGAGCCATAATATAAATGTATAATATAAATATATGCAATATATAAATATATATAATATAATCTAAATATATAATATAAATAATGATTCAGGAATATGCCAAAAAGCTCAGTCTTCAATTTGTAAGGCCACAGTTTTGTCTAACTAGCACTTCAATGAAAAAGTGGTTAAGATAAAGTCTAACCAAACTTATAGGAGAGTATCTCTTTATGTGGTCTAACCTAGCCCACATTCAGTATTATAGAAGATTAAGAGAGAAAAACTCTCTTTTGGAAGAAGCCCTTCTCTCAAATCTTCAAATGGATATCATTTGTCCATTTCCTTTGTCTTCTTATGCTGGTATTTGTCTCCTGCTATGGTGATCAATTGTAACAAAAATCATGAGATTGAATGAACCTCATGTTTCCCTAAATTGTATATATGTGAACACTAACTGAAGAGTGGAGTGCATCTGTGGAAATGAAACATCACTGGTTCGTCAAACTGAACTTGAACAAAGTCATTCCTGTCTGAGAAAATCCCTCTTTACATCTTCTGACATGGCAATCATTGTTTTTTCAAGATAACTGCCAAGTTAAAAACAGTCAAGCTATGTTTGTGTGATAATTTAGACTAGTGTCTTTAAGTCCACGTGGTCATTATATTTTGGCAGATATCTCTGGGCTTCCCTTGACTCTGAGAACTGCCTCATTTAGGAATATTTCTCTACTCCAATGAACCTCACTGAATTAATGTTTAAATTTTGTGAATGATACTCTGGTTTCTCTTCAGATCATATAAATCTTCCCCCCCTTAAATTTTGTGATTGAGAATATTTTGGAAATACAATGACAATTACATGCAGATTGATGAAAAACAGCATGCTTAAATGTAAGGTTTATGAAGACTAGAGCCTCATTAAGTTCATTAACTAAACCTCAGGAAAGAATAATCAATATGGATATTTTACATTTGGTGTTTATAATTATATTTATAATTATGTTATATTATATTATATATTTATAATTATTTTTATTAATTTGTAATTGTGTTTATTTATAACTTATTTTATAATAAACTATCAGTATTTTACTGTCAATTTAGCTTCTAGTATTCTTACCTGTGGGCCACTTTAGAATCTATGTTGTCAGTTCTTCAACCTTGTAATGTGTTTAAGCGTCTCTTAAATTTCCATTGCTCACTATGGACAGAATTGGTATAATTTTAATCTAGCTGTGAAAGTCAGTGCTTTGAAAACAACTTCAAGTAACATGGAAGTTCCTCATTGTAGCACTTGAAATTTACCCTGAAATTTTGGGGGGAATGGGTTATGATTCACCTGTTAAAGTACTTGCAGTGTAAGCAAAATGATCAAATTGAAGGTTCTCATATAACAAATAAGATTGAAAGAGGGTGTAGTGACTGTTTTTTCAGCATTTTTCTCTTTTTCCATCTATTTATCACTGTAACTTCAATTTTGATGATAAGTGAACATTTTCATTCGACTGTGTTGCATTGCAGGATTCATGATTTCATGTATTCTACAAATTTATAACTTTTATTTCTAATAATTAATATGTTTGTTAAAACATTTTTGAATATTTGTATGTTTCCCAATAGTCTAATATATCTTAGCAAATACTCTATACTCTAACTCTTCTAGCTTGAGAGTTAACCTGTATTTTGAAAAAAATATTATTTTCCACAACTATGGTAAATTCTCCTGTTCATATAACATTTTCCCCAAGCTACTTTCTCTTCAGCTGGATATTCCATATGGCCTCACGTAAAACTACATTTCTAAGAAACCTATCCAATCAACTTATCAAGGGAATTACAGGGTCTTTCAGTTCTCCTGCATTTTTTTATTTGCTATTTCCAATAGATTTAGTGAACTGCTATGAACAAGTATGCTTCAAAACTTGAAAGTTTATGTTTTAGTTATTATTTTCAGATTTCTGCTGATATCTTTAAAACATCTCCATATCTCTTTACTCCTATACAATTCTTCCTTTACTTAATCATATAAAACAATTTATTTTGAAGTTATACAGTCTCCTAACGTTTAAACTAACAATTTTTTTCTATCTTCTTATTTTTGAATTATCATCATGGACCTTCCACTGTATCTATTCAGTATTTTCAAATACTATGCTAATCATCAGTTCTAAAATACCAAGGACTGTGAAATACAATCAATGTTGCTACTATGAAGGAACTATAGCCACAATTGTACTTATTTGTCAAAAGTTTTCATGTTTATTAAGACATATATGATGTTGAAATATTCTAATATTAATTTGCATGCACATAAAATGATTATATAAATTAAAAATATTTAGAGCATACCTGATTATTTGGATCATAACATTGCTATGGGGGCATTTGAATACATATTTATTTGCATAAATTTTCTACTAGTGATCAACCTTCTATGAACTATTGATTACACTGATTTTTTAACATCCCAATTTTTCTTTCTTGAAACACTTTCCTATCACACACAGATTCTCTGCATATTTAGATACTGACATTTTCTCCAGAAGGTATAAATAAGACTTGTTCATAATAAAATACTTTGATTACTGTCTTTTTTCCAAGCATGGCTATTTAGTCATCTTTAGCTTTACAGCAAGAAGCTGAGAATATGTAGATATGCCACAAGGACATGGCTATGGATGAATGTGCATTAGGAATTCATAACTGCCACCAACAATTTGAAGATGATATTTGTTGAGCGATTGTTCTTATTTTAGATGGTTGTGGGTAGAGAAAAACAATATATACCATGTTGTAGTTTCTTATAACAGATGTTACTATCATCTTTGGAAACCTATTCTTCTTGATTGGGTTGTTTTTCTTCAGTATGGAACAGTCGTACTATGGAACAGTCATACATAGATTTAGTGATGTTATTAAGTATATTGGCTGGTGTGGGGGTTGACTCCCGGCCCAGAGAGTTGAGTGCGCTGCCTGTCCCTCCGCCTCCCAGGTCCCAGGAGACAATCAGGCATGGCAGGGAGTTAAGTCGAAGCATGTACTCACTTTATTGTACTCAGTACAAAGGCAAAAACCACGAGGCAGAATCGGGCAGGCAATCATATTAAAGGTCAGCGCAGCATGCAGACTTCACGGGTCAACATTATGGAACTTTTATGAACCAATCAGGGTTCCCTGTGATGCAGAGTTCCCCCCTTCCTCCCCCACACTAGCTCCCAGTGCCTTACGCCTTGTTTACTTCCTCCCAGCGCCATCTTAGGCCCCATCTGCTTGCTATGCCTTGTTCGCTTTCTCCCAGTGCCATCTTGCCTGGGCCAGCACAACAGTCTGGTACTGAAATTGTATTATTTCTTATAAGAATGAAGTGAATTTCATAGTTGAGTATAAATATTTTTTCTTGATAATCTACTAGAATGACTTCTCATGAAAAAAATCTACCAAAATTGCATAAATAGTAAGTTTTGTAAACATTGTATTTAGGACCTATTTTTTAGATTTTGGTGCAGTTGCGTATCATGAAGATAATTACCTCAGGTTTTCATATGTGATTTGAATAGTGCCCCCTTTCCTAGTTCCAGAGTTTAGATTCTCTACCCTTACAACATATTTCTGACAAGAAATTATTTGAAAAAAATTTTTACTTCTTTTAAAACTCAAATCCACCTAATGAGACTAAAACTTCCCAAAAACTTCTGTTATTAATCTGCGCACACTCCATATTTCTGTTCACAAAAACGAGGGGCCCTCAGCTAATTTACTTACTATCAATCCTCTTTCTTTAATATCTTACTATTTCCATATCTATATGAATGATTCATTTATGATTCTTATTTTTAGCTCTTTATTTTGTTTCTACTTTGATGCCATAGGATTCATCTTAATAAGAAAATATATTTGATATTGTTGATATTCAAAGAGATGAAACCCTTTCTTCAATTGACCACTTCAGAAGGCATCACAGAAACTAGGCCACCATTCCCATTCTACTATTTTCTCTCTTTCTGTCTCCTTTTTATTATTTTTGCACCTTTCTTCTTTGCTATTTTCTTCTTTCTTTTGTTCAATATATCTGATTTTCAACCTTCAATAACTGTCATTTCCCATTTCTTTTACTAATTCATCACATAACTTAGATACATCTGAGGAGTTTAAATATCTACATGTTTTCTGTATATCAAATATAAAATTTATTTTGAGGACCAAGTACGGAATTCTTTGAATTCAACAGTCAGAATGCCTTTTTTTCTCTTTTACAAAGAAAACTTAGCTGAGAAAAAAATAGTTTATTTTACCTGGTGTTCCAGTGAGATACAGGTTTCAATTGACAATTGAAGTCCAAGTCTTTGGGTATACTTCTGAAGAATTAGCATTTAAGGTAAGCCCAGAGAAAGCATATGGAAAATTATCTAAGAGATGTGGAATGACCCAGATTGTGGTGGGTGGGCCATTCCCTGGGTAGGTGGATAAGATGAAGAGAACTGGTTCAGTACTTTGGCATACTTTGGCATATTGGCATGTAAGAATTATGACAAGAGAGAAAGTCTATCCCATTCTGAGCAATTTCTGTGGATATGGTTGTATAGCTTAGCTTTAGCTGGAACTCTGTCTTCATAGTTTCATCTATTTGGGAGAGTCATGACATTGTGATAATCAATCCTGGATGTCAACTTGACATACCTGGAATTAGCTAGGTACATGATACACAACTGCAACAAAATCTAAGAGATTATCCAGAATAATACATTTAAAGTATGAAGATCAGCCCTAGATCTGATTGGAATGCCCTAGGTCCCATTGAAACCATCCAGTAGTGGACTAGATAAAAGGAACCATAGAACAGAAGACTTGGAAGAAGAATATCTCTTCAAAGATGTCTGCAATGATTTAGTCTGACTCCAGTTTCAGCTTTCAGCCATGTTGCCTCCACCATGAAAGATTCTTTCTCCCTTCTGGAACCATAAGCTGAATAAATCTCCCTTACTCCCTTAAGTTGTTGACTTTGGGTGCTCTCTCACAGCAATAGTTACAAGTAACTACTACAGAAATTACTATCAGGAGTGAGGTATTGCTCTAATATTAAGAGCATCTGGTACCACAATGTGGTGCTGTTTGTGAAGCTGGGAGAAGTTGGTATCCAACAGTATAATCAATGCTATAATGTGGCTAGTGTGCTTTTAGAAGTATTTATTGTGAGAAATATGAAGAACTTTGGGACTTTGTGCTGGGAAAGATTTTGCCAATGGAACTTTTGCCAATGGGCTTTTATCATGAAAACTTTGAAGAGAACAATGTTGTGAGAGATACAAAAAATGAATCCTATCTTGTGACGGTCCAGAGTGGAATAATGATTATGTTTGCAACTGGATGAGTGACAAATGGAGCCATGTGTTGGCACAGAGTTTAGTGAAGATTTGCCCTCATCCTGAAAGCTTGCCTGAAGTTAAACTGCAGTGTTTGTTGGAGGAAATTTCAAAGGAATATAGTTTTGACAATGTGATATGGCTACATTTTAGTTGTCTTCAGAATTATGAAAAAGAGCAAGTAATCAGGCAAAAAGTGAGAATTGTGAGATTTGAGGATGAAAAATATAATGGTGAACTTAAAGAGCTAAATGAAGAACAAACAGAGGAAAAAATGTTGGTTGTTAAGGAGATTAGCTTCATTACTAAATCAAAGCCTGCTCTCAATTTGGGTAATAGGAGAGACCCTAGCTTTGAGGGCAAGATTCTCAGAGAAGGATCCGTCCATATGAATGCAAATCCTTTTGGAAGGAATGAGCTGAAGGGTGGCATTCCAAAGCAAGGGTCTGATTCTTCCCTAAAGGAAATGCCCAAGTGAAAAAGAAATTCCTGCAGTCAACACAGAGAAGCTAAATCAGCTGTGATTTAAGGGAGCCAATCATCAACTCAAGGCAACAGCAAATCTTAGCAAAATCATTCATGTGGTTCTGGTTTTAGAGATATCAAAGATGCAAGAGGGAGGAGGTTGTGGATCACTGTCTAAGGTTTCAGAGAATGGAAAAAATCCAGGTATCATGTGGCAGAAAGCCTCAAGTTTAGTGGCTCAAGAAGGGTAGTTAGTGCTGTGGAATTAAAGCCTGATTTGCCATTAAGAAATGAAGATTTTAGAGATCCTAGTGACAATGCGAGACATCTGCCAAGGAGACCTATATATCCTAGGAGGAGCCAGCCCAAAAGAGTCATATGTTCCACTGGCAGCTGTGTTGAAGGGGTGTAACCAAAGCACTTTGGAACTGAGATGATTTCAATGAGAGGCTTACCTGTTGAACTTGGGGCTATGGGATTTGAAGTTTGTCTAGCTGTTTTTTGGTCTTGTTATGGACCTATCTTTCCTGGATATGCCCCCATTCCTCCCTTTTGGAATGGGAATATTAATTCTGTGCCATTTTATGTTGTAGGTATGCAACTTGTCTTTTGATTTTATAGGAGGCTTTGGACTTTGGACTTTGGGATTGTGTTGGATCATGCAGTTTGTATTGAGACTTTTACAGTTGTACTGAGGATGGTATGTACTAAGATATTTAAATTATGTAACGTAACGTTAATCTGTAATTATGTGGTAAAATGTTGCAATCTATATTATGATATTGTCTTATGGGACACTTAAGATTAAGGATTTCTCAAGAGATTTGTCACTAATCTTGGGAAAAATAATACATGTGTGGTTGTATGTAGATAGTTATATCATATTTGGTGGAATTATGAATCTGGCTGTTTTTAATGTGAAGATTAAAAGTGGCCTAAGGAACTGTGATGTGGTGTTAAGATGACAAGGGATGGACTTGTGATAGTTAATCCTGAGTGTCAACTTGACACCTGTAACATTAATTAAGATCATATGTCAGACAGCCTGAAGAAATTATCCAGATAAATATATTTACAATATGAAGACCAGCCCTAGATCTGATTGGAATTCCCTAAATCCCATTGAAACTTCACGGTTGTGTACCACATAAAAGGAACCATAAGACAGAAGGCTTGGAAGAAGAAAGATTCACCAAAGATGTCTGCAGTGTCTTCAGCTACCAGCCATGTCACTTCTGCCATTAAAGACTGTTTTCCCCCTCTGGAACCATAAGCTGAATGAATTGCCCTTACTGCCTTAAGTTATTATATCACAGCAATAGTATATCACAGCAATAGTTAAGAATAACTGTTACAGGCACCTTTAGGTGGTAGAACCTTGCAAGAGGAAGGGGTGGGACTTAATGTGGTTTAGTCTCACCCTACTTCTGGGAGAGGTCAGCTCTTGTAGCTGGCAAACATGTAGTTCTCATCCTCCTGGATAGATGTGACTTAGCCAGTCTCCAGCTTCTGCCTCCAGTCATGACTTTTCTGCCATTAATGACTGTATCTCCCCTCTGGAATTATAAACTGGTTCCATAAGAAACCAAAGTTTCTTGACATTGGTGTTTTCTCATAATAACGGAAAAGAATAACTAGTATAGAAATTGGTACTGAGTAGAAGGACATTGCTGAGAGTTTAAGATCATCTGGTAATAAAATGTGAATTGCTTTGAAGTTCAGGAAAATTTGTGAAGTTGTTGTTTGTGTAGCTGAGAAAAGTTGGTACCCGGCAGTATGGCCATTGTTATGATGTGGCTATGGATGCCTTTGGAACTATTTGTTGGGAGAAGTATGGAAAACTTTGGGCCTTTGTACTGGGAAAGCCTTTGAGTCTTGGGGTCAGAGTCAAATGGGCTTTCTTATGAGAGCTTGAAAGAGACCAATTCTGTGAGAGATGGAGGCAGTGATGGTCCAGAAGGGACTCTGTCTGGAACTGGATGAGTGGCAAGTGTAATAACGTGTTGGCAAAGAGTTTAGTGAAGTTTTGCCCTTGTCCTGAAAGCTTGCCTAAAGCTAAATTCCAGTTCTTCGTATAGGAAATTTCAAGGCAATGCAATCTTGACAATAAGGCATGGTTACATTTTAGTGGTCACATACAGAGTTACAAAAAAAGCAAAGGATCAGGCAGAAATAAGCAAGAGCTGTGAGGTCTAATGAGGAAAAATACAATGGTAAACTTAAAGAATTCAATCAGGAAGAAGAAGAAAGCAAAATATCAACTGTTGTTAAACAAATTAATAAGTGAATCAAAGACTGTTCTTTATTTGGATCATAGGAAGGCCCTATCCTGAAGGAAAGATCCTCAGTGAAGAATCCCACCAGTAAGAATACAAACCTTTTTGGGTGGAATAAGCTAAAGAGTGGAGTTCCAAAGGAAGTGTTTCTAGTCTAAAATAACTGTCCAAAAGAGAAAGAAATTTTTCCTACAGTCAGTACAAAGAAGCTAAACCAACTGTAAGTGAAGAAAGCCAATTTCCAGTTGGAGGTTTTATCAGAACTTGGCGAAATCATGTATGTGATTCTGGCTTTGGAGTAATCAAAGATGCAAGAGAGAGTGGCAAGATTCAGTGAAAGATGTATGATTAGTAGAAAGGAGAAATGTGAGTCCTCCTGGTTTCCAATACATGTTTAGACAACTACTCTGTGAAATCAGGAGAAATCAGTCTTGTATAGAATTCTTCAGATAAAGTGCCTCAATCCCTTGCCCTGCAATAAGAATAACTGTCTACTAAAATGCTAAGCAAATATCACAGGTGGCACAAAAACAATAAAATGGGACAAACCAGCGTCTAAACATGTTTTAGCTTCCTGATTTTTTTTGGTATACTTGTATTTTCTACTTTATATTCAAAGATATATTGATATAAGATCCTTTTTAAGTTGTGTTTGAATGGAGAATGACATCAGCATAGTGTTAGATGTTTAAATATTTTCTTATTTAATTATGAATGAATATTTCATTTTAGAATTGCTATGCATGCTTTATGGTCAAAGACATACATAAAGCAAAAATGTAGGAATTGATTAAATATCAGATAAAAAATATAAATCAATTTTATATTCAATCCAGCCATTTGGGACTTATATAATAATCAGAAGGTATGATATCCATTTATTCAACTGTCAAAGATCAAATCAAATTAAAATAGAAGCAATTTAATGGAAAAATTATAGTTGTAAATGCAAATTTAATTTTACACAGAACTGAGAATTATAATAAATTAATCTTAAACATTATCAAAAATATCATTAAATGTTTGATTTGATGTTTTTGCTGATTAATATTACTTTAAACAAACTAAATAAGTACATATATATGTCAATATTTTCAATGACTTATACTCTATCTTAAAAACCTGTTGCTGTCTTTTCTTCTTTCAATTATAAAAAGGTTTCTGGGACATTTTTCTCTGTAACTGTTGAATGAAAAAGCTGCTGATGATAATTCAAGACATTATAATGTCTTATGGTCTATATGAAATCCATATGGATAACATTTGAAGATAGATACCTTGTCTATTTTGACAAGATAATCATAAAACCTTTTTAAAGAAATGAATAACAGAGGAACCCTTATCTGTCCTTTTTGAATTTATATTATTTCATCTTATTTACCAAACATGAAACAATAGCATTGTTTTTGTTTTGTTTTGTTTGTGTATTGGATTAATAAAAGAATGTTTATAATGAGTTTGTTTCAGTGATTTCAAGACAAATAAAATGTTCTGAATTCTAAAAGAAGTGTTGAAAGCAGTTTTGAAAAGGAAACTTTAAGATAGAGAATCTGGAGCTCATACCCCACCATCCAAGCTGGGAGCCGCGCGCAGGGCCCAGGGACGAGGAGGACCTCCCCCTGTGCCGAGGCCCCGCCACAGCTCCCCTCGGGTTAAATAAATCCACGCCGACACCCCCATCCTCCCTTTCACACCCCTCTCTGCCAGTTGTGACACGCGGGCGCGTGGTCCAGCCGGGCCTCATCCGCGACCTAGGTAAGCTCCGCCTGCGCCCGCCCACCAGAACCCCAGGTCAGCCCAAAGGACCCAGCTCCTACCCCACCATCCAGCCAGGAGCTCGCACAGGGCTGAGGGACAGGGAGGACCTCCCCCTGCACCCGGGCCACACCCCAGCTCCCCTCAGGTTAAATAGCTCCACGCCGATGTCCCCATCCTCCCTTCCCCACCCCGCTCCTCCGGCCTGGACAGGCCCGCGGTCCAGGCGGGCCTCATCCGCGACCTAGGTAAGCTCCGTCCCTGCCCACCCCCAGAATCCCAGGCCAAATAATTCAGTTTAGTGAAATGAAAGATCTTAAGAGATAAAACTACAATGCCAAAGTCAAAGTGCAAATCCATGAGAAGCAACACTCAAGTAAACAAATTTCCCACTGAAGGAATTAATCCCATAATGTTAGACTCCAACAAGAACAAACCCACGGAAAATGGCCAAGAAAGCCTGACCCAGGATAATGACTTTCAAAATATGATCATTATCATGTTCAATATTATGAAAGAGGAAATCGGGAGGAATTACATAATCGAATCAATCGCTTTGAAGAGGAACACAACAGACACTTGGAGGTGTTGAGAAAAACACTGCAAGGAAAAAAATACGGGGGGAGAAGGAGGAAGGGAGGGAACTGGTGTACCTAATACGTTTGTATGAGCTGAAATAAAAAAAAAAAGAAACAAAAACTGGCATAGAGCAGTTAAAACAGACTCAAGCAGAGTTTAAAACTGAGCTACGAGACAAGTTATCTTCAACCCAGAACTCCACAGAGAGTCTTATCAACAGAACTAACGAAGCAGAAAACAGAATTTCAGACCTTGAAGATAAAGTGGGAGTACTAACCAGCTCAATGGAAGAGGTGGTTAAAGCCAAAAAGATACTTGAGAGAAATATCCAAGAGGTATGGGATACCCTGAAGAAGCCTAGCATGCGTATTCATGGAATACCAGAGCAAGAATCTCAAAATACCACCCCTGAGGAAATTTTTCAAACGCTCAAGGAAAAGGTTCCTCATATAAAAAAAGAGAGGCCCATCCATATACAAGAGGCATTCCGCACCCCAAACAGATACGACCAAAACAGAAGCACGCCATGGCAAATAATAGTTAAAACACTCCATATTCAAGATAAAGAACTGGTGCTGAGAGCTTCAAGGGAGAAAAAACAAGTCACTTTTAAAGGTAAACCTATTAAAATAGCAAATGACTTCTCAGTCGAAACAGTAAAAGCAAGAAGAGCTTGGAGAGACGTACTTCAAGTATTGAATGAGCAAAAATGTCAACCCAGGCTGATTTACCATGCAAAAACTATCCGTCATGATCGAGGGAGAAAGAAAAATCTTCCAGCACAAAGACAACTTGAAGGGATACATGTCCACCAAACCAGGCCTTCAAAAAATGCTAGAAATGATACTCAAGTGTGAAGAAAAAAACAGGCATATCCAGGAGAGCAGAAGGCAAGTATAACACCATTAAAAGCGTAGCAATATACTTATAAAAACTACTAAACATAATAAATGTCGAGAATTAAAAATAGTTTCTCCATTATAACACTAAATGTTAATGGAATTAATTCACCGATCAAGAGACACAGATTACAAACTTGGATTAAAAATCACAATCCATCAATCTGCTGCCTGCAGGAAACCCATCTCACCACAAAACATAGGCACGCTCTAAAAATAAAAGGCTGGTCAACAATTCTACAAGCAAATGGAAGCAGAAAACAGGCAGGGGTTGCCATTATGCTATCAGACAAAGTGGACTTCAAACCAAAGAAAATCATAAGAGACACGGATGGATACTACATTTTAGTCACAGGTACAATTCACCAGGAAGACTTCACAATCCTGAACATTTATGCACCCAATACGGGCCACTCCACATTCACTAAGAAAACCCTACAGCATCTAAAGCAAGAAATCAACCCCAAAACGATAATTCTTGGGGACTTCAACACTGCCCTCTCAGCATGGGATAGATCAACAGGTCAAAAGCTTAACAGAGACACTTGGAACTTAATCAAACCCTGAAAGAAATGGACCTTACAGATCTCTATTGAACTTTTCACCCACGTACCAAAGAATACACATTTTTCTCAGCAGCACACGGAACTTTCTCCAAAATAGATCACATATTAGGCCACAAAACAAATCTACACATATACAAAAAAGTTGAAATTCTAACCTGTGCCCTATCAGACCACCACGGCCTAAAGCTGGAAATCCACAACACATCAAACAAGAGAAAATACACTAATTCCTGGAAACTTAACAATATGATGCTGAATGAGAACTGGATTCAGGAAGAAATTAAAAAGGAAATTCAAGATTTCCTGAAAGTGAATGATAACGAAAATACAACTTACCAAAATCTCTGGGACATAATGAAAGCTGTTCTAAGAGGTAAGTTCATAGCTCTTAAAGCCTACATCAAAAAAATGGAAACATCAGAAATAAACAACTTAACAATGCAGCTTGAGGCTTTAGAGAAACTAGAGCAATCTAGAGTAGTAGAAGAGAGGAGATTAGCAAAATAAGGGGAGAAATATCTGAAATCGAGATTAAGAAAACGATTGAAAAATTCAACCAGTCAAAAAGTTGGTTCTTTGAAAACATCAATAAGATTGATACACCCCTAGCTAAATTAACCAAAAGCAGGAGAGAGAAAACCCAAATTAACAAAATTAGAAATGAACATGGAGTTATCACTACGGATACCCAAGAAATCCAGAGAATTATAACATCATATTTCAAAAACTTATACTCTGTGAAGTTTGACAACACAAAAGAGATGGATGAATTCCTAAGTAAACACAACTTACCTAAATGGAATCAGGAAGTTGTGAATTATTTAAATAGTCCTATAACATATAAGGAAATTGAGGAAGTAATCTTGAATATTCCCACCAAAAAATGTCCTGGACCAGATGGATTCAGCACAGAGTTCTACCAGACATTTAAGGAGTTAATAATACCAATACTCCCTAAACTGTTCCATCAAATAGCAAAGGAAGGAACACTACCAAATTCCTTCTATGAAGCTAATATCGTTTTAATCCCAAAACCTAAAAAAGACTTACTTAAAAAAGAAAACTATAGGCCGATCTCTGATGAACACAGACACAAAGATTCTCAACAAAGTTTTATCAAATCGGATTCAAAAACATATTAAAAATATTATTCATGGGGACCAAGTAGGCTACATCCCCGGCACGCAAGGTTGGTTCAACATACGCAAATCAATAAATGTAATTCATCACGTAAACCAGTCCAAAGTCCAAGACCACATGATACTCTCGATAGATGCAGAAAAAGCTTTTGACAAGATCCAACAGCCTTTTATGATCAAAACGCTAGAGACAGTAGGAATGGAAGGAACCTTTATCAATATAATAAAAGCTGTATACAACAAGCCCACAGCAAGGATTATGCTCAATGGACAACAATTGGAAGCATTCCCACTTCGATCAGGAACTAGACAAGGCTGTCCACTCTCACCACTTCTATTCAAAATTGTACTTGAAGTCTTAGCTGAGGCCATAAGACAAGAAAGGGACATAAGAGGGATTCAAATCGGCAAGGAAGAAGTCAAGCTATCCCTATTTACAGATGACATGATCTTATACCTGAGTGATCCCAAAAACTCCACCAGGAAGCTCCTGGAACTAATTGAGCATGGTGGCAGGACACAAAATAAATGTGCAAAAATCAGAGGTCTTCCTATATGCCCAGAATGAAAGAAGTGAAAAAGCCTTGAGAGAAACCATCCCATTCACTATAGCCCCTAAAAAAATGAAATACCTTGGTATAAACCTAACCAAGGAGTTAAAAGACCTTTACAATGAAAACTTTAAAACCCTAAAGAAAGAAATTGCAGATGACACCAGAAGGTGGAAAGACCTCCCATGTTCCTGGATTGGCAGAATCAACATCTTAAAAATGACCATCCTACCAAAGGAAATATACAAATTCAATGCTATACCAATTAAAATCCCAGAGAAATTCTTCAAAGAAGTTGACCAAACAATCTCAAAATTCATAAGGAGGCACAAAAGACCCAGGATAGCAAAGACAATCCTGAGTAACAAAAACACTGCTGGAGGTATCACCATACCAAACCTTAGTCTATATTACAAATCCATAGTTATAAAAACAGCCTGGTACTGGCTCACAAATAGACACACAGATCAATGGATAAGGCTTGAAGACCCACATATAAGCCCACAAAAATACAGCCTTTTGATCTTTGACAAAGGGGCCCAAAGAATCCAATGGAAAAAGAACAGCATCTTCAACAAATGGTGCTGGCAAAACTGGATCTCCACATGCAGAAGATTAAAGCTGGACCCATACTTGTCACCATGTACAAGATTTAATTCCAAATGGATCAAGGACCTTGATATCAGGCCAGAGACTATAAAAACCATAGTTGAAAGGATAGGGAACTCCCTCGGGCTGATTGGGCTAGGCCAACATTTCCTAAACAGACATCCAATGGCACAGTCACTGCTACCAACTCTCAACATTGGGATCTTGTGAAATTAAAGAGCTACTGTTCAGATAAAGAGATTGTAACACAAGCTCAAAGGCAACCCACAGAATGAGAGAAAATCTTCACTAACCACATATCTGATAGAACTCTACTGTCCAGAGTGCACAAAGAACTTAGAAAACTAAACATCAAGGAAACCAATGGCCCAATTAAAAAATGGGCCCTGGAACTTAAAAGAAACTTTACCAGGGATGAAATTAAAATGTCTAACAAATATCTTAAAAAATGCTCCACTTCTTTAGCCATCAGGGAATGCAAATCAAAACTTCCCCGAGATATCATCTCACCCCCGTCAGGATGGCATAAATCCACAATACAAACAACAACAAATGTTGGAGAGGATGTGGAGAGAGGGGAACTCTGCTACATTGCTGGTGGGAGTGCAGGCTCATACAGCCACTCTGGCGAGCCGTCTGGAGATTCTTATAGAAATTAAAAATTGAAATGCCATGTGACTCTGCGATTCCACTTTTGGGAATAACCCCCCATACAGCAAAAATTCACCTCGATAGCACAAGCATGACCATGTTCATAGCAGCACTGTTTACAATAGCAAAGACATGGAATCAACCCAAATGTCCAACAGTTGACGAGTGGATAAGGAAACTGTGGTACATCTATACAATGGAGTACTACTCAGCCATCAAAAATGATGAATTACTGGAATTTGCCGGGAAATAGATGTCATTAGAAACAATTATATTAAGTGAAGTATCCCAGACCCAGAAAATTAAGCGCCGTATGTACTCCCTAATAGGTGGCTCCTAATACCAAACCCACCCAGCCCATCTTGAAACACTCATAGGTAAATCTATGTATTACCTACAGTAATTGCAAGAATTATGAACAGGAGAGATGGGGTCGGAGGGCCACACCAGAAACAAGGAGAGAAGTGACCATGTTACAGTAGAGAAAATAGGCCTCCATCAAGGACTGCAAGAAAGTAATGTGAAACCTAGTTAAGTTCACAGACATTTGTTCCTGATCATTTACAACTAAGGGGGTATGAACTCACCAGAAGCGGAGGGCATATAGTCCGGCAGGTTAAAAAGTAACCATTTTGCAAAAGGGTGATTGACCCCTCCCATTGCCAAATGCCATATGACCCTGCGATTCCACTTTTGGGTATAAGTATTACATCTACCCTTGAATGTGCTCTTATAATAAGACTCCAGTTTAACAGCTTTCTGTCTCTGGCCAGGGGGTGACATACAGTGCCCATCACGATGGAGTGAAGGGCATTACAGGAGCAACAAAACTGCAAAAGAAAATCAACAAACCACTATCCAGAACTTCAGAGACTCTATATCAACCACCTAGAACTAGGCCAGCCTAATCTCTCCCCATCCTGAAGCTCAGGGACATTTGCGGAAGAGGGGACGGTAAGAGTGTAAGAGCAAAAGGATGGGAGGAGCAATGATTTGCAAGATACTCCACACAAGTTAGGGCCGAAGCAATCATAATTGGACATTGCATGCCTGGTGCAATGTCCAACACACTATTGACCTCACAAAGTCTAGCATCTGCTGAAGGCACCAAGATCCTTGGAGGCAAGGGATTGACAGACACAGTAGTGTTCCTATGCTTAAGGGGAACACAGGAAAGGGTTCAGGGAAAGGCCACTGGGTCCTTGTACGTCATCAGAGAGGAGAGCCCAGAGGAGAGTCAGGCATGCACAAGAAAGGACTCTATGAATTGGGGTGGGAGGCACGGGGGGACGGGGCGGGAGGGGTGAGGGGAGGGGGAGCAGGGGGTTCAGGGGAGGAGGAGGGAAGGAGGGAACTGGTGTACTTATTAAGTTTTTGTGAGCTGAAATAATAATTAAAAATGTATTATAAAAATAAGAAAAAGATAGAGAATCTGTAACTAGAATAGAGAGATTTTAATAGTATGATGGTAATGAAATATTTTCATTTTAAATTCAAATCTTGTAAACTTATCACTTATTTCTTGTATCTTAGATTTATTAAAGAAATTATAAATATTAATTATATGCATATACATAAAATTTATATAGTTATGCATTCACAACTTTTCAAATTTTGACAGTTCATATAGAGTATCATTCTGTTGAAAAAAATTTCAAATGGAAAAATGACGTATGTATTTCTTGTATTTTATGACTTCTATTTTTATCACAAACTTGATATCATGGTCATAGCCATCAGAGAAAGAAAGGTAGCAGTTTTCAGGAATCAGGGATTTGAAGTGGTCTCCAGGCCCTCTTTTCACAGAGCAACTTTTTTTTAATACCAGGATAGATTCAAAAGGACTAGAATATTTTTTAAGTCACATGATAGTTCATCTGTTAGACTTTTTTTTCCTGGACGATGACCTGCAAAAATAGATATTTATTAAATACTATCATATAGGTCTGGAGAGATGGTTAAAGGATTAAGACTCTGTCTCACAAGAATTGGGATCCCAGGTCCCTCATAAAAACACTGGGAGGAAATGGAGTAGCTTACACTTCTGGACCTGGAGAGCAATGACTGGGAAATCCCAGAGTGAAGCAAGAAGGAGGTAAAAGCAATCCAGCTTGATACGAGAAGTCACCCTTGGTCCTCCACAAGGACACGCAATATCCTCTGACACACACACACACACACATACACACACACACACATAAAGTAAAGAAATAAAATATTAAAATTTTTTAAAAAATAATAAGCTGCCATATATTGCATGAGAGTTTATTGACAATCCTCAATGCAATTATATAGTTTCTGTAAGTGAATTTTAAAAAGGCCACAGCTTGTAAAATGTACTATTCTATGGATAGGGAAGAAGGAAGAAGTATTGTTTCCCTGCAGAGTTGTGTGCTTAAATTTATTATTGGAAAAAATATAGCATCTTCCATGTAAAAAATTCTTCCACTCTTTTATTTCCTTTTCTTTTTATTTCGTTTTTCTCTCCATTGTCTCTCCATACAAAAGTGTAACATCCAAAGCTCAAATATTTTTAAAGTGAGGTATCAAGAATTAGCATTTATTCTTCAAGTCACAGCTTAAAAGAACTAAGCTCTGTTAACTTTCAGGAACATACTCACTAGAATAGTTTAGCTTTGCTTAGCTTAACAATATTTCTTTGCCAATAATTTATTGATATATATTTTATTTAATTTTGACCATAATATATAAATTACCCACATTATTGGATTTCAGTAGGTTAGGTTTACATGTGCATACATAATGGAATGATTAAAGGCAAAGTTCACATTATCCACTTTCTTCCTGATGCTACATACACACCCTTCTCAAATTTTAATAAGTACTATAGATCATTAAGTAAGATGATTTTAACAACCATCAGTGAAAAGGAATTTGTGGTACCAGTTTTTGTAATCTACCATTTTTCTCTTTACATTCTAACTTTCAGATCTGTCTATTTTCATCCAAAATTTATAATGTCATTTTATTTATAGTTGAATAAAAAAACAATGAAGTATATATAACACATTTTGTTTATTCATCAGTTTAAAGATATACTTGTTTTATACAGGTGTGAACTTCACAATCAAGTTTTTTTTGCACATTTGTGAAGAATCAATAGTTAAGGAAAGTTCTAAATAATCTTTAAAAAGATTACCTACCTGATGGGGGAAGAAACAGTCCATGGTGTATAAGACTATTCCTTGGGTAAGTTTATAAAATGGAGACAGCTGGTTCAATAGTTTGGCAAACTTTAGTCATATTTGTTATGTTGGTATATTAAAATTCTAGCAAGAAAGTTCCCCTCCACCTCAGCAATTTCTGTGAATAAGGTGAAGTCAGTTCCCTCATATCCTCGTGTTGAAATAAACTATCCTGCTATACTGATGAACTATAACAAATAATTGTTAAAAAGATTGTTACCCTGTGCCAGTCAAGGACAAGAGCTAACTTGACAGTTGAAAGCTAAGGTGTTGGCTATGTATGTGAAACATTGACAGTTAAGACAAGTCTTGAACAAACCCGTGGGAGAGTGTGAAATTTGTGAGGCATGGAGCAGTCCATAGTGGGTATGATCATTCCTTCATTTCTTGGACAGGTAAATAAGATGGAGAGTACTAATTCAGGAAGCATGCACACTTGAGCATATTTGCACATAGGCATTCTGAAAGAGAGAAAATGTGTACATTTCTGAACTCTCTCTCTCTTTCTCTGTCTCTGTCTCTGTCTCTGTCTCTCTCCCTCTCTCTCTCTCTCTCTCTCTCTCTCTCTCTCACACACACACACACACACACACGCACACACAACTTAGCTATAGATAAGTTGTGGCCATTTCTTTCAGTCTTGGATGTTGGGATAATCTCTCCTACCAAACTGTTACCAGAATCATAAGCAAAAACAAAACCTTGTGTTCTCTTAATTTTATTGATCAATTAAATGATTATTTTTTACTGGAAACATGAAGAAAAGAATGCCACATTTCCTAAGTTATTGATTTCTATGTTAGGAATGGAAAGGTCAAACTAACAAAGAGACTAACACAAATTTAGGTCTTAGTTACTGTGAATAGTGGTGTAATGTTTAATATACCAACACTAAATGTGCTCATATCTTTTTCAAAAAGACAAAATTAGGAAATATTTGCTAAGTTTTTGTATTTTCTCAGTAACTGTCTTGCAATTCCATATTTATTTCTACAAAATATTACCTATGATTGAACTTCCAAAAAACAAATAATATATGTGAAAGGCAAAGCATTTGCAAATACAATGACATCATATGCTACCAGAGATAATGGTAATTTTAGTCTATTTAGAATTAATTATGCTAACCAAAAGTAGAGTCTCTGTGTTAAGTCCTACTAAAAGGTAAAATGTAAGTTGCATAACTGCCACAGCAAAACATGGAGATATTTGTTTTTCTAACCTTATTTATTTATTCATTCATTTAGTGTGTGTATCAAAGGGCACATCACATGTGTCCCTGTGGAGGACCAAGGGTAGCTTCAGGAATCATCCTTGATTGCTTCTACCTTCTTCTTCTTGCTTTGCTCATGGATTTCCCAAGCTGGTGGATTGGAAGTACAGACTGACACCATTTCTGCCTGGCATTTTTACGTGGGACCTGGGATCTGAATTCAGGACCTTCTGCTTGTGAGACAGAGACTTAACTCCTGAACCATTTTTCCAGCCCCAAACATGAGATATTTATAAACCAGACAATCACTTGTACATTTGCATATAAAAATTCTGGCCACTATAAACTATTTGGAAGCCAGTATTCAGTTTGTCAACTTGTTGGTGTCTGCCACAATTATATGAGCTTTAAAAATGATTTATGACTCTTAATAATGTATATGATTCCCTGATTCTTTCCACTTCGGTGAAAATATGGTTATATTACATAATAATTTACTATTTTCATTGTACAGAACTTTTACTAAATATTCAAATTATGTAAATGTGGTAAGAATTGTTGTCAAGTATTATGTTTTTATGTCTCTAAAATTAATTTAAAAATAAAGGATAGTGTTAAAATTTGTAAAAATTTCAGAGTATTTTTAAGTAAATACAAATAAATCTTCTAGTGAAGTGATGATGTACAACAATGGAACAAAAGTCTGTTGAATGATATATTTCTATTTGTTGCAAAGGAAGTAATTTGAAAAGAATAATATGAATAATAAATATGTACTCCATGTTAAGTAATATGTGACAAAAGCCAGATTTTAAGCTATCAAAAGGAGTCAGGGTGTCCAACAAGAATTACATATTAAGAACTAGATAAAATGGAAGAAATGGGCTATTCTCAGAGTCACTTTCCATTTCTCAAATTTAGACTTTCCTTTCTATATTCTCAGAGCTAGTAACTTTATGTTAAACCCTTAGCATTATTTATAACTTCTTTTCTATATTTATAGCAGAAGGATCCCCATAAGTAGACTGGGATCTTTTGAGCAAAGTCTACATCAAAGTTCATGACCTAGGGGCTGGAGAGGTGGCTCAGGGGTTAAGCCTCCGCCTTGCAGGCGGAAGGTCCTGAGTTCGGATCCCAGATCCCACGTATAGACGCCAGGCGGAAGCGGGGGGACCTGCGCTTCGGGTCCTGGTAGGGCGGAGCCTGTGAATCCCGGGGCAGAAGGAGGTGGAGGCGTCCATGGTGGTTCCCGATTCGTCCGTGGTTACACACACACACATGCACGCACACACGCGCGCGCGCGCGCGCGGGCACATACACATGCACATGCGCACAGTTGAATAAATAATAATAAAAAAAAATTAAAAAAAAAAAAGTTCATGACCTTATTCATTTCTAGAAGATTAACTTTGATATTTATGCTGATATGTACACAGAATTAAATCATTACATTATGAATGCTTCTGAAAGGCCTGTTATTTTTTCTGCCCTAGTTTAAGAAAGACGAGTCCTGCGCTGTTTTCATGCCACAGATTAACCAGTTAAACAGTTCTGAATGAGGATGCTGTTTATGCTTTTGTCACAGTCTTCCTAGAGAAAAGTCTAGTCAGTTTTATAACACACATTATGGTCTGGGGGAGATGACTCAGTTAGTAAGCTTTGTGCTTTGCAAGTACCAGGACCTAAGATGATTCTCAGAACGTACTTTAAAAAATAGTAGTAAGCATTTACATGTGGCTTGCTGGTCTATAAACTTAATCTACTTTGTTAATCCTCAAACCAATGAAGGAGACACTCTCTAATAAAACAAAAGGAGAATAGAGCTCAAATAAAGACACCTGATTTTGTCCTCTGGCCTCCATTTGAATGCACACACACACACTTGCAGTTGCAAATATTTAACATATCTGTAATCTCCTCAGGATTATCCACACACATACAATCATGTTCATATAGAAATAAATAGATAAGTTTTCATGTTTTTTAAGAGTAGAACAAAGATATGAAACATCATGTTTTGCATTTTTGTAAGAAAATTTGTGAAATAGATAGCAAAGTTGTGAAATCATAATTTCCAACTGTAAGAAGCATTAAATTAGGTAATGACTAATATAAACATCAGGGAAGAAAGGAGTAAAAAAATGATGATGGATTAAAAGAGAAATGATAGATAAATAGATACAGACAATAAATATAATTTATTGAAAGATATATGATAGATAATAAATAATTGATAGAAATATAGAAGATAGTTTCATGATAAATATGTGATACATAGATACATAGATTGATAGTGGATTGAAGTTGATACAAAGAGAGGTAATTGATAATTGATAGATGTTTAACAAAAAGATGATAGATACGTGACAGATAAATAGATAGATGATAGAAAAATGATAGAAAATAGAGGGAGAAGTATATTTCAAGTTAAACACATTTAAAAGAAAGAGGAAACGATTGCATTGTATTTCCAGAAAATGAGGGGATTTTTGTTTTTTTTACACATTGTGATATAATCTTAAATAAAGTGTGATGAAACAGATTTTTTCCCTTGCCTTATTTCTCCTTATAAAAAGTGAAGTCATCAAGAAAATATTTTTCTACTGCAGAAAGTTTCTGTACATTGATTTTTAGAATGTGATTCTGATTAATCTTCATTGCCCAATCTTGTGAGTGAACCTTAGTAGACATTTTTCATAGACTGTATTTTCCCTCTGCAGTTCTAATTCAGCAGCAAAGGCCTTCTGTGTATGAAGTAGATAAAGGACCTTCACTTTTTGGGGGAATGTCTTTTTTTCTTTTTTTACAGACTGTCAATTTTATTTGTTTGCAAGCTATATCACAAAACAGGAAATCAGGAAATCTCAAGGATTTCCATTGTTTCAAACATATTATTGCTAATAACTTGACTGATTTTTCCATGGATAATTTTCATTCACCTTGAGACAAGGTTTTAAGCCTATTGGATATTTTGAAATGTTCTAAAAATGCCTAGCTATATTTTCCCAGAAAATATTTATAACCAGTATTCAGTATTTATGGTAGTCATGGAAAACTAGTCAACCAAACTCTGAGCACATTTTCTTAAATCAAGATAATTCCTTGGTTCATGAACCAAACAGTAGATATCATGCGACCAGGCTTGAAAGCAAACTTAACCTCAAGGTACATTTCCCACAGTGATATTGGAAATTGAGTTATATTGTGGATGAAAGATACTGTTTTGAATCTTTTTGGAGCAGTAGGTCTCAAGCTGAGCTTAAAATATCTAGTGAAAACGGATGTTGCTGTTATTGGATTTTTGTCATCCCATTTATAAGGTGTAGTAGAGTACCTTTAGTGTAGTTCTTTAGGTACTAGGCCTTTGCTGCTGATAAATGAACTTTTGCTGAACTATAAAATCATATCTACATTGGCTTTTTGTAATAGTCTCCCTTCATGTTGAAACTGGAATATAAGCACTGAACTATGAATTTCTACTCCGTTGTCTTCTTACAATATCAGACTATTTTGCTTACACTGAAAATCTGTTCTTCAATGTATTCACCTTCACTGATCTCAGATAAATCTTCTGACTTGTTTGCTGCAGATTGTGAGTCAACCCATGCTGCCTCATCTTGAACTTTTCTGTTTGGAAGACTGTTTCTTTCTTTAAGTCCATTAGTCAGCCTCTGCTAGATTCTGACTTTCATCTACAGCTTCTTTACCTCTTAGCTTGCATTAATTGTAAGCAGTTCAGGGCTGATCCTAGACTATCTTTTGGTATAAAGAATGCTGTGGCTACTTGTATCCATTCTGTTTAGACTACTAAAACTCTTTTCATATGAACATGTACCACTGATCTCTTCACTGAATAAGTGCTCTTAGTTTCCTTCACATTCATACTTTGGCTGTTTGGTACAAGGCAACTAGTTTTCATTTTGCTTTCTTGCCAAATTTAATCACTTTATCATTTGATTTAACAGAAATAATTAGCAATCATTTGAAGTATTCTAGGATCTTAAAAAGTTGAAAATTTTCTGATGATTAGAAGGGACTTGTATCAAAATAAACATTTTATGCGGTACAAAATGACTATTTTATAAGCATAAAAAGTATTAATAACATTTGATATTACAAATAATGTTGTAAGAACAGATATACAAGTGTAAAAGTACACTGTCATGGTTTGAAATGTGTTTCCCACAGATTCATGTGTTTGGGAAGATCATAGCCCATTTAGGAGGTAGAGTCTTGCAGAGAAAGACAGTCACAGGGGGTGGACCTTGAGGTGGATTAACTTCACCCTATTTCTGGCAGAGATCTGTTCTTGCAGTTGTCATTTTTGAAGCTCTCAGCCTCCATGAAAGACATGATTTATACTGTCTCCAGCTTCTGCTGCCAGCCGCACATTTTCTGCCATGAAAGATTGTATCTCCTCTTTGAAACCTTAAGCTAGATAAATCTTCCCTTTCACCCTTAAGTGCTTAACTCTCACAGCAACAAAAAGCGTAACCAGTATAGAAATTGGTACCAGTAGTGCTCTGAGATTAAAATCATCTGGTACCACAACTTGAATTGCTTTGAAGCTGAGACGAATTGGTACCAGTGAAGTGAAGTTTTGCTGTGTGAGACTGAGAAAAAAATGAAGTTGCTGTTTGTGAAGCTGAGAGAAGTTTGCACCCAGCAATATGGCCATTTGCTATGATATGGCTAATATGCCTTTGAAACTTTTTGTTGGGAGAAATATGGAGACCTTTGGGATGTTCCATTGAGGAAGTCTTTTTGTCTTGTGAAATTTGTGAGAGTTTGGAAGAGACTGATGTTGTTAAAGATACAGGCAGTGGAAGTCCAGCTTGAGATGGTCCAGAGAAGGACAGAGATTATGTTGGAAACTGGACAGGGGGCAAATGGAGCAATTCATTGGTAGAGAGTTTGATTAAGTTTTGCCCTCATCATGTATGCTTCTCTGAATTTAAATTTCAGTGCTTGGTGGAGGAAATTTCAAGACAATATAGCTTTAACAATGTGATATGAGTATATTTAGTGCTCTTGTTCAGAGTTATGAAAAAAAGCAAGGAATTAGGCAAAAGAAACAAAAATTATGATGTCTGATGAAGGAAAATGCAGTGGCAAATTTGAGGAGTTGAACCAGAAAGAAGTATAAAGCAAAATGGCAGATATTATAGAAAAGATTATCTCAATTAGTTAATCAAAGCCTACTCTTCATTTGAATAACAGGAGAGGCCCTATTCTGAGACCAAGATGATCCTCAGGAAGGCTCCCATGCATGAGAATGCAAATTCTTTTAGAAAGGAGTAGCTAAAGTGTGTAATTCTGAAAGAAAGTTTTATTTCTCTTCTTAAGCAACTGCCTAAGAGAGATTTTACATAGACAAAATATAGAAGCAGAACCTGCTGTGCGTCAAAGGGGTCAGTCTCCAACTTAAGGATGTAGAAGAACTTAATAAATCATTCATGTGGTGCTGGCTTTGGAGACATCAAACATGTAAAAGAGATGAGGTCCTAGAAAACTCCTCCAAAGAGTCAAAGAATGACTGAAGCCAGGCAACATGTGGCAGGAAGCCTGAGTTTTGAGGCCCAAAAAAGGCAGTTTGTGCTCTAGAATTAAAGCTTAGCTTACCAGTAAGAAATAAATATGTTAGAGATATCAGAGCTAGTTTGGGATATCTTTTAAGGACAATTGTATGCCCTGGGAGTTGCCAGCCCAAGAGAGTGATGTGTTATACAGGTAGCTTTGCTGGAAGAGTTGAATAAAAGCTCACTGGAACTGAAATTATTCTAGTAAGAAGTTCATCTATTGGACATTGAGCTTCAGGATTTGGAGTTCATCCTGCTGTTTCTTGGTATTGTTATATACTGATATTTTCTGGATATTTTGCCATTCCTCCCTTTTGGAATGGGAATGTTTATTCTGTGACATTGTATATTGGAAGTATGCAACTTGTCTTTTGATTTTACAGAAAACTTTGGACTTTTGGACTGTGTTGGGGTTATTATTGTAGTCTATGGAACTTCTAAAGTTGGACTGAGAATGGTTTGCATAATGAGATGGCAATGTGCCTATGGGAGCAGGGGTAGTGTCATGATGTGTTCTATGGAAAGCTGTGTCAGAGAGGTGTTGTCCTCCACTGTCTCATATGTTTGGGAAGATCATGGCACCTTTAGGAGGTGGAGCCACGTAAGAGGATCTTAAGGTGAATTAGCTTCACCCTAATTCTGGCAGAAATCTTCTCTTGCAGTTGGGACTTCTGAAGCTCTCAGATTCTGTGAAGGACATGACTTAGCCTGTCTCCAGCTTCTGCAGCCAGCCTTGCTGCTTCCACCATGAAAGCCTATATCTTCCATCTGGAACAGTCAGTTGAATAAATATACCTTTTTCCCTTAAGTTACTTGATTTTGGGTGTTCTCTCATAACAATATAAAGAATATCTGGTACGCACGGTTGATGGTATATGTTTAGATATAGGTACTACTACCTTCTTGAAATGAAATAAATGCACATATCTTACAGATACTGCAAAGATACATTTAACTAGAACATTATACATAGAAACAATCACCACTGAATAAATTATGCTCCAGAAAGGTTGAAAAATAAAAATTATATATAAATATTGATGTAAAAACAATATATATGTAATAACAATATATATACCAGAGTGTATTATCTGAATTACTTTATAAATGGAAGTCATTCCTATATCATTAATTAATATAATGTGGTGGTGTTTGTGTGTGTGTGTGTCTCAGAGTGAACTGTATGTCTGTGGAGGAGCAAGGGTGACTTCAGGAATCATGCTTGATTGTTCCTACCTCATTTTTGCTCTGCTCTGAGATTTCTCAGGCTCTGCCCAACAAGACCGAAGTTGGGGTCACCACCATTTTTGCCTGATATTTTTATGTGGGACCTGGGATCTGAATTCAGATATTTCTGCTTGCAAAGCAGAGTCTGAACACTTGAGCCACCTCTTCAACCCCTATAATGTGACATTTTAATTATGTTTTGTGTTTTTAGTTTTTTGTCTTTACAGGTAAAATTTGGATCATTATCCATGTTATAAGCTTAGAAATGTATTTAGACAATGTCATTGTTTGAAATGTGTCCCCCACAGTCTCATGTGTTTAGGAAGTTGATAGCAACTTTGAGAGGTGGAGACTTGTGGAGAAAAATGGTCACAAGGAACTCGAGGTAGATTAGTCCCATTCTACCTCCAGAAGAATGATGACTTTGCAGTAATCAATCTGGTAACTCTCAGCCTCTGGACAGGTGTGATGCATCCTGTTTCCAGCTTTGGCCAGCCAGCCATGCTGCCTCCACCATGAAAGAGTGTATCTCCCCTCTGGAACCATAAGCAGAATAAATCTCCCTTTTTCCCTTAAGTTGCTTGACATTGGATGCTCTCTTCACAGCAATAGTCAAGAGTAACTGTTATAAAAATTGGTATTGTGTAGTGGGTTATTGCTGTGTGATTAAAATCATCTGGTAACACAATGTGGAGCTGTTTGTAAAGCTGAGAGAAGTTGGTATCTAACAGTATGGCCAATGCTATGATGTGGCTAGTGTGCCTTTGGAACTGTTTGCTGGTATTTTTATGTATTGATATTTTCTGAATATTCTGCCATTCCTCTTCTTTGGAATGGGAATGTTTATTCTGTGCTATTGTATATTAGAAGTTTGAAACTTGTCTTTTGATTTTACAGAAGACTTTGGAATTTTGGACTGTGTTGGGGCTACTATTGTAGACTATGGGACTTCTAAAGTTGGAATCTTTGGAACTTCGTGCTGGGAAAATCTTTGTGTCTTAGTGATTGGATTAAATGTGCCTTTCTCATGAGAGCTCTGAAGAGATCAATGCTATGAGAGATGTAGGCAGTGATGGCCCAGAGAGGTAAAGAGAGACTGTGTTTGGAACTGGGCAAGTGACAAATGGAGCCATGTGTTGGGGGAGAGTTTAGTGAAGTTTTGCCCTCATCCTGAAAGCCTGCTTGAAGTTAAACTGGAATGCTTAGTAGAGGAAATTTCAAAGCAATGTAGCCTTGGCAATGTGATATGGCTACTTTTTAGTTGTCTTCAGAGTTATAAAAAAAGAACAAGGAATCAAACAGAAAAAAGCAGTAACTATAAGATCTGATGACAAAAAATGCAGTGGCAAACTTGAAGAGTGAACTAGGAAGAAGCAGAGAACAAAATGGATTTCAAAGAGATTAACTCCATTAGTAAATCAAAGCCTGCTCTCAATTTGGAAAATAGGAGAGGCTCTACCTTGAGGGCAAAATTCTCAGAGAAGGCTCCCACCCATAAGAATGCAAATCCTTTTGGAGGGGTTTGGAAGGATTCCAGGTGTGAAAGACCTTTTCCCATGGTCAGCACAGAGAAGTTGAATCAGCTATGACTCAAGGGGGCCAGTCTTGGCAAAGTTGTCCATTTGGTTCTGGTTTGGAGGCATCAGTGATGCAAGAAGAAGACTGTGGATCACTCCTCCAAGCTTTCAGAAAATGATGGAATTCAGGCAGCATGTGGCAAAAGGTCTGCAGTTTAGAGGTTCAAGAAGGACAGTTTGTGCTATGTAGTTAAAGCCTGGTTTGCCATTTGAGAAGTAAAAATGTTAGAGATGCCAGAGGCAATATGGGACATCTGCCAAGGAGAGAAATATACCCTGAAAGAAGTTAGCCCAAGAGAGTGATGTGTTCTATGGAAAGCTGTGTCAGAGAAGCCGTACTAAAGCCCTTTGGAACTAAGATGATTTCAATGAGAGGCTTACCTGTTGAACTTGGAGCTACAGGATTTGGAGTCTGTCCAGCTAGTTTTAGGTCTTTTTATGGACAAATCTTTCCTGGATATGTTCCCATTCCTTCCTTTTTGAATAGGAATGTTTATTCTGTGCCATTTTATGTTGGAAGTATGTAACTTGTCTTCGATTTTACAGATAACTTTGGACTTCGGGCTTTTGAAATATGTTGAGACTATTGATGTAGACTATGAAGACTTTAAAAGCTGGATTCAGTATGGTTTGCACGATGAGATGGCATTGAGCCTGTAAGGGCCAGGGGTGGAATGTCATGGTTTGAAATGTGTCCCCCGCAGTCTAATGTCATGGCACCTTTGAGAGATGGATCCTTGCTGGAGGAAGGTAGTCACAAAGGATGGGTTTTGAAATATATTAGTCCTACCCTTCTCCAGGAGAAGTCTGCCATTGTAGTAATCAGTCTGGTAGCTCTCAGCCTCTGGGATAGGTGTAATGTAGCCCGTCTCCAGCTTTGGCCAGCCACCCATGCTGCCACCACCATGAAAGACTGTATCCCTCTCTGGAACCCTAAGGAGAATAAATCTCCCTTTATCCCTTAAGTTTATTGACTTTGAGTGTTCTCTCATAACAACATTTAAAAGTACCATTACAGACAGGTATTTATTTTTCTGGTGTTTCTTATTGTGAACATGCTTTGGTTAATATTCATTTATATAGATTCTGTTCACATGTATAATTGACAGATTTTTATGTAATAGAAACATATATTCTCATATTTAAGGTCATATATACATCAATTTTTATTCAAAAATACTATTTTAAATCTCTATAACACAATAATTTATAGATATCAGTATTTTATATGAATTCTGTATATTATTCTTCTTTGTTAAAATATGTGTTTACATTTTTCCAAATAGTTTTCACTAATCAATATATTCACACAAAAGTGTTTGTTGCTTAAATAGGAAAAACAAAAATATTCTCATAGAAGTGTGATAATGCAATAAAGAATCAGGAATGATTTAATTGAATATGATCCATTACCTATCAGGCAATCAATTTACAGTTTTGGGTACCTTACCTTATCATGGATATTTTTCAGTTTTTTTTCAGTAGCTATGATTAATACAGACCCAAACAATTTAGGGAAATGAAAGATTTTTATTTTACTTTACAGTTATCTAGGTTACAGTCATTCCATTATGATTTCAGAAGTTATCAGAAGACTCTGTGGGAACTGACCATACCATATGCACAGGTAGAACTGAGAGAGGGAAAACTTTTTAGTTTGATAATTTGCTAAAATCAAACAACTCTATCTTAAATATTATGGGCTTGGTTTTTATAAATCAATTACATAACTTCCTATAGGATTATGCTGAGGTTTCTTTAATCAGTTGAATCTTCCAAGGTATGCTTAAAAGTTCAGTTCTTCATTATCAAGTTAACATTTAATACTAGCCTCCACAGTTATGCTTTGTCCCTTATTTTCAAGTTCTTTATTCTTTCCTTTATAGAAGCATTATAACAATGAAGTTACAAAACCAATCCACTACACAATTAGAACCATGTTTTTCTTATATAAACTGAATATATAATATTCAGTTTACCTATTTAATATTCAGTTTACCTATATAATACTGCTTACCTCAAATGGCAAACTGAGTATACAATACTCAGTTTACCTATTTCTTATATATACTGAGTATATAATGCTCAGTTTACCTATTTTAAAATAAATACCACTCATGTATCCTGAGATATGTTTTTAAATATGCACGTTCACATTCAAATATTAAATTAAAATATTTTACAAAGCTGTTGCATAAATTCAGATCTGGAAACTGTAAACAACATCATTTCACATTCAATGAGGCAAAATGGGGTTTCATAAATCTTCTTAGATTTTAAGACATACTGCAAATAAATGGCTAAGACATGCTCCATGTAATCAGTTCCTCAGTTTCCCTCTTAGGACATAGTCATGTTAATTCACCATCAGATACAAATACTGTTTAACATAATTTCTTATAGAATTTGCTTATTTCATACTATGAAATAAATTACTTGTATAACAAGTTGTTTTTAACTGATCATTTTTTTCTTTTCTCCTTTTTTATTTTTCTGATATTTAATTTTGTAAAGATTTCATAATCTTTATAAATTTATAAAGATTATATATTTATAATTTATATAATTATAAAATATTTATTATAAAATTTATAAAGGTTTTATAAATTCATAGAAATTTGTTATTCTAACAAAAATAATCTCTTCCATTTCCTGGATTGATTATAATTTTACCTAAATTTCTTAGTACATGTTTTTATGGTATAAGTTTTACTTCCATTGTAGGATAACAAAGTGTTAAATTTTTGAAACAGTTAAATTATTTTTATCAATTCTCCTTAAAACTATGAAGTTTAAGAAGACTGAACTGCAATTATTTCTTTAAATTACTTAATTTCTTGGTGGTTGATTTTTTTTTTAGCTTCAGTGTTTTGTACAGGCTTAATCAGAAAAGTTTTATTGAATAAAAATTGCTTTTCAATAATGAAATACATTTGATGAAAGTAAGGAATTTAAGCAATTTCATTGATTTCAGGAATTGAGATGATTCCATCCTGGACAGTATGATACTTGTGGCTATGCAGCACAAATGGACAAAGCAACCCTGGAAGACAATGAAACCCAAGGTCTTGTTTTTAAACTCTAGTGAGGTAAGAGTAAGAGCAAGAATGAGGGAGACAGAGAGAGAGAAAGAGATATCCATTTAAGAGCTCAGAAAAAAATACATCATCAAAGCAAGTATTTTCGAAAGTAATTAAATTCAAATGCAGAAACAGATTGCTAATCAGCAATCCTTTCTGAGCCAAAAGTATTTTATTTAAAATCTTACTGATGGCTCAACATTGTGCTTTCCAGAATTCTTTAGAGGAACAGAACTGATAGCATGCATATGTATTACAAAAGGGATTTGTTGAAAAGACAGAGCCCTGTAGCTGCTCAGTCCAGGGCTCTGTCCATCTCAAATGTCCCCAATCTAGTTTCAGTCTAATGGATACTTGTAGGGTTACTGATCTTTAGGCCACACTGGAGGGCCAGCTGGCAGCAGGGACCACTATAGCACAGATCAGAAAGCAAATGTGGACAGGAATAAAAACAGCCCCATTTTATCTACATATTTGTTTTTGGACTAACACCACTTGAAAGTTTGTCTTCTTCAGTAATCCTTCCAGGAAAAAGTTTCTTAGATTTAATAAGAGATAGGTCTCTTAGATGACCTGAGCTCTAGTCAAGTTAACAACCAAGATTAAGTGCCATAAACTTTAGCTATGTGCATAGAAAGATTGCTAACTTCTAGTATGATGTGTGAAGGATATACTTTCTTCAGTCTGGTGTTGCTACATATAGCTTGTGAAATAAATATTACTTAATAAATATATATCACCCACAAACATTTAAAAAATAAAAAGTACAATATTAAAAAAGTGTCAATATTAAGATAAAGATAGTAAATCACATGTAAACATTAAAAAACATTGAAAGGCAGAAGATTCACTTTTGAAATTTATCTACTGACTTCCACATGCATATCATTTGTTCTCTTCCTAACTTTGTTCATCAAACAATTAATCAAAACTTAAAATGAAGATTAACCATCACATTACCATAGAACTTCTCTCTTTACCAGTTACTCCATCATGCCACTGCTTACGAGAGCATTGGTGTTAATAATATCTCAAACTCTTGTTTTTAAGACTAAGCATTCCTATGTGATGATGCATTTGTAAGTATTTAAGTTTCTGGTCATATTTATTTTCAAATGTTTCAAGCCATTATTGTCAATTAGTTATGTAAGATGACAAGTTCTGCTGCATCAATCTTAGATGAACACCATGTATGCAACTATATACACTGACCACCATCTTTTTTCATCTTCCTTCCTCCTCATCATCCTGCCCTCTCATATATAGCTTCTTCTACTTTATGTCTTTTAAAATATGTACATAATATATAAGAAAATAAGCATTATTCTTTTTCAGCCTGTCTAATTTGTTTTACATTATGAACTACATGTTTTTCCTATCATGTAGAAATGACCGAATGTGTTCTTGTTTAAGCCTGAATGATGATCCATTTTGTACAGGCACAGGATTTTTTTAAGGACTATTTCCTCTGTTTATGTATGGATGAGTTAACAGGACAAACATAACAAAAAGGCTCAGCCTTTGGAAACAGATGTGAAGAGTTATTTAGTTAAGGAAAGCCTCAAGGAATAAAAACTTGTAGGAGATTATCAAATCTATGTGGGAAGGCCATGCGTATAGTGGATAGGACCATTCCCTAGTTAAGGAGATAAGACAGAGGGAGCTGATGTACTATTTTGACATACTGAGAAGTGAGAAAGTTCATTTTTCTCTCAGCAGTTCCTGTCACATATTGTGACCAGTTCCTTTGGCTTCTGATATTGGAATGAACTCTCCTGCAATGCTAATAACCAGGAACTGTAAGATAAGAATAGAACCTTTTCCTTTAAGTTGTTTGGATAAGATATTAATATCAGCGACAGAAGCAAAACTGGAATAATGGACTTGTAAGGGATTCTACATCTCAGATATTAAGAGTTATGCCAACATATGTATGCATGTGATATTATATAAATTGAACTAAAATTGGAACAGAAGAGTTGAAAAACTATTATTTAGAAAGGTAGACAATGAGAAGAGAAAAATAATAATTCTTCTGAAAGTACATAGCAAACACAACCCTCAGATTTCATGTGCAAATCAGATTAAATAATGAGTATTGCGATCTTCTTGGTTCATATCCATATAATTGTTGTACGGTCACTGTCGTGTGGTCTTTATTTCTCCAGATTCTTACATGGAATACCATGGGGGGCAAGGATGCCCCAGAGGACTCATGGCTCCAGGCATGGAATCCATGAGGGTCAAGGAGCTGGAAAAGAACTCAGGGACTCCAGATACAGAGTGCTATGAGGTGCAGGCACTAAAGATGGCTGCCAGGATCAGCTATATTTATACACTTAGGTAAGTGGTGGGGGTGGGGGGAGAGAAGAAGAAAAAGAAAGAGAGGTAGGAGAGGAAATGGCTTTTCCTTATTGGTTAGCTCATATTGGGGCCCAACTCAGCTGATCTTGTGCCTGATCTTATGGTTGTGATTAGCTATAATGAAGATCTAATCTCATATCCTTTCATGAACAGACAGATGGGGGAAGTTGCAGAAGTGTATGTTCTTTCAAAATAATTTCATCAGTGGGGGATGATTTTCCAAAACTTTCAACCACCCAGCATGGCTACTCTAAAACCACCTCATAATAATGTTTTAAATTCCATAAAAAAAAACAACTTTTTATATGCTCATTATTTATATAACAGGTTAAGTCACTCTGAAAAGCTCTTCTTAAGAACTCTGGATTCAAAAGTAGACTACAAAAAAAGTCATTTAGCTGGGGCAAATTCATGAAAGAATCTCTTCTATGATCTTGGTGAGAATGTGAATGATACTATGGTAGAAAGTAGTAGGAACATTTATTAATAATTAAAAATAGAAATTTTACATGACCCATTCATCCCATGACTAGATACATGTCAAAGGAAAACAAAATCATTTGGAAGCCTGAGGCATAAGAAATGTAAATGTGACTATACTTTGGCAGCATAGCAAGTTCCAAGCCATCCTGTTCTCCATAGCAAGAGTCTATATCTCCATCCTACAAAAAAATAAGTAAATCAAGAAAGAAAGAATGAAAGAAAAGACAACAAAGGAATCTGTATCACTGTGTTCATTGTAGCAAGGGGCAAGAGTAGAATTAATATAACTTTATATAATTGAGGGCCAAATAAAGGAAACCAATCACCTCTTGCAAGTGGCCCTGTGACATCTACATGAATACAATGACAGGAGCTGACAAACAGACACACACACAAGTACAATATATAAATAAGTAACTGATTAAATAACCAAATAAAAATTTATTTTAAAAAGGGAAGAAACTCTAGTAATACATTATAATATCTGTTTAAATTAACTTGAAAATTGCTAAGACTTTTATTTTCTCATGTGTTATATACTTGATTGTGTGCACCTATCTGTGCACATGTGTGCACAAGTGCTCATGTCCATGTGGCTGGCAGAGGCAGGCACTGAGTATCTTCCTCAATTATTTTTGCATGAGGTCAGTAGAAAAACAGGTCTTCATGCGTCATCAGCTAGCATGTTAATGATGAAGTCAGCTCTCCAATCGCTTTTTCTTCTCGTTTCCCAGCTTTCCCTTATCATAGAAAAAAATATACAAAGATTTCTATTCCTGATTTCCAAAGGAAACTAAAATTAAAATGATATTTTTTTAGAAAACTTCTGTTAAGCCCAAACTCCTCTCTGGAATTGAGTGAATCCATAAATGCTAACTAGTTTATTGCCCAGGTGAGTATGGGCAAAGGAACCTGAAAATTTTCATGTATGCATAGAGATTCCTTGTCTCATTTCCTGGATGTGAGGGAGAAAGGATTCCTTGAATACTTGTGAAACTGAGAATACAGAAAGAATTTAGTTTTCAAAGGGAAGTGATTTCAGCATTAGGCTTTCCAGGTATTTACTGAGTTCAAAACAAAGATCAGAACATGCAAGAGAGAAAACTCTCAAGTTAATTTTTGCAGCAATGGCTCTTGTGTAACTTGAGTATGCCCTTTAACTAAGTGTTATTTTAATCCATGTAAATTCCCTCAAAGTACCATGCCATTTCTAGAATACTGTTGAGACCACATATTGCAGATGCCTTTTTTCTGTCCTATTGTTTTTCTGTTCCTGAAGTGAGTAGCAAGGTATTTAAGCTTTAAGCTATGTTGTAGTTTAGCACAAACATCCACCCACCCACTTTGTGACTTTTGTGAGGTAGATGGTCTGCATTGTTACCAATGTGACTGCTATAAGTTCTTAATTTTTTATTAGTCTGGAGTTTGAAAACTATATTGGAAACGAGCTTATATGTTGTCTAAAAAAATGCAGAATCCTTTGGTTTGATGATTAAAGAATTAGAAAGAAGATACCTGACCTGCTTGCTAGAGTTGAATACATTCCAGTCTCTTTCTTGTAGTTCTTGTTTCAGGACTTCTGCTAGTAGTCAAAACAAAACATATAGCAGTGCTAACGTTGTAATTTTATTTAAAGCAAGCAATGGAACCACCCTAAACATACGTTTCAAATAGAAAGCTATGTAGAATTTTAATTTAAGAAAATGCTGTGAAATGATAAAAAAAAGTTGTGGAATAGACTCATTTATTTTGGAAGTTTATTATTGTGACCCTTATAAAGTTACTTAAATTATGTTTTCAGATCAATAAAGAATAATAATATATATCATGAAAATCATTGAAAGGATTCATGATTTAGAAGAAAAGAAATTCCAGAAAAGTGATAAATAATGCCTGTTTAGAAATTACCTTTGGAAAGTACAGAAAACAGTGTTTATCTAACATTGGCTTTCATGCATAAGTGTTTTGCTATACCATTATTTAAATCATCAACATTACAACTCATAAATTTTATAAATAATTGAAATTAATGTTAGTTTTATCATAACATTTCTTTTAAAACCATGTTTAAAATACTTTAAAAGATCAGGAAACCAAATAGATGAAGAGAAATGAGAAATGAGAGAGGGAAAGGGAGAAAGCGAGGAAGAGAAAAAGGAAATAGAAAGGGAGAGAATCAGAAAGAATTAAGCCAGAACATCCTCCTCATTAGTGGCAGAATAAGACAATTTACTACTTGAAAGGATTTCCTTAAGGGAAGTCTTGCATGAAACAAACATGTATAATTGGAATTGCCAGAATCAATGCCAGAAGATGTAACAGTGGCGATCTTGACAGACCCAGAAGTGCAGAGCTAAAGTTAAAATCCTTAGCTGCAAAATAGTGAAATGCTGCAGTAGTAAGCCATTATGCAAAGACTATGTTATTCTGAAGCAATGGAATGGGAAATTGGTACTGAGGAAAGCTCAAAGGGTCATTGCATACAATGTATTTGGATTTTGAAAACTCCATTATAGTATGGTTGTTTAAGAAAATCCAAGTAAAATACATATTTTAAAAAGGACTCTAGTCCATGGGAAAACCCAGTCTTATATGTGAATACCTAAGATAATAATATAGAAGATAAAATGATATTCTCATGCTTGAAGGGATCTGAATGGCTTACATCAAAATGAGTAATGCATACAGTTATATAAGAGCTTTAATTTTTCTCCTATTGTGACACAAAAAGTTGAGTGTTTGCTTATAAATATACTAGAGTTAAAAGTCTAGGTTAAGAGTTAAAGGAAACACAACCTGATTTCTTTTTAAACCCATCTGTTTCCTTTCCATAGTGCTTGGTACCTCTATGTCCTTCAAAACTAATCAATTCCTCCCTTCTGCTTCAGAGTTACTTTCTGATGTTATTAACTGTGAAGATGGAACCATCAGAAATGCTCATTGCAGAGGTTATCCCCTGCCCTAAGAGGAACATTTACCCCTAGATTCAGCGTGCTTTCAGCCAGAAAGTCTAGCAAAGGACTTTTGCAATTTGACCTTAAATCCTAGAACCAGAAAATCTATAGCAGCAGCTGATCAACTTGAAGCCAGAAACAGGAGTAAAAATGTCTTGAGGGGTATCAGAGGTGGCTTCCTTACCAATGTTATCTGAGCAGAGAAGACACCGGGCACAAATCAGATACCTCTTCAGAGGTGCTTCAAAGAAGAAAACAAAACACCAGTAATCTTACCAAAGATAGGGTGAAGCCCTAAGCATGCCATTTAAATGCTCCTGCACTTTATTTGTGCATTCTGGGTAGGTTCTTTCTGAGAATTCTAGAATAGGGTATGATGATGAGTGATGTAGGTCCGAGACTAACTGAGAGTTCTTGCTGATGTCACTGATCTGCTCTGCGAGCTGAATGCACAGCAGTGATACCAAACAAGCTGTGCAAGTTCATATAAGTTCTGTAGTGGATTTCTCTTTTTGCATTTTTGGGTATCAGGGTTCTCTTCTGAAATTGTTGCACGGTAAATACAAAGAATTTGTGCACTTGGAATATCTGTGAATGACTTCAGCATACACTTACACTTGATTTTACTAGTTGGGTCTCAGATATTCCCATATGCTTTAAAAGCCAGAAGTCAGATGAAATAGTAACTGGAAGCATAGTAAAGCATAGTAAATAGAATAAATAAGCAGAATGTTTTGTTTTTTTCAGAAATTCAGAATAAAAGGAAATTTAATTTTCAGTAGAAAATAAAATCATGGAGGGGCAAATAAAACAATATAAGTGAAGCATGATAAAGTATTTCTTCTGGCATTGTTTTTCTAGTTCACTTCAGACAACTATAAGAAAAGGAAGACAGCATATTTTTCAAGGCCTGATATATATAAAGTTGGTTGAATACATCTCACTGTTTTTTAAGCTTATCCTATACATAATTTCAGATAAAATATATAAGGTTGAGAAAAATTATTGCACAACAGTGTTTTGTATGTGTGTGTTCATTTAAAACATGCAAAGGATTTTTACTATTTTACAAATTATGTTCTCCTGAGTATCTACCCAAGAAGAGTATATGTTCTGAAATTATTTTTTAATTAGGAATAATCAAATTTTCAATTCTTGAATTCTATATACTTTAAGACTTATACAACTATTAATCTTGGTTTATTTCCTTTTAGTACCACAGGAATTGACAGGAAGTACTTCTTAAAAAGCCATATGATTTTTATTTTAAACAATCTTGTAAAAGCTGCTGGTCTACAAAAATTTCTCTCTTTAAAAAGTAAATCATGTAGTATTCTGAAAATAAATAATTGCATTTGCAGAACAGAAAGCACTGAATTTCTCATTTTCCCAGTGTCCATGGATGGAGTATGAGCAGGACCGCTGGCCTTGTTTTTTGTTCACAATGACCAGATATTGCTTATTCAGTAGCTACTTGCTGTTTCATGCAGAAGAGCTACAGGGATAGATATATTATTGCCAAAGTATTTGTCCTTCTGCTTACAGGCCCTCATAGCAGGGATATTCATTTTTAGTTGCCAACTGAGAACTCTCAGGGAAAGACAATAGAAGTGCAAGACTGAGTTTTCCTTACAATAGGAAAATGACTAACAATGGACCTTCCCTGTTCAGTGTTTGCCAGAGAATGACTGCCTTAAAAGTGGCCTCTACCTTTCTCTGAGTGAATATTGATGGTTAATGCTGGCTAAGAGAAGAAGAACCAGGTACTTTAGAGAAAAGGTTCATGTATGCATGGTGCATGGCTGGATGTCAGAGTACAATTTTCAGAAATCAGTTATCCCTTTCCATCATGTAAACCTCCAAAGACTGAATTCAGTACTAGCTTTAAAGAAAAGGTGCCTTACCTGGTAAGCTATCAAGCAGGACCCAAATGGGACATTTTTATTCTCTGACTATATGTGGACAACGTAATAATTATAAAAGACATAAGACACAAGAGATCAAGATGAAATATTAGAGAAAACATGAAAATATGGAAATTTGTGCATTGATGGTTAGATTCTGTCAAAGCAAAACATAGGAGAACAAAGCTATGCTTATTTATTTGATCAAAGGAGTATTTTCAACACAGGGAGTCCTAAAAATGAGTTTACAAAGCTGGTCACACTGGAGAGGTGATAATTAGAGGGAAGCTGCTCATTTTCTCTATTAATTCAGATGGTACAACATCTTCATTTGTAATTTATGAATTTCTAGTCATTTAATCTATTTTCTTTTTTCTTTTTAATTAATTAATTTTTCCACTCATACAAACTTGATAGATACCCCATTCTCCTCCCTTCCTCTACCCCTCCCTGGATTCTGTTGCTCTCTCAACTCTTTTCCCCTTCCTTTCCCCCCCTTCCTCTCTTTCTCCTGGTGCTCCCCCCACATTCCTAGAGCATCCTTTACTGTGCATAAAACTTTCCTCTGGGTCCTCCACTTCTGATTAGGTGTAAGGACTCGGTAGCATTGCCTAGAGCTCTTTTTTGTGTTTCCTTTTAGTATAGGAACACTATTGTGGCTGTTAATCCCTTGCATCTAAGGATCCTAGTGCCTGTGATCCATGCTAGCCTTTGGAGGGGTCAATGATATATTGGTAATTGTGCAAGTCATGCAAAGTCCTACTGTGATTACTTCGGCCCTAACTTGTGTGGAGTATCTTGCATATCATTGCTCCTCCCCATCTTTAGGCTCTTACAATCTTACTGCCCCCTCTTCCGCAAATTTTGCTGAGCTTTGGGATGGGGAGAGATTAGGCTGACCTGGTTCCTGGTGATTCATGTAGGGTCTCTGATGCTCTGAATTATGGTTTGTTTGTTTGTTTTTTCTTCCAGTTTTGCTGTCCCTGAACCGTCCTTGGCTCCATCCTGATAGGTATTGGATGTCACCTCCTAGCCAGAGATAAAAGGCTGTTTAAAAATAGGCTTATTATAAGAGTAGATTCAAAGGTAGATGGAATAAGAGTAGGAGACTGCAGTGAGGGGGGTTAGTTTCCCATTTGCAGGATGGTTATCTTCTATCTGCCAGACTCTTTGTCCTCCCTATCTGATGAGACCAAACCACATCAAGTAACCAGGAAGGAAAGTCGGTGAGCTTAACCAGATGTCTCATTACTTACTTGCAGTACTTGATGGTGGCCTATTTTCTCTGTTGTAACATGATCCCCTCTCTCCTTGTTTCTGGCAGGGTCCTCTTTCCTCTTCCCTCCTGTTTATATTTTTTGCAATTACTGTAGGTATTACAGAGATTTATCTTTGAGTGTGTCACTAACTGGGTTTGGTACTAGGATCCACATATTATGGAGTCCATATGGTGCGTAATTTTCTGTGTCTGGGATATTTCACTCAATATAATTTTTTCTAATTCCATCCATTTCCCAGGAAATTTCATTAATTCATCCTTTTTGATAGCTGATTCCATTGTATAAATGTACCACATTTTCCTTATTCACTCAAGTATTGGGCATTTGGGTTGATTCCATGGCTTTGCTATTGTAAACAGTGCTGCTATGAACATGGTTGTGCTTGTGCTATCAAGGTGAATTTTTGCTGTATGGGGGATTATTCCCAAAGTGGAATAGCAGTGTCATATGGCGTTTCAATCTAACTTTTTTAAGAATCACCAGACGTCTCACCAAAGTGGTTGTATAAGCCTGCATTCCCACCAGCAACATAGGAGAATTCCCTTTTTGCCATATCCTCTCCAGAATTTGGTGTTTTTTGTATTGTGGATTTTTGCCATCCTAACTGGGGTGAGATGATATCTCAGGGAGGTTTTGATTTGCATTTCCCTGATGGCTAAGGATGTGGAACATTTTTAAAGATATTGTTAGACATTTTAATTTCGTCCCTGGTAAAGTTTCTTTTGAGTTCCAAGGCCCATTTTTTAATTGGGCCATTTGTTTCCTTGGTGTTTAGTTTTCCAAGTTCTTTGTACACTCTGAATAGTTGAGCTCTATGAGATATGTGGTTAGTGAAGATTTTCTCCCATTCTGTGGGTTGCCTTTGTGCTCAAGTTACAATCTCTTTATCTGAACAGAAACTCTTTAATTTCATAAGATCCCACCTGTTCAGTGTTGGTTGTAGTAGCTGTGCTACTACATTTAATTGGCCTAGTCCAATCAGCTCAAGGGAGTTCCGTACCTTTTCAACTAAGGTTTTTATAGTCTCTGGCCTTATTTGAGGTCCTTGATCCATTTGGAATTAATTCTTGTACATGGTGACAAGTACAGATCCAATTTTAATCTTCTGCATGTGGACAACCAGTTTTGCCAGCACCATTTGTTGAAGATGCTGTTCTTTTTCCATTGGATTTTGTTGGGCCCCTTTGTCAAAGATCAAGTGGCTGTAATTGTGTGGGCTTATATCTGGGTCTTCAACCTTTATCCATTGATCTGTGTGTCTATTTTTGAGTCAGTACCAGGCTGTTTTTATAACTATGAATTTGTAATATAAAGTTTTGTGTAGTGAAAACTCCCATTTAATCTATTTTCTATCTCATTCAAACTTTTAGCTATATTTTCCGTAGTCTGATTGATGGGTAATGCGATGGCTTAGTAGTTAAAGCCTCAAGAACAGAAATAAAATACGTGAGTTCAGATCCAATCCCCCTTGAAGAAAAGCTGGAGCGTTAGTGGCAGTGGCCTGTTTCTAATTCTTATCCTAGAAGGAGACCGTGGGAATTCCTAGAGCAAACTGTTTAGATAGATTAGCTCTAAAACTGTGCTCTGTGTTTTATTAGAAACCCAAGCTCACAATAACAAAATGAAGGAAGATTGAGAATGATTCCTAATATTCCTTGGTATTCCACAGGCACAAACATAATAGTGCACTTGTGTGTATGTACAACCATACAGAAAATTACATCTACCTACATGCAAATATACATCACACAAATAAACGCATGTGCACACACACACACACAACATTTACACATACATGAAAATAAAAAATTTGATTGGCTAGAATGTAAAAAAGTCATAGTCTGAACATGCAAATACATACACTTGCATGTTTCAAGAGACCTGAGATTGTCTTGATCTGTTACAGAGTGCCTCTTTGATTGGACAGAGAAGACACATTACTTAAAGGACATTTAGTCATTTGTTTTATATAATATATAATTGAAATTAAATAAAAGAACTCATATGTGAAAGGCTTACATACAGGGTGACTTTGTTTAAATAAATTTATCTCATTTCTTGAGGAAAAGTCTAAAAGGTAATTTAAGCATCAAGAAGAATGAAAATAGTACTCAATTTAATATATTTGTATATACATGAAATCAGTGAGAGGACACATTGAACCAGCTCCTATGTTCACGTTTTGTCTTTCACTCATGGCCCCAATAGGAAGATTCTTAAAGACATTGAGTCCTACATGAAAGACATCCTTATGTTTGAAAGATCTACATGAAGGCAGTTATCAGGAAATCAGGGCACAGTGGATTAATTATAGATCAAAGACTGCACCTGGAGTTCACACTTATCCCAGCTTTCATTTGAAACTTGAGGACATGAAAAAATAAAATCACTATTTCAAGGAACGTTTCTTTCATAGATGAAAAAAGGTACAATTTTCACCTTGAAAAGACAAGAGGTAGTTTATTCAATAGCCAAATGTAAGTAGCCATGACCAGTCTTCATGTGGACATGATTTGCCCCCCCACAGATACATGTGTTTGAATTCTTAGCTGGTGATGAAGTTTCAGAAGGCTATGGTCTCCCTTTAAGAGACAGAGTCTTGCTGAAAGAAGCAAACTCACAGAGTCTGAGTCTTGGAATTAGATAGTCTGATCCTGCTTCCTGTGGGTTTCTTGCTCTCTTTGTCTCAAAATGTCAGTAGTATATAGAACACTTCTCCTGCTTATGTCTTCAGTCACAACTTTCATTATGTGATTTCTGCCATAGTAGACTATATCCTCTGTAGAACTGTAAGAGAAACAGATCTCTTTTTCTGTATTAAGTTGTGTGTATTGTCCCACAGCAACATAAAGAAAATAACTGTAACAGTGTAAGCAATATACATTCAGTTTGTCAGTAATTCCATGTGTTTGCTGTGGCAACATTTTGAGGTCTTACAATCATGGACCAAAGCAACCAAAAATCAAGTCACTTTTCAAATACAATGGCAGAAATAGCAGGTAGGTAGGTTATAGCGAAGAGGGGGAGCTCTGTTATAGGACTTAGATGCTATCTGTGCACAGTCTTAGTCATTTGGTTGCTGGAAGCTAGAGGTCTCCTAAATTAACACATTACAAATTATTTCACCTCATAGTCACAGGACTTTATGACAGATACTAACAAACTCAAGGAATGACTACTAAAATGATCACCTAAAATCAATTATAATTATTCTCTGAACCTGCGCATTCTCTGAAGAAATTGTTATTTTAATTAGTCTATTATGAAATTAACTTTTTGCCCAGTTCACTTGTTTTCAGAAGTCTATGGTCCACTTTTATACAGCTTTCCAGAGCTTTTTCTAGCTCCACCTCAAAAGACTGTGTGCTTAGGAGTGAAACCTGTCTTCATTTTGCAGGGTTATAATGAATCTCTTTTAATTAAAAATTCGAAGAAATTGGAGGATGTTTTCATTTCATGATTTGTCTGTCTCTTCCCTGGTTGGAGAATTTTCTTCCTTTCCCTTGGTTACACTTCTTTGTCATATTGCAATTTAGGGTAACCTCCTTATTGTTTAATTCTCAGTTTCTCAAAGCAGTAAGCATTTCACTATTTGCTGAATGATGTGGCTGTTGTCTGCTAATTTTCTTTCTTTGAGGCAATGGCTGAAAATGGACATATTCCTTTTGTACTGTATCTGGGTTCATCTGGTTGTCAACACAAGATACTAGGTCAGCCCCTTATAATTATGAGTCACCCTCTGCATTCTCCATATCCAGATACATTCCTTGGTAAATTTACTATTGTTTTTTTCTTTTTAGTTCTTTCAACACACTTTTTCATGCCCTGTTCCATTGTGAGCCACAAAGTTGTAGCACTTTCCATCTTCTCACTGTTTGAGGAAATTGCTCTTAAAATTTCTCTAAATTATCATCTCAAAATTATGTTCCCATTATTTCTCATTGTTAAAAACTAATTTTACTGATGTGTTCACTGTCTGACTATCATGTGCATGATAAACACTGACTCTAATATTACCTGCTTCCAAGTTTACAGAATCAGAGTAAGTCCCAAAACAAATAGTAAGGTCTTGTGTTATCTGGAAGTTAAATGCAGTATGCAACTCCATCCTCTGCATCAAATGTTAAACCCAAACATAACCTATCTTTTCTGTTTTCCTAAATTTATACAAGAACATTTTTACTGTCTTCCAACTAATACTTTGTTTCAAAGAGTTTATTCCCAATATTATGCCAAACAGATCTTTTTGCAAAGCCAGATTGACTCACTGTGTGCAAAAACCTTTGGTATCCTTCTGCACCACTAAGAATTAAACACAGAATTTTTGGTCTCCAGGGTTACCTCTATGAACTCTTTGTTTCCTAGTTCCCACACTCAGTCAACCACATCAGCTACAATTAACTTAAACATTCTTCATTTCTCCCAAGCCATTTTTTTTCTTTGTCAAAAGCTTTCTCAAAGAGTGGAATGTTGCCATATTTTTATTGCTTTAGAATTTTCATTATTATAGGATATTTATATAACTGTTGAGTTAAATTTTTCTTAACATGATGCATCTGTTTTGGAATTATTTGAAAAAATTAAAAATTGTGTAAACTCCAGGTGAATCCACATGGACTTTTGACCTTTAGCTTGTCAGTTGACATGTAACTGGTCTAGTAAAATTAATTTAAAAAATTATTAGAAAAATGAATTAAAGTGGGTTAACCTGTTTCATAAGAAGAGAAATAATATCCACTCCATAAGTAGAAACCAAATTTTTGTTTTACCCATTGTAGCAATAATTCTAGTCAGTCATTTTATCTAAAATACTAATTACTCTTACATGTATTAATTTAGCTGATTCATTTATTCTTTCCACACAGAGAAAATCAACATTGATAGATTATCATAACTATTTAGCAACTTTTTTGTTACCATTCACAAATAAAACATTTATTTTCCACCTTTTGTATAGTTGAGAAGTAAATTGGGAATGCACATGTTTTGTTGGGAACTTTTAATTCTTTTAAAAAGAATGTTATTTTTTAACATTATAATTGAAAACCATTGTTCATTGCAAAAATCAAATACTTTTAACTACTCTTCACCAGGTTTCCAATGTTACTGCATTTAAAAGAACAACTACTTAAAATACTAGGAAAATGATCTCATTGGATAGTTACTATGTATTAATTAAAAATTTAATCAAGAAGGAAATATCTTTATTTGAGTTGCCATGAGGAGAGGTTTTTAAAAATATATTTTTGTAGTTGGAAAAATGCTGATTAAGGAATTTGTTTTTCCAAAATTAATTTGTTCTCTACAGCTCATGTAAATTAACAAAATATGGTACCATTCGCCTTATGATCCCAGCATCGGGATGGGAGAAACAGGCAGATACCAAGTCTCACTAGTTAATCAGCCTAGCCTGAATGTAAAGCTCCAGAACATTCAAGGCCTTGTCTTGAATGCATATATACTATTATACATGTCTCAAATACATATAAAAACACTGTACATTTATCAAATACAAGAATACAAAAGTATGCAAATATATGTGTGTGTATGTATATGTGTGTGTGTGTGTGGTGTGAGTGTGTATATGTGTGTGTAATTATACATGTTAGAGCAAGGATTTTTGAAATAATCATTGCTTTCAACATTTATTTGTTCTTTTTCTCAATGGCTAATGAGGATTTTCAGAGAAAATAAGAAAAATTCTACTGCAGCACACATATCTAAGTAACTAAGGAAAATGCATTCTATTCATAAAATGTTTATACTTTTTATGACCTTTCACATGATATCTAGAACTGTGTCTTGTCATAGTAACCTGTCCACATTGTAACTCATTATTCAACAGATACACAATCTTCCCTATTAAAAAGATGCTCTCTTAATTTAGCCATTTCTGAATTTTCTATGAAAGCAACTGTATACAAGCTTTATGTAAAAATTCTATTCTATTCTTGGCCTTATAGGTATAGAATAAGCATTAGGAAGAAAGTTCAACATGGATTTTAATTTATTATTTATGCCACTGTGTCATCTTGTCTTGTAAAAGGCTTTGACCATTTTCATTGTCAAGATCAGTGCACTTTCCTGCCTTTATGTTATTGCATATTTTTCTAAGTTCATCACAGCCACATTTTTCTTCATTATTCTGTTCATTCTGTATTAATTGTCTTTAAAGAAGTAATCACCAATTCTTAAAACATAATTATGTTGTATGTATTATTGTATGTATCATAAAAAGTGATACATAGCTATCTTATGGATATATGAAAAGACATATAGAAGCTAATTATTTTATAAACCTACATTTAATAAAATATTAAAAATATTTGCATTAGGGTATCTTACATGGAGGATACTATTCCTCCCAGAAATTTCAGGTTATAAACTAACATTTTCAGGTATCTCCCTGTGAGTGGTTTGTCAGGAATTGCTTCATCACCTAAAATAGCATAGACTATTACCACTGCTCTTGCTTGTCCACCAGAAGCTGATGGTAAGATTAACTTGTTGAAGTAGTCACACATTTTGGTTGGTCACAGAGTACAGAGAAATCAAGCTAAAACTGACTAGACACTTCTCATTTCCTGAATAATTTCAGAGTGGCAGAAGATGTTTTTCAGGGTGATGGGGAAGAATAATCACGAACAATCAAATCGAGCTTTAAACCCTCTGAGTGGCAGTATTGACTTGGCAAGAAAGATGGGCCTCATAAGCGCAGTCGTGGTATGAATGTTATGGGGATAAACAACCACTCTCTCATTGTATTTAGAGCCTACTCCAAGGAAAGGGACTCAACTTGCAACTGTAGAGTACTCCAATCATCTGTGACTAGAGTAGTCATAAACCCTAAAGGAAATCCAGTGGTACTATTGGTCTGCTATGTGGATGTGGGTTTAAACTGTTTTCTAGTTCCTAGTTTATCACATTTTCAATTTTTATGTCTCATATACATAAATATTTAAAAGGATTTATCATCAGTCATATACATCAAACTTTTTTGGGTTTATGCGTGATTGAAAAATTTTCTAGAGTAGTTATTAGGGAGAGTTGATTAGAACAAAATTGTAAATACTCTATATTCAAAAATTTTATCCCATGTGTCTATGTTTAAAAATCATCTTTGGTAGAAATAAATATTTAGAGATTTGCAATTTGTAAGGAATTCTCTAGTAGTATGAAATTATTGAAAGCTTAGCTGCAATTAAATGTAACTTTTTCTAAAAATGCATAATTTAAATAAAAGAAACAAGATCATAAAAAATATGGGCTGGAGAGATAGCTTAGTGGTTAAGACTCTGTCTTATATGCAGAAGGTCCTGAGTTCAGACCCCAGGTCTCACATAAAAATGCCAATCCTGTTGCGCAGAGCCTAGGAAATCCCAGACCAAAGCAAGAAGGAGGTAGAAGCAATCCAGGATTATTCCCAAAGTCACAGGGACACATGTGCCCTCTGATGCATACACACATACACACACACACACAAACACACACACACACATACACACACACATGTGCACTGAATGAATAAAGTTAAAAAATGCTTTAGACTAAGTAGGCTACCCTACTATCAAGCAACCTGTTCATTTATGCATTTTGATCGTTCAACATTTCAAAAGTTTGCTTTCAGATATTACATTTGTAATTCAATGTATGAAATTTGAGACAACTTGAAAACACACTATATTTCCAGAGAAATAACTTAGAAAGAAAAATTGCAAATCAAAAAGCGGTTTTTTTCACTATCACATTTAGAGCAGGGTGAAGATAAAATAAGTGAAGTCTCTGAGTTAGATCTTCAAAATAAAAAAAAAACCTCTTAAAAAGCTATTTATGGCTAAGCCAGGAAACAGGAAGACATAAAGAGGAAAGGACCACTACAATTGGATCTAACAATCCATGAATTAGACTTTCAATGAATTAATGTTCTCTCAGTAAACCCCGTCTCATAAATGTTCTCCCATTTTAAAACATTATCAGACTTGGACTACAATATTAACTAGACCTTTATGGAATATTCCAATTCTAAAATATTGTGACAATGGTAGGGATTACTACGAATCAGTAAATGTTTTGGTGTTTCATAACCATAAATAAGTTATAACTTGGAAGATAAGAATCTATATTGAGAATGGGTTGGTGACATGGCTTAGGGCTTAACTTCTGCCTTTAAAGACCTTAAGTTTGTTCCTAGATCCCATGTCAGAACATCATCAGATGGAAATGGCAGCAGCCTGCATTTCCGGCCCTGAAAGGCAGAACTTGGGAAGCTCCAAAGTAACACAAACAGGAGGTAGCTGCAATCCAGAGTGATTCCTTAAGTCATTCTTGGGACTCTACAGGAACACATGGCACTTTTTTATACACACAGACACACACAGGCAGACACACACACATATGAAAAAATTATAAAATCTAAATCTTAAAAAAATAAATAAAGCTTTCAGGCTTTCGTGTTGCTAGATAGAGTCATTGTGCAAACTTCTAGGCAGAAGTCCAGCCCATTCAGACAACTTACTTCAGATCAAGAAAAAGAGCAAAATAAAAACATATCTATCTCTAGTTCACAGCATTTGCTTTTTGTTTTACAGTACTGTGACTGTCATTCACATGAATACATTGAGAACAAGCACAACAGAGATGACAGAGCCCAAAGCATTTCATGGTCAAATTAAATAGGAAAAGGGAGTTCTAGGAACTTTAGGGAGTTAAGAAGAGAAAGAGGAAGACTAGAAAAGCTAGCTGTTATAGTAATAAGATTGTACTATTATGAATATATAAAATTCTCAAATAAAATTCTTTTGTTAGGAAAAAAATACAATGTATAAAGAAAAAAATTGCCTGAACATAATTTTTTTAAAGAAGAAAGAAACCACATAGGAAAGTTGAAATGTAGGAATTATCTTCTCTGTCATTTCTGGAAATTAATAAAAAAAATTGAGCAAAGTGTCTTTTTTTTCTTATTCAGAAGTCTGTAAGACCTAGCTTAGAGTACCAGTTCATGGGAAACATGAGAATTGATTCTTCACTGATAAAAACAAAAAGCAAAACTGAGTAAAAATCCAAACAAACAAATAAAATGTTGCAGATCGGTAGATTAAGGTTTTGAAGCTATAACCTAAGAAAATTTATCAACTTTGAGATGAAGAGTATTTCAGTGTTTTGAAAGGAAAAGACACAATTTCCCTTGACATACCTTGCTCAGTCGGCTACAGAAACTTAGGTTAATAGACTTGTAAAGTAACATGTACTTTGCAAAAGAAAGACATAGAAATATGATTTACTTCCATAAATTAATAAAATTAGCAAATTTGTTTCAGCAGTAACATCTTCAACATTTTCATTGTTTTTCTCCATAGGTAAACATACTCTTAGGAAACATTTCATGGTGTTCTTTACATTTATTAAGTAAAACAAGGAAATTGCTATTATGGACAAAGAATCATAGGCAACTTTACTGTTAACAGAGACTGCCTCTTCCACATGGACAATTCCTGATAACACCTAGGGATGGCTTCTATGAAGTACAGGCTCAATTCATGATTTTCTGTTTTTTTTTTTAATTGACTATTTTAAGCCAGACATGCTGGTGTAACATCTTCCTAAGTATTGACATCAATGTTTGTCTTATGATCTTGCTGTAACCCTTATTTCCATGCATGATGACAATGTGCTTAAAATATAATGGATTGAAACACACAAACTACATCTGAGAACATACAAGTAAGGGGAAAAAAACAGAGGAACTTAAAAAACAATATTTGTAATCCACAATGGATAGTACATATTATTTGGATCAAGCAAATATTTTATACAGGAGCTTATGAGAAGAACAATAAACCTTGATCACAAATATTCACTATATAAATGCTTTAGAATAATACTTATCATTTACAAACATCCATTATTCTAATACTCTAATCTCTATTTTTATGATAAGGAAATATAATCTTACAATTTCTGATTTACTAGGTTAATTGAGGTTGTATAATCTAAGAGGAGAATTACAAATAAAGGCATATGAATTCAAATAGTTAAGATGAGACCTGGACTAAAAAGACACCAGAAAAAAACAGAATTAAGATAGAAAAGCGAAGGAAATGAGGAGAAAGTGGACTTTTAACAGACTGCCAAGTATCACTGAACAGATTTTCTAGATGGGAGCATGGCTTGACACTGACCCACATGTTTCTGCTAAGCCAGGAGGAGGGAAACTACATTATGTGTCCACAAACCTAGCCTTACTGAATGAGGGCAAATCTCAGAAACATCCATTCTAGACATTTCTTCCATGTCGCACTTTACTTCCGAGAACATCGCCAATAAAGGAATATTGTTTAGCCTATAGGCGGGATGTGCTTTCAGGGTGAGATTTTAGAACTGTAAGGATTACCTGAATACCAAGGCCATGTGGAGTAACAGCCGTGGCTTTTACATTTGACTAGATAAATGTAAATGTCTAGTCAAGGATTAGCAACCAAACGCAAAGGAAAGACAAATAAAGAAGATAAAGGAAAATACTCACAGTCTGATCACAATCTAGGACAATAAGGCATTACATTAAACCCAAAACAGGTAACATGAGAAGCATAAAAATAAGTGAGTTTAAAAAAACTCTATTTGTCTATAAAATGCATTATATTTGTGTTGAAAAGTTATCAGAAGTTGAAATTTTCCAATCCCCTGCTGGAATCAGCAATCAATTTGAAGAGCAAATACTGATGTTATTGTATTATTGTACATGTTGCCAATAATTTCACAACCAAACAGCTTAAGGGAACAAAAGACTTCATTGTGGTTTACTATTCTTGATTATAGTTTTTTATATAGCTTGTCAGGAGAGTTCACACAAACACCAGGGTCCAAAGGAACTAGTCATATTCATAAGATGACTGAGAGTGGGAAAATCCTTGCCAAAACAACATGTCCAAATACACCAAATATACCAAAGAATGCTAACTTGCCTAACCATCTCATTCCACCGGCCCAGAGGCTAGCTATACTCATCATGAGCTCTACAGTAACTAGAAAATCTCTTGAAAGCTGGTTTAGGGCCAAAGTCAGCCACTGAATCTTTATAAATATGCCCATAGTTAGAATCTTAATTGTGTCTAACTATGACATGTTTCAACAGATGGATGTGGGGAGAGAGGACACAAACATTTTAATCCTTGGAATAGACGTTGCAAGCCATCTGGTTGGCTGTTGATCTCTAGCATATTAGGGAATGACCCTTTCCAGAGACGGAAAGCTTTGCTTATTTGCTGACAGAAATGGTTCCATTCATGTGGAAACTCCAGAATGGAATATGATAAAAATAAAACTGAGAACATTTCAAAAGTTCTACATCTTTGCCTTGTTATTTTTGCTAACCTAGGCTGCTCAAAGGATAAGTAATTTGTTTTTTGTTTACTTAAAACTAACAGATTTTTAATTTGTGTTTTAACTAAGTATGTCTATTAGCAGGTTATTTTAATAAAAAGATAAAATGTTGGCTGTGTTAGTTGAAGAAGTCTTGGAAAACTAATTTTGAAAAATTTTGGATTTTGCAGAGACTACTATAACTCGGCACAAACTATAATGTCAGTTCAGAAGAGAAAGTTTTAGTCCTATATGTGATAAGCTTTCTCAGAAAAGCAATTTTCACCTTGCTTTAAAATGTGGCGGAAATCAAGAAATAACGTGATTATGGGTTGGGTGGGGCTTAGAAATCTTAGGGAGGACTGAACTGACACCTACCCAACATCCCGAGATTACATGGGGAGAAACAAAATTGGCACCAAGAGAAATGTGCATCACAAATAGCTGGAAGTATATACTTTTGAAGTATTTGTTCAGATCCATTAATGGGAGAGTACAGATAACCCTAGAATTGTTAAAGTTCGAAACTTAATAAGTAGCAGAGTTTGCTTAAAATAAAATTAGTGTTTTAATTATGAAAATGCTTGTATATTTTTAAAGACATGTTGAGAAAATATTAGCCAAAGGCAAATTCATCTTAGTGTAAAATATCATAAATGTGTAGTGACTAAAATCTCTATGTGTTAAAATATCATGTAAAATGTTTTAGTGATCCTGCCACTCCCTGGAGAATCACAACATGACAGACACTAAAGGTTAAGATTCTTGGAAGAGGGGCTGGAGAGGTGGCTCAGGGGTTAAGCTTCTGCCTTGCAGGCAGAAGGTCCTGAGTTCGGATCCTAAACCCCACGTATAGACGCCGGGCGCAAGCAGGGGCGGCCTGCGTTTCCATCCTGGTAGGGCGGAGCCTGTGAATCCTGGGGCGGAGGAAATGGAGGCGTCCATGGTGGTTCCCGAATTCGTCCGTGGTTCTACACACACAGACGCGCGCACACATACATACGCACACACGCACAATTGAACAAATAAAAAATAATAATAAAATTTTTAAAAAAAGAAAACTTTTCTTTGAGGACCATTCACGCAGTGGCACTTAAGTTTGATTTATATGGATCAGAATAGCATATTTTTCCCCATTCTTTTTTTTTTCTGTTCTTGTTTCATGCTGAATTTGAAGTTCTTGGATTGCCTATAGGGGCTCAGTGCCATGGCTACAGATTAGATGTTTGCTTTATACCTCACAGGAGTATTAGATGTTATAATACATTCCCCTTGTATGTTTTCTAACAATTCATTATAAATATTTATCTATTTCTTTTTAAGTATTCTATAAGACCACATAGGACCATTTGGATTTACAAAATCCAAATGTGATTGTGGGTTGGGTGGGGCTTATCACCCTATATTCTCTTTTTTTGTTTACACCAAAACAGAGATTTAACAGTGTTGACTGATATCAGAACACAGTGAATTCTCTAAACAACATTCCTGATGTCATGCAGCTTTATATATGTGAGGCCTACCTCTGTGTAAAATAACAACACCCTCAAATTTTGCATGATAGTTAACACATTACATATGTCAGTTTTACCAAAGGAATGCAGTATAATAATAACTTTTAAACATTTTATTAATATGGTGAAATAATTCCCTTTGGTGCACGTATACTTAAAAAGTGAGACCAAATCTATAGACAGGGAAATAAGTGATTACGAGGTTGTCATATGTGACCTCAATAGTATTTCACTGCTAAGACAGTCCTAGAAATCTGTGAATATATAAGATATATATAAGATATAAGGAAAACAGTATTCATGTAATCAGTAAAAATTATTTGTAACATTTTCAGAAACTCACATAGCACCACCCCTATACTTCCAGAGTCAACATTTCATATGCAGCTCAATTCTCTCTAATTAGATATTTTTTATCAAAATAGTTTCCAAATATATTAACTCTTCTTTCTTCTGTAACCTTAGACTAAACTTCACAGAAGTAGAGTTTCTATCTCAATCCTTTGATAGAATGTCTGGCAAATACTATATAGTCATTGCGTGTTTGGTATGAATAGTGGACAGGAAACCAGCTGCCTCCCAGTGTGGTGTTGCAATTCTCTTCTTTGTGTTTTGGAATATTTCTATGTGGAATTATCATAATCATAATATATCATGTCATAATATTTCTATATGGATTATTAAAAAATAAACAATGAAAATAAATTATTTCTTATGTCTTCAGCCATCTTAAATAACATTCAGAGCTTGAAAGGGTACTACATTTCTTATAGAGTTATTTGGTGTATCTCAGTTGTGAACTAAGTGTCTGGGAGCTAAAACACTCAGATTTTGTGAATGGTGTGATGCATGACATAGGTCTAATACGAAAGGTCATTGTGAAATTTTTTTGAGATAATTTAGGGGAATGCCAATGACTTCAACTTTGGTTATTTGGTACATTAGGGATATTAGAATGAACAGCATTGCACTTGAACTAAAAATGATTGCATTATAATGATGATTGTCTCTTTTTTGCTGTTGTATCTCCTTGGTCACATTGCGTTCCCTCGTTTTTTATTTATAAATAATATGAAAAATTTTAAATCTCATCTATACAATTCTTAAGCCATTAACACTTGAAGGCTCATCCCTAAATTAGAAATGTATATTACTCCATTTAAAGTTTGTAAGAAAGGGGATAGAGGAAGCATGTAAGAAACAGAAAATAGGAAGAAAACTTCAACCAATGTGAGCATGTACCAGACCTGCCCAAGACATATTCAGCCAATAATTTCACAGATGGAGGCTTGCTCAGTGGTCCTATTGCTTATTAGTGGACTAGTAATTAACAATAGACTTTTTTCAGAGGACTCATCATTGACTTCATCTACGTAAAACTGTATCCAGTCCAGCAAGATGGTAACTACGAGGCACACTTGGATTAGGAAAGACACAGTCTGATGACTAGAGACACAGAGACTGTGGGCACTTCTCTGGAAAGAAACTTTATTTTCTGAAACAGGGACAATCAAGCTCAAAAAATAATGCAATTTCATAACAATACAATGAAATGTCACCCAAATTTTATACTTTTATTGTATCACCAATGAATAAAGAAGAAAAGAAGCAAATATTTTGATGTGTCACAATCACTACATGATTTTAAGACTACAAATCTGCAATCAAATTAGATATATGCTCCCTACACACAAATTCACAAAAATATACATGCACAAGGACATGAGAAGAAAAACAGAATGGGAGAAGGAAAGAGCCTAATAGGTGAGAAAGTGAGAAGGATGAGAGTGGGAGGAATTTATGGGAGAGGGTGTGTATGTTGAAAGAGATTTTGTTTTAATAATATGTACAACGAACATAGCTATGAAAAAAGCATATTGGTCTTTACAATATTTGAGGGTAAATGAGTAGAAAACATAGGAAATTATGAGTATGATGGTAATTTTTGATATAATTTTGAAAGCACTTTCTAACAAAGAATACAAGGCGTTGAGTGTTCATTAAAATTATCTTTAATTAAGAGGAGTGATAATGCAAAGAAATGACAAGAACAGATTGAGGAATGTGCTTGTAAAATAGTTGTATGTGGAAGTATTTGGACTCCATAGCAAAGAAAGAAATGTTGTAACTGAACATTTGGGAAATAATCAACCTAATTAAAAATAGGCAATAGTTTGGAACCAAAATCTAATCAAAGAATATATAACAATGGCAAACAAGCATGTCAGGTTATTCACTATCCCAAGTAATTAGGAAATAGCAATTTAAATCTGCACTGACACTGCTACCCCCAGGAGAATCATTCAATCTTCAACGACAGAATATTTAGAAGACAGGAGGAATCAAAGGAATGCTCATTCTTTGCTGATGAATGGCACTTTACAAAAGTTTGAAATTTTTCTGGGCTTGAGAAATGGCTAGGGGGTTAAGATTCTGCCTCACAAACAGACAATCTTGAGTTTGAATTTTACAGGTCCCATGTAAAATGTCAGGCAGAAATGTCAGTGACCTAAACTTTAGACCTTGGTTGGCAAAGCCTAGGAAATCCCACAGTGAAACAAAAAAGAGGCAGAAGAAATCTAGGATGACTCCTTGGTCTTCCACAGGGACACACATTGCTCTCTGAAAGAGACACATACACACACACACACACACACACACACAATCACACACACACACACACACACACACACAATCACACATCAAAGAAAAAAAGAAAGTTTATTCATTTTCTAAAAACTAAATGTGCTCTTGCAATGCAGTCCAAAAAATGTCTTCTTAGTACTTTCTGACAGGACTTAAAAACTTATGTCTACAGAGAGAACCATACAGAAATGCTTACATTACCTTTATTCTTAACTGTAAAACCTAGAACACCCAAATTTTTCCTTGAAGAAATGAGTTGATTAGCTGAGACAAAAAGTTATAAAGTATTCAGAACAAATTTCATGATAAGCCTTAATAAATGTGGAAGAATTGAGTGCACAGGCCTAAGCAAAAGAAGCCAATCAGAGGGGGATGAACACTGGATGAGGTGGGCTGTGTGATGCTCACACATGGGCAAAAATGTTGAGAATGAAAATATCAGTGGCGAAAGGATTAGCAAGGAGAAAAGGCATAGATAGAATGCTTAAGACATTCAAACTGTGAGGTATAAAGCAAATTGTGTATGTATATTACCCACTTATCAGAACTCCCAGAATTTACAGCACTGAGTAAACCCTTAAAGCAAAGTCATTAATAAATAACACTACTTGAGATAAATCCTCCACTATAACAAATACTGAGTTAAAGGCAGAAGCTTCTAGCAGAGAAAACAGTGCTGTGAGATTATTAAAAGGCTTTCTGGGAACTGGATTCTCCTCTCTATTTCTGGATATTTTGTTTTCCTAAAATATACAAAAAAGTAATTTAAATATATGAATTTACATATTCTAAATTGTAGGCTGTTGTGTGTGCATGGGATTGCACGCATATGAGTGCAAAAGAACACTTGACTGTGTGTACATATAAAGGTCTAAGGGAAACATTTAGAATCATTAGGGATTGCTGAATCTCCTTATTGCTTTGCTCTTGGTTTCTTTAGGGCCATAATTACAAATCTCTTCTATATCTGCCCAGAAATTTTACCTTTAGGGCCATAATTACAAATCTCTTCTATATCTGCCAAGAAATTTTACCTGGGATCTGGGGATTTGAACTTAGATTCTTTTGCTTGTGAGACAAAGGCTTTAACCCCTGCGCTATCTCTTTAGTTCCAGGATATTTTTAAGTTATTAATTGTACCAAATATTACACAGATTTTAAGAAACTGATTCCCAGTGTCTTAGAAAATATTCAAGTAATAAACCACTTCCAAAACACTGAAAAACAATATATAGATACAAAACAATGAAGACTTTCAAGTTTGTGGTAGAACATCCAAATTTTATTAAGTTGACCAATGAAACAGTTGTGAAAATCAGAATAGCTCAGGAGGATTCATTTATTTAATCAAGCTTAATCTGTGTTTGAAATAAGTAAGCCACTTTTGTCAGCAGACCTGATCATTGTGAGATATTCTATTGTGTTTCAAAATGTTTAATGGGTCCATAGAAGCATACAGGTGGAAGGGTGAGTGGGAGTGGGAGGGAATGGTGAAGGGAAGGTAGGGGATAAGAAGGACGGGGAGGGAGGGAAGGTGGGATGAATACTTAATATCCTTTTAAAAATAGAAAAAATAAAAAATGACATAAAATATTTAATTTTTTTAAGGACAAGTTTCATTCTCTTTTCTCTGGACAAGCCAGATGTCTTCTTCAGCAATAGGATTCTCCACGAAAGTTTCAGACACACAAAAGTTAGGTCTCTCATTCCATTAAAGTGAAAACGAAATCCATTTGTTCTCTCTGAATTCCTCCTGGAGCCTTGGCCAGGCTGCACCATTCCTGGGTGTTGGAATATCTCTTGGCCTAGGACATTGCAATGTATTATTTGTTTACAGAGCAATGTGTAATGCCATTATAAAGTCTTTGGGGCCAAATATAAATGCTGGAAGTCTACTTCATTGCTTTCCTGTTTGAAAATATAGCTCAGTTGCCTTCAAGCTCATTAATTTTCTGGCTTCTCAATGAAATGCTGTCTCATATAATGCCTGAAAAGTAGTGAATTATTTTACCTGAGGAGATGAAGAAAAATAGTTATGCCCTATTGAACTTTTAATATAAACCAACTGCTCCTTGAAATGCTTAATGATTGCTGAGAAGACCTACAGGGAACAGCCAGACCAGCTATCTCTTAGAAGAATAAATAAAAGAGACAGGTAATTAGAAGCCTATTCAGCCCTTGGTTTCACTGCTCAGTGTGTGCACTCACTGTGGGTCGGCAGATCAGAGGACAAGAGCAAAAAGTCGAGCTGGGGGCAACCTTCTTCTGATGAAAGGCATCATTGTGTGTGTGTGTGTGTGTGTGTGTGTGTGTGTGTGTATTGCAACAAATCCTCAACGTTAGCTGGAACTCCAATACAAAGTTTATTCTGCTCAGCAACTAATCTTTAGGATGGATATGAGTTAAATTCTAGGAAATCTGTGAATTCATATCTTTAGAATGCACCTAAAAATATATGGGTATGCACCTGTGACCTCAATACTGAAGGTGGGGGACAGTGACTGAAGATATCTGGGGTTTTCTGGCCACCAACCAGCTCTGCATTTAGTGAGTGTCCAATGTCCACCTCTCCTTCTACCTGTGTGTGTTTCATTCTTACACAGTAGTGCATACACCATACACATAAACCACACATGCACATGTGAACACATATACACATGTATTCATGATCACATACATACACTATAGAAAGTTTGAATCAATATATGTGTGTTAAGCATATTATACAAATGAAAATAACAGTGACATGCTAGGGGCACATATTTGAAGATTATGCATTTGCATTTCAAACCAAATATTCACATTTTCCCAATGCCTAGTCATAACTCATATATGTTGTTCATACAGTTAAGTGGGTTTGAAAAATTCCTCTTCTCTTTGTAGTGATCACTTCAAAATCTTTTTGTTTCTCCCATGACAGACTTCAGTAGAGGAAAAACAATAATAATTTAGATTTTTTTCTCAAAAAATTTCTCAATGAAGTGTTCAACTTTATAAGTGCCATTTACCTGTTAGTCTGACTTAATGTTCTCTTTCACCCTTTCCCTAGAGTTCAGCTATGTAGATTTTATTGTTCAAATCTAGTTGTTTTAAGTAAATTTTGTTCTCCAAGATCAGTGTGGACAGAGATATAAAACAGTAAATACTTAGATCTTACTGACTATTTTAATTCACTAAGTTGGAACACAAAATACCAAGACAATACTCCTAATTCTCAGTTTTTTAGAAACAGAGTGTAGAGCAAAGTGCTCCTTGCCTCATTCCCCAGCGTTTCTGAAGACTGGTAAGAACAATAGTGGACTCAAGATAGCTACTTGACTGACTTATAGGAAGCTCTTTGAAGAAAAATAACTGCTTCTTTCTTGACCCTTTCAAAATCCCATTTTATCTATTTCTATTTGAATCATAAAGATGATCAGTATGACTGAAGCTTCAGAGTAAAACTAGAAACCTGGGATGCTTTTGTCTATAGAAACAGATCAGTAACAGTGATGTGTATAGGAGACTGTGAGGGGCAGCTTCAGGAATGCCTGGAGCTACACAGCAGCTGTGAACTCAAGACTGAAGGAATATTTGGCATGACAAAGGAGGAACCTTTATCTTTTGGTTTTATCTCTCTTGCTCTCTGCCTCTCTCTCTCTCTCTCTCTCTCTCTCTCTCTCTGTATGTGTGCACATACCAGAAGGTACTTGAGTGTGTATGCCTGTGTAAGCCCAACGATGACTTCTATAGATTTGCTCTGGGATTTCCCAGGCTCTGTCTTCCAGGGACTAAAACACCGTTTCCTCCTGGCATTGTTACTTGGGATCTGGGAATTCAAAATCAAACCTTTTTGCTGAGTGGTAGGGGGGAGGTTTTAATCACTGAACCACCACCTCAATTATAAATGCTATTTTAATCACTTCCCAGGGTTCTGAATATAATCATCTTCATATTCACAGTGCTAAGGTTTAACAAATATGAAGTCATTTATTTATGCTATTACTTTTATTGTATTTATTATATTATATATCTAAATCTTTAATATAGGCTAACTCATTGATATTGCTTTATAGTGTGATATATTGTGTAGCAATAAAATCAATGTGATGGACATTTGACTTCATAAACTTTGATCATTTTTCATATGAAGTGACTAGCATACAAGTAAGTGTATAGTAAATATGGACATGTCCATGGAACCAAAGCTGGCAAGATTTTCAGTTGTTTCCTGTATTTGATGTCATATATTTTTAACTAAATTTTAAAGAGATATAAATATAATTTTTACTCTGTAGTACAGATTAGAAATAAAATTTTAAATTAATTCATAAATTTGTTTTCCTTTCAAGTTTCGAACATTATTGACAACAAGCATGAGGATTACTTCAGATGTAATAATATAAATATAAATTTCAGAGGAAAATATATAACCCGTTATCAAAGCTCAGGATGGAAATAAGGAAATGGAAGGGAAAGGAAAGAAAGAAAACAGAAGGGAAAGAAAAAGGAAAGGAAAAGGAAAGAGAGGGGAGGGGAGAGCAGAGGAGGGGAGGTGAGAGGAGGGGAGGGGAAGGGAGGTGAGGGGAGGCGAAACAGAAAGCAGCACTGAACAGTAGATCTGAGGAGCTGATATTTTTGTTTGTCTCTCAGTCATTTTTAGTATAACTTAAAACTAAACAAAATAAGTGTCTGATAACACTTGATAAAATAATATTCTTAAAGAAAATTACAAATGAACATTAAGGGAGAGTAGAGTAGATCATTAAGAAAAAGTTGAGCATGAAAATAATCCAAAGCAGCAAAGAGTGTCCAATATCCTTAAAATATTGTAATAATATATTTCACTAATTTATAAAAGGATTACCATGGATATCGTCACTGCTATTATTGCTTCTGTAAGAGAATGTGACTAGTTCCTTAAGAACAATGAATATCAATGTACAGTTTTCTAAGTGTTAAAATAAAACTTGAGAATGTCTTGAAATGTGGTATAATTATGTCAGCTGTTTTCAGTTGCTCTTCCAACTCTACTCATAAGATGTTTGCCCGACCTTTATGACATAACTTTGTAGATTCCCCTCAGCAGAGAGCAGAGATTTTTTTTCATTCACTGGAGCTGATATATCCAGGTAAGTCATTTTATTAATGTTGCAAATTTAGTGATACTAAAATTTCTGAATACAGGTACAAATAGATTTTTTTTTTTGGTAAATGAAAGATGTAGTTTACTTGACATATGGAACTTATACTGAAGGAATTGAACAAATTAACAAAACTCAGAAGTAAAAAATATGCTTTAAAAATACATGCCCAAAGAAAAATACCCAGGAACATAAAGAATCAGTACAAGTTGACAAATAAGAGATTGAAAGTAGGGTTATAGAGGTGGGCATTACTGTGAAGAATATATTTGAGAAAATATTAAAAGAAGAGCCAAGTGTGAGTCATGTGGTTATCGGAGAAAATAGCTCCACATAGGGTAGCAGCATGTCCTACTGTCTTCAAGGAACAAGAGTTATTGAAACAGGGCTGCTGTAAGATTGGGACAGAGGTTTAAGCTTCATGATGATAATTCCAGCAGCGGTTTAACATAGATGGAAGAGGGAAGTCATCACATGCACCCAAACTAGAAATGGAGGCTAACACATGACTGAAACACGTGTTTCTGAATTTTGAAGAGGCTCACAATATAAGTATTCATATATTAAAAATACTTCAATGGATTTTGGCTTTATGATATAAATACAACCTCACTTTTCTGCATCTAAAATCCTAATTGAGATCTACAATAAATATGTGGTCTGAGGCTGTCTCCATACTCCCCAACAGCTCCTTATCATAGGTGTCCTTAATTCTACCAACAAGAAACACCAAAATGAGAGATGTGTGTGTGTGTGTTTGTGTGTGTGTGTGTGTGTGTGTGTGTGTGTGTGTGTGTGTGTGTGATATCTGTGTAATGTGGGCACTTGGTATGCCTGTGGAAGCCCAAAGAAGACCTTGGGAGACATGCTGGATTGTTCTGTATCCTTTTTGCTTTCATATATGATTTATCAGGCTGCACCTTCCAAGGACTTTGCAAGCTCCCAGACCATCTTCTATGACCTCCTACTTGGAACCACAAGAGCAAGTTAATGCTATTCTGCTGGAGGATGACCCATACATGGAAGATAGGCAAAGTAACCTTGGCAAGATCTGATTATTCTCAGATGGAAAACAACATGACATAAAACTTATAGAGATACCTAAGTATAAGAGTTAGAAAGCTTTATATTAATGCCATTAAATGTAACTAGAACTTTGCCACACGAAAGTTATAAAAATATATTAACTGCAGGTATTCTTGAGCATATTTATATGTGACTTATTTTCATAAATAAAAATTGCCTACATGCAGAAAAAGCAGCAAAAATGCAAAAAATGGAATAATGAAAAATAAAATGTTATTCTAGCAGTTCATATTCAACAAACAATTCTATGAGAATATTATAAGTGACTTCCCAATGAAACATAAGCAATAAGTGAGTAAAATAAAGTCACATTCTGTAAAGTAAACATATAGAATCCAATTTCATTTCTATATAACAGTAATAAGCATGTAGAAATGAAAGTGTGAAACACAACTACATTTAGGATTGATTCAATGTAAATTAAATACTTAGAAAATAATTAAAAGGATGCAGGAATTCTAGGTAATAAAATATAGAAATGATTAGTATATAAGGAGGTTTTGAGATTTGATATTGTCATGAAATTCAGTTTTAGTTTCCATGTAGTTTTTACAATAACAATTTTTAAGAAGTCCCAGATGCATTATACACATTCTTGAAGTACATAAGAAGTAAAGGATGCTCAGGTATCTAGAATCAATGTTTTAAAGGAACATGTGGATAGAAACTGTAGTTGGCTTATTTTTTATGGATTTAACTTGTTAAAGACAACATAGTAATGCAAAATTGTCATAGATTAAGGAAAAATAGAAAGTCAGAAGTGCACCAATGTAGTATAAATGCATTGAAAATTTTCCAAAACTGGCATATGGGTAATGTTTGGTTGAATTCTTAATTTATCAGAAGTTAAATAATCTGTAAAGAATTACAAATTTTATTATATCAAGTTTTAAAGTGTGTGGTCTTTAGGTATGTTCTTATGTGTAAATAAGATGTTAAGAGTGATAAAAATACATGCAAGCCACAAGCATAGAAGGTGGTGAATATCTTGAAGACATAAATAACTCTTAAAATAATAGTGCAGAAATGGGGAACCTGATGGCATCTGCCTGTAAGTCCAGCTTTGCAGGTTGCAATCAGCCTGTTTTGCATAGCCTGTTCAAGGCAACTGTGCTATATAACAAAATCCATTTCAAACAAATATGATAAGAAGGAGGGAAAGAAGGAAAGAAGGAAGGAGGGAAAGAAGGAAGGAGGGAAAGAAAGAAGGAGGGAAGGAAGGAAGGAAGGAAGGAAGGAAGGAAGGAAGGAAGGAAGGAAGGAAGGAAGGAAGGAAGGAAGGAAGGGAAGGAGGGAGGGAGGGAAGGAGAGAAGGAGGGAGGGAAGGAGGGAGGAAGGAAAGGGAGGAATGAAGGGAGGGAGGGAGGGAGGGAAGGAAGGAGGGTGAGAGAGAGGGAGGGAAGGCAGGGATGGAGGGAGGGAGGGAGAAAAAAAGGAAAGAATAGGAAGAAAGGATAGTTGGGAAATGAAAGGAAAGTGAAGGGAGGAATGAAATAGGGAAGGAAGAACTTTATTAATTGGAAAGTGTATAGATAAGCAAAAGCTTATGTTTCAGTCAAATAGGATGCATTGATGACAAAAAACATTAAAGATCTCTTCCATATGATGAGGCAATAGAGAAACATTCCTTCAATCACAATTGTATATTCTCATATACCTATTAAATGATGAATTTTTTTTAAAAAAAGTAATAAAATTAGATGTCAGTTATCATAAAGAATGGAATGGTGATTTTTTTAAATGGTTGACTGTGGAATTTAGAATCACCTAGGAGATTTGGGTGTCTGGCTGTGAGAGGGTTTCCAGAGAATATTAATTGAATGTACTAGCATCTCTTATCTACTGAAAACTGGACCGGATAAAAGGGGAAAAAGGAAAACAGAGAAATCACCATGCCATTTTCTGTGTCCTTTCCACCATGACGAGGACTATTTTGCTTTGTCATGTATCTTCCTGGTGATGACTTCACCCCCTGAATCCAGAACCAAAACTCACTGTCCTCATTTAAGTTGTTCTCTGGGATAATTTGATCACAGCTATTCAAAAGTAACTATTAATTCCAGTAAACAATGGATTTTCACACATTGATAGTGAGAAGATACCTTGGTAAAGCACTCTTGAAATCACCTTTGCGGTATCTCTTAAAGCTAAACCAAAATTATCTTATGTTGTGTTATAATTCTTGGTATTTTATTAGAGAAATAAATTATTCACTTGATATGTACATGTAAATAAATGTTAAACTTGTATGGAAGCTTATTTGTAGTCATCAAAAATAATAAAATAGGCTATTATCTCTCAACTGATAAATATTAGTTAAGCTGGCATACTGTGCTCATCAGTAAAAATGAAGTTCATATTAATGTTTGATACCAGTATCAATGAGAATAAGGGACTAATGATGAATACAAATCATCAACTTAAAAGGCTAAATAGACTAACATTCCATTATGGAGCGTATATGAACTCACATAATGATAAAAATGCAGATTATCTGTTGTTTAACGAATATAGAGGAGGTAGGTAACACTATGAAAGAACAGTTTGTACTTTCTTTTGGATGATTGAATAAAGCTATACTAGGATTATACAGTAGAGAAAAAATTGTACATGTGATATAGCTTTATAGTGATTCAGAAATTACTGTGAATATATATTGGTAGAATGGTGAAAGATGTTTAACAAAAACATTCTAATGTCAGTTTCTGGTTGGTGACTATACTATAATTACAAGAGGTAAACTTATTGGAGAGAAAATGGACAATAGTTAGAGAGGAATTTATAAACACTTTTTGCTTAAATTTTGTGCACTTGCTTTTATTAAATATTAAAAATATATGAGCATCCCTTGGATCTTTATAATATCTTCATTTCCAGTAAGCCAGAATTTGGCGGTATGATTTTCTGAAGGTTGTGAAAACTCTCAAAGAGTCTTCCCATGGCCTTCAGTCTTGTAGCTTTCAAACATAAAATGTGTCAGAATCAAAAATCACAATTAAATAAGTCGAACTTGTTATTCCTTTATCACCATTAGCTCTGTATTTTCCTTCTGCAATGACAAGGAAGTACTGTGTGTTGTGAAAAGTACTTAATGGGTTGATCCACAAATTTCTGTGATCAAAAACAATATGAAACTGCTTTTATCACTTAGGAGTACATTCCTGTATGCCATAGGGACAGTCTTATGGAAAGAATTGCTCTCAATATCAATTTTCTAATATTAACTCTGGGCCCTCCATTTGAAATTTTAGCTCAAAACAAATTTACTGATTCTGTTTTCATTATAAATTTTGTCATATCTTCTGAGAATTTAAAAATTTAAATTTGAAGATTATAAAGAGAGCTTTGTGAGTTTTATATTTTCCTAATAACATTTTTATGTGAATTAGAAAAAGTATTTCTCATTGGATGTAGCAGTTTGCCTGCATGGTTGCTGATATGACCATCCAATAGATTAAGGGAACAAGGAGTTTATTTTCTTAGGTTAGTTCAGTTACAGTTTGTAGTCCAGCTTAACAATAGAGCATGCACCAACACCAGGGCCAAGGGAAATGACCACACCATCACCATATAATGGCTGAGAGAGGGATGATCTTTATTTACCAAACCAGCATGACTGGCCAAGTGTATATAAGAATGCCAACTGTCTCAACCAGCTCTCTGTATTTTATTCCAGAGCCGAGTCCCACCCACCATGGGCTCGGCCCTACTCCAGCAGAGAGGGCTTAACTTAACCACTAATTCTCTACAAATGTGTCCAAAGCTCAAACCCTCAACTGTCAGGTCGACACCTGTGCCTAACTATGACACTGGATATGTTTACATTGTAAAAATTTTTTGGTCCATAGAATATATTAAGGGAATGAAGGGAAGGAGGAAAGGGGAGGTTCTGATGAACACAGCAACTGGAATCTTTCAGAGGAATCATATCTTCCATAAGTTAACTAAATAATTATCTACTCTGAAGACTAAGCTTTATTTTAAAGTAGAAATTGAAATGTTTGGATACAACATTAGCTTGAAGATTTCATTATCGCTGATGAACAATTTGGAGAGTTGAATAATTACTGAAATTATAGAAATTATATTTTACTAATTTACTAAACTTTTTAAAAAATTGTAAGGTAGCTTTTCAATGTATTCACTTTTATCTGGTGCTCTTGGGCTCAAGCAATCTCCCACTTCAGTCATCAAAGTATCTGAGAATCTAGATTTGTGGTCAATATTGGTATGCCTAGTTTGAATATTTTACCCTTCATTTTTTCATTTTCATATTTTATGAGTGTGTGTGTGCGTGTGTATGTGCAGGTATGTATTTGCATATTTTCATATGCGTGAGTACAACTGTGCATGCTAGCTTGTGTACATATGTGTATATATCAGGAATTTAATTTGGTAAGCCTTATTCCTTGAAACAGTCTCAAAAACCAGAACTCACAGCTATATTTGTTTTCACTAGCCCGTCTGCTTTGGGGGTTAGTCTTGCAGGTAGAAGACAATGTCTACTTTGCATTTACATTTCTTCTGCAGAACCAAACTCCGACACTTTTGATTATGTAACAAATGCATTAACTACTGAGTCATCACCCAATTCTAATTATCGTTCTTATGCAAGAAGTAATTTTTGATTCCTGCGAATTCAAATAAATTCAATTAAAGAAAATAGTTTAGGAAATTAAAATTTAAGAGTACTTATTTATCATAGTTTCAGTATGTCATATTTTGAGGCATTAATTCTGAAGGTAACACTGACCAGCTATATTTTCTCTCATGCTGGATTTAATTATCCATTCTGCCTGAATTTTAATTGATACCTTGCAATGACTTTCTTCATCTTAATTTTCAGTTCAAACCACAAATAACAACCTTCTTTTACTGTGGTTTTTGTGAAATTCCATATACTCAGGAAGATATAAACTCTATCTACGTGAGGATTTTCAGTTTACAGATAGACTATACATGGAAATTTCAGCTAACATGGTTTCTTTTTCTCCATAGTTCTTGCATTAAGGGAATGAAGGGTTTTCTTTTTTGAAGTTTTATACATGAAGATGTGTTTTTTGTTGCCTATTGAAATTTCACATACCACTAGTCTAGAATAAAAGCTAATTTGTTTCTAATTATGCAAATTCCTTTCTTTCTGTATCCTGTAGCTTTGATGAACAGGTATAGACAGTTGTAGCACAAAGCAGTACTTTTTTTAATTGAACAGATGTTGTGATTGCAAAACTTGCTGTTACTAAAATGTTTAGTAAAAACATGGAATATGCAAATACAGCCTACCGCAGAGAGCATTAAAAACTACCATACCTATGCTTACCAAACTGCTGATAAACAGAAGATATGGTTAGTTTGTTTTAATATATCCCTGTGTATATGCCTAAATATGTATTTATATGTGCATAAATTTCAAAGAATAATAAGGTAATAATAAATCTAATGACAAGGAGTAGTCAAGCTGTACAGGAAGCATTATTATAAACACTAAAAAGAGCGATGTTATATGATAGTGTGATAGGCGTGTCTGCTCTTCATATAATCAGTAAAAATGTTCATTTAACCTTTTATGAAACAGAATACAGAATACAGAATACAGAAACATAGGAATCCTGGTAAAACAAGTGCACCACAGAAACTTAGAGCATTAATTTTGAGGAGTAAGGTTCACTATACCAGCACCTCTCCTGTACCACATGACCATGATGTGAAGCTAGAACATTTCCTCTGAACTTATGCATTCTCCATAGTCAAGGCCTGAAAAAACCTAAGAGACAGATCTAATAGATGTGGGAAGACCAGTTCTATGGTGGTGGGACCAAACTCTGGGAATGTGGATAAGATGGAGGGAGCTGCTCTTCACATTCTCTTGGTATGGCAAAAGCACTTAACATGACATTTACCTTGTCAACAAAATTATAAATTGCACAGTAAAAATTTAGTCACAGGGGCTGGAAAGGTGGCTCAGGGGTTAAGCCTCTGCCTTGCAGGCGGAAGGTCCTGAGTTCGTATCCTAAACCCCACGTATAGACGCCAGGTAGAAGCGGGGGCAGCCTGCATTTCTGGTCCTGGTAGGGCGGAGCCTGTGAATCCCGGGGCAGAGTGAACAAGGAGGAGGTGGAGGCGTCCATGGTGGTTCCCGAATCCGTCCGTGGCTCTACACACACACACACACACACACACACACACACACGCATACACGCACAATTGAATAAATAATAATAAAAAATTAAAAAAAGAGTTTAGTCACAAAGTAAAACAAATCTGTAGAACTTACCCCCAAACTGAAATTTTTTTTAAATTTTTTTATTATTATTATTATTATTATTTATTCAACTGTGTGCATGTGCGTGTGTATGTGCGCACGCGTGTGTGTGTCTGTGTGTGTAGAACCACGGACGATTTCGCGAACCAGCATGGACGCCTCCACCTCCTTCTGCCCAGGGATTCACAGGCTCCACCCTACCAGGGCCAGAAGCGCAGGCCGCCCCCACTTCAGCCTGGCGTCTATACGTGGGATCTGGGATCCGAACTCAGGACCTTCCGCCTGCAAGGCGGAGGCTGAACCCCCGAGCCACCTCTCCAGCCCCCCCCAAACTGAAATTTTATCTCACTGGAAATTCTGGAAGCTAAACATTGATCTTTCATGGTCATAATTAACCCCTCCCTTGGAACTGTTAATTATCTTTCAACCTTTTGAAACATGCTTTTAATGAATGTAATTTATTACCTTCGATTTTGAAATTAAGTAAAAATTGTTTTACTTCTGCCTTATTCCAAATACATATGTAAGTAGTTTTATTGAAATTTGACATTTTGACACTCGAGTTATATACACTTCGAATCAGCAGTTGTGAACTAGCCTGTTAATTTTTTTAACTTAAAGTATAGGATACATGAAGTTTCATGTATCTAAAAACATCACCTGGGTTAAAACTATTTATAACACTTATTTTCTAGTGATCATTTACCACATTTATCCCAGTTTTATTAAGTAGAATTGATTGAAAAAGGCTGGAAGACAGTTTGTGAGTGTACTGTTTATATAAATATATATATATATATATGTATATATATAAAATACACATGCATATACTTAAAAGAATGTGATCAATGTTTAACTAACAAAAGAATATACAAATAATTTTATCAGAAGTAATTATCAAGGAATGTAAATGACAGTTTTTCTCCCATTTGTTAAGAATATTAATCATTGTTGCAAATTGACTGAAAATTTTTAACTGAAGATCTTAATATTTTGAGTTGCAAGAAATGATTGCTATTGTTTTAAGCCATTCAACTTTTCCCTCCTTTTCCTTGAATCCAGTCATGAATAAAAATAATTTACAGTATATTTAATCATATTCACCACATTGAACAAAAGAAAACTGCTATGACATGTAGACTAGAATTATTTAATTGTTAAGCATAGAATTTACTAATGGGGGTAGAGAGAGGTCTCAGGTTTTAACCTCTGCCTCACAAGCAGAAGGTCCTGAGTTCAAATCCCAGATCCCACACAAAAATACCAGGAAATGGGAGCAGCCTGTACTTCTGACCCTGGAAGATGGATCCTGGAAAAAATCAGTGCAAAGCAAAGAGGAGATAGCACAATCCAACATGATTCCAAAATTGCCTCCACATGGACACAAAGTGTCCTCTGATACATACGTATACACACACACACACACACACACACACACACACACACACACACACATATACACACACACACACAAAAATAAATACACACATAGACACACACAGAGAGACAGACACAAAAAATAAAAAATAAATAAATGAAAATAAAAAAGAATTTACTAATGATCAAAAGATATAGTCAAAATCAAAACCTTCACACAGTGTTTCCTAATAGAAGGCCAGAAGCAGCTAGAAACCCTCAAATGAAGTTGTCTAGTTTTGTTCTTTTCATACACCAAGGGGTATTTTGATTTTAAATTGGAAAAATAACTGAACAATAAGGAAATAGCATATCAACACATCAGGTTTTCCATGCACTATCTTCTAAAATGCTTTGCTGTGTTATTGTTACATAAGTATAGATAGTCTTCTCAATGCTGGTAAATGCATTTCAGTATATTTTAATTAAACAATATTAAAGTTATATTTCTAATCATACAGTTCCCCTTTCTTTTTCTTTAACTATCTCATTGCTGGTATGATAATGGCTAGAATTTAACTTACACTTAAAAGAAACTCTTGTAATTTAGCACACTTAAAAGAGATATAAGGTCTTTCTGACCTGTTAGTTGTGGTGAAGGAGTGGACTAGGATGTTGTTCTAAAATTTAGTGCTTTGAGAAGGTTATTATTAAAATAAAATGGAAAGTAAAAATTTCTGTTACACTTTTATAATGTTTAAAGAAGCAATCATTTGGCTAAAATACTCAATTTACTCAATTTTCTGCTTATAAATATAGTTAAAATCTACTATATAAGTCTACATTAAAAATATATTTATTGACTGGAAAGATAGCTTGTTTCAAATGCACAATCCTGGAAACTTGAAGTTTGTTCATCGACCCCATGCTATAGAAGGAGAGAGCAGACTTTTTAAAACTGTTTCCTGACCTTTAAACATGCACTACAATTTCTTTGTCTAGCTCTATGTCCCTTTATCCCCCCTTCTGTACAAGTGTATGTGTATTTATTATCACTCTTCCAGATGAAAAACTGTCATTATGTTAAATTTACAACAGAACCATTATAGCACCTTGCTCTTTAACTGTTTGACATATGATAGAGAATTCAAAATTATATTAATTAAAACAAAGAAATTTGTGTGTTTCCTATATAAGTAGCTTATTAAAGTTATAAGTAATACCACAACACTTTACATGAGAAGAAATAGAAAGTTCCTCTGTTCATTTTTCAAGACATCCTGAAGTTGATGGAGCTGTCTTGAGTCTCTGAAACTGTCTTTAACATTTCTTCTTGTATTCCTCTAAACTTCCTTCCAGTGTATATTCTTGATCAATAGAAAGTATCTATTTCAGATATTTATACTGAATGAGAACCATTGTTTTCCAAACATATAAATATTCCTCCCTCATTGAACATGTTGGTTAAAAATTTATTTTATTATTAGAGGGTGACAATAAGTAAACACACATTGCATAATGTACCATCACAGTTTGTATAACCACTTAGAAATGCAAATGTTATATACTAATTAATTTAGAGCAAAATATTTCTTTGGGCTCCACAGTTTCTGTTAAGTGTATTTCTTCTCAAATAAGTTTTATATCTGCTGACAGAGGAGTGACATGATATTTATACACAGAAACTTAAGAAACCATGTTTTCATTTAATTCTAAGGGCTCTTTTTAAAACTTCAGTGAATCACATACGCAGACTTATACTTTACACCACTTACTTTACTCAAACACTTCAAAATATACTGAAGGAAGATATGCTACAGCTTGAAGCCATGTGCTTTAACATCACAGAGAATATTATTTGAACCTAACCATCCCCCATTACAGTGAGAAGGTTTTTTTAGTTTTGAGATAAAATTTCATGTAGCCAAGGTTAGCTTCAAATTCACTGTATAGCAAAAGATAACCTTTAGTTCTTCAACATCCTTGCTTTCCAGCCATGCAACACCATATACAGTTTATGCAGTGGTGGGGATGAAACTCAAGGTCTCGGGCATTCTATGTAAGTATTCTTAAGAATGGTCTTCAGCTATGACTCAGTTATGATTACACACACACACACACACCACATGCACACGTGTGCAAGCTTGCATGCTCTTTATAGATACATACATGAATTTATATAAAACAACTATATTATGAGGTTACTTTAAAATACTGTGAAAATAAAAGTTTGAGTAGAGGTACCATATACAAAGTTTACACATAAAGGGGGAAGAAAAAAAGATAACAGAAACTGCCTTGGACTCCAGAAACCAGAGACAAACAATATTGCCACATATGGGTGATATCTTCTAATACATTATTACTCATGGAGATACCAAATATCCTCCCCCCCCCAAAAAATATAGGTGTTTGTCATTATTTTTGATCGAACACCCAAACTTGATAATAGGAAGCTATTTTGTTAACAATACCACATACTTTTGTCACAGACCATGGAGAAACCAAATTCAAATGACCTGGAAGATTTCTTCTAGATGGTTATCTAGAATTGGATGTACAAGTGCTATGTAGTTTTCTGGAGAAGGAAAAACATCAGCAGTTTTACCAAGCTGTGAATTTTTTGAACTATGGTAGCAACCTGCTTGGTGACATGTACTCATTGGTGCAACAGTGCCATGACCAATATAGAAGTTACCAACCACTTTCTTATTATATCTAAGTCTTGCCTCTTCAGGAAAACATTCATGTCTGGTACTACAAACCTGGCTAAGAATCCATGGAGAAGGAGGTTATAGGCCCTGAGGAAGGGGGAGTTACTAGTATTTTGCTATATTGACATGATTTCAAACTTACTTTTGAGTACCTTGAGTTTGTATCCTTAAAGTAGGGATGCTCACAGTGTTTGACTAAATATCTTTTTGTAATGAAAGACATTTAATACAGAAAATCACAATGGACCAAATGCAGAAAAGAAGTGATTTTGAAAGAGGGCATTTATATGATTTTTCCCGTAAACTTTGGAAATATCACAGAAGACAGGGAGGAAATATAAGAAATAGAAGTTAAGGAGTAATATTATTGTATATTGTCTTTTGAATATGACAGGAACATTAGTATCCATAAACCCAGTGTTGCTGAATCTATCTGTACAAGACCTGCACAATATTGGGCCTATCAACATTTCTCCATAGAAGTGGCAAGACCTCTTGAGGCATGACCCCTACATGAGGGACCATGATTGATATCACAGTTGCTCTGCATGGTTGCTGAAGAATCCTTGACTAAAGTGCTTCATGGTGTAACACGTGTTTTTCTATTACTACAGTGTAGTTATAGTCTAATCCATCTTGGCAGGAGAATCCATACCAGAGATGGAGGGAACTGGCCACACCATATATATATAAATCCATAGACCTGTGAGAGAAAGGCAATCCTCACATGCTAGATCAGCATGTCTGGCCAAGTATACCAACTTCCTTCATCTCATTTACCTGCCCAGGGATTAGTTCCACCCACCATGGATCCTTCCCTGTCAACAAGACAAATCTCCTGCAAGCTTGCTCAGAGCATATTTCGTTACAAATGTGCCCAAAGTACAAATCTTCAACCATTAAGTTGAAAATTTAATCTTACTATGAGAAATGGTTAATACTGACCTCAGGAAAAGAAAAACACTTCCTTCATTGGTGTACCATTGATATGCTTCTAGTGCTCTATAAACTTTCCATGCACATGTTTATACAGACAATAGATATTAAAATTGGCCATGTTCTCAAAAAGACATGAGATTAGAAGCGAGACTGACAACATGAATGATTTCAGTGGGAAGAAAAGGAAAATGGGAGTAGTGTGTTTTATTTAAAATCAACAGTTCAATCAAACTTCTATTTAACATTTTTTTATTATTTATTCAATTGTGCGTGCGTGCGTGTGTGTGTGTGCTCGTGTGTGTATGCATGTGTGTGTAGAACCACGGACGAATTCAGGAACCACCATGGACACCTCTACCTCCTCCTTGTTTACTCTGCCCCGGGATTCACAGGCTCCGCCCTACCAGGACCAGAAACGCAGGCCGACCCGCTTCTGCCCGACGTCTATACGTGGGGTCTAGGATCCGAACTCAGGACCTTCCGCCTGCCAGGCAGAGTCTTAACCCCTGAGCCACCTCTCCAGCCCCCTATTTAATATTTTTTAATTTGATATTATTACTTTACTTTGGACTTATGCAAGGACTAATAAAGGAAAGGCCTAAGAATATGGAACATGAAGAAGACTACAGCAAAAATGTCAGAGACTCAAAGCATTCCTAAACAGACAGCAATAGACAATTGATTCAGAGAAATATTACTGTATTGTTTTCTACTATAGCAAGACCATAATAGTGATGCATTATAATAAATTGTAATAGTTATATTCACCACAGATAATGTACACAGATAATGTACTTAAATGGTCCTCATGACACTGGCAAATATCCAACTAAAACTACCTATCATTTTAATAGTGCAGGTGTTTCACTAAGTACCTATGCAATTTCTTTTACTCAGTTTGTGACAGGAAGTAAATGAATATATTGAAGCAAAAAAACACTGAACATTGAAAATCATTTTCCCAGTGATCTGAGACAGCTATTGTCTCACAAAAGTGCACTGGGGTGTATTAGTCAATCAAATTCTTAAAATACAAAAGGATACTAATGGTTTCTAGTGAAATCCTTTGTCAGACTATGACATTCTCTCACACTTTCTGACATCTGATCTTCCTATCTGTAATTGAACAATTACAAAGATTATGAAAGTATCTAGTGGAGTAGCTGTTGTCAATTTAATATTGTTCTATCTTTACTTCTAAACTGAAATGTAACTCTCTTCAAATATCATTCATTGATCCTTGCCATACTTCAACTCCTTGAAGTCTGTAATGAATTTCAGGGTGAAATCATGTAACATTTCCTGTAGTGAAATCTTTCCATCAATATTCATTCCTGGAGTAAGTAATTGACTCCTCTCTACATATTGTTCAGTAAAAATAGTTTAAATAACTTTTTCCCTCAGTTTTATGAATCTGCATAGAAATACTTTGTAGAAAATGCTGTTGTATTTTTTCTTCACTGAATTCTGTTGCCCATAAAAATCTTGGCAAAGAATATCGTATCTGCCAAATGATGTAGCTTTGTACTAAAACTGATTTCTGAAACTGAAATCAAAATTATGTTTTATCAAAAATAAAGCAATATATATATATTGCTCTATTTCATTAATTAATCTGTTTGAACTTTGCAGTTATTTATTAGATGTGGCCCTTCAGTTCTTTTTAATTCAAACATTTGTTTCTAAGTTAATGTCATTTTATTTTCCTTTAGTGAAAGTTTGTATTTTAAGCAAATTCAGAAACAATAAATATTAGGTATTTCATCTAAATTGCTAAGATATCTTACATCAATGTTAAAGACTCTATTTTTATTTATTTTAATGTTTCAAAAATATATCAAAATACTTTTCAATATTTGAATTATAAAAATAAACTGAACATCATTTGTCAATTACATTCTAAAGACTTCATTTGTGTTAAAGTAGTTTGAAGTAGAATCTTGTAAGTTAGAGGTTATTTTGTCGGTGTGCAGACAAGACCTGAATAATTTGACCTATAGAATAATTTGGTCTATAGCAGTCTGTCCTCAATATTTAAACTACAACCACACTGCCACACAGTGCTCTTACACTGATTTTTGTATAAAGCAAAAGAAACCAGTAAGAATGTCTTCTTTCCTTATAACTGCTTTTAAATTTGAGGGCTAACTATTCCATTAATAAATTAAGTTGAGATATTCTCATAAATGAAAAACTTTTGAAAAGTAAGAATGATACCTGAAAACTTACCAGGTCTGTAAGCAAATATGACCAATGTAAGCATTTTATCTCTTGAAACAAATATTCCATAGAAGTGTATAATGCAGACTTTTCAAAGTCCTACCTCTACTTGATTTTCTTACTAAGATGAAGAATTTCTGACAATGCAAACTCTCATAAAACAGAAAAGTCCATTATTCTATGACTTCAAGGTATGGAAGCTACTGTTTATAGAGGAAGAGTGGGGCAATGTTAGAGTCAAGAATGATATTCAAGTTCAATTTAACAATGGAAAGTAAGAGGAAACTTCACAAATTAACAAATTTATTTATTAAATCTCTTTCAATTTCCCCTTAGAACAAACACAACCATTTTAACTGAATACATTTTATAATTTCATAAGAAGATTGTGATTTTGTATTTATTGTGCTTGTTCAAGATGATTGGTTATATTTTTTATTTCTGCCACTTATAACACTTGAAGGTCATTACATAAATTAGATATGAAACTCATTTAGAACAGTCTTTTGAAAGATGATGCAAACTTTCATTCTTCCATATTTTTATTGAAATCTCTGGACTTTCTTGTTATTATCTCATTTTTAAATAAAAATGTTTATGCATTTGTTTGGGTCTTCTAAAAAAAGCTGGTCTCCAATTCTCTGTGCTGCTAAGGGTGACCTAAAACTGACCTTTATTTTTCTACTTCCCATTCTTCAATTTCAGGCATATATGTTCCACCATTCCCAACTAGGTTTTTCAAATTTAGATCATAATGTTTGCATGATTCGTTTTTAATACATATTAGTTTTATTTGGAGAAAGAAAAGAGGAGAGGGGTGTGTGTGTGTGTGTGTGTGTGTGTGTGTGTGTGTGTGTGTATGAAAAAAGAGAGAGAAAGGAAGAGAGATTAAAAGAAACAGAAAGAAAGGAAAGAGAGAAAGAGATAGAGTGAGAGAGATAGACAGAAAGAATGCATTACATGCCCAGGAGTTTTGGTGTGTTTTGGGGGTGTCAGAGCAGAAACTGATTTCTTTCCTTCCACCATGTGGGTTTCTGGAAACCAAACTCAGGTCACCAGATTTTGAGCAGACCCCTTACCCTCAGAACCATTTTGCAGGCACTATTTTTTTCCATAATTTTACTTTCAATCTGTTTCCAATTTAAAGTATATCTTTATTAAATAATATATGCTATTTCCGTTTTTTAAAATTAACCTTGACAATTTTTCACAATAAGTCCTTTTAGATTTGATATAATTTTTCAAAGATATTTGTGAGCATCATATACTATTTTTTATCCTCTGACTCATGCTTTTTTGTTGCTATTTTTCTGTATTTCAGATTGGATTTAGTGAATACTTTGGTTTATACTTTCACATTTTGCAAAACATTGAACTATGCCAGGTATTGAGTGTGGATTTGTTTATAATTTTGTCTGATGTTTCTTGGAAATTCTATTTGGTTTTCACTTGTACTTCCCAGATGATCATTAATATTGAGCACAATTTTATCTGAATTATGGTAGTTTCTTTGTAATTTGCATGTTCATGGTACTTGGCCCTGCACATGTTATGCAGAGAATTAACAAAATGATTCATCCACAGCCTACTGCTTAAATATTGGATTGTATCTTCTATTGAATAAAGTATTTTTTTCTTTGTTAAAGTAATTGATTAATGAACTGAAAATATTTCCTATATGTATTTTTTTACTTTGTTAATGCCTTATGTTGATAGAAGGTTTTAATATTGCTAAAGTTCAATTTATAATTTTGTAGTTGCTTTTGACTCTGTCATTGCTGAGAAGATATTTGTCTATATTTTTTCTGGATATATTTGTTTAGATATTTTATTTTGATCTGCAATATTTTAAAATTTGCTTTCCTAGGAGTAAATCCTTCGATCAACAGAGTGCAAGGAGCAGACTCTTGTGGGCTGAGCTCCATGTTCTCACAATAATGATTTACTCAGAATCACAAGAAATGAACAAAATTTGTTGGTCTTCAACTTTATCATAAGTCCTAAACTAAGGTGAGCTGAAGTTCAAAAATAATAGCTTATTACATCCTAGATGTTTATCTTGTTGCTCATGCATTATTTAATATTGCACTCCAATTTTTGTGAAGAGATATGATATGGAAGAAGGGGCATAATGAGTGGAAATACATGACAGTGGGTGGAATGATTAGAATGTGTTATACATAAAAATTAAAGTCAATATATACAATTGAGATTCAAATGTATGAAGTCAGGGTTGATGTTCATTAATTTAGTATTTTATTTTTAATTAATTAATTTATTTCCACTCATACAAACTAAATAGGTTCACAGGTCCCCTCCCTCCCTCCACCCCTCCCTGGACCTCCTAGTTCCCTCCCCCCTTTCCCCTTCCTTTCCCTCCATGCCTGGAGAATCCTTTAATGTGTATGTGAAACTTTCCTCTGGGCCCTCCTCTCTCATGAGGTGTAAGACTAGTGGCATTTCCTAGAACTCTTGATTTGTTCTTTATAAGTATAGGAACACTATTGTGGCTGTTAATCCCTAGTTTCTAAGGATCCTAGTGGCTTTAGTCCATGCTAGACTTTGAAGAGTCAATAATGTGTTGGTCATTGCACAGGTCATGCAAAGTCCTATTATGATTGCTTTGACCCTAAATTGTGTGGAGTATCTTGCATATCATGACTCTTCCCATCCTTGTGCTCTTACAGTCTTGCTGCCCCCCCCTTCCGCAAATTTCCCTGAGCTTCAGGATGGGGAGAGATTAGACTGGCCTGGTTCCAGGTGATTGATATGTAGTCTCTGATGTTCTGATTATGGTTCGTTGATTTTTTTTTTCAGTTTTGCTGCTCTTGCAATGCCCTTCTCTCCGTTCTGATGGGTATTGGATGTAACTACCTAGACAGAGATAAAAAGTTGTTAAATAGAGTCCTACTATAAGAGTATAAGTAGATGGAATAAAAAAGTAGGAGACTGTGGCAAAGGGGGGATCAGTCTCCCATTTGCAAAATGGTTACTTTCTATCTGCCAGAATATATGCCCTCCCCATCTGGTGAGATCATATGCCATCAGTTGCAAATGATCAGGAAGGAAAGTCTGTTAACTTAGCCAGATGTCTCATTACTTACTTGCAGTCCATGATGGTGGCCTATTTTCTCTGCTATAACATGATTGCCTCTCTTTCCTTGTTTCTGGTGTAGCCCTCCTTCCCCTTCCATCCTGTTTATAATCTTTGCAATTACTGTAGGTATTACAGAGATTTATTTTTGAGTATGTCTCTAAGTGGGTTTGGTACTAGGATCCACCTATTAGGGAGTACATACAGGCTTAATTTTCTGTGTCTGGGATACTTCCCTCAATATAATTCTTTCTAATTCCATCCATTTCCTCGCAAATTTCATCAATTCATCACTTTTGATGGCTGAGTGGCATTCCATTGTATAACTATACCATATTTTCCTTATCCACTCATCAACTGTTGGACATTTGGGCTGATTCCATGCCTTTGCTATTGTAAACAGTGCTGCTATGAACATGGTCATGCTTGTGCTATTGAGGTGAATTTTTGCTGTTTGGGGGGTTATTCCCAAAAGTGGAATACCAGGGTCATATAGCATTTCAATCTGTAACTTCCTTAAGAATTGCTAGACGTCTCACCAGAGTAGTTGTATGAGGCTGCATTCCCACCAGCAATGTAGGAGAGTTCCCCTCTCTCCACATCCTCTCCAGCATTTGGTGTTTGTATTGTGGATTTTTGCCAACCTGACCCAGATGAGATGGTATCTCAGGAAAGTTTTGATTTGATTTTCCCTGATGGCTAAGGATGTGGAGCATTTTTTAAGATATTTTGTTAGACATTTTAATTTCATCCCTGGTAAAGTTTCTTTTAAGTTCCAAGGCCCATATTTTAATGTGCCATTTGTTTCTTTGGTGTTTAGTTTTCCAACTTCTTCGTGCACTCTGGATAATAGAGCTCTATCCGATATGTGGTTAGTGAAGATTTTCTCACATTCTGTGGGTTGCCTTTGTGCTCGTTACAATCTCTTTTCTGAACAGAAGCTCTTTAATTTCATAAGTTCCCATCTGTTGAACGTTGGTTGTATTGACCGTGCTATTGGATTTCCAATTAGGAACTGTTGGCCTAGTCCAATCAATGCCAGGGAGTTCCCTCCCCTTTCACCTATGGTTTTTATAGTCTCTGGCCTTATATTGAGGTCCTTGATCCATTTGGAATTAATTCTTGTACATGGTGACAAGTACGGGTCCAGTTTTAATCTTCTGCATGTGGATATCAAGTTTTTTTCTTAATTTTTTTTTATTATTTATTCAATTGTGCGTATATGCGTGTGTGCGCGTGTGTATGTATGTATGTATGTGTGTGTGTGTGTAGAACCACGGACGAATTCAGGAACCACCATGGACTGCCTCCACCTCCTCGTTTACTCTGCCCCGGGATTCACAGGCTCTGCCCTACCAGGGCTGGAAATGCAGGCCGCCCCCGCTTCCGCTGGCATCTATACATGGGGTCTAGGATCCGAACTCAGGACCTTCTGCTTGCAAGGCAGAGGCTTAACTCCTGAGCCACCTCTCCAGCCCGATATCAAGTTTTGACAGCACCATTTGTTGAAGATGCTGTGCTTTTTCCATTGGATTTTTTGGGACCCTTTGTCAAAGATCAAATGGCTGTATTTTTGTGGGCTTATATCTAGGTCTTCAACCCTTATCCATTGATCCGTGTGTCTATTTTGAAGCCACTACCAAGCTATTTTTACAACTATGAATTTGTAGTACCGATTAAGGTTTGGTATGGTGATACCTCCAGCAGTGCTTTTGTTACTCAGGATTGTCTTTGCTATCCTGGGTCTTTTGTGCCTCCATGTGAATTTTGAGATTATTTGGTCAACTTCTTTAAAGAATTGCTTTGGGATTTTAATTGGTATAACATTGAATTTGTATATTGCCTTTGGTAGGATGGTCATTCTTATGATGTTGATTCTGCCAATCCAGGAACACGAGAGGTCTTTCCACCTTCTGATGTCTTCTGCAATTTCTTTCTTTAGGGTTTTAACGTTTTCATTGTAAATGTCTCTTACTTCCTTGGTTAGGTTTATGCCAAGGTATTTCACATTTTTAGGGGCTATAGTAAATAGGATTGTTTCTCTCAGGGCTTTTTCACTTCTTTTATTCTTGGCATATAGGAAGGCCACTGATTTTTGTACATTTATTTTGTATCCTGCCACCCTGCTGAACTTCCGTATTAGTTCCAGGAGTTTCCTGGTGGAGTTTTTAGGATTGCTCAAGTATAAGATCATGTCATCCCCAAATAGAACCTGACTACTTCCTTGCCAATTTGAATCCCTATATCTCCCTTTCTTGTATTATGGCCTCAGCTAAGACTTCAAGTACAATATTGAACAGAAGTGGTGAGAGTGGACAGCCTTGTCTAGTTCCCGATTGAAGCGGAAATGCTTCAAGTTTTTCCCCATTGAGTATAATCCTTACTGTTGGCTTGTTGTTTACAGCTTTTATTATATTGATGAAGGTTCCTTCCATTCCAACCTTCTCTAGGGTTTTGATCATAAAGGGCTGTTGGATCTTGTCAAAAGCTTTTTCTGCATCTATTGAGAGTATTGTTTGGTCTTGAATTTTGTACTGGTTTATATTGTGAATTACATTTATTGATTTGCGTATGTTGAACCAACCTTGTATACCTGGAATAAACCCTACTTGTTCCCCGTGAATGATCTTTTTGATATGTTTTTGAATCCTATTTGCTAAGACTTTGTTGAGAATCTTTGCATCTGTGTTCATCGGAGAGATTGGCCTATAGTTTTCTTTTTTTTTTTTTTTAATTTTTTTTTTATTTTTTAAATTATTTATTCAATTGTGTGTGTGTGCGTATGTATGTGTGTGTGCGCGCGCGTATGTCTGTGTGTGTAGAACCACGGACGAATTTGGGAACCACCATGGACGCCTCCACCTCCTTCTGCCCTGGGATTCACAGGCCGCCCCCGCTTCCGCCTGGCGTCTATACGTGGGATCTGGGATCCGAACTCAGGACCTTCTGCCTGCAAGGCAGAGGCTTAACCCCTGAGCCACCTCTCCAGCCCTGTAGTTTTCTTTTTTAAGTGTATCTTTATTAGATTTTGGGATTAGGACGACATTAGCTTCACAGAAGGAATTTGATAGTATTCCTTCCTTTGCTATTTGACAGAACAGTTTAAGGCATATTAGTGTTATTAGCTCCTTAAATGTCTGGTAGAACTCTGTGGTGAATCCATCTGGTCGAGGACATTTTTTGGTGGGAAAATTTGAGATTTCCTCATATGTTATAGGACTATTTAAATAATTCAAAACTTCTTGATTCAATTTAGGTAAGTTGTGCTTACTTAGGAATTCATCCATTTCTTTCATGTTGTCAAATTTCACAGAATATAAGTTTTTGAAATAAGATGTTATAATACTCTGAATTTCCCTGGGCATTGGTAGTGATAACTCCATTTTCATTTCTAATTTTGTTAATTTGGGTTTTCTCTCTCTTGCTTTTGGTTAATTTAGCTAGGGGTGTATCAATCTTACTGATTTTTTCAAAGAACCAGCTTTTTGACTTGTTGATTCTCTGTGTTATTTTCCTTATCTCAATTTCGGATATTTCTCCCCTGATTTTGCTGATCTCCTCTCTTCTACTGCTTTTGGGATCGGATCGCTTTAGTGTCTCTAAAGCTTTAAGCTGCATTGTTGTTATTTAATTGCGATGTTTCCATGTTTTCGATGCAGGCATTAAGAGCTATGAACTTACCTCTTAGGACAGCTTTCATTGTTTCCCAGAGATTTTGGAAAGTTGTATTTTTATATCATTCACTTCCAGGAAATCTTGAATTTTCTTTTTAATTTCTTCTAAAATCCAATTCTCATTCAGCATCACAGTGTTAAGTTTCCAGGAGTTAGTGTATTTTCTGTTGTTTGTTGTATTGTGGATGTCCAGCTTTAGGGCATGGTGATCTGATAGGGCACAGGTTAGAATTTCAACTTTTTTGTATATGTGGAGATGCGTTTTATGGCCCAATATGTGTTGAATGTTGGAGAAAGTTCCGTGTGCTGCTGAGAAAAATGTGTATTCTTTGGTGTGTGGATAAAAAGTTCGATAAAAATCTGTAAGGTCCATTTCAGTAAGGGTTTGATTAAGTTCCAAAGTGTCTCTGTTAAACTTTTGACCTGTTGATCTATCCCATGTTGAGAGGGCGGTATTGAAATCTCCAAGAATTATCGTTTTGGGGTTGATTTCTTGTTTTAGATGCTGTAGGGCTTGCTTAATGAATGTGGAGGGGTCCGTATTAGGTGGATATATGTTCAGTATTATGAAGTCTTCCTGCTGAATTTTGCCTGTGAGTAAAGTATAGTATGCATCTGTGTCTCTTATGATTTTTTTTGGTTTGCAGTCCACTTTGTCCGACAGCATAATGGCTACCCATGCCTGTTTCCTGGTTCCATTAGCTTGCAGAATTTTGGACCAGCCTTTTATTTTTAGGATGTGCCTCTCTTTTGTGATGAGATGAGTTTCCTGAAGGCAGCGGATTGATGGGTTGTGATTTTTGATCCAAGCTTGTAATCTGTGTCTCCCGATTGGTGAGTTAATTCCATTGACATTTAATGTTATAATGGAGAAATTATTTTTAATTCTGGACATTTTTTATGTTTAGTGGCTATTGTAAGTGTATTATTTGGCTTTTTGGTTTTGGTGGTATTATACTTCCCTTCTGTCCTCCTGGATATGCTTGTTTTTTTCTTCAAGCTTGAGTACCATTTGTAGCATTTTTTGAAGCCCAAGTTTGGTAGACATGTAAGCTTTCAAGTTGTCTTTGTGCTGGAAAACTTTTCTTTCTCCCTCGATCATGATGGATAGTTTAGTGGGGTAAATCAGTCTGAGTTGACATTTTTGCTCATTCAATATTTGAAGTACGTCTCTCCAAGCTTTTCTTGCTTTTACTGTTTCCATTGAGAAGACATTTGTTATTTTAGTAGGTTTACCTTTAGATGCGACTTGTTTTTTTCCCCTTGAAGCTCTCAGCACCTTTTCTTTGTCTTGAATGTGGAGTGTTTTGACTATTATTTGCCGTGGCGAGTTTCTATCTCTTTGGGGTGCGGAATGCATCTTGTATTTGGATGAGCCTCTCATTCTTTAGATGAGGGAAGTTTTCATACATGGTAATTTGAAAAATTTCCTCAGATGTGGTATTTTGGGATCCTTGCTCTGGTATTCCATGAATGTGCATGTTAAGCTTCTTCAGGGTGTCCCGTAACTCTTGAATATTCCTCTCAAGTATCTTTTTGGCTTTAACAATGTCTTCCATTGAGCTGGTTAATTCTCCCACTTTGTCTTCAAATTCTGAAATTCTATTTTCTGTTTCGTTAGTTCTGCTGATAAGACTCAATGTTGAGTTCTGGGTTGATGATAACTTGTCTTTTGGTTCAATTTTAAACTCTTCTTGAAGAGTTTAGAAGAAATGAGAGTCTATTTTTGTTTCTTGAACTGTTTTTCTCAACTCCTTCATGTCTGTTGTGTTCCTGTTCTAAGTGGTTGATGTGGTTATTTAACTCCTCCTGGATTTCCTCTTTCATAGTATTGATCATGGTAATGATCATGCTTTGAAAGTTGTTATGCTGGGCCTGGCTTTCTTGGCTATTTTCTGTCAATTTGTCCTGGATAGACATTATGGGGTTGATTCTTTCAGTGGAAGATTTGTCTTCTTGGGTTATGTTTCTCATGCCTCTGCATTTTGGCTTGGGCATTGTTTTGTCTCTTAAGACCTTTCAGATTCTGTGTGTTTTTGAATGAACTGATCTAGTTGATATTAATATTCTCTGGCAATTATTGCTAGTTGTTGCCTTGGAGGTGGGTACATTTGTTATTATTTCATGGGTGTTTGTATCAGGCTGTTAGTACAACAATTAAGACAGGTTTAGTAGACAGGAGGTTGAATATTAGTGGGGTAGTACACTTTTACAACTTAGTACCTTGATTATATGTAAGATGAGTGGTATAGTCCTTGAAGTTTTATATGGTTTGGAGTAGCCATATGGAAAAGTATATCTACAGTGATTAATAATTGAAAGAATCAGGATGGTAAAAAGGGGGTTTGCTTATCTTTGGGCTGGCTGTGAAGAATCTCTCCCACATGATAGGATGATTTTAGAGGACTGCAGATGTATGGCTTTCATCTCCTAGAGCTTTGCTTGGGTTTTCTTTGGATTCTGTTGGTTTCTGAGGAGCAGTGTGTCCTTTCTGAGATGCAGGCTGACCTGAAGCTGCCAGTGCACTGGGAGGGTGGAGCAGCAAAGGGGCTGGTGGTAGGCTAGTGCTCACCTCACCTGGGACCCGGGGAGTGGCCTAGAGTTCCAGCCAGCTCCAGGCAGGCTGGATGCTGCTCAGGCTGGCCAGCGGGAGGAGCTGGGACGGGCTTGTGGGGGTTACCTGAGACGCAGAATAACCGGGAGCATTCTGGCCTGGCGGGCGGGTAGAGCAGCCTATTTAGTATTTTATTGTAGAAATGATCATTGACAAAGTTTTCTTTTCTCCATTGGATTGTTTCCATACTTATGTGAGAAATTGAGTCAAACAATACTATGCATCTAGTTTTCCAGACTCTCATTTCTTCTATTGTTCTGTTCCATTTATTTTAATGCTGTATTCTTTTTTTATAATATTCTACATAACTTTTGAAAACAGTATAAATCCCTAAATTTTTTATCTATTTCAAGACAATCAATGGTTCTGTTTCCTATTATACAAAACTTAAAGCTAGTACATCATTTCCATTCCTCTTGATTGCTTGCTAGAACTAGATCATAAGACTCTAAATTTAAAGTTACTATCATATTTAGATATAGGTATCAACTTGATGGTTGAGAGTTTGAGCTCTAGGCATATAAGTAGATAATTAGTAGCTGTGAATCTGCAGAGAGATTATCTAACTAATGGGGAAAGCCCAGCCCAACCCAAGGTGGGTGGGACTAGGCCCGGGACAAGTGAATAAAATGCAGGGAGCTGGAGAGGAAGTTGGCATCTTTCTGTGTACTTTGCCAGGCATGCTGATTTGGTAAGTAAGGCTCACACCTCTCTCAGCTGTTATATGGGGATGGTGAGGTCACTTTCCTCGACTCTTTGGTGATAGTGCATGCTCTCCTACCAAGCTGGACTGAGACCTATAAATGGACAATCATAAGAGAAAATAAGCTTTGATAAAAATCAACAAATGGCTGAAGAACAATAGTAACTACAATACAATTTGGTGTTGCTGATAAATGTAACTATTTAGGCTTTGTGAATTTTCAATGGTTTTTTTGGAGAAATATGACAATATTCGAAGACATTGACATTGTATATACACTAAAAACTATTCAGTTTGTGGGCCATTTGGAAAATAGTGATGCTGAGTCATGGACTATTTGGACCCAATTTGTGATTAAGAGAACAAGGATTTTGGTAAAGTTGAGTATAAAGATATGGACTGGTTTGCTTGGTAGAGGAGAGTCGTACTGATGACCATGAAGCTTTGGATGTAGAAAGAACAGGCATTAGAACAGCTGTCTTTATTTGAGAAATGAATATCAGTGAAGGAAACCTAGTGATTTGCACTGAGATGGTAGAAGACATGAATGTCACTGTATGGCAATTCCATGGTTTGAAAACATAGATTTCTTCAGGAACCAAAATCTCAAGCTGAAGCCATCTCTTGCCCTTCAGAAGTTTTGACTTGCCTATAAAGGAGTTTTTTCAGAGTTAGCATGTAAAAGTTGCTACAGTTGTAGTTCCAGTGGACCAAATAACATTTCATTATAAAGTTTGTCAGCAATACCCAAAGAGGTACTGACTTTGATCAGAATTAAGGGGTTCATGGAGAGTAGCAAAAGTTTGGAGCCAAGTGGCAGGCTTGAAATTCCTACAATGGAAGGCAAAGTTTTTAATTATAGAGGCAAATTCAAAGTATTGTTGGAGGTGTCACAACTACAAGATGTGTGCTGAGGACTACAGTGAGTGGAGATTCAACCTGGTACAGAAAAACTGCTTGTACAACTTATACTACAAAAAGGTACTGAAATTGCCCAAAATGTTTGAGCCACCATGAATACATGAATACGTGATGAGCAGCAGAAGATAAACATCCATATACAGGATGCGATATTTGATTTGCTGGACTTGGTCTTAATTTACTATTTTCTTATTGTGCTATAATGCTTCCATTTTGATATCTGTATTGAAGTATTTAACTTATTTTACTTAATGAACTTTTTGTTTTAAAGAGACTTTCAGTTCAACATTTTTTTAAATTTCTTTCACTCATACAAAGTTGATCCAACATTTTAATAACTGACCTTTTAATGATTGAAATTTTAAAATTAAACTATGAAAACCTTTAATTTCAGACTTTTAGAATTAATAAATTAAATGTATCTATATTATAAAATAAATGTAATACCTGTGGGGATAAGTAATGAAGGTTACAGTTTAAAAGTGCTATTTTTTTTTTTTTGGTCAAGTTAACAAGGGTGAAGTGTCCATTGACAGTTAAGGATTTCAGCTCTGGGCATATTTGCAGATAATTAGTAGCTGAGTTAGGCAAAGAGTGAATCTGCAAGAGATTTTCTAACTGATGGAGAAAGCCCAGCCCAGGGTAGGTAGGACAAGGCCCTGGACAAGCAAATAAAATGCAAAGAACTGGAAGAAGAAATTGACATCTTTCTGTACACTTGGCCAGACATGCTGGTCTGGCAAGTAAGGATCACACCTATCTCAACTGTTATGTAGAGATGATGTGACAAGTTCCCTAGGGCCTTTGGTGATGGCACATGCTCTCCTGACAATGTAAGAGAAAATAAACCTTGCTCCCTTAGGCCATTTGGTGATTGTATCCGCAACTGCAGACGGACTGGACTGCAACATTTGCCCACACCTTTTTGTTAAATTTTGAGAAATCAAGTAGTACCTGAGCATTAACCTTCCTCCTTGTCAGTTTTCATAGGGCAGAATGTGCTCTGCAGGCTTCTGGGGAAGGGGGATTATCAGTGTTCCTATCAGGGTGGGAACCCCACACAAATCATGATCCCAACCTGCCAGGTAAGACATGCCTATTTGTAAAACAGTGGCACTACTGTGATGTGGTAGCCATGTAATCTCTGTTTGGATTTCAGGCCAATTTCACAGGAGGAAAAACAGGCCTGGTAATATAAACCTAGTCAAAACCTCATGACAAAGAATATAATAGGCCCTAGGGAAATCTTACAGTTGTTTAGCTAAATAATATTAAACTGTCATCTTTTTGTGTTTATATACATAGACATTTGTGTTTATATACATAGACACATGCTGCTCAGTCTTCATCAGAAAAGCTTTACTTCGATAAATAAGAGTGAATGTGGAGACTCATGTTTGGTGCCTAGGATAAATAATGAACATGGGCTCATCCCTAAATAAAACATTTATATCATACCCTCTAAAATTCAGTGAACATTACAGAAGGAGAGGCAGAAATAATGCATGCAGTGTGAGAAAAGGAGTTGAGATCCCTATCTGCAAATCACATGACCAGTTTCTATATGTTCCCATCAATAATGTCAATACATGTGGCCTCAGAACATAACCCATGCCAAACTTTCTTCTTTCTGCAATCAGGAGCTGATGACTTTTAAGCTACTTTAGACTGGAGAAGCCAGATTCTGGCTCTTCATTCTGATTAAGCTGATTAAACTTGTGGTTCTAATTCTTAAACTAATTCTTTTTCGATACATTTTCAATCTATTATTTTTGATATAATACTTAAATTTTGCATTGTTTGTTAATCTATGGCTATGAAACTTCAGAAGCTAGATGTTAAAGTGTAGGTGTTATCCTAATAATGGTATGGCTTAATAATTATTCTTTTAATGAAACACTTTTATTTTAACCACTAAGGACATTTATAAATATTTGAAAGAATGAATATCCTATGGAGATTTATTACAATTTCACAAATATTTATTGATTTCTCTCTATAACAGGTACTGTATGTGTATATTGTCTCATTTACACACTATGACAAAAGGCATTGATGGTTTTATTTCAAATATTAATCTCAGCTGGCTGCCCTGAAATTCTACATCTATCTGAAAATATGTGTTTCTCATTAATGTGCTATTGAGAGTTTTTAATGGCTTTATGATTGGGATGGATTCCCTAAGTGCTTCATCTGCAAACACAGTCCTAGGATGATATACCCTCTACATACGGAAATGCTTTCCTCTTATCTGTGTATACTGATATTCATATATATATATATATATATATATGAAGTCTGCGTGCATGCGCGCGTGCACACACACACACAAACATATAGGGGAGGACAAAGAAAGAGAAGTATAGGCAAACCAAACTGAATTTCTTTTATTATTATTATTATTATTATTATTATTTATTCAATTGTGCATGTGTGTGTATGTATATGCGAGCGCGCGTGTGTGTGTCTGTGTGTGTGTAGAACCACGGATGAATTCGGGAACCACCATGGACCGCCTCCACCTCCTTCTTGTTTACTCTGCCCCGGGATTCACAGGCTCTGCCCTACCAGGACCAAAAGCGCAGGCCGCCCCCGCTCTCGCCTCCGCCTGGCGTCTATACGTGGGATCTGGGATCCGAATGCAGGACCCTCTGCCTGCAAGGCAGAAGCTTAACCCCTGAGCCACTTCTCCAGCCCCAAACTGAATTTCTTGAAAATTTTCTTGTTAGGCAAAATCTGACAGGTACTTGAACGTATTATAGTTGAATTACAATTAGTTAGCATTTAGGAAAGAAAGCTAGTACAAAGATGTCTTGATAAATTCTATATCACAGTAAAATTTAGTTATAAGTGAAATCTACCTCCATGTACTTGAACCATATTTGCCCCATAATAAGCCATATTCTAGATTTCTCTCAATTAAAATTATACTGACAACTTGTAGGGAGAAAAAAGAAGAATGAACAATATCTACAGATTTATTCACTACTAATCACAAAAAACAGCCTCATTTATTAAATGTTGGTCAGAGGATAATGATGATGATAAACAAAATGGATAACAGTGTCTGGGATTTTGGAGATCTTCCATCTACAATTTCTGCATGTGTACAGAGAAAAGCAAGCATCTGGCATACCAGATGGTTTATGTTTGTGATGCCCAAGGTAAAAAAAAGAATACAGAAGACAGAAAGACATGCTCCTACTGATACTAATAGTTTAGTACCCAAATTATGCCATGAGCATTTTTCTCTATAGGATATTAATGTTACAATGCATCAAAAAGAAATTTATGAAAATCACTCTTTAGGAAAGAAGCAGAATTTAAATGTATTTTTCATTGTAGAATATGCACCATTCTAATCAGCCAAGGAGTATACCATTTCTAATAACCTCTAGTCATATGTGTTTCAGAGAAGAAACACCATCTGTCTGTCCATGTCCTTTTTGTGCTTCTTTCTGAAGTAAACACAACGAGAATAGATCAGGTCATATGGAGAGTGCCACCTAATTTTTTGAGTTATTTTAGTTTTTGTCTCTCAAAGGTTTCCTTCACCAGAATATGTAAGAAACTACATCTTCTAGCAGATAATTAGCTTGGGACATCTCCAGGGTAATTTCTGTTTTCATAGCCATACTCCCAGCTGAAAGAGACAAGTATTTTGAGGATAGATGTGGTGGAGAAAGAGTGTGTCATTTGATCCATCTGACTGCAGGTTAGATTTGCTTTGCTTTATAAATATTAGTAGTTTACAAATAGGTGTGTATATAATATTGATGTGCATTTCAAATATATCAGGAAAAGAGAAGCAATCTTAATTATCTGCTTACTTCACAGAGGATTTGACAATGACTAAAAGGCTTTCATTTTTGTTACAGTGCTTGAGAGCTATAAATGTAAATTTTTAGTATTAAATTACTAGTTAAGAAATAAATAAAACATGTTGGTTGTTCTAATCCAAAGATAAAATAGGATTGAAATATAAATGACACATTTTATTAATATCTATGAAATTCTTTGTATTTTAAAACATTTTTATATATTTAGAAAACATATTGCTTAAAATATATAGGAAGACTGGACTGGTGAATAATCTTTCTAATAATGGCATGCTTGAGCTTGAACTCTATCTTCACTACCTGTAAGGCCCTACTTCAAAAAAACTCAAACAGAGCCTAGAAAGTTGGCTCAGGACCTTGCAGGCAGAAGGTCCTGAGTTCTGATCCTAGACCCCACGTATAGACGCCAGGCAGAAGCAGGGGTAGCCTGCGTTTCTGGTCCTGGTAGGGTGGAGCCTGTGAATCCCGGGGCAAAGTAAACAAGGAGGAGGTGGAGTTGGTCCATGATGGTTCCTGAATTCATCCGTGGTTCTGCACACACACACACACACACACACACACACACACACACGCACGCACAATTGAATAAATAATAAATAATAAGAAAAAATTAAGAAAAAATCTCAAACGACATAACAATGAGTCAGTAATTTTTAAATCTCCACACTGGATAAAAAGAAAATATGAAAATAGCAAATTTTCATAATAATGTAAAGTTGAAGATGCCACCTCAATATAAGCTAAAGAAAAAGAAACAATGGAGATAAAATGTAAAAAAATGTAGGTATGTATTTAGTCTTCGCAGTGTTCCATTCAGGACACTTGAATATTTATTATGCAAATGATCAATCTGTCATATAAATGTTCAGCCAATTTAATATGATGAAGATCCTATAATATAATGAAGTTTTTCTTTCGGTAAAATTAATTCCAGATGTTTTAAAAGTTTAAACAATTATACAATAATAAACTCACTCTCTTTCTGTACAAAATAGATATATTCTTAACAGATTGTAAGTATTTACAATGTGTCATGTTAAAAATCACAGTACAAGATTTGTCCTTAACCAATAATTAAATTTTAATTATACTGCTTAAACAATTGCATCTTAAGACAACATAGAATTATAATCACCACTTTATAGCTAAATTATGAGTCTAATATTTTAGTATGGTCACAGATTTTAATGTAATTAAAGTAATAAAGTTAGTTCATCTTTCTAGAGGAATATGTATAAGTACTTTAAGAACAAAGGGGACTGAAGAAGTAGCTAAGCAGTGCTTGTTGTAAATGGGACTGTGCTATTTTACAAGGATTCTCCCAGTTTTTCATTTCTTCTATTTTATCTATTTAAAATTGATTACCTCCCATGAGGACAGTGTAAGTAACTGCTGTGTTAGATATTATATTTTTCCCTAGGACAATGGCATAGCACTTGCTGCAGTTTGAAAGTGAAACATTCCTAGTTAAGTCATTTATTAACACTTGGTCCCCAAATGGTGATGCTGTTTGGGAAGATTATGCTACCTGTTGAAGGTGGAGCCTTGTTCTAAGAGGTAATTCATAGGGATTCAGGGATATGGGTTTGTACTTTGAAGTTTGATAGTCAAGACCCCTCTCCCTAGCTCTCATCCTTCTGGCCTTGCCTCCTTCTTCACCATGCTTTTTTTTACCTATCCTAAGATATTTTCCATTAAGATTACTTCTTCACTCTAAATCACGAAGCCAAAACAACACACTGAAAATACTTTTATGTATTTAAATTTTGTTCACATGTATGATATGTGTTTGTGCATTTGTGTTTTGCAAATGTGGGTTAATGCATGTGGTAGCTCAAGGTTGATATCAGTAATCATCTTCAAATCATTTTCCATCTGTTACAGTTCATTTCTATTCTTCTGTGAGAGATTATTCAAAATCAAAGAACTTAATGAGAGAAAGAGATTTATTCTATTTATGATTCCAGAGGGGAGAGACAGTTTATTATGACAGAAGAGGCATGGCTTACTGACAGAAGCTGCAGGAGGGCTAACTCCAGACATCATGGTGGCCAAGAGCTACTGCAAGCTCAAGAGCCGATTCACTCACTCAAAAAGGATGCGGTTAACCAACCTCAAGGCCTACCTCCTCTCACATACCTTCTTTCAGCAAGGATCCAACTTCAAAAGGTCCCATGACTTTCCCAAACAATTAAGATTCAGATACATGAGCCTATGAGGGACAACTGACATTTCAAAACATGACACTGGTACCCATAGGCTCATTGTCATCTCATTATGTAAAAAAATACTCAGTCCAACATTAAAAATCGTCATAGACTACATCAGTAGTCCCTACACAGTCCAATAATCCTAGATCCAAAGTTTCTTGTAAATTCAAAAGACAAGTTATATACTTGCAACATACGATGGCACAGAACAAATATTCCCATACCAAAGGGGAGGAAGGGGAGCATATTCAGGAAAGATCAGTCCATAACAAGATTGGAAACCCACAGGATAAATTCTTAATCCTGAAGCTCCAAAATCAGCAGATGAGCTTCTTATTGAAATCAACTCAGTTCCAAAGGACATCAGTTCCACCCTTCCAGCACAGTTTCCATAGTTCTGATATGTCTGCCATCTTCACTTCTCAATGGTAAACCAGACTTTAACTCCACAGCACAAAAATATTTCCCTTCTTGGGCATCTAAACGGCAAACTTCCTGCCACAGGTTGTCTGGCTTCCACCATTCTTTGAAACTTTAGAGGAGGGATCCAGGACTTTGTATTTCTTGAATCTTTCATGCCTTTAAAACCAGTGGAACATGGATGATGTTGACAAGTTCTGCTTTAACCTCCAAGTGGAGATTGGCTTCCTTGAACAGCTGATTCAGCTTCTCAGTGTTGACTGTTGGCAAAAATCTCTCTTGGGCCCTTGCTTTGAAGGAACAGGAAATTCCTTAGAACTTTGACCTTCAACTCTTCTCTGCCAAAAGAATTTTCATTCTTATGGTGGGATCCTTCCCTGAGGATATTGCCCTCAATGTGCAGCCTCTTATATTATCTAAATGAAAAATAGACTTTGGTTCATGACCGGAGCTAATCTCTTTAACAATAGCCACCATTTTGCTCTCCGCATCATCTTGGTTCAACTCTTCAGGTCTGCTACTTCATTTTTCCTCATCAAACCTCACAGTTTTTGCCTCTTTCTCTAACATTCCTTGCTCTTTTTCCTAATAGTTCTGAACTAGAGTGCTAAAAAGTAGCCATGCCACATTGTTAAGACTACATTGTCTTAAATTTCCTCTGCCAAGCTCTCAAATTTAATTCAGGCAAGCTTACTGGATGAGGATAAAATTTGATCAAACTATCTGCCAACATGTCCCTCTATCACATTCCCAATATTATCTCTGTTCCTCTATGGATCATTGTAAGCTGGGCTTCCCCTGTTTGTGGCTCTCAAATCATTTCTATTTTCTAAGCTCTCACTAGAATGACCCTTTTGGTCTTGTCTACAAGACAACTGAATATTACCAGAGATATATTATGAATGGTGGAATATATATATGTGTATATATGAAATACATATCTATACATATACACATATATCCATACATAAACACACACACATATATATATACACACACACACAAACATGTATATGCATGTATATATCAGCAGGCACAGAAATAATATCTAGCTGTATAAAAAATTAAAATTATTAAACATATAAGACAAAATACAAAGCACAGTTACTTCTGGATCTCCTGCAAAAATAATTATATAAAGCACATAATCCTTAAAGAGACATGTAGAAATTCACCTGCATTGTTGCTGATAAAATCACCATCAAATGACTTAAAGGAACAAGGAGTTTATATTCTTATGATAGTCTGGTTACAGTTCTTAGTCTAGCTTGACCTGAGAGCTCATACAAACACCAGGGATGGGCTGGAGAGGTGGCTCAAGGATTAAGCCTCTGCCTTGCAGGCGGAAGGTCCTGACTATAGGATCCCACATATAGACGCCAGGCGGAATCGGGGGCGGCCTGCGTTTCTGGTCCTAGTAGGGCGGAGCCTGTGAATCCTGGGGCAGAGAAAGTAGAGGCGTCCATGGTGGTTCCCGAATTCATCCATGGTTCTACACACACAGAGACACATGCGCATGCACACAAACATATGCACACATGCACAATTGAATAAATAAAAAAAATTAAAAAAAAACACCAGGGACAAGGGAACTAGCCACACCACATCCATGTACCAGTTAAGAGAGGGACAATCCTTACTTGCCAGAGCAGTCTGTCTGGCCAAGTATATACATGGATGCCTCCTTTCTCAAACAGTTTTTTCCATTTTATTGACCTGTCCTGGGACTAGTCCCACCCACCAATGAGCTGGGCCTTCCCCATGCACTAAACAATCTCCTGCAGATTCACTCTGGGTTTAACCCAACTAACAATTATCTAAAAATGTGCCCAGAGCTCAAACCCCTGACTATCAAATTGGTACCTGTCCCTAACTATGACAGGGAAAAATACTGTTATGGTGGAACATGACTGTAATCCAAATTGTTAGAAGGCAAAGGCAGAAAGGTTGTTGGGAATTTGAGGCAAGCTTGAGCTATATACCAAGTTCAAATAAGTCAGGACAACATAAAAATATTCTGCTTCAAAATTTAAAAAATTGGACATAGTTACAAATCCTACAGACATAATGTGAATATTGTAACCATGAGCATTTGATATGTATGTAATATAATATATGCATAATATAATAGTCAATGCTTAATAGCTATGACACTAAGTAGAAATTATTTGCCACAATGACAAAATATTAGTTTAAAGAACATGTAAGTGTGGTATGACAGTTTTTCAGGGAAGACACTACACAAAAATCTATTTATCCTAGAAAGAGATCTAATGACATACTGTCATAGTTAGGCACAAATGTCAACTTGACAGTTGAGGGTTTGAGCTCTGGGCACATTTGTAGAGAATTAATGGTTGAGTTTAAGCCCAGAGCAAACCTGTAAGAGATTATCTAGCTGATAGGGAAGGCCCAGCCCATAGTGGATGGAATTAGACCCTGAAATAAAATACAGAGAGTTGGTTAGGAGCATTGGCATCCTTGTGCACACTTGGCTAGACATGCTGGTATGGCAAGTAAGGATCGTGTAGAGATGGTGTGGCCAGTTCCCTTAGCCCTGGTGTTGGTGCATATTTCTCGTCAAATTGGACTACAAACTATAACTGGACTAATGTAAGAAAATAAACCCCTTGTTCCCTTAAACCCTTTAATGGTGATTTATCTGCAACCATGCAGCGGAACTGCAACACATATCAGAGTAACAATTTCACCAAAGTACAATGTAGCGGACAAATGAGTTTGCTTGGCTTATTTATAGGAGTATGGGTGACAGCTTTTTAAAAGAGCAGTATTACAGTTAGATACAATTATCAATTTGATGGCTGAGGGTTCAAGATCTGAGAACATTTGTAGATAATTAGCAATTGACTTTAGACCTAAGTAACCCCACAAAAGATTGTCTAATTGATAGGAGAAACATAGCCCATGGTGGACAGGACTAATCATGGGACAGGTGAATAAGATGGAGGCAACTGTCAGAGAAAGTTTGCATCTTCTATATACTTGGCCAGTAAGCACCATCCCTTTCTCATTTGTTATGTGGATATGGTGTGGCTAGTTCCCTCATCCCTTGTAGTTGGTGTGGGCTCTCCTGCCATGTTTAACAAAGAAATTTAGCCAGAATATTGATAAAACACCATGTTAACCCTGTAAGTTACTTGGTTGTGAATTTATTGTCAATATTGTCAAACTATAACAAGCACAGAAAACTGGAGTACAGCTACATCAGAATACAGCCCACTCCAGGATGGAGATGACTCACAGTGCTGCATCCTTATTGCTCTCTGGGTTCAACAGAGTGAATCCATTCCATGTATATCTGCTGGTCACAGTCCTCTCATCCATTAAGTGTTACTGATTTCCTAACTTTAAAGAGGGATTTGTAATTCTTGTTTGTTTCAGGAACTTCTTTTTTTTTAATTTTTTGTTATTTATTATTTATTCAATTGTGTGTGCGTGCGTGCGTGCGTGTGTGTGTGTGTGTAGAACCACGGACAAATTCGGGAACCATCATGGACGCCTCCACCTCCTCCTTGTTTACTCTGCCGGGGGATTCACAGGCCCCGCTCTACTAGGACCAGAAATGCAGGCCGCCCCGTTTCTGACCAGCGTCTATACGTAGGGTCTAGGATGCGAACGCAGAACCTTCTGCCTGCAAGGCAGAAGCTTAACCCTGAGCCACCTCTCCAGCTCTGTTTCAGGAGCTTTTTAAACTTAATGAGTCTGTCTTCAAGATAAAATGTTTCAAATGGTACACAAAAGAGGAAGAAGCCCAACTAGTGTCAGGTTAGCTTGAAAAGCCTGACTTCTGTGCTTTGGTTACCATAGATAGATACAGGGGACCCCCGACCAAGATGACATTGTCTTATGCCTTGAGGAAATGTTCCATATAGCAATGAGTAAAAACTGACAACAGCAGCCAATGAACAAAATAAGGCATCAGATGAAGATATTCTCTTGGTCTGGATTTCTCTGTCATAGCAGTCTATTTGGGAAATAACATAAATCCAAAGGATTAAGGTAAAGGAAGAGTGACACAGAGAAAGGTAACTTGTCTGGGATGCAGTCTGGTATTGTGAACAAAAAATTCTAGTACCTCAGGGACTTCTGAGAAATAAAAGTTCTACATTTTTTTTTTCTTTAAAAGGAACAGTAAGCTGGAGGATTCTATTTTCAGGATGCTTCCTAAACTCTTCTCTCTCAGGACGGACACTGAGGATTTGTTGGCACTTCAGAGCAGTGCTTAAGAATGAGAAGAACCAGATCCTCTATAAGGTCAGAGGGAGATGCAAAAAGACTAAGACTGGCTTCTGATCCTGTGAACTTGTAGGGGAAAGTCCATGAACTTTGCTTCTCATGAAATTAGGTGAGATAAGATGATAGAGCCAATACCAGAGGCAACTTTTCAGGATACAGATGAGAATAATAATTCAGGGGTAGAATCTCAAAAAGATAAATATTTTAAAATAATTGCTAACCATCCTAAAATCATGAAAATGCAAAGTTAAATCAGTAAAGAGATAGTATTTCACTCTTTTCAATATTAGACAAAAATATCACCTTAAAACTATCGGTTGATGGAAAGTTGTGAAAAAATGGTAAATTTGATGCACAGATGGTTGAAATATAAATTAGTGTAAGTACTCCAATAAGGAATTGAAATGGGAATTTAAAAATTATCAATATTTCTGATCAAACAATTAGCCTTTATGTGTACCTGAAAAGTAATGGAAACTGTAGTTTCCAGAAAAAATGGGCTGTATTCTTTGATGGAAAAAAATGCAGTGGCTAAAATGAAATGTCAGTATGCATAGCAAAGATAATAGGCAAATTTTAAAAATAATATAATTATATAGTACACTGAAAGTAAGTAAGGTAAATTAAAATATATGGAAAACAAGGATATGTGGGTGTATACACACCCATATAGAATCAAATGGACATGTGACATAGAAGGATCAAATGATAGGAAAGGATTAGAGACATCAATTTAAATTCCATGATACATGCAAAGCATTATTTTTTAATAAAACTAAAATTGAATTTTAAAATGAAACTAATGTATATTTACAGAAATTTTGATACTCAGTTAAAAGTAGCATCATTCAAATTTTAAAAGCTCAGGTAACAAAGATCAAGTTAACAATATAAGAAATCAGAACTATATGAAAGCATAACTATTGAGCCATGTGTAAATATCATAAATAGCATGGAAAAATAATCAGCGTGTGTACTGCTCCAGGAGGAATGAGGTAGAACTCTGTCAAGCAGCCTCCCCAGGCACTGGCAACGCAGCACACGGATCAAGCCATAATGTGAACCCTCAGCCCCGCTTCCTCTCAGAACTAGAGATGATATAGCCCTGGTCAGAAAGGGGTATCAGTGATATCTCTTCATTTTACTTCAGTCCCACAGAAATTTAGTGAATCCTCCATGCACACTATTAAATATGACAATCTGAAAGTTGGGACTGCTTATTTTTTCTTTATTTCCTTAGGTATGTTAATCTTCCAGTTATAATCAGTAAATATAAACTGCACTCAGCAACACAGAGTTTATATCAATCAGTAAAAAGTATTGTCATATTATTATATTTTTCATAATAAAACATCTATCTTCTTTTATTCCCTCTAAAATAGACCAATAACTAATTTCAAGTAAAAATAGCTGTCAAGTTATTTCTAAATTTAAAATTTGAATCTGAAAGAACATAACTGCATACAGAATACCATAAAACAGTGAGCCCAGAGAAGTTCTAGAGTCATGCTTAATACTTCCCTACAGAACACCAGACCTCATGCCTGCATGCCTTTTGCATAGCCATTATTTTTTATGGCTGTACCAGTCAACTTTCTTAGAGGCTTGGTAATTGTGATAGTTAATCCTGGGAGTCAATTGGCCTACATTTACAATACAAAGATCAGCAGGAGATTTGATTGGAACCTCCCAGTAGCAGACCAGATAAAAGGAACCATAGAACAGAACACTTTGAAGACTCTCCAAAACTGTGCTAGGAAACTCTCTTCCCTGCTGCTGCCCAGCTTCTTTGCTTCTTTGACTCTTCAGCCTTCAGCCTCACCCACTGGCCTACTGAATGAAGGAACAATCTCACCAAATGTTATGGGGTCCCTGTTCCAGAGCTAAATGTTACAGGGTTCTCATGTTCCAGAGTGGAAGATTGAAACCAGAACATGTATAGAGGATTGGAGAGAAAAGTTGGAACTCATGAACTCCAGGCATGGAATCCATGAAGAGCATGGAATCCATGAGAAGCATGGAGCTGAGAACAAACTCAGCACTCGAATGCCACGAGGGTTTAGGTGGTCATGAGAGGCAAGGGTCCTGGAGAACTCATGGAGCCAAAAACAGACTCCATGAGAAGCAGGCAGCTGTAAAAGAATGTGGCACTCCAAGTGCCAAGAGGGGATAGGGCGCCTAAGACGGCTGCCAGGGTCAAGCATGCTTGTACACTTAGGTAAACGGAAAAACTGGGGTTGGGCCCCAGTTGGTCCTGGGCCCACTTAGGGCTAGAAACCAAGTTCTTTGCTGGATATGGAGAGCTCATCTTTATAATCCTTTCATAGAGAAATTGGCCATTTTATCTCTGGAAGGATTGGAGTCAGTTCCTTAGCAGGGGTGTTCCTTCAGGGAGATTCCAGTAGTGGGAGATGGCCTTCAGGAAGGCCTTAGAGACCTTAGAGACCTATCCTAGCATAGCTGCTCTAATCCTGTCTTACTACTGGAATGACCAGCTCTGAGGCTTCAAGATGTTTGCAGTGATTTAAACTGCTTTCAGCTTCAGCCACCAGCCATGTCACCTTCGCCATGAAAGACTGTTTCTGGGCTTTAAAACCATAAACTGAATAAATCGCTCTTTCCCCCTTATCAATGCTTGACTTTGAATAGTTTCTCGCAGCAACAGTTAACTATTACAGTAATTGACTCAGTGTTTTAAATTAGAAGTTTCTCAAGGAAGAATGTTTTGAATTATTTTAATTTTAATAACTTTGCATTAGTGGTCTTAATTTTAGTGTCATCAACATAAAAAAGATCTTTGCATTAACATTCTTTTTTTAAAATTTTTTTATCATTACATATTATTTATTCAATTGTGTGTGTGTACATGTGTGTGCGCGTGTGTATATGTGTGTGTATGTGTGTGTGAGTGCAGAACCACGGACGAATTTGGGAACCACCATGGACCGCCGCCACCTCCTGCTTGTTTACTCTGCTCAGGGATTCACAGGCTCCGCCCTACCAGGAACAGAAGCACAGGCCGCCCCCGCTTCTGCCCGGTGTCTATACATGGGCCTAGGATCAGAACTCAGGACCTTTCGCCTGCAAAGCAGAGGCTTTACCCCTGAGCCACCTCTCCAGCTCTGCATTAACATTCTTAGAAACTCAGATATAAGTATAAAACAGATGAAATGGTAATGCCACCATGGGGAAATAGCAGATTAGCACTCTGAAGAGAATTCAGGCCCATGTGGCACACTGGGGTCACTTCTTACAGATTATAGAAGGCAAAAAAGGAAGAAGCATTATGAAGGTATGGGAATGGAATCAAGAGTGAGTCTACAATGTGAAAGGCAGGCAGAGAAGTCTGAAGAAAGAGAAGTTATACAGGAGACCCTTAAGAAATATAAATGTATTATAACTGATAGCCTGGTGGCCAAAGTAACCACAGTTTGACATTAAGGTAGGAGAGGGCAAGAGATGAAGCTCTAGTTGAAAGTCAGAGAGGACAGGGAGATGCCAAACAAAGACAGCTTGTGGAGATGAAGTAATCTGTGTAGAGCCCAGGCAAATGAGGGCATCTATCTTTGATAGCTTTCAGATATTGCAAAGCAGCTGCCTGAGAAGTAGGAGTGTCAGAGAGAAGAGTGAAAGAATGTCATAAGGGCTCTAGGGAGATAAGTGGTAGTGATTAAACTGATAGGATCCAGGAATTTGCATATTTCAGCCACAGCAGAGGTTTGCAAGTGTACCAGGTAGACGATAAAGGTATTATAAACATTTTTTTCTTTTTTCTTTCAATTTATTTTCTCACTTTCTTTTTCCTTTTTTGTTTCTGGTCACTGGTTATTAAGTAGTTGTTAAGAGTATAATGTCTTATACTTAGAAATGTCTTATATTTAGAAAGATTCTAGAAAGACTAGTTGCATCATTCATGAGAATCCTCATTTCTTGACTAAATTTGAGGTGGGGAGGGCTCAAAACAATGTGGCCATGATTAGCATACCACTCCCCCATTTTTATTTGAATAAGATTTCATGTTTGACTTGGACCCTCTGACTAAAGATGCTGAGCTGATATGACTCAGACCTAACTTTAAGAGAGGGTGAGAGTCCCTTCCCCACCAACCCGGGACATGCACAGTCCAGCCAGGACTCACAGCGACCTAGGTAAGCTCCCCCGCCCACTCCCAAACCCTAGGCAGCCCATGGTCCCAGCTCCTCCCACCAGCCAGCTGGAGCAGAAGCTGCTCCAGGCCAAATAATTCAGCTCAGTGAAAAACACACAGAAATTGAAAGAAGGTATTAAGAGTTAAAACAACAATGCCCAAGTAAAAATGCAAATCCATGAGAAACAACATCCAAGTAAACAAATCTCACACTGAAGGAATTAATCCCATAATGATAGACTCCAACCAGAACAAATCCATGGAAAATAGCCAAGAAAGAATGACCCAGGATAACAGCTTTCAAAACATGATCATTAACATGTTCAATACTATGAAAGAGGAAATCTGGGAGGAATTAAATAACTGCATCAATCACTTTGAAGAGGAACACAACAGACACTTGGAGGATTTGAGAAAAACAGTTCAAGAAACAAAAACAAGCATAGAGCACTTAAAACAGACTCAAGCAGAGTTTGAAACTGAACTAAAGACAAGATATCTTCAACCCAGAACTCAACAGAGAGTCTTAGCAGAACTAATGAAGCAGAAAATAGAATTTCAGATCTTGAAGACAAAGTGGGAGTATTAACCAGCACAATGGAAGAGGTTGTTAAAGCCAAAAAGATACTGGAGAGAAATACTCAAGAGTTATGGGACATTCTGAAGAAGCCTAACATGCATATTCATGGAATACCAGAGCAAGAATCCCAAAATACCACACCCAAGGAAAATTTTCAAACTATCATCAAGGAAAACTTTCCTTATCTAAAAAAAAGAGAGGCCCATCCATATACAACAGGCATTCCGCACCCCAAACAGATATGACCAAAATAGAAACTCGCCACTGCAAATAATATTTAAAACAATTCACATTCAAGATAAAGAAATGGTGCTGAGAGCTTTAAGGGAAAAAAAAAACAAGTCACTTTTAAGGGTAAACCTATTAAAATAACAAATGACTTCTCAGTCGAAACAGTAAAAGCAAGAAGAGCTTGGAGAGACGTACTTCAAGTATTGAATGAGCAAAAATGCCAACCCAGGCTGATATACCCCGCAAAACTATCTAGGGAGAAAGAAAAATTTTCCAGCACATAGACAACTTGAAGGGATTCATGTCTACCAAACCAGGCCTTAAAAAATGCTAGAAATAATACTCTAGCTTAAAGAAAAAAAACAAGCATATCCAGGAGTACAGAAGGGAAGTATAATACCACCAAAACCTAAAAGCAAAACAATACACTTACTAAAGCCACTAAACATAATAAATGTCTGGAAATAAAAATAGTTTCTCCATTATAACATTAAATGTCAATGGAATTAACTCCCTGATCAAGAGACACAGATTACAAACTTGGATTAAAAATCACAATCCATCAATCTGCTGCCTACAGGAAACCCATCTCACCACAAAAGATAGGCACATCCTAAAAATAAAAGGCTGGTCAAAAATTCTACAAGCTAATGGAACCAGGAAACAGGCAGCCATTATGCTATCGAACAAAGCAGATTTCAAAACAAAAAAAAAAATCGTAAGAGACACAGACGGATACTTCATTTTAGTCACAGGTATAATTCACCAGGAAGACATCACATTACTGAACATATATGCACCCAATACGCCCCCCCCCACATTCATTTAGCAAACCCTATGTCTAAAGCAAGAAATCTATCCCAAAAGGATAATTTTTGGGGATTTCAACACTGCTCTCTCAACATGGGATAGATCCAACAGGTAAGAAACTTAACAGAAACACTTTGGAGCTTAATCAAACCCTTACAGAAATGGACCTTACAGATCTCTATCGAACTTTTCATCCATGCAACAAAGAATACACATTTTTCTCAGCACACACAGAACTTTCTCCCAAATACATCACATATTGGACCACAAAATGAATCTACACATATACAAAAAAGTTGAAATTCTAGCCTGTACCTGACCAGACCACCACAGCCTAAAGCTTGACATCCACAACACAACAAAACAACAGAAAATACACTAACTGGAAACTTAACACTATGATGCTGAAGGAGAATTGGATTCAGGAAGAAATTACAAAGGAAATTCAAGATTTCCTGAAAGTGAACGACAATGAAAATACAACTTACCAAAATCTCTGGGACACAATGAAAACTGTCCTACGAGGTAAGTTTATAGCTCTTAATGCCTACATCAAAAACATGGAAATATAACAATTAAATAACGTAACAATGCAGCTTAAAGCTTTAGAGACACTAGAGCAATCTGATCCCAAAAGCAGTAGAAGAGAGGAGATTAGCAAAATAAGGGGAGAAATATCAGAAATCGAGATTAGGAAAATGATAAAGAAAATCAGTCAAAAAGCTGTTTTTTTGAAAACATCATTAAGATTGATACACCCCTAGCTAAATTAACCAAAAACAAGAGAGAGAAAACCCAAATTAACAAAATTAAAAATGAAATTGGAGTTATCACTACAGATGTCCAAGAAATCCAGAGAATTATAACATCATATTTCAAAAACTTATACTCGGTGAAATATGACAACAGAAAAGATATGGATGAATTCCCAAATAAACACAACTTACCTAAATTGAATCAGGAAGTTGTGAATTATTTAAATAGTCTTATAACATATGAGGAAATCAAAGAAGTAATCTTGAATCTTCCCACCAAAAAATGTCCTGGACCAGATGGATTCACCACAGAGTTCTACCAGACATTTAAGGAGCTAATAACACCAATATGCCTTAAACTGTTCCATCAAATAGCAAAGGAAGGAACACTACCAAATTCCTTCTATGAAGCTAATATCATCCTAATCCCAAAACCTAATAAAGATACACTTAAAAAAGAAAACTAGGCTTGTAGAGGTGGCTCAGGGGTTAAGTCTCTGCCTTGCAAGCAGAAGGTCCTGAGTTTGGATCCTAGACCCCACGTATAGACACTGGGTGGAAGCAGGGGCGGCCTGGGTTTCCGGTCCTGATAGGGTGGAGCCTGTGAATCCCAGGGCAGAGTACACGAGGAGGAGGTGGAGGCGTTCATGGTGGTTCCGGAATTCGTCTGTGGTTCTACACAACATACATACATATACACACATACATACACACATGCACACACATGCATACACGCACAATTGAATAAATAATAAATAAATAAAAATTTTAAAAAAATAAAAAAGAAAACTATAGGCCAATCTATCTGATGAACACAGATGCAAAGATTCTCAACAAAGTCTTAGCAAATTGGATTCAAAAACATATCACAAAGATCATTAACAGGGATCAAGTAGGCTTTATCCCAGGCACACAAGGTTGGTTTAACATATGCAAATCAATAAATGTAATTCACCATATAAACCAGTCCAATGTTCAAGACCACATGATACTCTCGATAGATGCAGAAAAAGCTTTTGACAAGATCTAACAGCCCTTTATGATCAAAACTCTAGAGAATTTTGGAATGGAAGAAACCTTTACGATATAATAAAAGCTGTATACAACAAGCCAACAGTAAGGATTATACTCAATGGGGAAAAACTTGAAGCATTCCCGCTTCAATTGGGAACTAGACAAGGCTGTCCACTCTCACCACTTCTATTCAATAGAAATCTTAGCTGAAGCCATAAGACAAGAAAGGGACATAAGGGATTCAATTTGGCAAGGAAGAATTAAGTTATCTCTATTTGCAGATGACATGATCTTATACCTGAGGGATCCTAAAAACTCCACCAGGAAACACCTGGAACTAATACAGAAGTTCAGCAGGGTGGCAGGATACAAAATAAATGTACAAAAATCAGTGGCCTTCCTGTATGCTCAGAATGAAAGAAGTGAAAAAGCCCTGAAAGAAACAATCCCATTTACTGTAGCCCCTAAAAAAATGAAATACCTTGGCATAAACCTAACAAAGGAAGTAAGAGAAATTTACAATGAAAACGTTAAAACCTTAAAGAAAGAAATTGCAGAAGACATCAGAATGTGGAAAGACCTCCCATGTTCCTGGATTGGCAGAATCAACATCATAAAAATGACCATCCTACCAAAGGCAATATACAGATTCAATTCTATACTAATTAAAATCCCAAAGGAATTCTTTAAAGAAGTTGACCAAATAATCTCAAAATTCACATGGAGGCACAAAAGATCCAGGATAGCAAAAGCAATCCTGAATAACAAAAACACTGCTGGAGGTATAACCATACCAAACCTTAGTCTATACTACAAATCCATAGGTGTAAAAATAGCCTGGTATTGGCTCCAAAATAGACACACAGATCAATAGATAAGCGTAGAAGACCCAAATATAAGCCCACACAACTACAGCCATCTGATCTTTGACAAAGGGGCTCAAAAAATCCAATGGAAATAGCATAGCATCTTTAACAAATGATGCTGGCAAAACTGTATATCCACATGCAGAAGATTAAAACTGGATCCATACTTGTCACCATGTACTAGAATTAATTCCAAATGGATCAAGGACCTCGATATATGGCCAGAGACTATAAAAACCATAGTTGAAAGGGTAAGGAACTTCCTCGAGCTCATTGGGCTAGGCCAAAAGTTCGTAAACAGACATCCAATAGCACAGTCACTACAACCAACACTCAACAGATGGGATCTTGTGAAATTAAAGAGCTTCTGTTCAGATAAAAAATTGTAACTTGAGCAGGAAGGCAAACCACAGATCAGGAGAAAGTCTTCACTAACCTCTTATCTGATAGAGCTCTGTCTTCCAGAGTGCACAAAGAACTTAGAAAACTAAAGACCAAGGAAACAAATGGGCCAATTAGAAAATGGGCCTTGGAACGTAAAAGAAATTTTACCAGGGACAAAATTAAAAGGTCTAACAAATATCTTTAAAAATGCTTCACATCCTTAGCCATTAGGGAAATGCAAATCAAACTTCCCTGAGATATCATCTCACCCCTGTCAGGATGGCAAAAATCCACAATACAAACAACACCAAATGCTGGAGATGATGTGGAGAGAGGGGAACTCTTCTACATTGCTGGTGGGAATGCAGGCTCATACAACCATTCTGGTGAACCGTCTGGCGATTCTTAAAGAAGTTAAAGACTGAAATGCCATATGACCTTGCTATACCACTTTTGGGAATAACCCCCCACACAGCAAAAATTTACCTCAATAGCACAAGCACGACCATGTTCATAGCAGCACTGTTTGGAATCAACCCAAATGTCCAACAGTTGACATGTGGGTAAGGAAAATGTGGTACAGTTATACAATGGAATACTACTCAGCCATAAAAAATGATGAATTAATGCAATTTGCCAGGAAATGGATGGAATTAGAAACAATTATATTGAGTGAAGTATCCTAGACATGGAAAATTAAGTGCAGTATGTTCTCCCTAATAGGTGGGTCTTAGTACTAAACTCACTTAGAGACACTCAAAGACAAATCTCTGTAATACCTATAGTAATTGCAAAGGTTATAAACAGGAGGGAAGGGGAAGGAGGGCCCTACCAGAAAGAAGGAGAGAAGGGATCATGGTACAGCAGAGAAAATAGGCCAACATCAAGGACTGCAAGTAAGTAATGAGACATCTGGTTAAGTTCACAGACTTTCCTTCCTGATCATTTGCAACTGATGGGATATGATCTCACCAGAAGGGGAGGGCATATAGGCTGGCAGCTAGAAAGTAACCATTTCACAAATGGGTGATTGACCCCTCTCTCACCGTGGTCTCCTACTTTTATTCCATCTACCTTTGAATATACTCTCACAACAAGACTTTAATTTAACAGGTTTTTATCTCTGGCCAGGGGGTAACATCCAATACCCATCGGTATAGAGCCAAGGGCATTGCAGGAGCAGCAAAACTAAAAAAAAAAAATCAACAAACCATAATTCAGAGCATCAGAGACTCTATATCAACCACCAGGAACTAAGCCAGCCTAATCTCTCCCCATCCTGAAGCTCAGGGAAATTTGCAGAAGAGGGGGCACTAAAATTGTAAGAGCACAAGGATGGGAGAAGTAATGATATGCAAGATACTCCACACAAGTTAGGGTGGAAGCAATCATAATAGGACTTTGCTTGCCTTGCGCAATGTCCAACACATTATTGACCCCACAAAGTCTAGCATGGACTAAAGGCACTAAGATAGTTGGAGGCTATGGACTGACAGTCACAGTAGTGTTACTAAGCTTAAGGGGAACACAGGAAAGGGTTCTGGGAAATGCCCCTGGGTCCTTGTACCTCATCGGAGAGCAGGACCCAGAGGAGAGTTTGGCATGCATATTAAAGGTTGCTCTGAGGATTGGGGAGCGGAGACACTGGGAGGTGAGAGGCACTGGGGAATGTGGAGATAGGGGGGAAAGGAGAGTAAGAGCAAGGGGGTAGGGGGGAGGTGTAGGGAGGTAGGGGACTGGTGTACCTATTAAGTTTGTATGAGCGGAAATAATAATAAATATATATATATATATAAAATTAAAAAAAGAAAGGGTGAGAGGAAAGTTTACTGCCTTTCACTTGGTTACTTGGTAAGATGCTAAAATGGTGTGCTGATGTCAAGTTACCTCAGTATAACCAATTGACTTCCCATGTGACTCCACGCTCTTCAGGATTTAAACCCAGAGAACACAGACCTCTCAACTAGTATGTGGTTCTCCCTGATCACTCAGAGACATTCTCATACTTCTATAGTGACTTCTGATCCTAAGAGTTGGCCTTCCTGAATAAAAATACATCCTTTGCTATTGGATTTCAGACTTGTTTGTTCAATGGGCAGCCCTGCCAAGAAATCTGCACAGAGCAAGAATTTAATGAGTTGACCCTGAGTCTCTTCTTGTAAGCTGCTTCAATCTAGAGACATCTTTTAATGCAAAGTAAACTCTACATTTGAAGTCATCTCTAGTTTTTCTCAACATCTGGCCACTGGTCTGCCATTGGATTCAGGAATGGAGAGCCAAGGAAATTAGTCAAATTTCTTCCGTGGGTTTTATCACATTGGATGGGTACTGTGTTGAATCTGTATATTGATTTTAATAAATTGGTCATTGTAAAAATATTAATTCTGCAGATCTAGGAGCTTAGGAGGTCTTTCCATCTTCTGGTGCCTTGTGTAATCTCTTTTTTTAGTATTATAAAGTATTCATTGTATTCCACATGCATGGTTAGGTTTATTTCAAGGTATTTATTTATTTAAATTTAGGAGCAGTGGTAAATAGTATTGTTTCCTTTGGGTCTTTTTTGCTTTGTTTTTCTTTGGAGTATAGGAAAGCCACTGATTTTTTAACATTAATTTTGTTTCCTACCACTCTATTGAACTCATTTATTAGCTTCCAGGAATTTTCTGGTGGAATATTTATGGTCCTTGAGGTATAGGATCATGCTATCTGCAAATATAGATAATTTGTTTTTTTCTTTTCCTAGTTGTATCTCTTTTACCTCCCTCTCTTGTCTTACGGCTTTAGGTAAGGCTTTGAGTACAATGTTGAATAGAAGTACTGAGAATAGACATTCTTGTCTAGTTCCTGATCTGAGTGGGAATGCTTCAAGTATTTCACTATTTTGGTTGATTTTTGCCATAGGCTTGTGGTATATGGCTTTTTTATGTTGATAAATGTTCCTTCCAGCTTTATTTTCTTCAGGATCTTTATCATAAAGCAACATTGGATTTTGTCAAAAAGATTTTTCAGCATCAATTGAGAGAATCATGTAATTTTTGGCTTTGCATTTTTAAATATTTTTAAAATCTTTATTTATTTAATTTATTTATTTTGTGTGTGTGTGTATGTGTGTGTGTGTATCAGAGGGTGTATGATATTTTGAAGGATCAAGAATGACTTTGAGAATCATCCTAGATTGCTTCTACCTTCATTTTGCTTCACTCTGGTATTTCACAGGCTTGGCCCACAAGGGCTTGAAATGCAGGTTGCCACAGTTTCTGCCTGGCCTTCTTACATTGGACCTGGGATCTAATTGTGAGGCAAAGTTTTACCCGTGAACCATCTCTCTAGCATTATCTTTGCATATTTTACATGATGAATTATGTTTGTAGATTTATATATATTGAACCAACTGTATGTTTCTAGAATAAACCCCAATGTGTTCATAGTGGATGACATTTTTGAATCAAGTTTGCTAAAATTTTGTTGAAGATGTTTGTGTCTGTGTTCATTGATTGTTTTTGTTAATAGCCCCTCATCAAATTTTCAATGTTATTTAAATAGTGTTGAGGCTCTGGGACCTGAGTGGCTGGGACTCACTGTGCTGTCAAAGGTTCCTTGAGTTGCCTGTGTCTCCAAGACCCCACCCTTACCTGAACCCACCAGAAGCCCCTGTGCATGTCCTTGGACACAAGTTGTTACCATCCCACACAGTCAAAGGTTCCTAGAGTTGACTATGCAAAGGCATCCTTTTCTTTGACAATTATAATTAGATGACACAGAATCCAAGGATTTGGACCACCTTCTACCAAAAGAGGGTACCAAGATTCACACCAGTCAACACAGGACAGTTTCATCACTCAACCAAAAGTTAAGTAACCCATTTCTTTTTCTACTTATGCTCAGGAGGCTATCACAGCTGATTAATACTTCCATACATTGTACCCATACCCCATATTCCCACTCCTATTGGTTCTTAGACCTTCACCCATGCACACTACAAATTAACCTTAAAATATCTCATTTTTCCCTTAATTCTAACTCTTATTCCTAGCTGTTATATGCACATTATCCTTTCTTTTTCAAACCATTCTGATAAATTAAACAGAAACCTGACTCCCAATCATCAACTTTTTAAACCAAGCCTAGGCTTACACATCCTAGGTGTACTGTTGCTATCACATCTACCAAACAATACCAAGTAACTGTAGACTAATCTCCAAACAATACCATCCAATCAAAACTGAGGAAAACAGCCTCAACAACTATCAACATTGGGAAATCTATATGACACAGGAGAGTCAGGAACATATGGTAAAGAAAGCAAAGACCTAACAGAAGATGTCCAAGTCACATCCTAAAACCACAAAATGCATCAACTACCATGAAAACATGTCTACCACATAAACACTAATGCCATAATGATAGATTCTAATCAGAATAACTTCTTGGATACTTGTCAGTAAAACAACACTCAAGATAATATATTCCAAAGGTTTATTATTAATATGATCAAGAAACTGTGAGAGAAGCTATAAAAAGGAAGGAGAAAATTGAGAACAGATGTTATACACATGTCAAGATATATGAGTAGGAAAATAACATGCAAATAATTGAGATGAAAAAGACAATGTAGAAAACAAAAATAAACATAGAACAGGTGAAATAATTCCAGGCTATGATTAAACTTGAAATAAAAGTCAGGCTTTCTACAATTCAAAAATTCATCAGAAAGAATCATCAAATAACTTATCAATTAATCATAATGGGACTTTGCATGACATCCACAATGACCAACATGTCATTGATCCCCCAAAGTCTAGCATGGGTCACAGGTTCTAATGTCCTTAGAGGCAAGGGATTAACAGCCACAATAGTGTTCCTACATTAAAAGGGAACACAAAAAGTAAGCAACACTACTGAGTCCTTACACCTCATCAGAAAGGAGGACCCAGAGGGAAGTTTGACATGTACATTAAAGTATGCTCTAGGAATGAGGGGGGGCCGGTGGGCACTGGGAGAAAGGGAGGGAGGAGGGGAAAGGAAGAGGAAAAAGGAGAAGGGAGGGGTTGAGGGAGGGAGGGGAATGGGGTACTTATCAACTTTGTATAAGTGGAAAAAATAAAAAAAAAGAAAAAAAAAGAACTTATCAAGTAGAAGATAAAATATCAGCCTGGAAAACAAACTGATAGAAAAAGATATGTCAATTAAAGAACCTAAAAAATTTAAAAATATATATAAAGGAGTGTTCAAGAGCAATGAGACACCATGATAAAACCACATCTGCCAATCCCTTGAATTCCAGGACAGGCAACAAAGGAAAACATCACAGAACAAATTTCCAACCCCATAATAAATGAAAATTTCCCCACATAGCAGAAAGAAATCTTAATAAAAGTACAAGGTGCATACTTCACACCAATCAGATATGATCAAGATAGAAACACCATATGATCAAGATCAAAACACCACATGACAAATAATAGTCAAAACACTGCAAATAAGGCATAAAAATGTTTTGAACGTTGCAAGAGGAAAAAAGAAGTCATGTTTAAAGACAAGCACATCTGAAGAACAACTGACTTTTTAGCGGAAACAGTAAAAACAGAAGAGTTTGGTTAGGCATACTTCTAGTCATGAATGAAGGTGAAAGTAAAATTTTCCATTAAAAAAACATACAGTGCCCAGCAGGATGGAGTGAAGGGCATTGCAGGAGCAGCAAAACTGCAAAGGAAAATCAACAAACCACAATCCAGAACTTCAGAGACTCTATATCAATCACATAGAACTAGGCCAGCCTAATCTCTCCCCATCCTGGAGCTCAGGGACATTTGCGGAAGAGGGGGCGGTAAGATTGTAAGAGCAAAAGGATGGGAGGAACAACGATTTGCAAGATTCTCAACAATAGTTGGGGCCAAAGCAATCATAATGGGACTTTGCATGCCCTGCGCAATGTCCAGCGCACTGTTGCCCTCATAAAGTCTAGCATCTGTTAAGGGCACCGAGATCCCTGGAGGCAAGGGATCGACAGCCATAGTAGTGCTCCTATGCTTAAGGGGAACAAGAGAAAGGGCTTATGGAAATGCCACTGGGTCTTTATATGTCATCGGAGAGGAGGACCCAGTGGAGAGTCAGGCATACACAATAAAGGACCCTCTGGAAATTGGGGGGAGGCACTGGGGGATGGGGAGGGAGAGGAGAGGGACAAGGGGGTTTGGGGGGAGGAGGGGGGAGGGAGGGAACTGGTAAAAAATTTTAAAATGTATAATTACATTTTTAATAATAAAAAAAAAACTGAAGTCTTATAGGAACACCAAGACAAGTCTGCAGATATAGAAAAAACACTGAAGACTTAAGAAAATGATAAACACACTCTAGAAAAATATAAGGGAAAAATAATGAAAACACAACTACTAACCAAAGAAACATTAATATAAAAACAGAAAATTAAAATAATGACAGGAATCTACAAACACTTCTCAATTATAACCTTGAACCTCAAGGGAGTCAGCCTCCCCATCCAGAGACACAGGGTAACCACATGAAATTTTTTTACTGAGTGTTGTTCATCTATGAACAAACTGAGTTGGTGTCCTTGCCCCATCTCTCTCACCACCCGAACTCTCCTCTTTCCTATCCAATCTTCCCCTCCCCTCTTCTGTCCAGCCACATCCCTCTCACCCTCTGCCTCTGTGTGCATGTGGATCATAAGGCTCCTGTGTTGTCAAGTTCTCTCTTGTAGTATATTTGGCTTTTCAATGGACAAAATCATATGTGGGGAGATTCTTCTTCCTTGTCTAGTACCTGTCCCAGAGACACTTTCCAAGTGCAATTAATTCTCCTCAGATCTTTATTAGTCCTTGGAGGAATGTTCAAATGTTGGGCATTGTGTAAATCTGGTGGTAGTAGAGCGAGATAAGAAGCCTTTGGATGTAGTTTACTATCAAATTATCATAGTTAACACTAAGACAATTATTCATGTAGAGTGTATATTTTTAGTTCCCTCTACTATTATTTGGAAGGGTTTATAGTATCAGACATGAGTTCTCTGACAATAAGAGGGTATTTATACTTCATTCAGAGAGTAAATGATTATCCATTGGTCTTATATACCACTGTTGCTCCTCTGCATTCTTCATGCCACTGTTGTAGTAGCTTGCATATTTCATAACTGGGTTAAGTGTTGATTCCTCTTTTTTCCCCTGAGACACATGCCTTTTTTCCTCTTACCTCTTATTAATATCTATTGCTGTACTATTTACCTGTCATAAAAAAATGAATTCATGAAATTGGATGACAAAGTGATGGAGTTAAAAGAAATAACTGAATAAAGTATCCCAGACACAAAAACACATATACCACATATTCTTCCTTATAAGTGGATCCTAGCATTAAACCTTAGAAATGATATATGCAGGGCTGGAGATGGGGCTCAGGGGTTAAGCCTCTGCCTCATAGGCGGAAAGTCCTGAGTTCGGATTCTAGACCCCACGTACAGACGCCAGGCGGAAGCGGGGGCGGCCTGCGTTTCCGGTCCTGGTAGGGCGGAGCCTGTGAATCCCGGGGCAGAGTAAACAAGGAGGAGGTGGAGGCGTCCATGGTGGTTCCCGAATTCGCCCGTGGTTCTACATGCACACACACATACATACACACACACTTGAATAAATAATAAATTTAAAAAACATTTAAAAAGAAATGATATATGCAAAGGGATACTTCTACAGCACTCACATATAACAAAGTATGAGTCATGGATGGGCGGATGAAGATCCCAAAAGACTGGAGACAAAAGAATATTGGCAAATAGATGAATAAGGCCACTATCCAAGAAAGAAAAGTCTTAAATGGAAGAGAAGTAAGGGGATAGAAAGAAGAAAAAAAAAGACAAGTTCCTTAGGGAACCAGGAGAATCAGTGCCCTCACTCAGCCATGAACTCTACAAGCTATAACTCTGGCAAAAAGAATTCAGAGGAGCACAAGCACTATGTAATCCTCTTATTAACCAATTACTCTCTAGGTTAGAGGTTCCCCTTTTTTTGTCAAAGAGTTTGATACTGTAAACCTGTCCAAATAACAAAAAATAGAAACGAGGCAGAAACAGAAGACTTAGTATTAACTATAAACTATTGACAATAAACTACCATTCTAAACACTCCTTATTTAATCCTTAGATATGAAAAGCTATTGGTGCTCAATCAAGATACACAATATTACAAGGTAAGATTAGTGAGAAAGAAAGTCAGAACAGGTCAGAATATACCATATCAATAACCCTGGAATGCTTGACCCTAAACAGGTCATCAAAATCTTCCAGGGAACCATGAAGAAGAGGGGGCAGTAAGATTGTTAAGGGCCTAAAGGTGGGTAGATGTACTGCTGTCTAAGATGCTAAAGTCATGGCAGGGTTGTTGAATCCAGAAAATCACAGCAATTAGAACTTCTATTACCATATCACACATTGCTGTCATGTTAACATTTCTACAAGGACAAACAAGGATCTCAGTAGATACAAATGAACTTTGAGAAAAATCTCTGGAGCACAATGAAGAGGACCCTCCACACTATTGAGTTTGCCCACTGAAGAGCCATTTATACTATCACAGAGACCTAGATTCCCCTAAAGGGAAGTGAAGTAGAGCAAGAGGTGCATGGCTGGATGGATAAGAAGTGAGGGTGACAAAGGAGAGGGAGGAGGGGAGGTTTTCAGGGCAATGACATAAACTCTGTTTGCATACAAAAAAATTTAAAAAAGGGAAAATATTAGCATTAAAATCCCACAGTGTTGAGATACTTCCTACTAGAAATGGGTAACAGGCATTTATCTTTTATTTCAAAATAAATGAATAAATCTTCACTTTTAACAAAGAGAAATAACAAAATTTAATGTGGTATTTTCATATAGCTTTTATGTGAGCTTTATGTTTTGCCTCATGGCTTGCTTTATTAAAATGTTATTTGTGTATAAACAATTGTAAATATACCAATAAATATATATTATTATTTACCAATTCCAATTAATAAATATTGGCTCCCCTGAACTTTATTAAAGTCTTTATCATGCAAGGAAAAGAACTTGAGTCTAGATCTCTGGCTCCCAGGGGAAAATAGGACAAGTGTTGTTGGAGACTCAGGGATGTGAAGCTATTGGAAGAAGGTGGAAAAAGAAGCAAAATAATCAACAGGAGGTTAACCAGGAACTCCTGGGAGAAACTGTGCATGAGAAATTTTAATGAGAAAGAGCAAATAAATAAAGAAAACTTTTGGTAGATACTATCAAGAGGCCTCCAGAACATAGAGATTAAAGATTCCATGTTAAAAAAAATACCCTTTTATCCCCAGAGTTTAAAGAATGTTTAAACCTAGATTGAAAATTCAGGCTCCTTTTTTTATTTACAAGTTGCCTGCCTGATCAATTAAGGGGAGAAAACTCCAGAAGGAGGATGCTGGTGTACAAGTACCCAGGGACTCTTAACTTTCAGTTTTGGCAGAAGGAATGATCCAGAATCAGACACTGATAAGTCAATAAATTAGGAAAAAGACCTACTAGATAGCATGACCATACCGAAGTCAAGTCCAGAACACATTCAAATCAGAGATGCAAATCAATCACTTGAAAAATACTGAGAGGCAAGCAGAAGGTAAAGAAATGATCAAAGGTTACAAGGAGAGTCACTTGGCTGATGAGCTTCCTTGATGGATTTTTAGGATGCTGAAACAGACTACTCTGTATGGCAAGGATAATTGGGACAAAGAACCATACATAGCTTGAGGCTGGTTTATCAGGTAACTTATGTGGCTAGAATGCGAGGATCACTGGCAGGCATGACCTTTGCCTGGAGCACCTGTCTTTAAACACCTGTGAAAAAGGGGACAATACTGATTTAGCTTACCTTTTTGTGAAGCATGAAGCACTGATCAAATTATTATCACTGTACCAACAATTTTCTTTTTCCTTTAAGACTTATTCAGCAAAGTTACATCAATAACACTTTGGACACAAGGTTTTATGGAGATTGACATTTGTTTAAATATTTCTTCTCAAGAAATATAGCATTACTCTCACTTTAACAGTATGAGTTGCACTGCCACTGTGTATTTTATGACTTTTTAAAAAATGATAATAGCAGTTGACCCTGAAAGCTTGCTTAACGACCTAGAACTCCTTCAGAGAAAAATTGGAAATGCTGAACTCAACACTGCTAAGCTGTTTTCCAAATCACACTTGACATTTTAAAATGCTTGTGTTTTTTTAGGAATAAACTATTTAAATAAATTACCCTCCAGGTCTGAAGCAAGGGATATGTGATATATTTAAGTATCGTATCATGCGGTAATAAAATTTAACATAACTCATTTAGTATATGCCTCCTAAAGTAAGTGCTAAACTTTGGGATGGCAAACATGACATATCTGTCCAGAAAAAAGTCACAAGCTATACTCTTTCTTTCATCAATGGTTCTAAATACAGTAAAAGTATAAATATAATGTTGTAAATTATAATAGTATAAACAAAAAATCTAGAATTATAGACTCATTTAGACAAGTTATGTCCATAGAAATATATATCTAGGTATAAATCCTTATTTTAACTTTTTTTGTTCTTTAAAATGAGTATGTAAAAGATTGAATACCAAAGATAAACATATTTTATTTCTAAAACATAGACAAGTTTATTGTACATGTAACACCTGTCACAAATGGCTCTCATGAATGCTTTTAAATAAGTGCACTATAGTTTAATACTTTTACTGCAATTTACTTTTCCTGTTTGAAGATAACAGCATTGTAAAGTCTATAGTTTCTTAAATGCCTTCATTATTCAAAACAATTCTTACAATCTTCAAATAACATCTCCAAAAACTGAAACAATTTCAAAGTAACTAGCTTTAATAAAATCGAGACAAAACACTATATTTCTGGACATTGAACACTGATGCCAACATGGTACCCTTTGTTGAAATAAATATTTTGCCATGTATATAAAATCAGTTTCTATCCAGATGGCTTAGGACAATGCTTGCAGCTCGAGAAATATACACTCCTTTCAATGTTATATTACAAGGAAATCCCATAATATAGTCAGAAGTTTAATGGTGTTTGATTGTAACTTCTGACTAGAAACTTCTTTCTCAAGAGTTCTGTTCTTCCTTAAAGCACTCTCACTTTTTTATGATTCCATTTATCTATAGCAGCTTTTTCTCCATCATCATGCTTAACATGTTACAAAATTTTTCTTATTTACACCCCTTATATAGTCATGCCAACACACTACTAAAGCCTCCAACTAAGCCCTCCTACAAGTCTTCTTGAATTTGTAGCCCACTGTGTTTCTCTGGTCGACTCACAGTAGGTGCTTGAACACTTGTTGGAGCTGCCTGAATTGGGTATTACCATCGAGGAAAGCAGCTCCCCTCCCTCTACCCCCTCTCCTGCATCCAGCCTTAACAAATCTGTGTTCCCTCAGGAAGGTTGCTATGACAGATTTCTCTTGTGTAGTAACATTCTTCTGTATTCTTTGCTAGAGAATCAACTTTGGAGGCTGTAAAGATGTCTCAGGGGTTAAAACCATTGCCTTGAAAGCAAGAGGAATGAGGATAAGTCCCCAAATCCCATGGAATAATGCTAGCAGAAAGGACAATGTGGTAGCTGGCGGCTTGTACTTCTGACCCTGGACAGCAGAACCTGGGCTCCAGGGCTAAGTAGAAAGGAGGCAGAAGAATTCAGGATGATTCTCAGAGTCACTTTTAGGCGTTCACAGACACGCATGCTTAAGTGTGCTCCGGTGCAAATCCATAATATGTACATATATTCACACACACATTTTTCCTTAAAAATGAATTTTATATAACAAAAATTCAAAAACTAATTTTCTCAAGAATTTGAACTTTCTTTGGAAAATCAGTTTTGATTGCTTTCATGATATTCATAACCTTTTGTGAACATTGTCAGTATCTATATATCATGGCTGGTGATTGTTCAACATACTATGTCTGTCTTATCTTCTTTCAGAAGACACATTGCACAGTCTTGCACTACCATCAGCCTCCTGGTGCAGACTGTCAATAAATCCCATGTCTTCCTCATATAGAGAACATAATGGGAACAGATCATGGCAGGACAGAAGAATGGCAATGCTTTGAGCTGTTTTTCTCCAGTATGACTTTGCCTTGCCTATTGGATCCTAGAAATAAATACTATACTTTCCCAAGATTTAAGATATGGAAAGAATAAAGCAATACAAATTCACATTCCTGTTACTCAAAGGAAGATTTATAGGTTGCGGTCTAAAAGCATCTCAGATATTGTTGTTTGTATATTTCCCACCATCTAAAGCAGTGGTCAAAATCTACTTTCCCCCATCTAATTTCTGATATCCCAGGTATGATAATAGCATCAAAGTTTCCTCTGTTTTCTCAGGTGTCCTGTTTATTTTCAAAAAATTCTCTCGTGTGTTTACTCAGAAACTGAAAACATGTTCATAACTAAAAGCTAGCCAACAGTATATTTGGTCAATGTCTTTAAATAGTCTTGAGATGAAAGGTGTTTTTTTGATGATAAATTAACTCCTCCTAATGTTGATTTGGACTCTTTATGATCTTCCTTGAGGCTGCTTCATTTATCAAGACAAAAATACAGAAAAAAAACTAAAGTGCTCACTCCGCTAATGCACACATGTAGCCATAGGCCTCTCAATATATACTGGACTCACTACATGTTGAACACAGGTAGTTAGCACATTTGCAATGTTTTTGCAACCAGAATTTTTAACTGCCCCTCCCTCCAGTTACTAGTTTCTCATAACCATGTCTATGTTAGCCTCATCTTCATGCTAATGAAAGGATGCAGGACCAAATATTTTAGGGGAACAAGGGATTTTTTTCTTGCTTACTATTCATTCCCAGAAGACTTCACATCAGAAGCCAAAGGACTGAAAAAAAAATCAACAAGCCATAATTCAGAACATCAGAGACTCTATATCAACCACCAGGAACTAAGCCAGCCTAATCTCTCCCCATCCTGAAGCTCAGGGAAATTTGCAGAAGAGGGGGCAGTAAGATTGTAAGAGGACAAGGATGGGGAGGAGTAATGATATGCAAGATACTCCACACAAGTTAGGTCCGAAGCAATCATAATAGGACTTTGCATGACCTGAACAATGACCAACACATTATTGACCCCTTAAAGTCTAGCATGGACTAAAGGCACTAGGATCCTTAGAAGCTAGGGATTAACAGCCACAGTAGTGTTCCTATACTTATGAGGAGAACCAGAAAGAGTTCTAAGAAATGCCACTGAGTCCTTACACCTCATCAGAGAGGAGGACCCAGAGGAAAATTTGACATATACATTAAAGGATGCTCCAGGGAGGGGGGGAGGAGGCACTGGGAGATAGGGAGGGGGGAAAGAAAAGGGGAAAGGTGGGAGGGAGCTAAGGGGGTGGAGGGAGGGGACCGGTGTACCTATTAAGTTTGCATGAGCAGAAATAAATAAATAAATAAATAAATAAATAAATAAATAAATAAATAAATAAATAAATAATTCTAAAATTTTTTTTAAAAAGAAATCAAAAAAAAAGAAGAAGAAGAAGAAGAAGAAGAAGCCAAGGGAACTGGGCACACCACAATCACTGAAGTAGCTAAGAAAGGGGTATCTTTCTGGCCAGCATACCTGTCTGGTCATCCTGTAGCCAAAATATATTTAAATATGACAATATTTATATGAACCAGCTCACTCCAGCTACTACTGCTCAGATTGTTGTCACTCACCATGGCTTGAGTCTTCCTATATCTATTAGAAAATTGGCCACAGACTTGACTCATTATGCCACTTCTAAATATTTCCCCACAGATGTACCTAATGGTTTAGCCTTTAATAGTCAGTTCCAAACAATTTTATCTAACAGGCACCATGCCCCAAGTGATATTTTTATTAGCTAGGTTTGTGGGGACAAGAGAAAATTGTGTTTGAAATTGACATTAAAGAAAAAAATGTTGGGGCTGGTGAGGTGGCTCAGGGGTTAAGCCTCTGCCTTGCAGGCGGAAGGTCCTGAGTTCGGATCCTAGACCCCACGTATAGACTCTGGGCAGAAGCGGGGGCGGCCTGTGTTTCTGGTCCTGGTAGGGCGGAGCCCTTGAATCCAGGGGCAGAGTAAACAAGGAGGAGGTGGAGGCGTTCATGGTGGTTCCCAACACACACACACACACACACACACACACACACACATACATACGCACACAGGCACAATTGAATAAACCATAAAAAAAATTAAAAAGAAAAAATGTCTAAGATCTGAGTTTTATACCTTCCATTTCATACCAATTTGGGGCAGAACAATCAAAGGATTTCTTCTGTGTCTTATATGAAAATGAAGGGAACAGATGCAAGTCACAGCTAAAGTTTAAAATCCCCTATTCTCAGTTTTGGTTACATTCTGTTGTATGCTAGCCCTGCCACCAGCAAGGGAAGAGAAAGAGAAAAAGAAAGAGAGAGAGAGAGAATATGACCGGTATAGTGATATTGGACTTCTTCCTTGCCCTGTGCTCTGACTCACATTTTATCAATCCCAACAAACTCAGGAACAACTTTTAGATCACTTTCCAGATCAAATTAATGAAACAAAACCTTTCAGATTTAGGAGTTTCTTATGTGGTGTCCTGTCTAATGTCCTACTGTGCTTTGTAGAACATCGGACCAATACTGGTATGACAGTAGCTAATAAACTTTAAAAGAATATGCTCATGTTCTCTAAGCACGTTGTTCATGCTTGACCTTCCTGGTCTAGCTATAAATCTGTAACCACTTGAGGCTTTAAACTAGGCTTGAATTTAGTCCCCTTAGGCTCTGCTTTAAATCAAATCAAATTCTACATTTTCCATCTCTTATTGAAATTGATTCTCCCTGAAGCTGTGGGAGGAGAAAGTCCTTTTTGTCTTTGCTTCCTCAAGAAGAGAAGGGAAGAGTTTCAGTAGAGTCAAACTGTTTTGCGCTGACTTGCAAATGTCAGCAGAGGGACAGCACACTGTGACTTCTCACTCCTTCTTGTCTGTAACTATTTCATCTTTTAGTATAAAAGATCACTTGTTTCCACTAATGTAGCTAATAACCTTTGCTGGTCATAACATTCAAGAAAATGGAACAGCACAATTTCCTTAAGATACAGAAAGCCATGAAAACCTTGATTCTAATCTAACAGGTGACTGATCATCTTACAAACTAAACCATGTTCCAAACTCATTCCAAAGCTTAGGGTTATGAGAATGCAGGAGTTTTAAGGGTGGCAAGCCCCTCCAAGGAGAAAAAGGACACACAAACATAGAAAGAAGAAGTAAATAGTATGTAATTACAGAACAAAGACACACTGACATGGATTGATGTGTAATGCTGAGTGACCAGAAGCCTCAAGCCCAAGAAGGTTCTGTTCTTTTTAATGGTTCACCATCAGATCCCTTCAAGAAGGACTAAGATAGGGCACGAAAACAATGCAACTCAATTCTGAAAAAAGGAGAAAAATATAAAAACCCTTTACTTAGTGAGTGTTTTGATAACCAAGCTACATTGCTTAGGAGAAAAGAAAGGAAACACACATATATGTACACACACACACACACACACACACACACACACACAGAAAACACGCACATACATACACACCAACTGGCACTGTGGGAGAAACACAAGCTAATTTAAATCTATGATTAGACCCCAAATGAATGGCTCTAGAAAAAAAATTAGTGAAAGGCAGGAAGTTTCTCAACAATGCATAGAAATACAAAGCCATGGGATCATAGATAGATGTATATTCACTAAAAGAAAAAAAAAAGAAGTTTAAAGTTTAAGAACCTAAGATTGAGCCACTGAACAGAGGCTTGAGAATTTCTGACTCAAGTGTATAAGACTGGGCTCACTACTGAGAAATCAGCTTAAGTGTTGATTAGAATATGAAGAGAACCCACACATGTATTTCAGGCACCAGTTTCCCCAGAGTGAATGATGACAATAGTTAGTTTCAGAAATACCAAAACAAAACTGTCTCTACAACACAAGCAATATAATAATCACAGAGTAATGGTCACAGCTCTGTGAAGATTGTAAATTCTGTCCACTAATTAAAGGTTTCACTTAGTGATAACGAACAAAGACAAACACAGGTTGACATTTCATAAGGTTGACCAAATGGTCTGGGAAATGTGGTCTTTGAGCTTTTCAAATCTTCTTTTCCACATGCAAATATAACTTGCTCCATTCTCTGCTGTTCAAAAGCATCTACCATTCAGTCAAATACATATATTAATAGGATCTGAAAAACAGTAAAAGAAAATGTGAAGACTTTATTGAGTCACAAATTAATTGATAGAAATAAGACTGGGCAATGGTTTAATTATGCCAAAATACTTATTGGAAAAAGTTGATTACATGCATGAATAGATGGGGAATTTTAATAGAGAAAGAAACCATGAGTACGAGTCAGGGGAAATGCTGAGGGAAAAATTATTGACAGTATTATCTTGAGGCTGGATCCAGGGTAGATATAGGAATAAGAAGCACAAAGAGAAAAGGATCAATATGAAACAGAGGGGAGCACTAAGAAGCTGAGGACACACATCAGTGTCCTTACCCATGTGAGAGCCCAGGAATTCAACAGTAAAAGAATAAGGTGAAATTTTAGAAGCATATTAAAAATAATTATTTCCCAAGTTGGTCAGCTAGCATTCCACCTTCTAAAGCAAGTACGATCTTGAAATCTGACCAATCTATGTAATTTTTTCACATTTAATCATATTTTTGAACAAATATCCATTGTTCAATAAAATATTTTGTTTTTCTGAATAAGAAACATAATTTACTGTGTTTTACTCAACAAATATCTGCTCCAATTTCTCTAAATCTTTGTTTCTGAAACAAAATTATTTCCAAATTTTCCTCAAAAATATTTATAACGCATATATCAAAAAGTTTGTCCTTTCCTTGTGTGTATCATTCCACAACATTTTTCTTGAGAAAAAAAAAAAGAGTCCATTTCCTTAACACCTTCATTTAAATGTGTATATGGTATTCAACCCTATAATGTCTAGTTGTACAATATTTTGACCATTTTTCCAGATTTTCAGGTGGAAGAAAAGATTTATATAATAGTACATTCACATGAAAGATAAAAATAATCACAATCATGAAACTAATGTTGGAAAATTTTTCATGAAAAGCAAGATCTGTTCTGTACACCAGAAATATATTCTTTTTGAATCATTATTCTTGTGCTAAGAGAATAGTTACCATGAATTTTAGTAAATATACACTAAATACATCATGTTCTGCATTGCAGAAAATAATCAGCTATACATAACTAATTAGACTATTTTAAAATGATATAATTTCTCTTCATAAATTATGTTCTAAGGGTGTCTGTTTTGAATTAGATTCTCTTCATCAATCTATCAAAGAACAGAGAATTAATTAATTATTTCCTAGTTTCTGGATTTCATACAGAAAAATCATTGGTCAAAAGTCAAACAATTTCTGATTGAGTTTTGATTTTTAAGATTAATCATCTTTTAGTGTCTTAGGCAGTATATGCTTGCATTAAACTTTCTAATAATCTAAGTCATAATGTGCTATAAGCCATTTTAGTCACTTCATTTGATAGCACAATGATGCATATTCCTAAAAATGTTCCTCTTTCAAACCTATTGCCCAGATAGTAGATATTTTGAAAGACACAAGTTATGAAGTAAGTGAAATATGCACTTTTAAAATAGATAAATCAATTTAAATAATTTTAACCTGAAATTTAGCCTCAGATGCCATGTCTTAGTTGTCAAACATCTCAAATATGTTTTTGCTCTTACTTCATAAATATTTCTTTCACATATATGCTAATTTATGTTGATTAATCGCTGCATAGTGCTTTGCTCTATATGCTATCAGTGCTTACCTGAATTTCATTATAAATGAGCAATACTTGAAAAAGTCACTTTGCCTGGAGAAATATAATTTGTAGGGCAGTGGGAGCTCGTGATCAATGCTACTAAGAAAGCTGGTGAGCACAGCATTAAAGAATACTTCATGTCAAATGTTCCTTGAAAATCTACTCTGTAGGATACATGGGAATGTAGTTAAACAAAGAGATTCTAGGGGTAATTTAGCAGAGTCTTTGAGGGACTCAGAAGTAGGCAACACACTTGCTTTGTCAATTGTGTAAAAGCGCATTTAACTTGAGCCCCTGCTGAACATAAAACTATTTAATTACATTTGAGGAAAAATAGAGGGAAAAAGTTTCAGATTTACGATTTTGTTTAAAAGGATGAAACTGAAGACAACAGCAGGAATGAGAACTCAAACTTATTTCTAGACATAATGAGCCAGTTAAGATTATGTGCAATTAAACAGCTTCACAAACAATAAAATATATAAAAGTGGGAGAAAGGAAATCACATTGTGGAAAAATTACAAAGCCAAAAAAATGAAGGTCAAGAACACTCAATATCTGCTGCATTCTGACAGCATGTCCATGTTAGTAAACATGTTTGCAGGGATCTGATCATATGAAGCCCCCCAGAGGATTATAAAATGAAATTTACATCTTATCATTTACTCTTTTAGGATATTCCCAATTTGCAGCAAGGATACTATCTTATGGCTCCCACTTTCTAGGATATCTGTACTGTAAAGGTTAATGCTCATTGAGCACCAGGGGAAGCTTCTGCTTCATTGTAGACTCATGCTGCTATGAACTTGCAATGTTTTATCAATATCCATGCATTCATTCATATATGTTCATGCATACTGCACAGCCACAATTCTTATTTCTCACTTAACTTCTTTCAATTCATCCTGAATGCTCAATGCCCAATAAATAGTTATTGATCAATGGAAAAATTTGCACTTTTGTTTTGGAACAAAACATTCATTTTATGCCAAATAATCTTCACATGCAGCAATACAAATAGGAATGGAGACAATAAATATACATGAAAGACGATGCAACAGAAATGTATATGTTGTCTTTGTCACATGAAAAAGAGAAGACAACAATGGTCAAGAGATTGATTTAGAGTGGATAACAATGTATTTTTTCATAAAAAGGCATGATTTGAATATATTATAGTTTTCCCCAATGTTATATTTGGAGATTCAAAAACTAGTGAGGTATTGATGAGTACAGAGGAGAGGAACTAGTCAGAAGTGTTAGGGGTACAAACCCTAAAAATGAGCAGTTTTGATTCTTGCCCTCAGCTATAATCTAGAAATGTCCTTAGTCTTCTCAGTATTTCTGTCCTTATTGGATGCCAGAATGCCAGAGGGGAGTACTGGCTCTAGTCTTGTTTCCTAGACAGTACCCATACATAGATAGCTATCAATGAGGATGAGACAAAATTGAGAGGTCCTTGGACACCTCTGGATAGGCGAACTGGATTGACTGTCTCTTTATGGCTTACCACTGTCTCTATTAAAATTTCAGTAAAGATCCACTAGATAGCTGATCAAAGATACTCCTCCTTCCCAGGATCCACTCTGCTATGCAAAACCTCAGCCTAACTTCTTTCTCTTAAGCTCTCATCTATTATCTTCTAATAAAACTTTTTCTAAAACTCAACCTTCTGTATTCTTGAATTTCATTCTTCAAGTTCAAAAGACAAGGGTCACTGATTTAGTGGAAGTTTTTGGTGCATGTAAACTTAGGTCAACCTTAATTTCTGAGAAAAAGCCTATCTGGTAGGAAGCTTTGATTACATTCAAGAATCCCACTTTCTTTTACTAGTACCAGCTGTGACCTTATGGTACTCTACAATTTAGATATGGTGAAGATGAGGAAGCAATCAGAGAAGTTTAAAAATATCAAATAAATTATTATCAATGCCAGGAATGCCACAGCCAAGGCATACAGGACCTTTAGACATCTAATAAAGGAAAGGTTGTTTGCACAAGGTTAGGTTTGTACATTTATGGCTTGATTAGAAGAATAAAAACTAAGAGAGTTATGGGAAATTTCAAGAGTTACTTTAGAAAAATATCTGATGGAAGGTCTTTATCATCTTTGAAGTCAAAATAATATACATTGACATGTTTTGGGTTGTTAAAATGAGATGTTTCAAAAGTGATAAAACTTTCCTTTTATTCTATGTATTGCTGTGTAACAACCAATATAAAATCAGTGACAATTTTAAAAAGCATCAAATAAAAATTTACCCTGTTTTAAAGTTCTATGCATAGATGTTCAGAAAAAAAGTCCAGGGGTGGCCTATCTGCATGATTGCCTGAGGGCCCAACGGATCTAGACTGTGATCAAAATTACTCAAACAACTGGCAATCTTCTGTCAGACTGCTGATTATGTCATCCAGGGCGAAAAAGAGTTGGCTCAAATACCAATGTCCCAAGCATATATCTCTAAGGAAATGCCATTGTGAATTTGGCTTCCCTGAGGTACATAAGTAAAAATGGTATTAAATGTACATTTTCTTAAATTTTTGTGTTTATTCATTTTTACATGTGTACATATATGTACGTACATGTATGTGTTAGAGGTCCAATGTTTTCACTGGGTAGCTTCTTGTATCAACTTTCACTTTACCATTGTCAGTGTCTAACAGTAAAAAACAGAATCAGCTACATTGACCAGTCACCTTGTTTTAGGGGTTCACTGTCTTAGCCTCCCAAGTGCTGAGATTTTAAAAGTCTTCAGTGTTTGCATGGATTTTATGTGGGTACTGGTAATACAAATTCCAGTTCACTGACTTGCAGAGCACATGCCTTATTGACTGAGCCATCTCCCCTGCTCAAATATATATCATTTTAAAGAACAGATATGTTTTTGGGTTCCTTGAATTTGTTTTCCTTCTGTCCTGAGGGTAAGGGGCATTTATTGGGTATTGAATCTAGGGCATTGATGTGAATGCTAGGCCAGTAGCCTCTAGCCCTCTCTTCTGTAACTGTTCATCTTTGGTTCTATTTAAGTAATCAACACTAGGATACAGGTTTTCACAATGCATGCAGGTGTCATCCATATTCCCACATCATAGTTTTACTACCTTGTGTTATTTAGCTAGTATAATATTTTCTTTCAGCTATCTATAGGATTATATCTTTAACTTGATGATCATCTTAATATAAATTTATAGTTAGATTTTCTGACAAAGCATTGTAATCCTTGCTTTTCATAGTGTCCTGCTCTGGTTCACGCTAGTTATCACAATTTGATATTTTTCATGAATTACATTTTTATCTGTTTCTTTCTTTAGCTATAAATTCCATAGCTCTATACATTTGGACAATATTTTTCCATTATATTTTTAGGTCTTTAACTAGTACCTAATGGCTTTTCTTCTCCAGGGATAAAAGAGATTAACATAGGATAAACTGAGCTGGAGAGATGTTTCAGGGATTAAACCTCTGTCTTGCAATCAGAAGGTCCTAATTTCTGATCTTGAATCACACATAGAAACGCTAGATGGAAATGGCCCTGGTGTGGCCAGTACTGGAAGGCAGAGCTCTAGGATACTCCAGAACAAAGCAAATAGGAAGTAGAAGGAAATCATGGTAAATGTGTAGTTACCCTTGGGCCTTCCTTCCCACACACATGCAGTGTCCTCTGATACACATACATACACACATAAAATGCACACACACAGAGACACACCCATGCAAAAATACATAAAATAGGATAAGCTTTGAGATTAGAGAATTCATTTTCTAGCCAGTGAAGATAATAGCTAAGAGGCTAGGAAATCCTGACTTACCTTTGCTTGCTCCAGCTGCACCTTTATATTCTTTGTGGAAAGAGCAGATGTTCTTATTTTCAAGTGGAACTCAAAGTGATTTCATATGTGTGACTTCAAAACATCAGGTTATTTTAGAATGAGAGACAGGAATGAACAGACATGAGAAATGGGTCAACTCAAAGCCTTCCCTGTGATCTCCTTCTGCACCTTCTATTAGCTACACTCCTTTGTACTGCTCTGTGACAACATTTGCACACACAGATTAAGAGTGATAGCCACATTCTCCAAAATCCAGAATCCTGGGCTCTGTAATCCTTGAATTTTCTGCTATTTAGAAATAAGTATGCCTGAATTATATCATTGAGACAATAGAGATGTGAAGAGACTATTTGTTATGATAAATGTGCCACATTTTGAATATTTCAGACCTGATTATGTTAGAGGAGGAAGTGGTATAATGCTATTTTCTTGGATTATTTAGTATGTAGAATGATTGCTTGGTTGTATTAAGGAAGCTATGGAGCAGATTTTATTCGCAAGTTGTCTTACATGCCAGATATGAGGAGGTAGACTACTGATACAAATCTGTATCTGAACCAAGACAGTAAATGAGATTTCTCTGTGAGATATGTAAAAGAGAAGAGGGACACTTGAAAAGTTAAACAATTATCCACAGAAAACTAGAAGAAGCTGCCTAAAATGAAGGAAAAAGTAAAAATCTGATTTTATAAACATTTTAGTAAACACACCACTTGCAAAAATTGGATTAGCATGGCAGAGGGAGCAAACAGACAGGGTCAAATTTTTTGTGAATTTCATAAATAAATAGATAGCTTAATGTACTTTCAATACTTAATTTGTTGGTAAAGATGGATATTAGGAGAAGTTTTTTTCAAATAAGTGTCAGAAATGTGTGAATAAGATGGAAAGTAACATGAAAATGCATTATTATTTAATGAAGGTATAGAATATGAGATAGGACTCAAAATGCAGTTCAATAACTGCATAGATGGTGGAAAAGAAGAGGAAAATGACATGAGATCAAAGACAAGCCTGTCTCACTCTGAGTAACAGAAGTATTAAGTAACTTGGTAGCTTATCTGAAATAATATAATTATCAGAATGATTTAGTCAAGTGACTAATGCAAATTGGAAGCCTTTCCATCACTGGTATTGACAACCAGCTTAAGTACAAACATTGAGATATAAAATCTGGAAAACTGGTTCAAATTATTAAAAAGAAAACAAAAAATGCTGACAAAGGACTGAAGAACAAGGACTTCCAACAGAACAAAGTGTTGCCCCTCTGAGTGACATGCACTTCTTGGTGTTGGAGAGTTGACAGTATGGTACAGAAGGAGGCTTCTGAAGGGATGAGATGCTATTCTCTGAGTGCAGTGAGCTTACAGGGCAACCACAGAATCTCAAGCTACAGAAAAGGTATCCATCAGGTAGAAGCTGTAGGGAAGATACAACCCTGAGGATGAAGAGCAAAGCAGAGATAGACCAGACATGTCAGGAAGAAGCAGAGCAGCTGGTCATCACTCAATGATTAAGTAAATGAATTTTGTATACTTCTTCCTGGATGCTCTATAAGAAGGAAATATAAAGCCTTTAAAAGTGTGATAGAACTGTCTACATCTTTCTTTTTTCTTAAATGTTTAATAAAAGATTCATGTATTAAAAAATGTCATCCAAGACATACGAATTCTACAAACAAAAAGACAACATCGATACCAAAAATAACAACAAAAAATCATTCAGTTTGACTCACAGAAACTTAGAAGTTATTATATTGGATTCTAATAATGGACTTTCCAATAACGTATTTATTAGCAGAATAAGGTAGAAAATAGTATGGAAGATATAATAAAGAATGCTGAATTATAAAATTAAATCAAAACTTAATCATGCAAAAAGATGCAATGAGTATGGACTAAGCTCAAATATAAAGAAAATGTCAGAAGATGTCAGAATAAAATATTAAACATTAAAATGAAAGTATTAAGAGAAAAGAAGGTTTCGTATAACACAAACTGCATATGTGTATGGGATAAGTTATCTAAATGAAATCTGAGAAGGCAATAAAACAGAGGTCCATATCACATTTTTTAGGAAATAATAACCAAAGTCATTAAATGGAAGGAAAATTACAGCAGACAGTTCTTTGAAGGCAAAGATGTGATAATGAAAGCCTTGTCATCAAGATCTGGGATAGTTCACAGAATGTATAGCTATTTTCTAATACGAAGATGAGTCAGTGATTTTCAACTCACAAACAGGATGAAGTAAACTCTTTAGCTAATCTCAATTGATGTAGAAACAGTTATTTTATAATATTGATATCTCTTTATGATAAAAATCCTACAAAACCTGGAACACAAAAGACATTGTTATTTTTGTAATATATATTTATATTACTTTAAATGTTAGCTAAAGAATCAAATATAGAAATATGTGTGAGCATTAGCTAAGCAAAGAAAAAAAAAGACGACGCTATACTCTTTGATGAGCAAGTAACTCCTTTGATCAGTGGTGTCCAGCAAAAATGCAGGCTATCTTTTTATATATTAAATACATATATGCATACACATAAACAGAGAGTCATTTATAATATAGATAGATACAAAGATAGGTCCATGGATAGATACATAGATAAATGACATTTAAAAACAAGATAGAATAATAAGACAAGAAGAAATTTCAACTTCCTCCTTCATTTGTATATTTCCACATGATTAATAAGAGTATTTACATGCAGAATAACATGCAGAAAGTTATTAAAAAGGACATTTTCAAACCAGGCTGTCCTATTCTTGAAAGTAATTTTTAACATAATGAGAAAAAATAATTTCATCACATTACATTAGGTTATGCTCATTTTACAAAAAAAAAAAACTGCTACTTTTCTGAAATATGACTGTCTAGAAGTAAGGTCTTTGTGTGTGTGTGTGTGTGTGTGTGTGTGTGTGTGTGTGTGTGTGTGTGTGTTTGTACATATATACAGAGGTGGAGAGGCCCTGAAGTTTACTTCAGGTATGCTACTCACTGTTACTCTACTTTGTTTAGTTACAAGCAGATTCTCTTCTCTGAACACAGCCCTCACTGGATCATGTAGTCTAGGCAGCCAGCTCAGGGATTCCATTTCTGCCTTCAGTTCTGAGACTGCAAGCCCATTTGATAATAATCACTTGATTATGGGAATGGATTTCAAATATTTGTCAGTGAGAAATCTTGAAAAGTAGTTTAATAATATGTAAGAAAGTGAGCATAATATGTCCATGATATTTCTGTTACCCATTCTATAACTTACATTGATTTCTGGCAAATGAGGCAGATGACCCCAGAAGCTGAGTAGAGAACAGTGACCTCTTCCCATAGTGGAGATTTCAGTTCTTTAGTTAGAAGTGATGCGCAAGTAGTTGCCATGTTGCTCTGACAGAATGCTCAAACAAGCTCAAGAATAGTTTGAAAAAGAATTACTAAGACCAAAAGAAGGCAAAGTAGCTAAATCTATGGATGATCTATCATAGAAGCATTTGAATTATACGATGGTCCAGTGGACAGAAAATTGTGACAGTGTTACCTACAGCACAGATTAGAGTGATTTACACCATGGCTAAACATTTACAAACATGGCATATTTGAATCACTAATTTCTGGATTCTAATCCGGTTAGTATGATATTTCCAGAAATAATTAAACCCAGAACAACATGTATGCAAATTCATGCAATAAAATACAATGATTATGTATTTTATTTCAATTTAATATTATGTATTATAACATTTTGATGCTTCAAAATACAAAACCTTTACTTTCTGTTATTATCTGTCTTCTATCTATTATCTATCAATCTATCTATTAAGTATTTTTGCTACTTCACATTCCCATGATCTGGCCATCATTTCAGTCACTGCACTTCCTCTGTGATGTTTGGAAATGAAAATAAAGATAATAATGCTGAATTATATTCCCAAAACACAGGTACACTAAACTGTAAACCTAATAAGCTAGATAGATTTTTTTAACATTTGTTTTCTTTTCAAAGCATACACACACATACACACACACACACACACACACACACACACACACACAAACACACAAACACATGCACACATAAACACACACATGTATGCATTCACAGTCTTACCGTTTCTATTTGTTGACTACCAGCCTGACCATTATCCAATTATTTCCCTCTACATGTGTTTCCTCATGTGTATAATGAACAATTTTAATTAAATCATTGCTTTCCTTTCAATAATTTGAATTTTAAATTGCAGTGATTTGAACTGAGGAGCCTTTAATGAATGAGAAACTATTCAAGCAAATTTAAGCATCACATACCTTTGTAGCTTATAGTCTTCTTTTAGTACAGGTCATAATCCCTAGGCTAGCAAAAGGATAACAAGAATTTGTATTCTATTAATGCAAGAATATAGAATAAACACCTTGGAGTTCTGTCGAGGTACCTGATATTTGTGACACTGGAATTTTTAACCCAGGAATCTTCTATATCTGTTAATTAGAGTCTAAGGATTTCCTCAGGTAAGTATTTTGATCAGGTCTTATAAAAAAGAAAAATAAATTATGCATGAATTTCTAATATTTTGAATTATCACTTAACCTCCAAGTATTATTTGACTTATGTTTCAAGCAAGTAGCTAGAAAGAATAGAAACTTTTAGTGAAAATACCCATAAATCTAATTAATATTTCACATGATATCAAACAATAAATAGTTCTGGTATAGGTTACAAACCTGATTTTTCCCCTTGCTGAGTTGCTTCTGTTCATTTTGCTGATCACAAAAGTGCTGAAACGTAAGTCATTGTATTAATTATTTGTAATGCGTCCTGGCCAAAATCCCCAGCAAAACAATTTAAGTGTGGAAAGATTTCTCTAGTCCCATAGCTTCAGAAGATTCAGAGCTATGTTAAATGGCCTCATGTGCATGTGATGGGTATTTGTGCTAGGGGAGAAGTAAAGATTTAGAAACAGGAAGGGGACAGGAAATAGGTCCCTTAAGGATGCATCCCTAATCATTTCCAACCTCCAGCTGCACCGATGTTCCTTTTCCAGAACCTCTGCAAATATGTCAAACAAGAATCAAACTTTTAACATATGAGCTTGCTTGAGGTATTTCACATTTAGTCATAATAGTAATTCTTAGTTACTCTTAGTGTTCGTGATATGAATATTGGTATCAAATAACTTAGGGGAACACAGTTTTAATAATGATTCTTGGCTACATTTTTATCAGCATAAGAGAGAAGTTCGTACCAACAGGAGCTGAGGGAGCTTGTCATACCTATCTACAAAAATTGCTGAGAAATGCATATGCTTTCTCATTTATCAGCAACTGTATACCAAAATAGTACATTCTGTACCTCTTATCCACCCCCGCCAGGTACTACTCCTGCCAACTATGGAGTGTGTCTTCTTGTTAACTCCTTCAATGGTCCTTAGAAACAGTAACATCCTATCCAATAATTAACAGACTTCCTTAAACCTTGACTGTCTGGGAATTCAAGGAAAGCACACTTACCTATATAACTGCACGTGGAATGCTGGGGGCAGGATATGATAACCTCCTCTCAGCCTGGAATTTTGGGGTGTCTGAGTTTCTTAGCCATGAAGTAAGCTCCCTGCTCCCTGTCTATATTGATAGGCAATCCTTATATGCCCTGCTTTGCATTTTACATAATATTCTGTGTGTGTGATGTCTGTTCCTAATAATAAAATCAACCGTGCAGTGCCATGAAAATACTTCAGAATGGTGAGTATCTCAAGTCCTCTGGTTATTATGAGTTAAGCTCCTATCAGATCTCTGCAATGGTCACTGGAGCAGTGGGCAGCTGTAATTAGCACAGTGATCAGGGACAGACCTTGGTTTTCAATGATTCTACTATAACTGAATTAATAATATATTTAAGAGATTCCTTTTTAAACCATTCCTTTTTGACCACCTGATAAAAAAGTTTATTTTCCCTTCTGCTTACCTGTTACTAATAAAAATAAACCTATACATCATTTTCTTTTTTTAAACATTTTTATTATTATTTCTGCTCATACAAACTTAATAGGTACACCACTTCCCTCCCTCCCTTCTTCTCCTCCCGAACCCTCTGCTCCCCCTCCCCTCACCCCTCCCTCCCCATCCCCCAGTGCCTCCCCCTCCCAATACCCAGAGAGTCCTTTAATGTGCATGCCAGACTCTCCCCTGGGCCTTCCTCTCAGATGACATACAAGGACCCAGTGGCATTTCCCTGAACCCTTTCTCCTGTTCCCCTTAAGCAGAGGAACACTACTGTGGCTGTCAAAACCTTGTCTCCAAGGATCTTGGTGCGTTTAGGAGATGCTAGACTTTGTGAGGTCAATAGTGTCTTGGACATTGCGCAGGGCATGCAAAGTCCAATTATGGTTGCTTCGTCCCTAACTTGTGTGGAGTACCTTGCAAATCGTTGCTCCTCTCATCCTTTTGCTCTTACAATCTTATTGCCCCCTCTTCCGCAAATGTCCCTGAGCTTCAGGATGGGAAGAGATTAGTCTGGCCTAGTTCTAAGTGGTTGATATAGACTCTCTGAAGTTCTGGATTGTGGTTTGTTGATTTTCTTTTGCAGTTTTGCTGCTCCTGCAATGCCCTTCACTCCTTCCTGATGGGCATTGTATGTCACCCCCTGGCCAGACACAAAAAGCTGTTAAACTGGAGTCTTGTTATAAGAGCACATTCAAAGGTAGATGTAATAAAAGTAGGAAACCACATTGAGGGAGGGGTCAATCGCCCATTTGCAAAATGGTTAGTTTTTATCTGCCAGACTATATGCCCTCCCCTTCTGGTGAGATCATACCCCCTCAGTTGTAAATGATCAGGAACAAAAGTCTCTGAACTTAACCAGGTGTCTCATTACCTACTTGCAGTCCTTGATGGAGGCCTATTTTCTCTGCTGTAACATGTCCCCTCTCTCCTTGTGTCTGGTGTGGCCCTCCAACCCCATCCCTCCTGTTCATAATCTTTAGAATTACTGTAGGTATTATATAGATTTATCTTTGAGTGTCTCAAGGTGGACTGGGTGGGTTTGGTACTAGAAACCACATATTAGGGAGTACATACGGCGCTTAATTTTCTGGGTCTGAGATACTTCACTTAATATAATTGTTTCTAATGACATCCATTTTCTGGGAAATTCCAGTAATTCATCATTTTTGATGGCTGAGTAGTACTCCATTGTATAGATGTACCACATTTTTCTTATCCACTCGTCAACTGTTGGACATTTGGGTTGATTCCATGACTTTTTCTATTGTAAACAGTGCTGCTATGAACATGGTCGTGCTTGTGCTATTGAGATGAATTTTTGCTATATGGGGGTTATTCTCAAAAGTGGAATATCAGGGTCACATGGCATTTCAATCTTTATCTTCTTTAAAAATTGCCAGATGGCTTGCCAGAGTGGTTTCTGAGCCTGCACTCCCTGTGTAGGAGAGTTCCCCTCCCTCCACATCCTCTCCAGCATTTGGTGTTGTTTTTATTGTGCATTTTTGCCATCCTGACAGGGGTGAGAATGGTGTTATACTTCCCTTCTGTTCTCCTGGATATGCCTGTTTTTAATTCAAGCTTGAGTATCATTTCTAGCATTTTTTGAAGGCCTGGTTTGGTGGACATATATCCCTTCAAGTTGTCTTTGTGCTGGAAGATTTTTCTCTCCCCCTTGATCACGACGGATAGTTTTGCAGGGTAAATCAGCCTGGGTTGACATTTTTGCTCATTCAATACTTGAATGAATTACGTCTCTCCAAGCTCTTCTTGCTTTTACTGTTTCGACTGAGAAGTCATTTTTTATTTTAATAGGTTTACCTTTAAAAGTGACTTGTTTTTTGTCTCTTGAAGCTCTCAGCACCGTTTCTTTATCTTGAATGTGGAGTGTTTTAACTATTATTTGCCGTTACGAGCTTCTGTTTTGGTCATATCTGTTTGGGTGCGGAATGCCTCTTGTATATGGATAGGCCTCTCTTTTTTTAGATGAGGAAAGTTTTCCTTGATGATCATTTGAAAAATTTCCTCAGGGGTGGTATTTTGAGATTCTTGTTCTGGTATTCCATGAATACGCATGTTAGGTTTCTTCAGGGTGTCCCATATCTCTTGAATATTTCTCTCAAGTATCTTTATGGCTTTAACAACCTCTTCCATTGAACTGGTTAATACTTCTACTTTATCTTTAAGGTCTGAAATTCTGTTTTCTGCTTCATTAGTTCTGCTGATAAGACTCTCTGTGGAGTTCTGGGTTGAAGATAACTTGTCTTTTAGCTCAGTTTTAAACTCTGCTTGAGTCTGTTTTAACTGCTCTATGCCTGTTTTTGTTTCTTGCACTGTTTTTCTCACCTCCTCCAAGTGTCTGTTGTGTTCCTCTTCAAAACGATTGATTCAGTTATTCAATTCCTCCCAGATTTCCTCTTTCATAGTATCGAACATGGTAATGATCATATTTTGAAAGTCATTATCCTGGGTCAGGCTTTCTTGTCCATTTTCCATGGGTTTGTTCTGGTTGGAGTCTAACATTATGGGATTAATTCCTTCAGTGGGAGATTTGTTTACTTGAATGTTGTTTCTCATGGATTTGCATTTTGACTTGGGCATTGTCGTTTTAAGTCTTAAGATCTTCTTTCAATTTCTTTTTTTTAATACATTTTTTATTATTTCTGCTCATACAAACTTAATAGGTAGATCAGTTCCCTCCCTCCCTCCTCCTCCCCCTGAATCCCCTGCTGTCCCTTCCTCCCTCTCCATCCTCCAGTACCTCCCCTCCAATTCCCAGAGAGTCCTTTATTGTGTATGCCTAACTCTCCTCTGGGTCCTCCTCTCTGATGACATACAAGGACCCAGTGGCATTTCCCTGAACCCTTTCTCCTGTTCCCCTTAAGCAGAGGAATACTACTGTGGCTGTCAATCCCTTGCCTCCAAGGATCTTGGTGCATTTAGGAGATGCTAGACTTTGTGAGGTCAACAGTGTGTTGGACATTGCTCAGGGCATGCAAAGTCCTATTATGATTGCTTTGGCCCTAACTAGTGTGGAGAATCTTGCAAATCATTGTTCCTCCCATTCTTTTGCTCTTAAAATCTAACCGCCCCCTCTTCCACAAATGGCCCTGAGCTTCAGGATCGGTGGAGATTAGGCTGGCCTAGTTCTATGTGGATGATATAGACTCTCTGAAGTTCTGGATTGTGGTTTGTTGTTTTTCTTTTGCAGTTTTGCTGCTCCTGCAATGCCCTTCACTCCATCCTGTTGGGCACTGTATGTTACCCCCTGGTCAGAGACATAAAGCTGTTAAACTGGAGTCTTGTTATAAGAGCACATTCAAAGGTAGATGTAATAAAAGCAGGAAACCTCGGTGAGGGAGGGGTCAGTCACCCATTTGCAAAATGATCACCTTTTATCTGCCAGACTATATGCCCTCCCCTTCTGGTGAGATCATACCCCCTCAGTTGAACATTATCAGGTCTGTGAACTTAACCACGTGTCACATTACTTATTTGCATTCCTTGGAGGCCTATTTTCTCTGCTGTAACATGGTCCCCTCTCTCCTTGTTTCTGGTGTGGCCTTCCAACCCCATCCCTCCTGTTCATAATCCTTGCAATTACTGTATTACATAGGTTTACCTTTGAGGGTCTCAATTTCTGTGTGTTTTTCACTAAACTGAATTATTTGGCCTGGGATTCTTGGGGTGGGCGGGGGTGGAGCTTTCCTAGGTCGTGGTGCATCCCTATGGACGGGCGTCCCACTTGACCTCGCGCATCCCGGGCGGCAGAGTGGGGAAAGGTATACATCATTTTCAATGAAAGATTTTTTTTCAGAATTTAAAATCTGGTCTACTATATGGCAAAAAAAAAAAAAAAATGTATCATAAAAGACATCCCATAAAATACTGAACATATTTTTCTCCATATAGATAGGATTTTAATTAGTCATAGAGAGGATTTGATAAAGATATTTATCATGATTAAAAAATTTCCATGTCACACAAAAGGTTTTCATAATATTTATCATGACTGAAAAACTTTCCATGAGAGATTTACAATTTTCTTCTAAAAGCTTTTGAATATCCAAAAACATATATTTAGATATAACATCAAACATCAAAAAATATTCAAAAATATTCTAATTCTGGTCCCTCCAAAATAGCACTTCAACCGTAAAATTCCTTCAGTTAATAAAAAAAGGTCCTATCAGAGGGACATATTACTCAATTAAAGTCACATCTTTCTTTACATTTAATACTTTTAAATAATTCTATACAAGACTCAAGGTCAGATTATTATAAACACTAAAAATAATGCTTTTAAAATATACCTGTCTGAACAAAAAGGGGGAACTTTCACTACCCTTATAAAAAATTGACCATGGATTGTTAAGCCATTAATTATGACATTTTGGGCAAGGAAGCTTTCTCTATTGCCCATCAATGATTGGACTAAAGTCAACACCAGTCTCAATTCAACAATCTTACCTTTCTGAGTTTTTTTTTTTTTTTTGCTTTTTAGTTACGGTTTTTTGTTTTCTTTTGGTTGGTTTGTTTGTTTTGTTCCTTAAAGAATAGGAGAGGTTTTTTTTTCAATTTTTTTTAAATTTATTTTTTCCACTCATACAAACTTGATAGGTACCCCATTCTCCTCCCTCCATCCAACTCTCCCTGAATTCCCATGCTCCCTCCCCCCTTTTCCCTTTCCTTTCTCCTCTCCCTCCCTTTCTCCCAATGTCCTCTCCGCCCCCCATTCCTGGAGCATCTTTTAATGTGCATGTCAAACTTCCCTCTGGGTCCTCCTCTCTGATGAGGTGTAAGGACTCAGTAATGTTGCGTAGAGCTCTTTTTTGTGTTCCCCTTCAGTATAGGAACACTATTGTGGCTGTTAATCCCTTGCCTCTAAGGATCCTAGTGCCTGTGATCCATGCTAGACTTTGGGGGATCAATGACATGTCGGTCATTGTGCAAATCATGCAAAGTCCTATTATGATTACTTTTGCCCTAACGTGTGGTATGTGGAGTATCTTGCATATCTTGGCTCCTCCCCATCTTTAGGCTCTTACAATCTTACCACCCCTTCTTGTGCAAATTTCCCTGAGCTTCAGGATGGGGAGATATTAGGCTGGTCTGATTCCTGGTGATTAATGTAGGGTCTCTGCAGGCTTATACAATCACTCTGGCAAGCCGTCTGAAAATTCTTAAAAAAGTTAAAGTTTGAAATGCCATATGACCCTGCTATTCTACTGTTTTTGAATAATCCTCCGTACAGGAAAAATTCACCTTGGTAGCACAAGCATGATCATGTTCATAGCAGCACTGTTTACAATAGCAAAGTCATGGAATCAACCCAAATGCCCAACAACTGAGGAATGGATAAGGAAAATGTGGTACATTTATACAATGGAATGCTACTCAGCCATCAAAAATGATGAATTGATGAAATTTGCCAGGAAATGGATGGAATTAGAAAAAATTATATTGAGTGAAGTATCCCAGACACATGTACTCCCTAATAGGTGGATCCTAGTACCAAACCCACTTAGTGACACACTCAAAGATAAATCTCTATAATACCTACAGTAATTGCAAAGACTATAAACAGGAGGGAAGGGGAAGGTACCACCAGAAACAAGGAGAGAGGGGGTCATGCTACAGCGGAGAAAACAGCCACCATCAAGTACTGTAGGTAAGTAATGAGACATCTGGTTAAACTCACAGACTTTCCTTCCTGGTCACTTTCAACTGATGGGGTTTGACCTCAATAGAAAGGGAGGGCACAGATTCTGGCAGATAGAAGGTAACATCCTGCAAATGGGAGATTGACCCCCCTCACCAAGGTCTCATACTCTTATTCCATCTACCTTTGAATCAACTCTTATAATAAGACTCGATTTTAATAGACTTTTTATCTCTGGCTAGGAGATGCATCCAATATCCATCAGGATGGAGCCAAGGGCAGTAGTGCAGGAACAGCAAAACTGGAAGAAGGAAAAAAAAGAGTGGGAGAGTTTCTTGCTCATTCTGAGTGGCTGAGTTTTCTCTGATCCTGAACTATTCTGTGACACAAACCTTAAGGAAATAATTTTTTGTGTTTCATAAGTTTCCAGTAGGATTCATTGGGTAGAAAATTCCAGTAAGGAATGAGGGGGTCCTCAGGCCTAAAGCCTGCTCTCTGGAGAATGATACCTTAGCATCTAAAATGGGCAATTGTTAGGTAGATTTCGCTTTGGAAGTTGAGTTTTGCCTCTTGTCTGTATAGATAATGGCAGGCGAATTCCTTCTTCTGGGAGTTGAGTTACCTCCTGTCTGTTCTTAGATTACTTTTGTTCTTCTCAGAACTGGTGAAGTTAAAACTTCCCTTTACAGTTGCTTCTCTATACATTTGAGATATGTTAATGCATGGACCAGGTACCTCTGCTTTGAGACATTCATTGTCCATTCCCTTTTAGCAACTAAGTGTCATGCAGGCTTTTAACTCTACCTGGAAACATCATGTCTGGTCCCACACAATAAGTAGATGCCACTTCTGCCTTTTCTTTGTCAGCCAGAATGTATACATTTTACATAATCCTGTAAAAAATTTGGCCCTGCTCCTCTTTCATGTTTGCCCATAAATAGCAATGTATGCTATAATAAAATTGACTTAGATGAAGGAGGACATTCTAGGCTCCCTTGACCGGATGCCTGATCAATTCCTACCACTCCCACTTCTGTTTCCTGCATGTAAGTCTGAGTTTTTGCTGGTCCATGGGCCTGGACAAAGGAGATGTAAAAGTCTGTATTTCAAAATTTCTAGTGTGAACACTAGAAAAACAGCCATTTATCTAAATGCTATTGGTTCCTGTTGAGAATAGTAAAAAAATATAATATTAAGACAACTCTAATTGTCTCCATGGAAAATAAAACAATGCCCCCCTTCTCTTGGCATGTTCCTCCTGAAGCTGAAGATCATGCTCTATATCTGCTGGCTATAGCAGGTTTCCCAGCACTGTTACTCATAGCATTTGTTCCAGAAAACTGTTATTTCATAGGCTCTTTAAAATTTATATATAGATTTTTCTTTCCTTGGTTTCGAAACCAGCATATGACTCTTCTCAACTTTAAGACCTCAACGATATATTTTTCCTCTTTCTTTGAAAAGCAGTGGTCATAGAAGATAGAGCCTTTGCTGTCCCTGTTCTGTGGGCAGTGAGACTCTAACAGAAGACGAGACTCACTCTCAGAGTTGAAAAACGATTTACTTTTATAAAAACACTAGGTTTGTGTGTTCTTTGGATGAAGCTAATTAACATGCATGGTTACCCAATTACCAAGTCAATTTGAGCTAAAATGTGTTTAACAAACTATAATATCACATCCTCCTACTGAATCTAGTTAGTGCTTTTCTCCAACCAGAATGTCTTGGTTTAAGGAAAACTGAAATTTATTGTTATCAAAATCTGTCGATAGTTTGACTATAATGGATATTAAATTCTGGTTTATTATTTATTCATTAAGAAAGCATTTCTGTTATCTTTTATCCTTTTCATAAGAATTCTCCTTTTACACAAAGTACAAGTGCATCCATGTTCATTGAAGCACTATTTACAATAGCAAGGTCATGGAATCAACCTACATGCCCAACAGTTGATGAATGGATAATGAAAATATAGTACATTTTTACAATGGAATACTATTCAGCCATCAAAAAATGAGTTAATGAAATCTGCTGGTAAATGGATAGAATTAGCACAGAAAGTTAGATGCTGCATGTTCTCCTTTATAAGTGGATCCTAGTTCCAAACCTTCTTAGCAGCATTCCCAAAGGTAAATCTCTGTAACACCCATTATAACCGCAAAGGATTATAACTGGAGGGAAGGGGAAAGAAGACATCAAGAGAAATGATACTAAAGAACACACTTCAATAGAGAAATCAGGCCATGGTCATGAACTTCTGTAAGTAGGAAGGCATCAGATGTAACTCACTCTTACTTCCTTCCTGTTCACTTGGGACTGGAAAGGTTTGATCTTCCCAGTTATGGAGGGGATAGGGGCTGGCAGGTAGATGACAACCACTGGCAACGAGGAGAGTAACTCCACTCACTGCTGTGTCCTATTCCAATTCTTCCATCTACTTTTAAGCCTCTTCTTATATTAACATCTTGGTTTAAACAACATTTTACCCTTGGTTAAGAGATAACTTCAACACCCAATCCCAATACAGTCAAGGACAGTGCAAGAACAGCAAAACTGAAAAACAACAACCAACCATAATTTAGAACACCAAAGACCCTACAATGTTTACTATAGGGAGCTTTGTGGAAGATTATAAGAGCCTAAAGATGGGGAAGACCAATGATATGAAAGATACTCCATTCAAGCCTGGGCTGCAACAGCCAGTATATTGCTACAATGTGATTTTTATCTTTCCTGATCTGCACAATGGCTGACAAGTCAACAAGCACTCAAAGACAAGCACAGATCTCAGAGAATAAGGCTGCAAGCAGTAGGATCCTTAAAGGCAAGGGGTTAGACAGATCTAACAGAGTTCTCATATTAATGGGCAGCCCAAGAAGAAGCCCCAAGCTATGCCACTGAATCATAAACCCTCACTAATGTAGATGACTCAGAGGTAAATTCAGCACCCATAAAGACAGATATTCTGGAGGGTGAGAGGGAACATGCTGGAAACACTAAGGGAGGCGGGAGGAAAGGAGGTAGAGAGGGGGAAGGAGAGAGAGGAGGATGGAAAGACAATGGGAGAAGGGAGGGGGGAAGAAGGGGTGAAGGTATCTACCCATTGAGCTCATATAACTAGGTAAAAGATAATACTTTTAAAAAATTAAAACGAAAAAATAATCACTTCTCTCACATTTTGTCATCATTAATTAGAGACATCACTTTCCTTTTTAAAATTTATTTGCCCTGTGGTTTGTTTCATCATGTAAATGTTTATCCTTTCTGCAGTACTTGGTTATATTTTATTTTTATACTCAGAGAGAGCTTTCCTAGATTAAATTTTCATTTTGAAACACTCATAATTCATTGGTTCTTCAATTCTTTGGAAAATGGATATGGAAATTATTGCTAATACTGATATTTTCTTCTTTCACAAAATCCAATGAATATTTTTCTGCTCTTATACAACCTAAATTCTTACAGGGTTTCTTATTTTCAGTTTTTGCATATCATTTCCCAGGCATTTTTAGACTTCCCATTTTTTTGTCTCTAATTCTTAAAAGTTCCTTTTTAGTTATCTAAACCTGTAAGTAACCTTACCCATTAGTTGATGTTTGTTAATATAATGTTTCTAAATGACCTTTAAAATATTAATGAAACTTGTGTTAGTACTACTATCAACTTGACAACTAAGACATGGGACTTAGGGGCAAACCTGTGGAGATTATCTTGATTTAGATTCAAGACCTATGTTAATTGTGTGTGGAACACTCCTTTGTGTGTATAAAATGGAAGAAACTAGCTGAGTACTAGCAAGCATTCATGTATTAATAGTTCTGTATTTTTGACTGTGAAATAACGTGATCAGTTTCTTTATGCAATTGCTGCTGCAATTTCCCTGCTATGATTGACCACAACATAGAATTTTGCCCCCAACAACAATTTTGCCCCTATAAGAATCTCTTTAATTTGACTTCATTTATTTTGTCAGAATGTTTTATTACAACAGCAAAAGAAATAACATATGCTTATTTATCATGTAATTTAATAACTTTGACACAGTCATATTGTTACCACTATACACAACAGACAATATAATCAGTAGGATTAAATAACAATTTGGTTTATATTTAAACATAGGAAGACCACTTAAGTATAAAGAAAGAAAAACTTGATCACAGAATATTCTAAAGAATCTTTTGGTAAAATTCCCCTTGAATTAATTTCACTAGCATATGTGAATTGTATAAAATAATATGACATTTCAATTTCTATTTATTTTTTGTTATAATCATATTCTATTAACATTATTCATGATATACTCATGAAATTGGTCTAAGTGTTCATAAATATACAGCTAAAGAAAAAAAATCTTATGTATATAAAATACACATTCAGCATCATTCAGTCAGTGATAAAGGAGAAAATCATGCTTATCAATGAGGGGCAAGAGAAGCTAATTGACTTACAAACTAATGTTCTGTTTTGTATTTTTTGCCTGAAATGTAATTACTTTTTGGATGGCTGATTTTAAGGGTGTTGCAGGCTGTTTGTATTTCATACCTAAATTTTCATATTTTATTTTTATCCTATCCTATTAATTTTTGTAAAGTAGAAGAGTAATATTGTTCTACTTTCATTTTTTAAAGTCAAGAACACAAAAGCATTATCTCCAAACTCATCTCCAGGCTCGTGATGTTCAATCTTGGCTGTCAACTTGATTTAACCTGAAACAACTAACACACCTGTTGTTGACCACACTACTCCTTTGAGAACTGTGATAAAATATCCATTCTCTTTACTCTAAATTTCTAAAAGTTACATAATCTTTCCCTCAGACAATATAGAAACATTTTTTTCACATTGTTACTTATTTTGCTGCCTTTAACTTCAATCAAAGGCATTTCACTGAGCATGGCTCTTTAATGACAGAAAATTAATATCTGAAGAGAGAAGTAACAATTTCTTAAAGCTAAGAGCATATGAGATCCTTTTTGTATTCAGTTTTCTGTCCTTTTTCCAAATCAGCATGAATCCTGGTTATTTTTCCAGAGCTGAAGATCCTTTGACTCCACAGACCAGCTATCCTTGTTTCTTTTCTTCTTCATTACTGTTCATTTACTTTACAATCTCTCTAGAAGAGATCCCAAGAAAAATAAAGATGTCCTTCTTTTGAAATTAGATTTGATTGTGCGGGTGAGTGGCTTCTTGTTTCTTTTTTCATTTCTTAGGAATGTTCATTTGTAGTAAACTCCTATGTGCATTTTATGTATCTTGCCTTTGAGATTGATGCAGTCTGCATTACAAATGCCTGTAATCCAAGTTACATCATGTAGTCTTGTCTGTTACTATAAAATTAGTTTTTATTACAGTGTGATTAAAATAGAAGACTTCTTTCACCTGGGCAGGTGTTTTTGTTCTCCAACTTGCAGTGCAAATAGCAATTCTCAAAACAGAGTTTATACAAAAGGAAATCTATATTAAATATTGCATTTGATATGCTACAGGCACTCTTAGGTAATCATTGACTGTGTATTCCACAATACCCTCATGTGTCAGTTTGAATTAACAGTTCATTATAGGAGCTGGATAGGTGGCTCAGGGGTTAAGCCTTTGCCTTGCAGGCGGAAGGTCCTGAATTCACATCCTAGACCCCACGTATAGACATTGGGTGGAAGCGGGGGTGGCCTGCATTTCTGGTCCTGGTAGGGCAGAGCCTGTGAATCCTGGGGCAGAGTAAACAAGGAGGAGGAGGAGGCAGTCCATGGATGGTTCCTGAATTGGTCCGTGGTTCTACACACACACACACACACACACACACACACACACACGCACAACTAAATAAAATAATAAGAAAAAACAGTTCATTATAATCAAATGATTTTAGACATCCCTTTTATGTGTTAAAATATTACATACTGTAAGATCAAATTTATATTTAACAATAGTGACTCAATTTTATTTTCTCTGATATTTTTAATAATATATTTCAATTTGTAACATGTGTTCATGAATGAATGCTAAGTTTCCTCTACAACACTGGGTCTTCAAGAAACTCCAGAGTTTCTGGATCTGCTAAACTTTAAAGAATCTGTAATTGCAGATGTTCTTTAATATCATAAGGCTTCATGGCCACCGGATATTCTAACACTGTTACCTTGCAGAGAACACATGGAATTAACTGGTTTTAGGTTCCTGTACTAAGCAAGATGTTACAAATAAACTATATGTTTGACTATCATGACGTATATATAGAAATCATTGTAAATTGCAAAGAAGGCATTTGAAATATAATTGGCATAAGAAAAGTTCAATTACACTTCTTATAAATGTGGCACTATCGATTCAGGGAGCCCCTAGCCGGGGCTCACCCAATGCAGGAGATCTGGCTACAGATAAGCCTGAGAAGAAACTATACAGGCAGTGGGATGGAAAACCAAAGGGCAGGCCGATGAGCAACCAATGGGAAGGAGGGATGAACAACCAATGGGAAGTAGCCATTTAACCTGGACACAGAGTAACAGCTAAATGATTGGTGGCTGCTCCCCTCCTTTGAGTGGAGGATGTGGCTACACCTGATTGGACCCTGACCCTATGTAAGCCCAAACACTTCCTGAGTAAAGTTGAGTCTGCGGCCAACTCGTTGGCTATGAGCTGCTTCTCGCCTGACTCCTAGGGTCTGGGTGGTGACCCCATTGCCGGCTAGCCCGTTTGCCTTGCCTCGCCGTTTCCCCTCTTCCCCCCCCAACAACTTCTAAACAAGAAAGTTTGGACAATGTTTTAGTCATCTGGAAGAAAGCAACAGCAATAATAATAATAATTTTTCCAAAAGTAAAACAAAAGACTGGCAATTAAAGCTCTAGCCAAGCCCAATTTCTCATTCTGATTCCTGGAAATGCTTCCCGCCTTCTCAGGTTCCATAATCTGGTAAGTATATTCTGTTTTCCCCACTTTTATACTGTTTTGTGAATTTAGTATTCACCATAAGTAAATAAACGTATATGTTTATTTTGATATAAATATATATATACACATGATTTGTAATTAAAAAGCCAAAGTAAGACAAAAATAAGTAAAAAGTGCTACTTGAGGGCAGAAACAATTCATTATATTTCCTTTACTGTGATAAAATAATAAGTATGCATGTCTAGTTATAGTTTCTTATACATTGCTTTTAAGATATTTCAACACAAAATAAGTATTTCTTAAGTGATTGCTGAGACAGTCATAGTCATATTTTCTGCCATGATATATCTCCAGCATGAAACTCAGAAAAGAGCTTTGGAAGATATAATAATTGAACAAATTTGTTAGATTGCCTTCATGTTGTAATATTCTACACAATTAAAGGTGTGTCACAGACTTTCCTGAATATGAGTTTATGTAATTAATGTACTTCATTCCATAGAAATTCACTGAATGTTTACTGCTCTGCATAAATGGCTATTATTGCTATGAAAAATGGGAATGAATTTTGATGTTCTTGGAAAGTTACATTGAAATTCATGTAATACTTGTTATGCTGTGGAAATCATTTATAAATCTATTTCCTTGTTTCAGGATAAGAAAAAAATTCTTAATACCCACAAGAACAAAAAAATAGAACTTCAAGTGTATAATCACCAAATGAAAGTCAACCTCTTTCAAACCAGGTGTTAATTTTCATACTACAAGCAGGTTTTTGATTTTTGTTGGAACAAATCAGCTTAATTTCAATGTTATAGTCATTTCTAGAATGAAAGGAGGAAAACTATATCTATACACATATCAAAGATCTTTATTTTACAATTTATTTATTTACAATTCATTTATTTAGCACTAAGTTTTCTATGTTCATTTCAATTAAAGTTTCTCAATCTTGATTAGCAAAAGAAAGGCACTTCTTTTAGTACTTCTGTTACATGTCTGAGAAGTTTGAAAACAAAGTTAGCAATTGAAATGATAAAATGCACATGAGAGTTAGACCTATGTCTCTCATATAATTATTCAAAAATTTCAAGAACTTATTTCAAAATCTAGCATAAAACATATTTAATGTGTTAATGAGCTATTAAAGTTCATTTAAGCTTCTGATGATACATGTCAGTTACTCTGCATGTCATCAATACATTCACAAATGAATTGGCTTAAAGGACACAAGGTGTGCTTTTTTCTCCCATGATGGTCTAGCCATATCTCTTTGTCCAACAGTAGGAGAGCTCATACCAATACTAGGAACTGAGGGAACTAGCCATCCCATGTCCATTGCTGAGAGAAGGACAAGCAAATATGTCTGGCTAAGCAATACCAGAGAATGCCAACTTCCTTAATTAGCTTCATACATTTCATCCATCTGCCCAGGAACTAGTCTCCCCATCAATCAGGCAGTCTCCTGCAGGCTTGCTCAGGGATTAGTCAACTATAGATCTTCCCAACTGTGCGCACAGTTTGGAATTTCAATTGTCAAGTTGACACTTACGGTAATGCAGTTTTGACTATGAATGCATGAATGTGAAAAATTGGAAACAAAACTCAACATTTGCAAGTTACAACAATATTCTGAAGGCATTGCACCTGTAGAGCTAAAGCCATATTTTACTTCCCTTTAATTAGAAATGTATCTACAAAAGCATATTTAAAAAAAATAATACTTTAATAAATGTTTTATAATGAATAAGAATTGTTTATAGACTTCTAAATAATAGAAATAATTTTCCAAAGAAATTAATACATTAAAACTGGATAGTTTTCTTTCAAGCAACACTTTAAATAAATGCATGAATAAGAGATGAGAAAAAATATAGGTATAAATAAAAAGTAAAGTGATAATCCCTCACTGTATAAAAACCCTTTCAAGATACTAAAGTTCTCTCACTGATGGGAAAACTATGTGAAGATATTTTATAGCAAAATATTTTGAAATGATCAGTAACTTTTAAGAAATATTGCCTAGTTTTCTATTTTGTTGCAAAAGATCATTTTGTACCAGGAAGTCATGGTGCTGGACTACTGCATACTACTGGTAATGACCAACAGTAGAAGCTCTGACAGTTCTTAATTTGTCAATTATAAGAAAGTCTAGATTTGTCAGATTATTATGGGAAAATTATGTTTTAGTACACTTATTTTAGGAAATTAGCGTTTTGCTAAAGAGGTATATGTGCTAGTTTTAATGATTTCATATATAGAATTTTTTAAAAAACTGTGCACATTTGGCAATACTAGTAATATGCAAAAAACTTATTGCAATACTATTCAAAGTAGTTTCAAAAATAGAAAAATGGTAGCTCATAAAGCATTTTTATAATGAAATAACAACCATCAATCAAAATCTATTAGAAATATCTAAAAGAGTATCACAAATATAATGAATGAATTTAATTGAAGAACAAAGAAGAAAGATTGTGATAACACTTAAATGAAATATAAAAATTCAGGAGAAACTGAATTTGAAGAAGCAAAGTACCTTTACAAAAAAGATCAGTTTTAATATGTTCAGGAACATTTATTCTTGAACTTGATGGTGGAAAGGTATCCATATTGTGCTAAATAGCATATCATTGACTTTGGGATTTGTACACATATGTAAGCATAATTACAAAGCAATGTATTTGTTAATATTTATAAGCAATAGCTACTGCCATAAAGTAGAGACTATTGGTCATAACCTAATGTAGTATTTCAGATTTCACTGAAATATATCTAAAAATTCTAAATGAATTATTTAAAAATATTAAATGAAAGTAAAAACATATTTAAGAATGTTCATTCTCCTCAACATTTTATATCTCATTACAATGGGTTTTGAAGTATTTATACTAAGGTAATCCAGTCATAAAATATATTTTTAGAAAATGTAGTTGAGTTTTCTTATAATTACATTCTTGATATAATGGATTACAGAAGAACATGGTTGTATTTCTCAGCACAGGCTTTTAATAATGACATTCAAATCAAATACATTTTCAATAAAAAATAGAATCCACATTTCACTATCTAACAACACATTGCTCTGCTTTCTCACCAGTCCTTAGCATCTGACATATATTATGCTTCCAAATTAATGCAATATTATGACAAGATTACTTCAAAATTACTTGTAGGATCATCAGAGTTAAACTTCAGCTTGTCACACTCACATGAAGTAATATATTTCTTCTCTGGCAAGCTCAATTTGTTCTAAAATTAAACAACTCCTGGTATAACTTCATCAAGTAGAAATCAAATCTCTTTATGTCCAGACACCTGCCTTGCATGCTCCATTTATTAGGAATGAGAATCCTTAGGCTAGAAGTAACACAGCTTTACTTTACTGTTAATATGAAACAACAAAGTATAACCAAATTAGAACCAGTAATAGAACTGTGGTACAAATCTTGGTTGGATGTCTATTTACAGAAAACTCAATATTTATAAACTTTAAAAGAAACTATGTTGATTTCCTGGTTACAATATCTTCCTTGTTTAAAGTAGATGATGTTTCCCTCAGAATGTTTTTCTTTTATAAATAAGGACTGAATTTCATAATGGGTTGCTCACAATGTGAACATAGGCTTAGAATAGGAGCATACTAACTCGAGAAGCAATGGTACAGATTCCTCTTAGGTAATGGAACAAGGCAGGCTCTAGAGAAGCCTTTGACCACATCCTCACCATGGTGTCTTTTGGCACACTGAAGAAAAATTCATGGCGCTAAGTCCATTCTGTAACTTCTTTAGATGTGGAAATTATCCAAAGTCATGCATACTATACACAAAGTCACAAAAATAGAAACATGGTGTTCAGCTGCACAAATAATTTTGAAAATTCAGTACGACAAAAATACAGTAATATCTGAACAAATAATGTCATTAACTCAGGGCAATTGCAATTTCATCAGGCTTTAATAATTCACTACGGCTTTGCTCTGAAATCTTTAAATAAGTTAATTTTAAAAAGTTTCATGGTAATATTATAAAATAATTGAATGTGTGCACACCTTAATTGTTATATTCGACAAAAGAGCTTTGAGGGTATCATTAAGTTTCACATTAATATTAAGTATGCATTTGCATATCATTATCTTTGCTAGAATTATCATTTTAAGTAAGTAATATTAACATGCCACTTGAATAAAGACTATGAAAGCCTTATGTTTCAGAAAAATCACTCTGACTGAAAAAATTAGTAATGGACACAACTAAAGGAAGGTCTCTGTATGGAATACTTATGAAGGAAGTAATGAAAATGGTAGCTAGAATATTCTCAATGAAATAATTTTCTGTTAATGGAGTCTGTGGTTTAGAGGAGGCATTCTACAATAAGCACATGTGGATCCAATAATCTGAAAAGTTGTTGGATGCTACGTAGCTGATATAAACCAAGGATAATCACTTGATGGATCTTCATTGGTTAGCAGGCAGAAACAAATTGGAGAAATAAATGTCTTAGGAAAAAATACTTGGCTAGATTAGTTTCTGTAGAAGCACATCTTCTCTGATTCTCTGAGCACCACACAAAGAAACAATGAGCCAGCCAATCATAGACAGAAGCTTCTGAACCCATGAGCTGAAATTGTTTCTGTCAGCTGCTTTTCACAGTGACAGGAGTCTTAATTTTCAGTGGGGAAATGATAAATAGAGAGACAAGTTAAAATATATAAGAAGAAAAGTAGTAAATATGAATTTCGTCTTCTACATTTTTAAAAAATATTATACTTACTAAATACAATCTGGAACAATATCTGTAAACCTGGCTATATTGTTCCTTTATATAATGCTTTATTAGAATGCTGACATTCACTTGCCTTAGATTATGTCTTTGTTGCAGAAGTGAGTAGCTGAGTGAGTCACTGCAAGGTCCATAAAAGAAAAAATGCAGATGGGGGTCGTATGGAAAATGTTTGTTGAATATCTATATTTCACTTCATGATTTATTTGGTTTTTATATTCTATTTTTAAAAATTGTAACAATCTGTGATGGATGAATTATTTTGTTTTCTTTGTTTTTATTTTGTGAAATAAGCCAATACAGTATTTACAAAATAACTTACGTTACAATTTTCTAATCTCTCCTATCAGTTGATTTCAAATATAGAGTTGGTGAAATCTTTTTCTAACTCTGACTAATTTATAGAGAAATCTCTATTAAGTTTGAATTGCTTCATTTTCTTATGATTAGCTTGAAGTTTAAATGAATTAAAAGTTTGAAGAATATTAATTAAAGAACATATCAAACAATAGTTTTATACTTAACAATGATTTTATAATTGAGTTGTATGGAATGTGAGGACATTTATAAAGCTTCAGTATAAAATATCAGCCTACATAGATACTAAAAAAATTATACTCAATAAAGCTAAAGTTGAACTTTCTCATTGTCTGCCAAGCACTGTGATTTTAGAACATAATGGCAAGGTAGAACTAATATTTCAAAATTAGAAAAGCAAAATATTTTGATAATACTGTTTTTAAGTCAAATGGCCTTTTTTCTGTGTTTCGCTTTATTTTGAAAGTTCTATGTCTGATGCATAGTTTTTTAAACTGGTAACTCATAGGCACATCTTATTGAAGGCTTTTTTAGATGTAGATAGTTTTTAAAAAACTTTTTAAGGTAGAAAATGACAAATGTCTAAATATAATTCATAACTGGCATAAAGATGCTTTCCTGGCCTGTGATTCCAGAGTTCCCCCTCAGTAATAACACTGCCCTTCTACTCATCTTCAGTTCTAGCAAAATGTTTCCTGACTTCCTTTTCAAAATTTATTGATTGATTTCTATGAGGCAGGGTGGTCACACACATAAATAGATATAACTGCAGATCCTGGGACAACGTACATGACTAAGTTTTTATGCTTATGTCCAGACTGGTCAGTGGAAGTCAGGCATTAGGTTTGCACAGGAGGTACCTTTGGCAAAATTTTCACTTATTTTAATAGTTACATGCAGACATGTGTAATGACAATGCTCATCACATATGTTGTAAAAATAATTTTTCTGTGTGCATGCTTTCTTTGTTTTTGTTTTCCTTCATGTGTTTGTGCAATATTTGTATTTCCTTTCTCCATCTATATTCTTTTTGTTGGATGAATAGTTCCTTCATAGCCAGCACAAATAAAACTGAGTTCTATCAACCTTTTCACCTAATTTATATAATATCCAGTCCATGGAAGTTGGACATGAATGTTATTTTATTCATTTTCAAAAGATATAAAAGGGGCTGGAGAGGTGGCTCAGGGGTTAAGCCTCTGCCTTGCAGGCCGAAGGTCCCGAGCTTGGATCCTAGACGCCGGGCAGAAGCGAGGGCGGCATGCGTTTCTGGTCCTGGTAGGGCGGAGCCTGTGAATCCCGGGACAGAGTAAACAAGGAAGAGGTGGAGATGTCCATAGTGGTTCCCGAATTCGTCCGAGGTTCTACACACACATACACACACATACATACACACACGCATACATGCACAATTGAATAAATAATAATAAAAAAGAATTAAATAAAAAGATATGAGTAAAATTTTTCAGGCCTCCTGCCAAATAGTACAGGAATTAAGTTAACATGCAACTTTTAAAAGGTTTTTTTTTTTTTTTTTTTTTTTTTTATTCAACTGTGTGCATGTGCGTATGTATGTGTGTGTGTGTGTGTGTGTGTGTGTGTGTGTGTGTATGTGTAGAACCACGGACGAATTCGCGAACTACCATGGACGCCTCCACCTCCTTCTGCCCCGGGATTCACAGGCTCCGCCCTACCAGGACCAGAAGCGCAGGCTGCCCCCGCTTCCGCCTGGCGTCTATACGTGGGATCTGGGATCCGAACTCAGGACCTTCCACCTGCAAGGCAGAGGCTTAACCCCTGAGCCACCTCTCCAGCCCTAACATGCAACTTTTAATGAAATCATTGGTATTCTTTATATATTCTAAAACTCCTTTAAATCTTGGTTATTAGCTTCTAACGTATGGATCACATTTTTCATTATTGTATTTATTAATATACAAAGACTTGAAGTTGTACTTCTACTGAAAGAAATATTTCTTTTTTCTTATATTTGAGATTTGAAGCGATTCATGTCCTTTTCAAAAATGTGTTTTATTTTTCAAATAAACTACTATGATCACATTTATTTCTGAATATCGCATCTTCTAACCACTATGATGCAATGCCAACTTACTTATAGATGAAGGATTTTTTTCTTTTTCCTCAGATTACTTTTATTCTTTCAGACATAAATCTATTGAATTTATGATATTTTCATACCTTAATCCCCAAATTCCATTCCCTCTCCTTTGCCTGTTGCAATCCTTTTTTGCGTCAGTCTCCTTCCTACTTGCATGTTTTTTTGCATGTGTGACCAAATGAGTTTTAACCAAATAATATTTATTTACCATTGAGGAAATCCTCTTCTATCCTATCCCCAACCTTAGCCACATTCACCTTCAACAGTCTCTCAGGGAGGCATAAGGTGTCTTGGGATCTTTTCCCTTCCATGGTGAAATGATGATGCATCAAATCCTGTGCAGGTCTTGTGAAAGTACACATAGTTGCAATAAATTTATAGTTACAGCAACCCTGTCATGTCCAGAAAACAATGACTTTCTCAACTCATGCTCCACTTTAGGCTCTCACTTTAGTCTCTCACAATCTTACCACCCCCTCTTTCACAATGTTCTCTGTGTCTTGGGTAGGGTGAATGGCTTAGATAGCCTATTTGGGGGTCATTCCATTTTGTATCGTTTTCTACTAGTCCATCTCTGTTCAAGGCTATCTATCATCCTTACCAGGAAATACAATACAAAAAAGTGAAAGTCCTGTTTGTTTTCTGCAGCTAAAATAAAATTTACCTTGGCATAGAGGTATACGTATGTTTTAAAAATATTTTATTTATTCATTCTAGAGAAAGAGAGAGGCCAACTATCTTTTTTAAACTTACTTTATTTTTAAATAAAACTTTATTAATTCATTGTGTGTGTATGTGTGTGTATGTGTGTGTGTGTGTGTGTGTGTGTGTGTATCCCGTGGAGGACCAAGGGTAACTTTGGGAATCATCCAAGCTTGCTTCTACCTCCTTTTTGCTTCCTTCTGGGATTTCCCATGCTCTGCCCTCCATGGCCACAAGGGCAGGCTGCAGTTTCCCACATATCAATTTTCAAAAGTCAGTTCTCTCTTACCATGTGAGCTTTGAGGAATTGAAACCAGGCTCCTATATGTCTACATTTATCTACAAAATACACTGAGTTCTAATTCTGACTATGGGAAGGAAAGCTAATTTCCCCATTACATTATATTGTCTGTAGTCCAGAAAGTGGTCAAGTGCATGCTGATACAGGTAACTCACATGAAACCCAGTGGGCCACAGAACAGAAAAAGAGACTGGCTGGAAAGAAGAATTTTTATGGAATAAGGTAAAAAGAGGGAATCAGGTATTATGGGGAAAGTGGCTTCAATTAATTGTGTTCATGAAATAAAAAGCACAACCATTGAAATAATGTAGATCTGCAAGAGTCCCATATAGGTGTGATTATGGCAGTTTCCATATAATCAATGTATTCATTTCAGCTTTGTTTTAAATGCCTTTGCATATGTTATTCATGACATTCTCTTCCTTGACTCATCAATTTACATAGGTCTTAACCTTTTCCACAGGCAGCCATGTCTGTTTCCTCTTTTTCTCCTCACTTTTCCTAATATAACCTCCCCACCTCACTATGAAGCATGTATGTGGTCTTTTTAAGAACCTCTTTGAATTTCTGATGTTTTCTTGTATTTTTGCATGCTGTCACAGATATATCTTTGCTTGTAATTATTTTATTGAGGCATTATGTAAAAATAAACTTGTATTTCATACAATATTGTATATTTTGTTATATGTAACAAATATTATATGTAACTACATGGTTAATGTACTTCTATTTTGAAATATTTAGTTGGCATTCTCTTGTACCCACTGATAGTGTTCTGTAAGCAAAGTCAACTTGCTATTCATCTAAGGATCCATTCTGGAGGTACTTATGAGATACTGCAATTTTTTCCTTTTTGAATTTAGCAGACATTATTGTAGAAGCACAGTTTATTAATGGTTTTGTTCCATGCTTCAGTCTTGTAATGATAGACAGTATTTATTTATTCATTTTCTTTTCACATTTTACACACTTTTAAACTTAATTTGAAGGTTGTCTTAACAAAATATGAGACCTGACCTTAAGGTTTGATAAGGATTGTGTTACATATTTGTATGAATGTGAAGGTAAATACTGAAATCTTTCATCCATGACTGCACCATGTCCTTCCACTTACTCAGGCACTGGTACTGTAGATAACATTCTTTAGGTCTCTAAGTAAGAGTGCTCTGTTTCACTACATCTTTTACTGAAGATTCCTTTAAAAGACATGGTAAACACTCTCTTTCTCTCTTTCTCTCCTTCTTTCATCTGGGTATGAGTTTGCACACTCAAGTTCCAAAGTGTGTGTGTTGGTCAAAAGACCAGGAATTGGTTCTCTCCTTTCACCCTGTTCTTAGGTAGATTCTCTTACACTTCTGCTACTGCACTGGGATTACAGATGTTCTGCCCGTTCCCTTTTCTGCTTTTCAATGCAATTTTACAGTATGAATTCTAAATTTCAGATGCATGTCACTTCAATCATCTGTGGGGATTAAACTCAGGTCATCAGAGATTAATTTGCAAGTGCTTCTACCTGTTGAGGCTTCTGGCTCACTCATAGCTTTGGTTTTCATGTATAAGAATATTCAAACAAAAGTTTCATTGTTTACTTGTTTCTTAGTAGAATGCCCTTTTTAATTATCCTTATTCCCTATCTACTGTCTCTTGTACTTTGTGGAATGGTAGGGTGAAAGCACACTAATTGCTCTCATCTTAATTTGTAAGAATATATTTTAGTTTTTATTTTCTTCTTTATTTTCTTTATTTATTTTCTTTATTTATTTTAAATCTTTTATTTAAAAATAGGTTATTTATAAGGAAGTTATCAGGTAAAGGAACTTGTATTTTGTTCTTAACATTCTATGTATTTTTTTTGCATCACATGTAATTTTAAAAGTATGTATGAAGTGCTTCTTGGCCCTTTATTGTGCCCATGTAGATAGTGCACTCATTGATCTTCAAGTGTTACATGTTCTTACCAAACACAAATTGTTCTAATATATCACAATAGACAACGAAGTAGTTTATATCTTGATTTTGAAAACATTATTATTGATTGTTTCTTGAATTTTTTGTCTCCTCATGGCTTTTATTGATCAGTATTGCTCTCTTTTTCAAAGACTGTGAAGTTTTGGAATGAAAAAAGATATTCACATCAGGTAACACATCAGAAATTGTTTGCTCAATGAGTTTTATTTATTCGTTGTAAGTAGCTGAAGCACCACAATTCAACCCAAATGAATCTAGAGTATGTTTTATGGGAACATTCAGAATGCTGTACACATTTCAATTTCTCAATAGTAGGGATTCTGGTAAATTGTATTTCAGTGTTGTGGGTTTTAGAAAACATGTTTTATGAAAGCCTTGTCCATTTAAGTTCCGGTATTATGCTTCTGATTTTTTTTCTGATTTTTTTTCTAATTTTTTATAATTCCTCTTTTTTCTCATATATATTATATCGTATTGATCAATAGCTATAATTTCTATACTTTCCATTTGTTTACATGTAGTTGCGGGAAGAGAAAGAAGCACACCAGTTATACAAAATGATTTAGTTTAACTACTACGAACTTAACAGCAGTGGTGAGTTTTTACAGCTGTGGGATAAAGGCAGCACTCTGCAGTTTCCAAAGGAGAGAAAGAGTCCATATTAATAATTATTCAACATAAGAGGGACCTGTAGGGCTGAAAAATCTCTGACGTCCTCATTCCATATTTGGATATTTCACACTTGGCCTTGATAGACAATGTCTTGAACTGGTTAAAATCTGTCTTCTACATTTGGCTCCAACCTAGCATGAAAGGTGCTTTGTTGTTATTAGGGACACTTTCTCCCTGAGGGTGTTTTTCACTCATCTTCCCTCTGTGGAGCTGATTTTACATTGTGAAGGTCCTCACCAGGCAAAGTTCTTCTGTTTAGAATGACTAGCGAGCTTTCCAAGCAGAGTGAAAATATCTCAATGTGAGGCCACTATGTGTCAGTGGCTAAATTTCTGTTTTCTTAGAGGTCTTCATAAATTTGCCTATTGATCCAGGGATAGTTAATGAAATTGCTCAATTTGTTGTGACTAGTATATTTTCATCAAAATATTCCCACCAACTTAACTGAGAGAACAGTCGTAATAAGGTTGCTGATGTAAATTGCTGAGGAACACTGAAAGATGAAATAGAGTAAAAGAGCTATTAATATTTACAGCATGGAGGTGACAATTGCAACCAGGAGGTAAGTTCAGTGAAGAGATTTTAGAAGTGAAATTAATTAGAAACATAGTGATAATTCTTTCAAATTCTAATTATTTTATTTTTTTACTTTGAAAACATTGGCTTGCCATGTTCTGTATCATTTTCTGTTTCATGAGTTGTAGGAACAACTGTAATTAAGTTGTTAAGAAATTAATTAAGTAATTAAGAAATAGTTTTTATTTCAAGCTTCATGGTAAGGGAAGTCATGCACACACACAGTATATGCACGCTTACACATGCACATTCATATGATGAGTATACATGTAGAATTATGATTAGAATTAAACCTGGAGTCAGTAAACTTTAAGCTAACATCTGTTTGATCATTCACATTATCAGATCTGATAATGTGAAAGAATAGAAACTCCTCGCTAGTATAACGACTCTTCGCTTTTATTTGTACATACAGCATTCACATGGTTGAGATTGTTGTTTTAGTTGGTGTTTTGAAAAAAATATGAAATACCCAAGATAATTTAAATTTTCAAGGTTTCACATCACTTATAAGGAAATGAGATGATAAGACAATTTTCATGTATCACGAACTGGTGATGAAAGAGAATTTACATGTACTCTGAGCTTACGAGTCGTGCTTAAAAAATTGTAGCCAACATCTAGAACTTGCTCCAATTCATTCCCTACACTTCTACCTGTCCTGAAATTTAAGGTGATCTAATGGGCAGACATGGCTCTCTGCACAGATGGCAGTCTGTCACATCCCCTACAATAATATCACATTTTAATATCATACATCCTCCAAATGTTGAAAAGTCCTAAAATAAAAGATCGATAATACTTTTCATAGAACATTTAACAACTGACCAAATATGTAACAGACGGGAAATTACACATTTTATCTATGAACACAAAACATTAAATCATAAAATCAGACACTACTATTAATCTCTGGAAAATGTTCACTTATTTGAATTCACAAGGGGAACATGCCTATGTTTGTGTTGCATGCTGGAAACAGAAAATATATATGACTTGTAAATTATTGTTAAGCTATAAATATTATTAATATTTTCAACAAGTATATACACTTCATGAAAATAGAGGCAAGTACTCTAAAATGTAAAAGAAATTGCAGTCATGAAACAGAAAACTGTGTGATGTCTCATCATTTGTAATGATAAAGAAAAACTTTCCAAAGGCCTAACTTCTGAAATTATCCATGTCAAATGACAATGCAGTCCAAAAACACTTGATAGCATATTATGACACAACACTATCAACATTAATCTTGCTTAAATTGATAAATGAAGAAGAGGAAGCTTGCATTTATTTGATATTTGTCATGATTTATGAACGGTTTGAAAAATATGTAATAAACGAAATCAAAGGACTGAAAAAATTTAAAGTATTCCCAAGAATAACTGCCTCAGTGAAAGTGTAGAATGTTATTTTTGAGTATGACTCTTTTGATGGCTCTTAACATCGTTTAAAACCATTACTCAAGTTGTAAGCATAATGTTTAAGCAGGATTGTCCCCCTACCATGCACAACAGCTCTCAGTTTAAACATAGTTGGGTTGAACTAGGCATTACTGACTTGCCTATCTGGTTTCTTACTTCCTATATTTACTTATTTTATGTAAGAAACCATCTTGCAAGGTAAAGCATGTAAAGATAGGCATTTCACTTAAGAGTATTCAGTATGGAAACTGGGAAACAGTTCAGTGAAAAGTGCTTTCTATTCAAGCTAGAGCATTAGAATTCGGATTCCTCAGATGCCACACAAAATGTCAAGTGGTAGTGACTATTGTTATAATTCTAATTTTAAATGGTGGAGACTATCAGCACTAGAACTGTCCAGACTAGCTGTATCAGTGAGTTCTGGGTTTCACTAGAGACTCCAAAAGAATAAGATGGAAAAATGATGAGATGATTCATATCAACTCCTACTGGTGCTTACACACACACTTGTGAGCAAACATACATGAGTGCATGTACTCTCATATACACAAGCACAGAAAATGGGAAAATATGTTCAATAAGGAATCTATTATTTTGTCATTGTGATGAATTGAATTTTTCAGTCAAGCTGACCATTAACATCTAACCTGAAATGTTTAGCTTTAATCTACTCAAAATCAGAAAAAAAACTTAAAAGAACTGTGAAGATGGTTCAGTGGTTAAAATATTTGCCTCATAAGCAAAAGGATCTGAGTTTATATCTCTAGATTCCCTTATTTTAAAAAAAATGATGGTTGGATATGACTGCTGCTTGAAATCTGGGCCTGAAAGATGGAGTCTGGGAAGCCCAGTATCAAAGCAATATGACTGAGAGTAATCCAAGATGATATCCTGTGTCACCCTTGAACTTGCATAGGTACATGCATTCAAATTCCTTCTTGTACATATGTCACACACACATACACACCAAATGTAACACACACACACACACACACAAAGAAGCAAGGGGAAAAAAGAAATAAACTGACAGACACTAAAGAAGTGGGTAATTAAATTTTTAAAGCAATCAAATAATTTTATATTATAAAATTTAGAAATATAAAAGATGCTAATTGCTATATTCATTCTAGACAGTTCTTAAGTGGATAAGTACAATAAGTGGGTACTTTATGAATTGATAATTTGTGCAGTTTCCTTTGTTTTCAATTTGAAAAATTCTTTTTCAGCTTTTCTCCCTATAGCATATGCATGTTCATTTTTTTTTCACTAATCCTGCTGAACAATGAAGATCTAGAATTGCTTCCTTCTAGGAACTTTTAAAGACTCGAGACTTAACTTTTCTTGTGACTGACTATATTTTGAAATACTAGATTAAAAACTTTTAGCTATAAAAGTTTCATAGATGAAGCATATGTCCTCAGTGCCTGTTCTCACTCTTTCCTTCTAAAAATTATTAATGATATGATGAAAATGATCACAACATCTATCATGCTGGGTACCAATAGTTCTGATCATTATGGTTTGCTTCTCCAACCAGTGGTTCTGAAGATTCATTCCTGAGGAATTTCAAAATCACTGGTTGATTCCAAAGTAACAGAATATGTAGTGGCAGAGTCAAAGTGACATTCATTTAGCCATATAATCTGAGAAACATTCTATTTTTTAAAAGTAATTGTTGCATTTTAGAGTGAGCAGAATTCCTAAAATCTCTGGCTACTGGGAGAGATGTAAGAAATACAAATTGTGATGGGAGAATGTGCTTGACATGAGCATTATTGGATGGTGTGCTCAATCTTCCCACTCTTTGTGGCCAAGACAGAAAGACATGAATAGCACTAGACTTCAGCAGGATGATCTTTGTTCTTAAAGGCTGTTATTATTTACTTCCTAATCCAGATCTTTATTAACATAGGATGATAACTGTGGTCTCTCCTCTTGTGTATGTATGTGGATATCTGTGCTTTCAAAAAAAGTGAAAAAAAGCAATGAACACATTTGAATAAATCATAAATAAAAATCAAATTTTGGATAATATAGCTTAGACAATCATTTTTGTATTTTATCATAAATAAATCTTGTAAGTGGAGTATGCAATGACTATATAAGTACAATTTAATTTTTAGTAATTTTTTTGTATTAGAAATCTGAGAATGGCAAAAGTTATGAGAAATCGTCTACATGTAAGCACTTAAAGTAAATTGCTACACATTTGTGTGTGTGTGAGTATGTGTGAATGAGCAAGTGTTCCATGTGCTTGCTAGAGTACATTTTATGAGGACATTTGCAGACATAATCATGAGCAAATGTGAGCTTTTTTTTATAGCCAAGGCAAATGAACCATGCCTTCAATTAGAAACTTCTGGAAATAACACTGTGATAACCTACTGAGAATGGAATTGCTTTTCTTCACAGCCTCACACCCACTTCTCTTTGGAAGCCCTTAGCATCGGGTGTAAGTGTTATAAGTGCAATATGCTCTTCTCGAATCATTTTAGTTCATTAAATGCATTTTATACCTCAAATACTGTCCTGAGAGTATACATTTGCCACTCAGAAATATATATATATTGCTTTTGGAGTTCAGTGTGAGGATGAAGGGAGACTTTGAAGACTTAGAACACTTATGTGTTGCAAGTATGCAAACCTTCACATTATTTAATGTTACTGAAACACCTGAATGAGTGAAAGCCCCAATTCCTTAACATATAATGATTCTGTTTTCTCTATGTCCTTATCAAAACAGATAGAAAATCATTCCATACCTTATGCTAAAAGTGAAAAATGCATATTCCCATGAGAGAAGGAAACTGGTGAATATCCACTTTAAGAATAGTTGTAACAAGTTCTCCCTCATATTCTTACAATTCATCTTATTTTAGTGCTGTGATAAAAATACTTATCTTTTATTAATTCAATGCCTATGTTCTCATCATGAGTTTGGTCTATTTCATCATTTTAGTTTATATTTACATGTTGATTGTTCTGTAATTCTCAAACCTCAATTATTACTTTTAGAGCTTTTTTAGCTGTTTGTCGTACATTTCATGTGTGCTAGTACATTGCAACATATCATTGTTGCTACCTCTGTTTCAGAAATTCAGCTGCTCTTTAACATTATTAAAAAGACAACAAAATGAAGTTAAGTATACAGTTTAGCCATTTCAGCCTTTTATTTGGTTGGGTTGATTTGTGTCCTACTCTGGTACCATATCCATTCTTCCTAAAGACATGTTTGAAAATCTTATGGTATTGAGTGATAGTCCTATTGTTAGTGAATCTTCTCAGTTTTTTGTTCCTGGGAAGACTCTTTATTATGGAGACATATTTGTGTTATTTTTCTTCCTAACATCCTGTCAAAATGATCCAGGTGTCAAGGGGTGAGATGAAAACCCATACTGGTCACTAGTGTCACTAGTGATTCACTAGAAAATCTCTTGCTTCCTACTGTCATTACTGTGCATCATCTTGCCTCTGGGACCTCCTGTGATAGACATAACTATGATCCCAATGAATTGCAGAGTTAGACTACTGTATTTTCATGTTTGGAATATTCATATCTGTCAATCAGTAGGGAAAAGAAGATATGACATGTTGGCAATTCTAACTGCCATGGAGAAATAAAACTTCTACTCTGCATTGGAGGTAGGGAAAACTCTGTATTTCTGGATTCTTAAAATAGTTTTCTATCTTCCTTCACTTATATTTTTTTCTGTTTCCAAATAATCACTGCTAGATGGTTTCCTTTCTTTACTAAACTATAACAATTTCTTTCAGTGTTGGTAACTTCTCACTCAAGTTCTTCATATGGCCATGTTTTTCAAATTAATGCAATTATCCATATCCCAACACATCTTCTTACCTTTTCCAGATACATTTTTCTACATTATACATACTTTTTTGGTCATTTTCAAATACACTTTTATTTAGGTTATACTAATTTCTGTCAATGCTATGGAATATACTTATAAAATTTTCAAAATTAACTCTCACTCTGTTCTAGTTTTAAGCAAAATGTAATTATTGTAATCTCTCTTCAAACTGATGTTCAGCAACTTGACTTTAAGTATAACAGAATAAATTAGGAATCTTTTCATTTAAACACTATCATGTTGACACTTGAGTTCTTTCCTTACATAAATTAGATAAAAATTATAAAAATATAATCTGTATTGAATAGCATACAAGTGAGAAAAATGGATGCTTTGATAATTTTCTGTAGTGTTACATGGATTATTTGATAATTTGACTAAGTTGGGACAATGACCTGCACTCTGGACAGTCTGTTCTAAAGTAAACTTTGACTGTTTACTACCAATGTCTAAGCATCTCTATTATACAAATTATCATTATTTTAATATGATACCTTATACATTTCTTCTGTCTTCTCTGTTTTTGCTATCTCATTGCCATGAGTAATAAATATCCTCCAGGTCCAAATATATGCACACTTTATTTCTGGTTTCATGGATTGTAAGTCACCTGACTTGTAAATTTAAATTTTTTATTTGCAGCATTTTTTCTTTGACTACTTACATGTTTAATACTTAATTATTCTATTTTAAATGGATATGAAGCACCAAGATAATTTTCAACAAATTTTAATCAATATTTCGTTTCAATGTGTTTATGTATTTTATATTTTATTTTTCTTTGAGACTTATACATTTAAATTTAAATAAACTACAAAAGCTTATTTATCTTTCTCAGATTTGCATATTGTTAGAATTCTCTCATTTTTATATCTTGCTCAGGTTATACTTTAATTTTCCCTATGCATAAATTTATAGGTATATATTTTCACTTGTGGCAAATGATCAAGATCTGAGTTCAGATCCCAGATTCCTTGTAAAATCCCAAGCAGAATTGATGGCAGTTAGTACTTCCTGCTTTAGGAGTCAGAGCAAAGCAAAAAAATAGAGCAATCCAAGATGACTTCTGAAAATCATTCTTATGCCCCCATAGGCACTCAAACATAGACACACAGACACACACACACACACACATTCACAAAATCAATAAAATTTCAGTTAATTTTTATTCTTTGACACTTTCATACATAGATACAATGAATTTATACATTTTCAATCTTTACCCTCAAGCTGTGTTTTCACCTTCACTGCCCAATCCCATTTCTTTCTCCCATGTCCCTTTACTCCCTTTTTTCTTTAATTTTCATGTGGCCCACTAGGTTTCATCTATAATTCCAATGTTGTTAAGTACCTGAGTATCTTTTCGGTATAGTGGATAAATCATTGTGAGATGAGATTTTTTATAAATATTACTATAAGCCTTTCAAGATAATTTTCAAAAGTTATTCATGATTATATACCATTTCATATATTTGGAAATTTCTGATTCATGTTTCAAATAAAAACTGTATACTATAATTAGTTTCCTTTACTGTAATGCATTACTCAGATTTTTTTTACCATTCATGACCTTGGTTCTTTTCAATACGTCAGGTACTACATTTTTTTATGTTGCAGTATTTTACTATGTAATTCTTAGTTCATAATATTTCTTGTATGCCTTAGAGATTTTTTAAAGTTCCTTTATAATCATCTAAGCATCAGATGTAATACCTTTAGTAGTAAACACAGTCCAAAATATTCTGTGGAATAATCTGCCTTACATCATCAGGGAAGGAATTTATTATTTCCTGCTATGGCCAATGGTTTGCTAAATTAGTGAAGGCCCAATGTTGAAGAAAATGACCCATCCATGAGTCAAATCAGGAAAGGTGAAAAACTACTGTCCTTGAGATTGGTAAGATAGTTCTTTGGGTAAATGTGCTTTTTTATCAAGTCTAGTGAACTGAGTTCGTCACTAGAAGCCATGTAAACAATTCCAAAATTGTTCTCTGACTTCTACATGTCCCCACCACACATATCTTACATGTACACACCCTCATACACATACAAATAAAAACAATTTTAAAATACCACATAAAACATCTAGCAGATATTGGAGTTAAGTCAGAGGTTTTCTCTAAGGATACTACTTTCATTTGTGTGTTAGAAAACAAATGGCTAAAACTAGACAGAGAGAGTTTTAGATGCTGGAGCTAGTAAGTGAAACAGGAAGGCAGCCTCAGAGCCAGAGGAGCCCAGTGAAAGCACAGGGCCAGTGTGGCAGTTACTTTTCTGCTGCTTTGAGACGACAATCAGATTCGAGCAATTTAAAGGGTAGAGAAGGAAGAGATTTATTTGGCTTATAGTTCCAAAGGGGAGATATAGTCCATTATGGTAAAGAAGGCATGGCTGGCTGGCAAAAAATTTGCAGGCAGATTATTAAGGAGACTGAAAAAGCAAGTTGGAGGCTGCTAGAGTAGCCTACTAGGGGAAACAGGGTAGAGCTAACTAGCTTTTAGGCCAGACCTTTCTGACATGCCGTTCTCGAGTTGACATGATTTTTCCAACATTAACTACAGCTTAGAATGCAAACATGTGAGCCTATGGGAGACAGCTAACATTCAAAAAGTGACAGAAAGTGAGGGAGGTAAGTTGAAGACAACTGTCACGGGTCTAAAGGAAAGTACCAGTTCTTCCAGGAATACTAGAACTTTGGAATTTCATACTTGTACAGTTTTAAGCATGAATGTATTTGATGTAATCAAACAGAAACTCTTACAACACCCACAAAAAATGTCTCAACACCCAAAGCACAGACTATTGCAAGGGAAGAGCAGTGAAATAGACAACAACAATCAACCAGAGTACAGAGTACCTGGGACCCTAAAACACTCAGCCAGAATCAGGCCAACCAAACCTCCTCATCCTAAGGCTAAGGGAATCTTGCATCAAAAGGGAGGTAAGATTGTAAGAACCTAAAGGTGGGGAGGCCTACTGCCAGCCAGGACATTCCACTCAAGATAGAGCTGCTGCATCCAGCTCACTACAATGAGACTTCTTAGACTCACCAGATTTGCACTATGACTGACATATCAACATTTTCCCATATAACAGTGAGGAACTAAGAAGAAACAATTGCATTCAGATGAAACTTTAGGGGTTAGGATAAGACAAGTGAAGAAGATGACCCTATCAGTGGGTCTACCCAAGGAATGAATACTTAATCTGCTACAGAGACCTGAGCCCATACCAATACAGACGGCTAAGGAACCATGGGACCCACACAAGCAGATAAGACAAAAGGATGGGTGTGAGAGGAATGGATTGGTGAAAGGAGGGGAGGGTGCAAGAGGAGAAGGAAAGATGGTTGTCAGGGACAACCATCTATTACATTTGTAGTTAAGAAAATTAAATATTAATAAAAAACTTTTAAAAAGAAAGTATGTAGATACAGGAGATTAATGTTCACATCATTTGTTCCTTTGACAGCACTGCCACATCGTCCCATTTTTTTGCTCCTTTTGTGAAGTTCCAAGTTTCATTCTATTATCATGTCCCCTTTGCTAATAAAAAAGAATTCTAACATTTTTAGAAAAAAATTTAAAGCAACAAAAAACAAGTTTTGATTCTTTTTTCTTTATTATTGTTTTTTCTTTATTTACAAACAAACTGGGTTTATGTCTGCCCTGATCCCCTGCCCCCCCACTTCCCTCCTCTCCTAAACCGTCCCATCCACATACACTTCTCCTCCCTTCCTCTCCCTTCATCCATCCTATTCTGTCCCCAACTTCTATCTCTTTGCTTGTAAGTATCTCAAGATTCCTATTGGTGCACCTGAATTGGGGAGTCTGATTTCTGTTGAGGTTTATGTGGCTCTTCAGTGGCTAAAGTCCTAATTAGGGAAGTTCTTCTTCCCTTGTCCAGAACCAGTCCCTAAGACACTCTCAGAGCTGCTGTAATTCTTGAATTCTTCTTGAATTCTTCTTTTTTAAATGGTAAGAAACAATGAAAACAATATTTTAATATAAAGGGACAGCATATCCTGAGGAGATACGCATAAAGAATAAATTGAAAATGTTTTGTGCAAGTCTCTTATTTTGGAAAGTGTTTACTTAAAGAAAGTTATTGAAAAGAAGATTAGGAAAGAATCCTGAAAACATCCTGTTTTCTTCAGAAGCACTTCTACTCTTAGGAAAAGATGGATGAGACTCTTGTTTGTGCATTTCGAATATGATGTACAATCGGGCAGACACAGTGAAAGAGCATGATCACTTCACAGGTCGCAGAGCCAGAAAATGCAGTAGATGATGTTCCTGATTTCTCTCATTCATCTGCATCAGACTGGGAGAACTGTGAGTTACCTACTAATAGCAATAATTTATGGTTAATGCACAGTTTAGATGGAGGCTAACTGCCTGATTGTTTTCCAGAGCATTTCTATCAGCTGCCACCTCTTGGCAATCTATGAGAGATGCACTCCCTCTGGTCTACACAATAGTCTCAACAGGATTAGAAAAATCTAGCCCTTCTAATATGCATGTTGCACCTGTGAGTGTGGTCTACTGTGGATTGCACCATGGAAGATAAGATAATATCCTTTCATTGCATATTGTTCTTTTCTGTGTCTGCTTTGCCAATCTATCTCTTCAAGTAACTTGAAATTTAAAAATTATGTCATTTTGTGGAGGATTAAGAGTGTGTTGTATATTCCACTCTTTTTTTTTAACAGATGGGAGGGTGAGAAGGAATGGGATAGATTGATGAAGGAAAGGGAGGGAGGGAAAGGAAAGAGAGCAGGGATAATTACATAGTATACCTTTAAAGATAGAAAAAATATATATGTAATGACAAAAGTATCTTGAATTCTTGCTTAATTTGGTTGTTTCTCAGCATTGCATACCTTATGTAAGCTTACCCAATCAGAAGTCATTCAAAAGTTTGTTATGATTATGTATTTTTCTAGTGGATGACAAAATAAGATGAGATATTTCAAATAAGCAAATATTTTCTCCAGCTTCCAGATTCATCCATTAAAGGTTTCACACTACCTTAACTGAGCTACCAAGTCACTCTTGGGTTCCAGACGCCTGATTAGTATTTCATTGTGAAATAAGGTCACATTGCACTTTCAGCAGTATGTTAACAACAAAATCTAATTTTTGAATCATCCATAATTGTCTATAAGTCTGTCTTTATTGCTGACACAATTTCATTTGATAAATTCTACTTTTGACCTTTGTTTTCATTGACTGTGGGAAAAATTCCATCAGACTCAATCCTCAGCAGGCCTAAGACAGGAAAAAACCTAGAGTGCTAAACATATATTCAGTTATCTTGCAGTCACTTTCACATGCCAAATGAACCAGAGACTAACAACAGGAGTAGATAATATCAGTGAAACAGAGAGGTATTTAAGTTGCTTGTGTTGCCCAAGCAAGCTGCAAGATGGGTAAGTATAGTGCACAGTAAGGTAGTGCCTCAACCCTCACTGATTCCACTGAGGGAGAAAAGCAAAGGCACCAACAGCTGTCTCTCCTGCCTGAGAAATGCAATACCATGCATGGCTAGTTCCCACTGTCATCCTGTGTACATAGATAGAGACCTGCTTCCTGGGAGCAGGGGTGAAGATAAGACACTTGTAAGACCTTACTGAAGCCACCAAGATCTGGAAGGCACAGGAAACTCTGTGTGTGTGTGTGTGTGTGTGTGTGTGTGTGTGTGTGTGTGTGTGTATCAGTCCATCTGAATAAGGTGCTTGACTGGTATAAGAATAACGTACACACTTACACACATACAGTCAAATTCTCTTTTCCAGTCTCCCTTTCTTGAGTCCTTTGGATCTGCAAGGGTTTCTAACTTGGAGCTTTTGTTGGTGCCTCCAGGATTCTACAACAGAAGCCTTCTTGAGTCTATAGGGATGTGGATGAAGCAAAGGTACACAGGGAGTCTTTTGGCATTTGACAAGGTGAAGGAAGCATTTAAACAAAGAGGAAGAGGATTTGACTTCCACAAGGTAAAACTTACACTTTCTGCAGAGTAGTAATAATGTCATAATGTATAGGTGAGGCTTGCTAAAGTACAAATTCAATCTCAAAAAATAAAATAGAAACCTGGAGAGAAACATATTTGTTTATTTCTCTCTAAAAGTTTACGTGATAGCATGGCTTTTCTAAAAAATACTAACCATTCCTTTTTATTTTATATAAGTGTTAGTGTAAGTATTTGCCCATTAAAATATATTTGGTACCTTGAATGAAATGGGAAAAAGGATAAATATGAAATAAACTACTAGAAATCATATTCAGGAGGTTTGTTTTTTGTAAATTGTCCCAGGAAGGAGAAAAGGTATCTGACATCTAGTGTTTTTAGTGTCTTTCACTCTAAGACATATCTGAACATCCAAATGTGGAAGAAAGGAAATTGGGTACCTCAAAATGACTCTTTTAAGAGCTTCTCTCTAGCTCCCAAAGAGATTTGTTTGTTTCCAAGAGATTTATTTTGTTATTATCACTTCTGAAATGTGCTAGGAAGAAAGAGAAAGACTTTTGTTAGCTCAGAACAATAGTAAATCAGCTATCCTAAGTGCATTTCTGTCCTAAAGATTTATTTTGTTTTGTTATAATTGAGATGAGTCAAGGAGAGAACAGTATAGAAACAATTTTGATTCTACATCAGGGCAAAGGTCAGGAATGGACGACTCTAGGCTCTGTGTGTGTGTGTGTGTGTGTGTGTGTGTGTGTGTGTGTGTGTGTGTGTATAAAACATTTTCTAAATGCCAATAGGAAATGCCACTCTGGTCAGATCATATGTCTCTGATAGCCTGCTGTTAATGAAAATGGGAGAAGAGGATAGCTCTTTAGAAAAGACTTTCCTTACCATCTTCTTTTTATATAATCCAAATAGAGCAGAAATTGATATTTTACAGGGATAACTTGCTTAATGAATTTTGAGATGGCTCAATGCTTTAGATGAGTGACATTCACTCTATATTTTTAGTCAATGCCATTTTGCCATGCCCTCATTGCCCTCATGGTTGTTCAGGAACTGAATTTTAGGTTAATTTGCCACTTGGCAGAGAATTATTATTGGGAATGAGAGGAAATCTACTCCTTGAATTTTAACCTCTGATCATGTACCCAGGAAAATTCAATTGGTCATCATTCTTTTAATCGTATAACCATAATAGCAATGATCTTTCAATAGACAAGTTTAACAGGAAAATCAGACCTTAATTATAACATTGTAAGTGCTGAATGCACAGTTGACATCGTTTTATATAACCTGCCAGGGATTTATTGCCATCATGAGCATTTTGGGTTCAACTGATTGTTTTTGTTGTTGTTGTTTATTGTAAAGTGTTTTTATTTAGTGTGCATATGTGTGTATATTTGTGTGTGGTATGTCTCTGTACATAAGAAGGCAAATGTATGCTTGTGGAGGCCCAAAGGTTACTTTTGGGAATCATCCTGGATTATTCTATCTCTTTTTTGTTTTACTCTTTTATTCTACCATTTAGGTCAGAAGTGCATGCTGCTACCGTTTCCACTGGGCAATTTTGCATGGGATATGATAATTAAACTCGGGTCCTTCCGTTTCCAAAACAGAGGCTTAACTCCCGAAATATATTGCCAGTCCAATATTAGTTATAAAATTATTGATGCTGGGGCTGGAAAGGTAGCTCAGGGGTTAAGCCTCTGCCTTGCAGGCGGAAGGTCCTGAGTTCGGATCCTAGACTCCACATATAGACGCCAGGCAGAAGCGGGGGTGTCCTGGTAGGACGAAGCCTGTGAATCCCTGGGCAGATTAAACAAAGAGGAGGTGGAGGCAGTCCATGGTGCCTCCCGAATTCACCCATGGTTCTACACACACATACATACACACGCGCATACACGCACAAGTGAATAAATAATAAATAAATAAAATTATTGATGCTCATGAAGTTCAAGTTCTGAGGATGCACAGTGGGAGAAAAATCATGTCTTCTCCTACATTGTTGTGGCCTATGTGAACAAATCAAAGCTTTAAAAAAAATCCAAGAAGTCATTTTGACTGCTGATACGATCTATGAAATATAATTTCTTACAGGTATGATAGAAAAATGGCCATTTCCTTGTATAATCACTGGATCTGTGAACTTCTACTGGGTACTTGGTTTGGACCAGGTTCTAATGCTTGTGAGTGAGGCCAGAAGTTAAGAGATGTGATTGCTTCATAAAAGAGAAGAGACCAAAGTGACCCATGTCTGTGTGTCATGGGGGTCTAACTATGACATCCTTTCCAGAATAGTTCCCTGTACCTTTCTTGTGATTTTCACACAAGTCCTTTCTTGGCTACATTTGCTAGAATTCATTAGTGAAAAGGGTACAGGACAATGTTGTTCATAGATTCCATACAAATTTGAAATGACTGGCTTGAGAGTCACTAGGTAAAAAGAAAAAGACTGAAGAGCCATATAAAATATTAAGCAGAAAGAGAAGAATATTATTTTTTTCCTCTTTGATATCTCTTATACAGTGCATCAAAATTAGAATTTTGACATGAAGTTATTTAGAACTATATCATCTTCACAGATTAAATTATACATTTCCTTTATGCATAATATTATCTGTACATTGAGCAGATTTTTAAAATAAATTTATTAAATTTACATTTTTATATACATGCCCATTGCCTCCCTTATCGCCCCCTCCCTTCTTCCTTCCCTTCCTTCCCACTCCGATCTCATTCCACCTGCCATCCCTTCCATCCCTGTATGGGCCCAGTTTACTCCCTTCTTTTCTCCTGTCCTTTGGTTCTATGGGTCCTGAGGTTGCCTCTAAGGCAGACAGAAAGGTTTTTCCTTGGGCATCCCACTGATAAGAGTATTCCCCATACCTCTGAATGGGGAAAGATTTGGGTGGCCTTGTTCCAGGTGAATTTTGTAGGTTGCTGCTGTTCTGCATTCAGGTTGTTTGTTGTTGTCCATTTTGCCCTTTTTGCATGGCAAAAGGCTGTGTCATATCTGGTCTTTAATATCCTCTCCTATCCAACAATACACAAACTGTTAAGGAGAATTCATTATATAAGAAAAGGCTTGAAGAAAAGGGAGGATCAGGAGTAGGTATGGTAGTGGATGGACATCATCTGTCTGTCTACTAGTTACTAACTCCCCATCGCATAAGGGGGAACACACATCACTGTGTGAAACTATTCCAAGTACCAGAGATCAGGAAGGAGACTCACCATGGATTGGATTAGATATCACACTAATTATGAGTCTTTCTTGCCGATGGTCTTATTACATTCTTAAGTGTGCATCAATGTTCACACAGTATGGTGTGGCTCTGAGAGGGTCCTGGCTGAAAGCAAACAGCATGTCTCTCTTCTCATAATGCAACTCTAGAATGTTTCTTGCTTTGAAAATTATCATGCAGAAAATAATACCTGTGTTTAAAATTGGAGAAGATTAAGTGTAACACTACCATAAAATTTTAGTAAAGCTGAGAAATGGTGGTGGCATGCATATTTGACCCTGAAAGGCAGAACTTGGAAAGTGCCAGATCAACTAAAAAAGAATTAGAGCAATTCAGTATGATTCCAAAATCAGTCCTTTTCCTCCATAGGAACACAAACTGCTCTTTGATATACAGGGACACATAAACATACACACACACACAAATAAAGATAAAAAAGCAAAATCCTGAATACATTAGAATTAATCAAGAAAAAGAATGTCATACGATTAATATTTCATATAAAATAGTTATTAAAAGTATTAAACTGATGATGGAAACCATAATTTTACACACTTTAAAATACAAGTGAAATCTAAATACTGAAGAGGTAGAGAAATGAAGATCACCTGAAATACATAGTGGGAATTTATATAAATACAAACCAGAGGCAAAAAGTTGAAATAAAAAATGAGGTACTAACTTTAAGAAATAATTTTGTCTTTTTGCAATAATGAAATAAAACATCCTAAGCATTTCTAAACATGTTCACCATTACTGAAACTATGTTCTTAAATACCTAAGGTCACTTCTACTCAATGTTGATAATATTCATCACTATAATGCTTGTGGCCTACTAGTTAAGAAATGTATGATTTCATAGCTGTGTTTGTATTCCAAGTAGGCTCAAATGCTGGGTATTATTCCATTATAAAACATTACAATACTGTCTTTAGGGATAGAGAGTTTAATCACATGAGGGAATTAGACTCTTTTAGAGCTCTAGGGTCCCATTGATTGAAATTGTCTTTCATGTCTTTAAAAGTCACAAACATGCTCTTACCAAAGATTATTTGCTTTTCTGCTTTGAAAAATACATGTCCCCACTGGAACAAAAGCCTAAACTGTGAGGGATCAATCACACACTGCTTCAATTCATCCTATGCCATGCATTTGGAATTATCACATCCTTTTGTTGACACAGGGGACAGAAAAATATTGAAATAGTAACTGTGCTGCTGAACCACATAAATCTGTGTACTCCTCTAAAATTATCACATAAATACAAAATATGCTCTTATAAAGAAACTATGTCTTTCCATATTATGTAAGTTTGTACAAATTCTGTCCCATGTGACCCATTAATTTCACACATTTTGCAATATTTTTAAAGGAAGTAATAAGGTCCACAAGAAATGATGGAGTGATATTTAGGAGTACATTGGTTCGAATGAAAAAAAGTGATTATTATTGTAATTTTTTACCTGAATCTCAGACATTGAGCTGTTAAATAGTAGGGAACAAGTAGTAAGTGTTGAGCACACAATAGTCCTGGAAGAGGAATATAAGAGTAAAATCAGACATGTTACAGTCATCTATACATAGATGGGACCCTAACCTCTGGAGATCATTGTTTACTGTGTGACAACACACAAAGAGAAACAGTCAAGTATAGCAAGGACAGATAGTCATGTTGTCACATAGTTGGACAAAAATTAAATAAGATTTATGAATGGATAACTACAAACATGAGAATGAAATAAATATAGAGAGATTTCAGGTAGAATGGAGTTTGGATAGAGAACACATGTCAAGAAAATGCAAATTGACACTAAGTACACATTTGGGGAGTTATAAATTTTCATTTTGTGAAAATGTTTTGAATAACCTTGCAATTATGTATATTTACAACCCTTTAGGGATAGTTCCTTCACTTACATAAAAATGTGAGTTCACATTTCAAATGTGACATTCTCAAAAAGTATATGCTTATTTTAAATGTAATATGATCACCTCTATTTTTAATGTATTAACTTTATTTATATATAAATTGTAGCAACTATGAATTTATGTTTTATCACATATCTCCTACTTCCCCTGCCTCTTCCTCATTCTTTCTGTTCTACCCTTCCACCCATTTTTCTCCCTCTCCCATACCTCTTTACATGTGCAAGCAAGTAGGATGCCCACACTAATTAGTGATTTGGTATCTTTCAGGACACAAATGGCTCATCAATGAGTAAAATATAGAGGCTCTCCCTCTCTTTTGTCTAGCACCAGTTCCATATGGTCTCTGAAGGTAGCATCAGTTCTAATGAGATCACCTCTGTTCCATTGTAATGTCTTGTTAGATCAGCAATTGTAGAGGTCTACTGGAAGTAGACAATTTTGCATTGACATTTCGGCTACCATGATCGTGATATGAACAGCAGCTACTGTTTGATAGTGCCTCTCTTCATGCTCCAGTTATTGTAGTTTTACCACCTCTTCTGAGAGTATTGGGATGAGAGGTAGTTTATATGTCCTGAATAGGAGCTACTGCTTTGCACTAAGACTACCTGTAATTGTTTGTATTATGCAAATTCCATTGCAAAAATAAGTCTTTCTCCTTAGAATATTGAATGTTTCTTTGATAATCTTACCACTTCCTTTTCTGCCCCTGAGCTTGAGGTAGGAGTTTGGGTGACTTAAATATCCTGTTTAAGGCCCAGCAGTCCACAGTCATTTATTTCTGCATTTTTTCCAGCTATGATTTTTCTTTGTTAAACATCTTACAGTGCACAAATTGTTGTTGAAAAGGCACTTTGATATAGTGTATTCATAGCTAAACTTTCACAGCTTATGTTCTTTCTAGGGCCTGATATGCCCCCATTGTTCTATTCTTCAGTAACAGGAAAATGATCCCGGTTGAATAGTGGGCCTTAAATCAAATTAGAACATTGTTGGTTGCCCCTTTGCCAGTCATGTCACCATGTCATTAGCTATTTTCCCAGATAACTGTAACATTAATTGCTTTTCTCTCCCAATTGTTTTCATAGTGTTTTCTAGCACCATGTAAATTGTCCAGCAATGAGTAGGCTTCCTAATAGCATTTTTGTCCATGTCCTGTGGTAATCATCTCCATTATAACATAACTTGAAACACTCTGGTATTAATAATCTAGAGAAATGAACAAAACAAAAAGTTGAGATTTAATCTCCTAAAATTCATAACCCCAAATATACATATTTACTTGAAATTCTCTTATCCATAGAAAAATTGTTTTAAAAGAAAGTATTTTTCTTCCTTTATTTTTCTTCCTTTATTTTTCTATCTTTCCTATACAATTTGCTACTGACTGTATTAATTTACATTATTCATTGACATGGATATATAACTGACAAGAAGTTACTTAAGGGAAGAAGCATTTGCTCTGATTCATGGTGTCATGGTGGGGAAGTCATAACAGCAGAAGCCTGAGGCACCTGGGCATATTTCATTCACAGTAAGGTAGCAGAAAGAGATATAGTCAAGAGCTCAGCATGTGTTATTCTTTTAATTCTGTTTGTGACGCAAGTACAAAGGATGTTGTGTGTACATTTAAGTATGTCTCTACAACAAAATTAAGTAACTTAATTCAAAAATTCTGACAGACACGTCCAGAGATTTATTTCTATGTTAATCTAAATCCTATCAAAGTGACCATAAAAATCATCATCATACTGATAAAACAGTAAAGTGGATAAACCTAATATATTACTTATAGAAGGAATGCCTCAAAGGACTATATTAGCAAAAAATGAATTAATTAATTTTATTTTCTTAGATATAGAGTTTCCTAGTAATTTACTGTGTAATAGCAACATGATAACATAAAATGAACAATGTATGGGTTTTGTATCATCATGTGAACATGAAAATGCAAACATATTATAAACTCCAAAATAAATTATATAAAGAAGTTCTTTTTGACATCCAGGATAATTTTAGTAATACTACTGAAAAATATCCAAAATATCCAAAAACAAAATAGCAGTTAATCCAATAGTATAATCCAATAATATATATGCATATATATATATACATATAACTTGTACTATAAGATATTTTGAGAATATATGGAGATAAATTTTACATAAATGTGAAGGACAGAAGGTAAGATTGACTTATAGCTGCATCCATGTACTTGAGGAAAATAATTATGTTTAATTTAAAAACAAGCCATCCATTGTAGTCCCAAATTACTAATTTATTTTTTTATGATTGGTAAATTTATTTCATTCCTAAGTATTTTTTATTACATTTTTTGCCTTGATATACAAGCTGAATAACCCATTTTCTTCTCCTTCCCCCCTCTTCCTCCCTTTTTACCTCCCCTTCTACTCCCACTCTTCACCCATTTCTCTCTCATCCCTTTTCCTTTCTTCCTTCTCTCTTGGTGCTTCCTGCCTCTTCCTTACCATCCTTTAGAACATCTGGTTATGTGGATACTGAATTTTCCTCTGAGTTGTCTACATTAGCGAGGGTTCAGGACTTAGTGGCATAGCTTGGGGTCCCTTCTTGGGCTACCCGCTAACATGGGAACTCTATTATGTCTGTTTAAATCTTGCCTCTTAGAATCCTACTGACTGAAGCCTTCTTCCTTGTGATCTGTGATAGACTTTGGGGGTTTGTTGACATGTCAGCCATTGTATGGGCCAGGCAAAGTCCTCCACTCACATTGTGTCTGTATCCTGGCTCCTACATCCCTGACATGTGGAATATTTTGCATATCATTGGTCCTCCCCATCTTTAGGCTCTTACAATCTTGCTCCCCCCTCTTCTGCAAGGTTCCCTGAGCTTTAGGATGGGGAGATATTTGGCTGCTCTGATTCCAGGGTCTTTAGTGAATTTATGATTTGTTGTTTTCAGTTTTGCTATTCCTGCACTCCCCTTGCCTGCATCCTGATTGGTTGTCTATGTCATCTCCTAACCAAAGGTAAAAAACTGTTTAAATGAAGATCTTAATATAAGAAGAGGCTCGAAGTTAGATGGAATAATAAGAGTAGAACACATCAATGACAGGGTCAGTCTCCCAATTGCCTGTTGATTACCATCTAACTACCAGTCCCTATATCCTCCCTAACTGGGAAGATCAAACTTGTTCAATTTGAATAGGAAGGGAAGGGAGTGAGAGCTGAGCCATTGTCTTGCTACTTACATGCAATACATGACAATGGCCTAATTTCTTTATTGAAATGTGCTCTTTTTTCTCCTTTCTTTTGAGGTGTTCTTATTCCTAATCTTCCATTCATAATCCTTTGCTACTAGAGTGGTTATTACAGAGATTTACCTTTGAATATGTCATTAAGTGAGTTTGGAGCTAGGATCCAATTAACAGGGAGTACATACGACATCTAACTTTCTATCTAAGATACTTCACTCAATATAATAATTCAGCTGTTCAGCTGTTCAGCTAAACAGATTATAAACTGACCAAAAAGGTAACCCACAGAATGGGAAAAAAATCTTCACTAATCACACATCTTATAAAGCTCTATTATTCAGAGTGCAATTTCGTAGCAAATTTCATTAATGGTCTTTTTGGATGGCTGAGTAGTATTCCATTGCATAAATGTACCACAATTTCATTATCCTTTTGTCAGCTGTTGAGTTTGGGTTGATTCTGTGACTTTGCTATTGCAAATCATGCTGCAATAAACATAGTTTTATTCATGTCATTGTTGTGAATTGATGCCTTTTGGTGGATTATTCCTAATAGTGGTATAGCAAGGTCAATCCTTAAGCTTTTTAGAAATCACCATACTGATCACCAGAGTAGTTGTATAAGCCTACATTCCCACCAGCAATGTAGAAGAGTTCCCTTCTCTCTACATCCTTTCCAGCATTTGGTGTTGTTTGTGTTGTGGATTTTTGCAATCCTAACTGCAGTAAGATAATATCTAAAGGTAGTTTTGATTTGCATTCCCCTGATGGCCAGGAATGTGTAGCATTTTTTAAAGTATTTGCTACACATTTTAATTTCTCCCTGGAAAAGTTTCTTTTGAGTTCACAGCCCATTTTCTAATTGGGCTATTTATCTCCATGGTGTTTAATTTTTTATTTGTGCACTCTGAATAATAGCACTTTATCAGATGTGTGATTAGTGAAGATTTTTTCCCATTCTGTGGGTTACCTTTTTGGTCAGTTTACAATCTGTTTAGCTGAACAGAAATTCAGCTTTCATAAGAGCCCATTTGTTGAGTGTTGGTTCTAGAGCCTGTGCTATTGGGTTTCTGTTTAGGAAATGTTAGCCTCATGCAAACCGCTTGAAGGAATTCCCTACTCTTTCAACTAGGGTTTTTATAGTCTCTGGCCTAATATTAAGGTCCTTGATCCATTTGGAGTTGATTTTTTTGTGCATGGTGACAAAGTACAGGTCCAGTTTTAATCTTCTGCATGTAGAGATCCAGTTTTGCCAGCACCATTTGTTGAAGATGCCGTTCTTTTTCCATTGAATTTTTTGGGCCCCTTTGTCAAAGATCAAATGGCTGTAATTGTGTGGGCTTGTATATGGGTCTTCAACCATTATCCATTGATCTAAAAACAGTACTATGCTGTGACTGTGATTTCTAATCCATCTTTGTAACCTGTGTGTTTTGATTAGCAAGTTAATTCCATTGACATTTAGTGTTATAACAGAGAAATTATTTTTGATTCTTGATATTTTTTGTATTTAGTGAATTTCATATGTGTAGTGTTTAGCCTGTAGGTTGTGATGGTATTAGGCTGTGAAACTTACTATCTTGGATATGGCTTTCTTGGCTATTTTCTATGATCTTGTTCTGGTTGACTTCTGTCTGGTCCCAGCAACCAGCACGAACCCGAACCTAAAATGCAAGAAACAGAAGTGGGAGTGGTAGGAATTAAAAGTCCAGGCTTTAGGTCAGAAGGGGCCTTGGATTTCCTCTTATCATCCAAGCCAACTTTATTGTAACATACATAGTATTTATAGGAAAACAATCAAGGAGCAGGGCCAAATTCAGGAAATCATCAGAGAAGAGCAGGACCAAATTCTTTACAGGATTATATAAAACGTATACATTCCAATTAACAAAGAAAAGTCAGAGGCGACATCTACTTGCTATGGGACCAGACAGGACGTTTCCAGGTAAACAGGCATGGCATTTTGTTGCTAGAAGGAAATGGACAATGTATGGCTCAAAGCAAAGTTACTTGGTGCGTGCATAAGTGTATCTCAGATAACTGTTGGGGGAGAAGCAGCCCAGCCAGTTTCTAAGAGAAACAGAAGGGATCCAAGAACAGGCTGGAAGTGATCTCTACTCCCAAGGAGAGGAATTAGGACTGCCATTGTCTTGCAGACAAGAGGCAAACTCAACCTCCAGGGGAGGAGCCCCTCAGGATAGCCCATTTCAGATGCTAATGTATCATTCTCCAGAGAGCAGGCTTTGGGCCTGACAACCCCCACAGGCTTTCACCATTATGGGGTTGATTCTTTTATAGATTGTTTGTCTTGATTTTTGTTTCTCATGGCTTTGTTCTGCTATCTGGGCATTTTCTTTTTATCTCTTACGTCTTCTTGATGTGTGTTTTTAGGCGATCTGAATTAGACAGAGCAGTTATTGGCAGTGTTTGCCTTCTAGTTGGAGGTGTCTGTCTGGTGTTGCTTGGTATTATTTCCTAGATGAGGCTATCCAAGTATTAGTATATCAATTAAGATGGGTTTAGTAGACAGGGATTGAAGATTGGTATGGTAGTGCACTTTTTAGGTTTCATTTCCTTGGCAATGTATGAGGTTAATGGTAAAATACCCAAAGGTGTATAGGTTTTTGTTTGGGTTATATGGAAATCTTAAACTATGGCAACTATCAATTGAAAATAACAGGAAGGTAAAAAGGGTTTAACTTATCTTAGAGCTAAAAGTGAAAATTCTCTCCCATTTGATGGAATTATTTAAGAAGTCCTCAGATGTATGGTGTTGGCCCCTAGCCTGTTGCTTTGGCTTTCTCTGAACTCTGTTGAATTCCTGAAAACTTTGAAGTTCTTTAATGATTGTGTGTGTGTGGAGGATGAAACCAGAAAGAAGAGAGGGAAAAAAGACCACCACAGAAGGATGAGTAGATTTCTTGGTGGAGGCTTCCAGGTATGTGGGCATAGGAGCTGCTGTGACCTTACTGTGAGGCACAGCAAGCTGCACTGTGACCCTGAGCAGGAAAGGCCAACTGGCTAGGGGGGCCTTCAGATGACCTGCAGCCTGGGGCATGGCCTAGGGTCCACAGAGAGTCTGCTGTGACCCAGAGCAGCAAGGCCAAGTAGATTGTGGGACCCATCAATGATCTGTGGACTCTGAAATTATTAAATTTTCAATATTAATAAATTAATATTTAATTATTAAATTTTAAATAAAAATGGCATTTTCCAATTCACCACTTATTAGGAATGCATCCTCTTTGCTGAAAAGAGTTTGTTAAAAATTGTGAGTAGTCCATATGCCTCATGGACAGAATCTACCTTAAAATGATGGAACTAAAACCCACCAACATAGCTGCCTGCAGTTTTCACTCTACTGAGATAGGAAGTCTGCTTTTTATTTAAGATTAGGGGCCATGGATTTATGCAAGGTTACCCATTGGACTAGGCCACTGGATAAGAACTTAATTCAGTCTCTTCAGCTCAATTATTTATATGTTGAATGTCAAGCCCCATCCACAGAATTGTCTACTGTTTATCATATCACCTTCAAATCAATTACTTTCTTTTTTGCTGCAGTTTAATGTTAAACTTTGAAAAGATACATTGGAAAAGGTTTTCAATTTAGATATGTTGCAAATATTTCAGGAATATTTTATATAAAATTGTATATGGGATTTGTTTTGTCTGTAGTCATCATATTGTGAAATCTTTGCTTCCATGATGCTAAGTTTAGGTTTTATTCTTAGATTTTCATTATAGATCTCATAAATCTGAATGAATAGTGGATATGCCTGAGGCTTTTGTTACTAAACAGTTGAAACAAGATACATTCTTATGGCACTTCAAACAATCCAAACAATTATTGTAGCAAGCATGGACACACTGGATTTCTTAACTCTGGTGTTCTTAGGCCTTTATAGGATCTGTATCTCATGATGAGTAATTCCTTCAGCTACACTGATACTATGAGGTCACCCTGTGTTAGGAATACATCCTCTTTGCTGATCTTCCCTCAATATCAACAACTTTGATTATCTGCATAATGCTGCTTTGGAGATTGTCATCAGCTTTAACTCTCTAAAGTCTTGAGATTAAGTGGCATTTATTTACTTAGCCCTCATATTCCGGGAAAGCTATCATACCAGAAGTATGAATTACAGTTATGAATAAATTATAGATATTTGATACTCATGATAATATCTGTTGCTATAAATACAGTATTTTACACCTAAATCTCTTTATACATGTTCTTGCCATTGGCTCCAAAGAGTCATATTGATACAATGACAGTTTGGGGCTGGTAGATTTATCTGTTACCTTGATCACACTAATAGTGTTCAAAGATATGTAAATATATCCAAATTCACTTGACTGCATTCATAAAAACTTGTGGGTTTATTAATATAAAAGATGATGTAATATGAAGAAAAGTATAGAAATGAGTAAAGAAACAAAATATTCATTTTTAATGCATATATTAAATCTGATGTTAGTTATGTTAACTAAAAATGTCTAGGGCACAGTAGTCATTTTAGTGGCACCAAAATAGCAAAAGGAAAAAACTTGGACTTTAGTTCAAATTGTTTTGACAAAAATGATAATGACTATTTGTCCTATAGTGTTTTTCCTCTCAACTTACAAAGGTGCTATCTTGGACTTTGTACTTATATTAACCTAAGGGCATAGTGTAACAATATAAAATATTTTGTCCTGGAGGAAAGTTCACAAAACTGAAAAAGTAAATAAATTATAAGTACCAGTTACATACACATGACAACTTGACAATTGAGAATTAAGCCCTTAGGCATATCTATGAAGAATTATGTAAGTCTGAGAAACCCTAAGCAAACCTATGGGAGATTATATAATTGATATGGGAGACCAAGCCTAAGGTCTATTTTCTGGGCATATAGATAGGAAAAAGAAGAAGAGAGCAGCCTGGCTGTTGAGAAGAGACTCTGACAAGCAGAGCTGCCAGCGAATTATGCACAGTGCTCCAGGATTGCAACTCCTATGAATTTGATCCAGATATAGTTGTCTTTAAGTCATCCTTGTTCCTGTGTAGCCCTATCCCATATTCCTGTAAGCAAACCCATAAAATTGAAGGTTCACCATGCTGAACTAAGGTGTTTCTGTTACCTTGTTCCATTATTGAATCTCTAACTAGAATGAATGCACATTTATGTGGTGTCTCCCCAAGAAAAAGTTTCATACCACACATTTTCATTAGCAGTGCAAATAAAATTTTCATGAACAGTGAAGCTCCTGGGCTAGAGTTGTGTGCTTATGTTTGAGTTGCTCATAATAGACATAGCTTTCACTGTTGAAAAAGATTATTAATGAATTGACTCATCTACAAGGATACAATGAACAAATATTATAGCAAATTAAAAGTTACAATTTCATGTAACAGTGAAGATTTTTTACATTTATAATATCAAGAGAAAGAGAAATTAATATTTTGAATTTCAAATTTTTCAGTCCTCTCATTTTCAAAATTCAAGTGGTGCATTGATGTGGTGAAATAATTCAATGTGAGGAAGATGAAAAGTATTACATTACCACACTGTTACACTCCTGAATATTCCAGTTAAAAATTTGGTCTTCCCAGGAAACTGTTTTTCTCCTGTGTGAAATCAAGACCAACTAAGACTTCAAGAAAGATAAATTGCCTTTTTTATATCAAGACACACAAATTCAACCAGAAGTGAAATTTGTGTGCAAATAAAATCGTCATGATGAAAGTGGAAAAATCTTGAACAGAGCAGAACTAGGATCCCCAGCAATAGATCCTAAAGAGCATCATAGGGAAGGAGAAATTTCTAAATCAATGAGCACATCCTAAAAGACAATATGAACAATCCCTTCTTATATAATTGCTGCAGTAGCTTCTTAAAAGTTGACTCTCATCACTAATTTGGATTCTAATAACTCACATCCCACAGAAAAATACAGAGAAATGAAGAGCCAGATTTATTTGGAAGACAGACTGAGAATTTCCAGAACAGGTTTGTTACCTAGATTGGCCCTACTGGAATGCTTTGAGTTTACCAAGATTCAAAAGAATAAGGTAGAAGAATTATAGAGGACCATTACTGATATCATCCCCTGGTCTCAACATGTACATGTGCACCCACACGTGTGCCCACCCATATGCATACACACATGAAAAGTGATAAAACTGATGCACGATGTAAAGGCCTATAAAAAGAAGACTATTCACAAAACAATATATATATACTGACTAAATCAGAGAGGAGATACAAGGCTGAGCAATTATCAGAAAATAGGAGAGCCTTGAGAAATCAATAAATGTAAAATTCAACAGCTACAAAAGTTAAAATAACCTACAGTAAGTAATAGTTACAGAAATGTTAATGGAAATGCATTATATGAACAAATATTACTCAAAATAAGTGAAATAAAATTTAAAGCCCAATTTAAATGCTCTTATTCTGAATACACAAGAACAAATCAGAGAGTAAAGGAACACATTACTTTCCAGAAGACAAAAAAAATTATATCAATCAGTTTCCAGGAGATATACATCAGTTAAGTGCCAGGAATATATTTGCAAAGCCACAAAAGCAATTCAAAAACACCTTCACCAATAACGGGGAATTTCTGAAATGACCTCAGTCTTTTGGAAGGTAGGATTCTGAGAGAAAAGGTATGGATGCACACCTAAAAGGCTCAGAAATATTTACTTGATTCAGTAATTTTATATGATCTTTTAAAAGAAATATATTTTCACACACACACACATATATATCAATTACATATATATGTGTGTATATATATATATATATAGACTATAAGGTTTCTTGTTTAGACATGAAGTAGAAAAATTATAAAACTTTGAGCAAATTTTGAAGTCATAAGGTTATTTATTTATTTATTTTTTAAATAAATAAATATTTTTCCCCAATCATACAAGCATAAGGTTTTTATTTAAAGCCAAACCTATCAGAATAGTAGTGACAGAAACTTTGAATACCATGTGCTCTTACAAACTGGAATCTATGCCACAATATAGATGTAAAGAGTGAACATTTCTGCTGTGCTGATTTTTGAAGATTGTTGAATGGTAAAGCAGTAAAATTTCTAAAGTAATTTCTGTAAAGATTTTAAACAGTTTTACAAATGTCTAAATCTACACTGGTGTGTATATAGATGCACGAGAATATTCATATGTATACACCCAAGAACATAAATTCTGTAATGACACTTTATTAGTGGGAACACAGGGTAGTGAGAACAGTCTATCACCAGGACTAAAGAATATTAGGCAACCATATTTGGTTAGTTAGGAAAAGTTGAACATGGGTTTAATTTAAGTACTGCTGATTTAAATATAAAAATGTCAAATATAAAAAATATCATTCCTTAATAAAGCAATAGTTCAAGCAGTACCATACTGCTAAATAATTTGGGAGGGAATTTAAATTGGGATAGATTACAGCCTTGAAGAGTTTCATAAAGAAAGCTAGTTGCATTTATCCTGGATACACACCATAGATGTTATTCTGCTGTGAATTTGTACTGATTCTACATCATGTCTTTTCAGAAGTAAACTGTACTGTAAACTTATTGAAAGTATAGTATTGTATTTGTTATCTCTAATGAAATATGATGTGAGAAAACACAAGGTTGTTTCATATAGACAATTAAGAACTGGGAGCAAGCTTGCCTATTATCATTTAGGACAAATGAAACAAAACTTCCCTCCTCTTTCTCTTTATTAGTACAAATAAGAATATTTGAAACTTAGAATTTCAGGGTGAATTTATATGGTCACTCTTTTACTTACTGAAATATTCTTAGAAATTTTTAATAAATGGTTTATGAATCAGAAAATGTAAGTTGACATTCTTGGATCTGAAGTTAACAATGCCAGACTAATTCTTATTATTACTGATTCCCAAATAAATTGGGAAGCATCATTTGTTCATCATATTTAAATATTATATTAATTTCTCTTGAACTAATTGGAAAACAGCTAACTTTCAAATAAACACTAATATTTTTTAATTCACAAAGGTAATTTTGACTTCTATTTAGGAGAAATGAATTCCTTCAGTGGCTCTGAAATGTTGAGCACATGATCATCTACATCAACTTCCCTTAATGCAAGGATTTTTATTGAGTATTTTTCATGTACAAAAAAAAGTGGGTTTAGACCATTAACCTGATCTTTTCAATCATCCCTCATCTTCTCCCACCTTCTCCTCTCCTGTTCAATCCAACCCTGTCCCACTCATCCTCGTGTCCCACTGCATATATGCATCACAGGGCCCCCTTTTGGGGTGACTGTGTTGATAAGGAAGAATCACATACACTGCATCAGATATCTGACTCCCTTACCAACATAGATACCACAATGTGTGCTTTACCACCTGTATAATGCATCCACACACTTGACTGCTTAAGCCAGATACAAGTGGCTATATTATAGCATACAGTCTTTGCAAATCCATCACTTATTCATAGATCTCCCTTCTCTTATGGCTGTCATGACTTAAAATGCCCTTGCCAAAAGCAAAACTGAATCTGTCACATCTGGTTATAAATTTACTAGTGCAGAGCCTCTTAGGACATATATAAGTTATCTGTAGTGAATTAATTATCCAAACAAAAGTCCACGTTATCTACATTCAGGACAGATTGCTTGTGGGTCGAAGCTGAGCCCTTGTGACTGCTGCATCGATTCACACCAGCTTTACAGAAAACAGTTGCATCATTTGCCCTCTTCTTTCTCATCAAACAGTTTCCTGCTTGAAAGAGTATAGTCCATTTGTTTCTGAGTCACTATTGAAGATACAAAAAATCAGTCATATAAAAATAGGTAATTATAAAAACTGAATTGCCAGTCATCTAACTTGGAAACATGCAATTACAAAAATATGCCAATTAACACAAAAATGAGATGTAACTCAATGATGTGATTTTCACAACACAGCTTATACGAAATACATTTACCCATTGAGTTGTTACTGAGAATGAAATGCTGACATCATGTTTAAGGGAGAACTAGAAATAACAAACAAAGCCTTGGTCCAATTCCAGAACTCCAGTCAAGGGACAAAAAAAATCACAAGTAAAGGAAAAAAACAGTATGTAAACTGTTTCATTTCAGCACTATTAACTGCAGTAAAATGCACATGTAAATAAGAATTGCTGGGAATAAGATGCTTAATTTTTATATAAAATACATATAATGATCAATCTAATGGAAATGTATTATGATTAAAAAGAACACAAGCTAACAGAAAAAGAACATTTTTGGGCTATTTCCAAGTACAAAACTTTTTTTTTTCCAAACAGTGAGTAGTATTACTTCTTTTTTATTATTATTATTTATTCATTTGTGCGTGTGTGTGTGTGTGTGTGTGTGTGTTGAACCATGGGCGAATTCGGGACCCACCATAGACCGCCTCCACCTCCTCCTTGTTTACTCTCTCCCGGGATTTACAGGCTCTGCCCTAGCAGGACCAGAAACACAAAGTGCCCCCGCTTCGCCGCCCGGCATCTATACGTGGGGTCTAGGATCCAAACTCAGGACCTTCCGCCTGCAAGGTAGAGGCTTAACCCCTGAGCCACCTTTCCAGCCCTGTGAGTAGTATTACTTCTAAAGATGAGAGAATTGGTGATTATGTCTTCTTTGTAGAGGTAATTTAGTATTTAATATCATGTGAGGTTTTATTATTTTAATGTGTTATAGAAAATAAATATCAATATAGATTTATTTATGTGAACAATTGAAAATAGCAAAATAAAGGTCTATTTAAACTATATTTGGTTCTACACATATATTGTTTACTAAAAAAAGAGGATCATTTGCTTGTTAATCCTTTGTCTCTAAGGATCCTAGTGTCTGTGACCCATGCTAGCCTTTGGGGGGGTCATTGACATGTAAGTCATTGTGCAGATCATGCAAAGTCCGATTACGTCTACCGTGGCCCTAACTTGTGTGGAGTATCTTGCATATCGTTGGCCCTCCCCATCTTTAGGCTCTTACAACCTTGCCGCCCCCTCTTCTGCAAGGTTCCCTGAGCTTTAGGATGGGGAGAGATTTGGGTGGTCTGGTTCTAGTCGATTAATGTAGGGTCTTTGGTGTTCTGAATTATGGTTTGTTGTTGATTTCAGTTTTGTTTTTCCTGCGCTGCCCATGGCTCCATCCTGATCTCCTAACCAAATATAAAATGTTGTTTAAATGAAGATTTTACTGTAAGAGAAGATTCAAAGGTAGATGGAATAGGAGTAGGGCACAGCAGTGAGGGGGGCGTCTGTGTCACTTATGCTGGATAGTTAATCTATCTGTTAGTCTCTATACTATCCTTGATTGGTGAGATCAAACCTCCTTAGTCTCTAGTGACCAGGAAGGAAAGTGAGAGTGAGCTTCACCAGATGTCTCGCTACTTACTTGCAATATTTGATGGTGACGTATTTTCTCTACTGAAGCATGATCACCTCTCACGTCTTCCCCTTTCCTCCTATTTATAATCTTTATGATTATTGAAGGTATTACAGAGATTTATCTTTGAATATGTCATTGAATATGTCCACCTATTTGGGAGTACATAAGATACTTAATTTTCTGTGTCTGGGATATTTCACACAATTTAGATTTTTTTCTAATTTCATCAATTTCCTGGTAAATTTCATTAATTCATCTTTTTTGATGAATTTTCCATTGTATAAATGTACCACATTTTCCTTATCCACTCGTCAACTGTTAGGTATTTGGGATGATTCCATGACTTTGCTATTATAAATGTGCTGCTATGATTCCATGACCTTGTTATTATAAATGTGCTGCTATATTGATAAAGGTTCCTTCCATTTTAACTGTCTAGGGTTTTGATCATAAAGGGATGTTGGATCTCTTTAAAAGCTTCTTCTGCATCTAATTGAGAATACCATATGGTCTTGGACTTTGGATTGGTTTATATGGTGAATTACATTTATTGATTTGCATATGTTGAACCAACCTTGTATGCCTGAGATAAAACCTACTTGATCGTTGTGAATGATCTTTTTGATATGTTTTGAATCCAATTTGCTAAGACTTTGTTGAGAATCTTTGCATCTGTGTTCATCAAAGAGATTGGCCTATGTTTTCCTTTTTTAAGTGTATCTTTATTAGGTTTTGGGATTAGTATGACATTAGCTTCATACAAAGAATTTGGTAGTGTGCCTTCCTTTGCTGTTTGATGGAACAGTTTAAGGAGTATTGGTGTTAGTTGTTCCTTAAATCTGGTACAATTCTGTGCTGAATCCATCTGGTCCAGGACATTTTTTGGTGGGAAGATTCGAGATTACTTCATCAACTTCTTCATATGTTATAGGACCATTTAAATAATACAAACTTCATGATTCAATTTAGGTAAGTTTTGCTTACTTAGTAATTCATCCATTTCTTTTGTGTTATCAAATTTCATGTAGTGTAAGTTTTTGAAATATGATCTTAAAATTCTCTGAATTTCTTGGGTATCAGTTGTGATAACTCCATTTTCATTTCTAATTTTGTTAATTTGGGTTTTATCTCTCTTGATTTTGGTTAATTTAGCTAGAAGCATATCAATCTTATTGATTCTTTTCAAAGAACTAGCTTTTCGACTGGTTGATTCTTTGTATCATATTACTTCTCTCAATTTTGGATATTTTTCCTGTGATTTTGCTAATCTCCTCTCTTCTACTGCTTTTGGGATTGGATTGCTCATATGTCTCTGAAGTTTTAAGCTGCATTGTTAAGTTATTTATTTGTGATGTTTCCATTTTTTTGATATAAGCGTTAAGAGCTATAAACTTACCTCTTAGGATGGCTTTCATTGTGTCCCAGAGATTTTGGTATGTTGTATTTTCTTTATCATTTGCTTCCAGAAAATCTTATATATTCTGCTGTTTGTTGTGTTGTGGATGTCAAGCTTTAGACCATGGTGGTCTGATAAGGTACAGGCTAAAATTTCAACTTTCCTGTATATGTGGAGATTCATTTTGTGGTCCAATACATGGTCTACTTTGGAGAAAGTTCTTTGTGCTGCTGAAAAAAATGTGTATTCTTTGGTGCGTGGATGAGAAGTTTGATAGAGATCTGTAAGGTGCATTTTAGTAAGGGTTTGATTAATTTCCAATGTGTCTCTGTTGAGTTTTTGACCTGTTGTTCTATCCCAAGTTGAGAGGGCAGTATTGAAATCCCTGCATGTTATCATTTTGGAGTTGATTTCTTGCTTTAGACATTATAGCGTTTACTTAATGAATGTGGAGGAGCCTATATTAGCTGTGTATAGGTTTAGTATTGTGAAGTCTTCTTGGTGAATTATACCTGTGCCTAAAATGTAGTATCCTTCTGTGTCTCTTATGATTTTTTTTTGGTTTGACATCTAATTTGTCAGATAGCATAATTGCTACCTCTGTTGTTTCTTGGTTCCATTAGCTTGCAGAATTTTTGACCAGCCTTTTACTTTTAGAATGTGCCTATCTTTTGTGATGAGATGTGTTTCCTGAAGGCAGCAGACGGATGGGTTGTGGATTCTAATCCATGTTTGTAATTTGTGTCTTTCGATTGGTGAGTTAATTCCATTGAGATTTAGTGTTATAATGGAGAAATTACTTTTAATTCCTGACACTTTTTGTGTTTAGCAGCTTTCATAAGTATATTATTTGGCTTGTAGGTTTTGGTGTTATTATATTTCCCTGGATATGTTTGCTTTTTCTTCAAGCTTGAGTATCTTTTCTAGCATATTTTGAAAGCCTGGTTTAGTAGACACGTTAAGCCTTCAAGTTGTCTTTGTGCTGGAAAATATTTCTTTCACCCTCGATCATAATTCATAGTTTGGCTGGGTATATAAATATCAGTCTGGGTTGACATTTGTGCTCATTCAATACTTGAAGTATGTTTTTCCAAGCTCTTCTTTTTTACTGTAACCATTGAAAAATCATTTGTTATTTTAATAGATTTACCTTTAAAAGTGACCTGTTTTTTCCTTGAAGCTCTCAGCATATTTTGTTTGTATTGTATTTATGGGGAACGTTTTGACTATCATTTGTCATGGCAAGTTTCTATTTTGTTCATATCTATTTGGGGTTAGAATGTGTCTTGTATTTAGATGGGCCTCTCTTTTTTTAGATGAAGAAGGTTTTCCTTTATGATAATTTGAAAATTTTCCTCAGATGTGGTATTTTGTGATTCTTGTTCTAGTATTCCATGAATGCCCATGTTAGGCTTCTTCAAGTTGTCCCATAATTCTTGAATATTCCTCTCAAGTATCTTTTTGGCTTTAACAACCTCTTCCATTGTACTGGTTAGTTTTTCTACTTTGTCTTCAAGATATGATATTCTATTCTGCTTCATTAGTCCTGTTGAAAAGACTCTCTGTTGAGTGCTGGGTTGAAGGTAACTTGTGTTTTAGTTCAATTTTAAACTCTGCTTGATATTGTTTTAATTACTCTATGCCTATTTTTGTTTCTTCAACTGTTTTTTTCATCTCTTACAAGTGTCTATTATGTTCCTGTTCAAAGTGGTTAATGCAGTTATTTAAATGCTCCCAGATTTCCTCTTTCATAATATGGATCATAGTAAAGATCAGGCTTTGAAAATCATTATCTTGGGTTTCTTGGTTAGTTTCTATGAATTTGTTCTAGTTGGAATCTATCATTATGGGGATAATTCTTTTGGTAGGTGACTTGTTGTGTTGGTTTTCGTTTCTCATGGACTTGTGCTGTGGCCTGGGCATCTTTGTTTTATGTTTTAAGATCTTCTTTTAGTTTCTGTGTATTTTTGATTGAACTGAATTAGACGGTGTTACTGTATTCTATCAGTTATTACTAGTGTTGGCCTTGGAGTTGGGTATGCTTGTCTGGAATTGTTATTTCCTACATGAGGCTATTAGTTCAGGTTTAGTAGACAGGGAGTGAAGATTAGTATGGTATTATACTTTTTTTGGTTTACTTCCTTAGTGATATGTGAGGGTGAATGGTATATTCCCTGAAGTTGTATGTGTTTTGGTTGGCTATATGGAAAAGTTAAACTATAGTGAATAATAATTGAGAGGAACAAGATGGTAAAAAGGGTTTACTTATCTTTGAGCTGGATGTGAAGATTCTCTCCCTTTTGATGGGATGATTTTAGAGGACTTCAGAACTATGGTGCTTGTCCCCTTGTGCTTTGCTTGGGTTTTCTCTGGACTCGTTGAATTCTGAGGAGTAGAGAGTCATCCCTGCTCCAGGTCTGGGACAAGAGGAGAGGTTGTCTAGTGTGGCCTAGGGGCCTTCCCCTGGGCCAGAGCAGACTGACTACTGCTCTGGCTGCTAGGGGGACACACAGGTGACCTGGAGCCTGGGGCATGGTCTAGGGGCTTTACCTGAGATGCAGGGAGTACACCATGGTCTGGGTTGGGGACAGGAGGTGTTATCAATGCTCAAGGAGAATGAAGAAATTAAAATGAATTTTTTAGAAGACATTTGTATTTACCCGTTTGCTGGATTTGATGCAACAAAATTATGTAGGAAACAGAAGTGGGAGCTGTAGGTATTAATCAAGCATTAGGTCAGTGGAAACTTATCATCTATGCCCCAAAAAATCTATTTTTCAAATAGAATTCCCCATTGTAGTAATAGAGATGTATACTGGAAGTCTTAATACACAAATTATGCATATTAAATGTTTTTCTTTTTAATTCCTTATTAATTTTAACTATTTATTATTTTTAAAAAGGAGGAAACAAGAAGGAGAGAAAGAACGAGAGAAGAGCTGAGAAGATGGCTAAAGTCAAAGTCTTTGTCTTCCATGGTCAGATCCCCAAATCCCATGTGTAAATGGCCAGAGATGATGGTGTCCTAAAATTCCAGCATTAGAAGGCAAAGTCTGGGATACCCCAGAGCAAAGATAAAAATGAGGTAGAACAATCCAGGATGATTGCTGAAGTTACCCTTTGACCCCCACAGGTATACATACTCAATAGTCCTCTGGTACACACACATACACACACACACACACACACACACACACACACACACACACATAAACACATATGAGATTAGCAAAAGACAAAGCACACAAACATATCAGAGTATACCTGTGGAGGCCAGAGGAAAATGGTCAGGATTCAGTTCTTTATTCCACCATGTGGATTCCTGGGATCAAATTTAGATCATCTCTGGGTTTTACACACTGAGATATCTCTCCAGAGTCTCCTCACATTGTCATAAGCTACAGTGCTAATGATCAAATCCAGGTTTTACTATATGCTCATACTAGCAGTTTATTATAGAACTACATTAATAGGATAACTTGGAACTTTAGAAATATTGTTTTTATTCATTATAATTGACAAAATATAATATTAAGTTGTTTATGAAAATTATGGTGTTTATTTTACATTTATTTTTATATATGAAGTCATGGGAAGGTTTATGCCTCTCTTTATCATTTTACAGTCATTTACCTTTCAGTTTCTTTGAATTCGTTTTGAAAAAATTGAAACAGACTGTCTTTCAACTAGTCAGATTATAAGCTTTAATGTTTACTAGTTAGAATGCAAGTTTCCACAATGAACCAGTCACAATGCTAGCCTCTATATGAATTATTCAGATAAGTCTCCATGTCTGTCACTCAAAATGAATATCCATATATTTTAGTCAAATTGTAAGTTTCCATATTTATCAGTCAGTACATTGTGAATGAATATGGAATTTGACTTCTAGATTTCATCTGTTTTATAAGCACAATTACAAACATCAATTTGTTAAATGAATAAGCAATATAATTCTAATATATTCTTAACATATTCTTAAAAAGTGGGTTTAAAGAATTTTCTATCATTCCAGGATTTCAAACATAATCAAATTTCTAAAGCAAAATTAACTCTTCATGAATATGAATAAAAAAGATAGCTAGCTATATATGCAGTGTTTTGAGTATACCTTAAAATCATTTTTACATCATAACATTAGAATGGAGCAATAAAATGAAGCCCTTAAATATTCAAGTATGGTTTAATACATAACTGTCTTTTCACTCAATTTCAGTGAATTAATGTATTTGTTCTCTTATTCTGTTTTTATTACAGTGTGATTTTACAATTGTCTTGAGAATGAATTAATTCTCTCTTGTGTTCCTTTTCAGGTCCAGAAGACTTCATTATTAAGGGCCATTCACTGCTGCAGCCTACTGTATTATGTTCCAAAAGTCTGATACATATAGATGGACACAGTACTTGTGCATAAAATAATTAGCAAAGAAAATGATATAAATTTTAGCAGTTGTTCTTTCCTATATTCTATTGTATAAAACATTCTTCAAAATATATAACCATCTGAATGGGGAAGAGTTTATTCACATATTAGAATAGTACATCACTGCTGCTACCTTTCTGCAATTCACCTCTAAGAACTATTTAAGTCAAAAAATATAATTATGCATGTATATTTCTTATAAGTAATATTTCATAAATGTAATATGGCTATGTCATATGTTTTGATACGTTTAAATAAATTTAACTCATAAGTATAACATAAATTATCAGGTTATGCATATCTTATAGAATAATAAAAAGAAAACTTATTCAATGCTTTATATTTAATTTTGCTAACTCAGATTAAAGAATCTGAGTTAAAGTTTTTGAGAAGAAACAGATAATAAGCAATTCCACATAAGTGATTTTCATTGTTATTCAAGTGTTCCATTAGTAGAGTTGATATATAATATGTTTGCATTGGTTGCTTTTCTCAATTATAGGACCAGATATATTATATGAGGCAGTTTAAGGAGAAGAATGGGTACTTTGGTTCACAGTTTTAAGGTACAGTTCGTCATATAAAAGGCTTAAAAACGGGTGTGTGAGAAGTAGCAGACTATGTTGTCACTGCAGTCAGGAAGCAGCAAGTAATGAATGCTAAAGTTCACTTTCTCCTTTTTGTTCATTCCTGGATATAATTTTATGGGATGGTGCTGAACACATGAAGATCCAGTTTTCTTCTCACTTAGATTTTTAGAAATGTCTTCACAGTCATACCCAGAGGTGGGTTTCCAGTAAAATCCAGACAGGTTGGCAGCAAATATTCACTGTCACAGCATATTTTTTAAAAACCCAATACTATCAGTTCATTTTTCTTCAAAGAATAGTTAATAATTTCATTTTCTTTGCAGAACAGGAACTGCACTGAATATTAGTATTTCAAAAATATCGGTCTAATTAAAAACATAATTATATTATCTTGGAATTTGTTTTTCTCTAAGTTCTTTTCAAAAATGAAGAATGTTGCTTTAGAAATGATGGTGGAACTTATGTCTGTCTATGAAAGGCAGAGCCTGGAAAATACCAGAGCAAAGTAAAGAGGAGCTAGAAGCAATCCAGGATAATTCCCAAAATCATTCTTGGACTGTCACAAGACAAATCACAGGACAAACTCTCTCTCTCTCTCTTTCTTCTTTCTCTGTCTCTCTCACACACACATGCACACACACAAAGAATAGTTTAAAAGTATTAGGGAATTTGGGGAAGGCTCAGAGGTGCAGAGATTGCACCTGTATTCACTGACTTCTTCAAAGAATGCTAACAAGGAACGGTCACACTATTTGAAAGGCCTTTATTTGTAACCTAAACCCAATTATAGTTCTTCATGTCAGTTTTATAATATAACTATGCTCTTCTCACCACCTTTACATTTTCTCTATAAATTCATGTGGACTATTAGAAGTATTTATACCACAGAAAACATTAAGAGAAATAATTATTACTGTGTGCCTACATGGCTTTGTTATGACAAATGCTACAGATGAAGGTTGTATTTATAATGTAAAATATATTGGTAAATTTTCATGTGCTGTTTGTACTTGTTGAAAAATGACTAAGAATATGCAGATAAGTGTATTTCAAGTATCCTGGGGTGGACTGATTCCTTGGTTCTTTAAAAGTAAAGGGTTATAAAAGCACTGAATGCTTGAGAACAACCAGAAGGCAAGCAATTTATGATAGTGGTTTCTATTGTTTACATGTAGTGTTGAAAATACATTGGGAACAAGAAGAAGGAAACTTATCCATAGAGAAGATGGAAAGGTTCCTCCACACAGAAATTTTTCATTTAGGAACTCAAGTTTGATAGAGTTAGCAGAGTTTCTGGGTCAGTTTCTGTTGAAGGTTGTAAACACCAAGGTCACAATGCTAATTGTATGTGCTCTCCATCAGGCTGCTCAGCTGTTTCTGCTGGATGTTATGAGCACTAGATTTGATGAGGCTTTGCCATCTATCTGTTGCTCTTATCTTTCTGCTACTTAGTTTTTCTTTAACTTCATAACTAACTTCATAAAAACATGGTTATGGTACATCATTCTGTGTACAGAATACTGTAAAAGTCAAACAAATGATAGTGTTTCATATGTGGTTAAGTCATTTTGACATCAGAGTTTGGAAATTAATCTGAAAGATTAGTTTAAGATTTATTTATGTCCTGAATTTTTGTAAGATATAACTTAAGATCTACTACTTTATAAATTGTTTCAAAATTTTGCTTAGGAAAGTAATTTTAGTTCTACAATATTATTTTTGTATGCTTTTTCAAAGATCTTCAATAATTAAATATTTATAACTAAGGGATAAAACAGGTTGATGTTTTCTATGACACCCCTAGCTTAGAGTTATGAAGCTCTGTTCATATCAAATTACATGCCAAAACGGAATGCATGTACACAAATTATTTGCAATGCTACAATTAACTGAAAATTGGATGCTCATTATCCTGCTGTTTTGTTTTATCTTTGTTCAAATGTCAAAAAATCAAATATAAATGCAATTACTTTTTAGGAGGAAATAAGCATCAGCAATTCAATACTCCAAAGGCAACAGAACAACACTGGATGTCCAGAGCAATAACTTTCTGAAGATAACTGGCAGGCAATTAACCCTGGAGGGAGAGTACCAAATCATTCAAACAAATGTTAGATCAATGTAACAGAGTTGTGATGTGGCTTTGTAAGGTAAATGAAAAATTAAGGCACTTCTGGTGGTGGTGACTATGTGGTGGTACTAACTTTTACTCCATCTCTTCAATGTGATAGTGATTAGGATATATTCAATTTTTTAGTTTCTCCTTCTATAAGTTTATGCTGTAAGTCATAATATACTTCATTACTTATTGAAATAGTTTCTTCTTAGGATCATTTTCTATTATTGTTCATGTTTCCTAGTCATCCAAGGGAATTTGTAAATGGAATGATAGCAGATTATAATTCCCGTTAAAGCTTTTCTAAATAGCTGAATCTGTTTTGTAAAATTTGGTCCTATTTACATTAATCATAAAAATTTAAATATTTGAAAACATGAAAGTCCAGGAAAGATCTCCATGAAGAAGGTATACAAAATATCTACTAAAAGTGGAGCAACAAAATATTTTTGAGGTATTCTTTATACCTGTTTACAAAATTATTTATGAAATTTTAGGTTGCATTAAGATCAGAATTTCTGAAATCTGATGCATTCAGTTCGTATCTTAAAACAAAAAATAATAGGAACACAGTTAAATGTACTCACAAATACACATCACTGGTGTGTTCTGTAATTCTTTCATAGTTAATCTCCCCAGGATTTCACAAATGTAAAACCAGACATGATGGCTCTGCTTAACTTCTATCGATTCACCTTATTCTGCACTTTCATTAAATGTGTTAAATTTTCATGCTGATAGAAAACCAACATTTTCTCAAAATACACAAAAATCCATTATAGCAGTTATTTATAGATTTCAAATAGACAGTTGAAAGTTGAGTTTTTTGACATTCTTATGAGACATTATTTACTTATAGTAAACCTTTATTTACTTATAGCAAGCCTTTAAGAGATTGTATAATTGATGTGGGAAGATCTAACCCACAGTGGGGAGATCATATCCTAAGTAGACAGATATCATGGAGAGCGAAACACTTGAATTGTACAGTCTACTAAGTAGAAAATGTATATCCCTCATTTAATTCTTCCTGTAGATTTGGTAAGCCAAATTCTTTTGGTTCTTCATGCTAGTATAAACTTTTCTAATACCATAATGAACAATAACTAGAAAATATAAGCCAATCAATTTTATTCTGTTTGTATATTTATATCAGCAATATAACAAAGCTGAAACCAAGACAAGCACAAAATAAAAAGTGAATAAGCAGAATATAAACTTATTTTTTGAAGTTTTGATGTATAAAACCTTTGTTTTGAACAATTCCAACTGGAATATTTCATCTGTATAACTTACTTTTCTGATACTAACATGCCTTAAGAAAATATAATCAGAAAAAGAAAATCTTGCTATTTATGATGAGTAGATGAACTTGAAAGACACTGTTAAAAGAAATAATCCAGGAAGAAAAGGTCAAAATATCATGAATTCACATGTGACATTTAAACCAATCAGACTCACAGAAGAACAGACTAGAAAGAAACCTTGTGGGGATATACATCAAGTGATACATACCTTCTTTTAGATTGGAAGAGAATGCTCAAGAATCTATGTGAAGTACAGTCATAGTTACCAATACACTAAATTTGTGAAAAATTATGAAAGTGAAAGCAAAGTGTCTTCATCACAAACATGACAACTAGGGTGTTTAACATCAACTGTTAACTTGACATCTATTAATCAGGGCTCCAGAGATATGCAAGAGAACATCTTTAGAATAAAGTTGGCCTCTAGGTTTGTTTGTGAGGGATTTTATTGTTGATAGAATGAATGTAAAAAGACCCAGGTCATTATGAATGGAACTATTCTTAAGACATACAGACCAGGACTATAACAGGAAAGAATACAACTCTTTGTTCCCCCTTAAGCTGCTTGGTTATAAACTTATTGGCAACATGCAGGCAAGCTGTGTCTTCTTCCAATAGTTATTGTTTTAGTTTATGTGCAAGTCATTGTAGTAAAGTACTTGGCCTTAGAATTTGGCAATTAGTGGAAGAAGGGAATTATTTCTGCCCACAGTTCCAGATAACAAACCATCACAATAGGAGTTACACAGCAGCAAGAGCTAAGGAAAATGGTTAGATCATATCCATAGTCAAAAGTAAAAGCACTGGAGAAATGAATGTTCACTTACTTAAATTCGTCAACCAAGTAAATAACTTTCATTTCAAGAAATATACTTAGTCTGTAGCACATCAGAATAAATCTCCAAAAGTCGAGGTTGTTTCTTAATAATGCTTCCATTTAGTCATGAATGTCACCAGTAATCAGCAACATCATGTTCCTGTGGTGAAACCTGGTACTTGTTAGTTAGAGATTTATGCTATTCTCTGAGAATTTATAGACGCTATAGCATAAGTTTCCTATGAATAAATATTGGTCATCCTGAATCCTTAGAAGTTATAACTGAAAGGGAGTAGTGATTTACCATCAATAGACGCTGCTTAAGAAAGCATATTGACACCATAATAAAAGAAAGACAGAGAATCATATTTCCTAAGGCAGTTTGAATTAAATTGAAATGTTGAACTAGCCTGCATTCTCCACTAGTTTCATCTTCAACTGATGGAAAAAAATAATTAACTGAAGAACATCACTGTAAATGTAACTTTAATGTGATTTTCCATTTCTTCTTTTCATGATTTAGTTCTTTTATTCAATACACTAAAAATAATTTTATAAGGATATTTTACTATAATTTTATGGAATTGCATAAGTTGATAGTTTTCTTCAATACCACATTCAGAAGAATATCACATAACTTATTTTAACAATATTAGCAATATAAAACATTGAGCATGCTTCAAAAGAATATGATGGAATTGCATTGCTTTACTGGCAGAATTCTATCACCATATGCAAATGCAGAAGGAGACAGCAGAGTGGGAATGGACAGTGACATGAACGATCACCCTAGAGGGAATTTAGAAGAAAAATTCTATCATCTGTAAACCTATGGTGATAAGAGCCATTAGCTACAAGAAACATTGTGCATGTGTTTCCTGACATTTTTTTTCTGAAAGAGAAAATGCATTTACTGAAAGGATCAACTGGAAATGCCAGGTAGAGTAGACAACCTTATCATTTGCAAGATGAATCATGAAAACTCCTAAAAGACTACTATTCAAGAATGGCTTTCGGGAATATTATATACTTTTGTCTGAAACAAATGTAACTTAATTGCTCTTTACTGTTTTGTCATGAGAGAGAAATCATACCTTAAAAATTAAAGCAAAAATAAGGTATTTTTATATATTCAAACCAGGATATGTTTATATAGGCCCAGAACTTTCTCTTGGTTCATATTCATAAACATATGCTATCTATATATTTTGCTGACATTGCTATGTATTATGTATTTTGCTGACATTGGTTGCTTTATATTTTCTTACATACTTCTGTGATTTTTAGACCAAAATTATTGTAAGCTAGTCTTTCATTATTTATCAAGCTTATCCACCTAAGTCATGCTTCATTTCATCTTATTCTTAAAAAATTACTTATGCTGCCCATCACCCTTGTGTCACTTCATGTCAGCACCACCAGCTGTTGGGCATCTGGTTGTCATGTACCTTCCACTCATCTAGTGAAGTGGAGCTCTGTTGTGACAGAAATCACTTATCACAAGCTGCCTTCCTGACCTGCATTTCCAATGACCATTTTGTATCATATAAAGCTTATATAACTACACTTTATATGTAGCTAATGAAATAGTTTTGAGAATCAAATGTGCCTGCAGACATCAACGATTATTTTATACTTCTCTTGCTGAACAAAAATAGATACAGCCAGCACTTCAGTTCTATATATGCATGGAGAAAACAGAAGGTAGTTCATGAAGTTACTGTATAATGTACAAAAATAAATACATGTGAAGAATAAGAATATGCTATGAAGATGCACAAATGAGCTTGTTATAGCAAAGAGAAGCAGACTATTGAATGTCAAATTCTTTGTGTGTATATTTGTGAGTGTCTGTGTGTACCTATGTCTGTATGTAAAAGAGGGCACTGTGTGTAGTTGTGGAGGCCCAACAGTGATTTTGCTATCATCCTGGATTGTTCTACCTCCTTTTTTCTTGCTTTACTCTGGGGTTTCTGATTCTCTGCTTCCAGGATTGGAAGTTCACACTGCTGCCATGTGTTCCTGGTGTTTTTACTGGGATCTGAACTAAGAGGCTTAAGCCCTGAGTCATCTCGCTAGTCAGAAAATGTTAAATGCTGTGCACTCCAGAAATATACTCCAATACTAGCAATGGCAACACTCAGATTATAGTGAAGAATTAGGTAAAAGCTTCTCAAAATGAATAAATTATCAGTGGCCCAGGAAGTAAGAACACAAATAAAATAACATTCAGATAAATAGAAAAAACAGAGAATAATGCAGGACAAAAGAGGATAGAAGAGAAGAAAGAGAAAAATACTAAAATTAGAAAACATATAATGATTCAACTGTTATTTAAACCTCTAAAATATTTGAAATTTTCATAATGATAGGAAAATAGGCAATTTACAAAAATTTATTTTGCATTTTAAAATTTAGAATACTTTGCATTATTTGGTGTCAAATGAAGGTATACTTTCTTCCTAATAAACTTCTACTTTAGAAAAAAATTGTGGAACATATTCCAATAACTCTATATTGGAAATTTTGTCTTGATTTTAATGAAAATGATAGAATTTTAATGAGATTATAATCATAAATGCTAAAATAATTTATATAATTCATCATGGATATTAAGGAATAAATATGTAGATATTCCTCCCAATTTACAGACATGCACAAGCATAAATAGAGTGCATTAATGTGGTAGACAGTGGTAGACAGAAAAAGCATTGTATAATATTATACCATTTCTTACTCCCCTACTGTCAAATCTATGCCCAAGATAAACTGTTAATGGAGAATTCTAGTCTGTTTCCTGTATGGTACAGAATACAAAACGCAAATTCCTACACAGAATAGAAATAATAGATTAAGAAAACATGAAACAATACACGAGGGACAGAATATACTTGCATTAGCTAAGAAAGCGAAAGTTCTGTCATTCTGGGGCAAAGCCACGGGACATGTGGACTTGCTATAGGTTCTGCCACTGCACACTGATTCTCATCTGGTCATGACACTGAATCATAACTGCAAACTCAGGAAATTTGAAAATGAAGAGCACTGCATTCCAAAATGATAATAATAATATAGAATAAGACATATTTTACATATCACTGGCAGGTCTCTAAATTGCTCCTGTTTATATAGATAAGTCCACTAATAAGAATATATAATGAAAAGTAAATACAACCAGAAAAGAATCTTGAGACAAAAGACATTAAAATATATGAAGATGTAACTACATGGATCAAAACAAAAGAAAAGCCAAAATATAATTCTGCTAGTTTAATACAAAGAAGTATGCACATATGAATTCCCATTTACATAATTTTTACATATATGCAATTAAAAGGAAAACAATAAAGTTAATATTGAGGCTGATTCATTCCTCTGGATAAAGTAAGAAGACATGATAAGTTTATTCAGGGAATCCCTAACTCCTGACATGCTACTGCTAAGCCAAGTGTTGTAGACTATTGTATAATTTTATTATTATTTATTATTATTATTATTATTATTACTTAGAAGCCTACCTTAACAAATTTTGCTTTGTCTGGCACTTTCTCAGTAAGGAACTCCAACTGATGCTTCTACCGGACTTCTCTTACTGATTTCTAATTTTTTTATTATTTATTCAAGTGTGCGTGTGTGTGTGTGTGTGTGTGTGTGTGTGTGTGTGTGTGTAGAACCATGGGCGAATTCCGGAACCACCATGGACTGCCTCCACCACCTCCTTGTTTACTCTGCCCTACCAGGACCAGAAACGCAGGCTGCCTCCGCTTCTGCCTGGTGTCTATATGTGGAGTCTAGGATCCGAACTCAGGACCTTCCACCTGCAAGGCAGAGGCTTAACCCCTAAGCCACCTCTCCAGCCCCCTCTTATTGATTTCTATTAGAGGTTTGCAAGTTCCTGTTTTGGTAATGTTGGCTTTTGTTTACATTCTTATATAGGTTAATCTAGTCATTTATACTGGAATTTGCTACTAATGCTTTCCTATCTATCTGCTACTTCTCCTTAACTATTCCTCAGTATTTATATTTGCTTCTGTTTAATATATACTGAATGCACTCATTCTTTCAATGCACAAAGTGGCCAGACCGTACAGAACATCATGCTATGACAAAATGCAGTGATGAGTAATGAAAATTAAATATTTTGAGTCAATAGTAGCTTTGAAAAGATGCTGAACTTATAATGTGGCTCATAATGTAGAAATTGTATTAAATTTTGTATTAATTTATTTTAACCTAAACGTGAATGGCCTGAATTTCTTCAGGAATAATGTCATTTGTTGATAGAAGTCAAATGAGAAACTTGTAGAAAGTAAAAGGAAACACAATGAATTGCGGCTGAAGACAGGGCTTTGTGTATGCTTTGTAAACCCAGGGACTTGAATTTATTTTATCTATTTTACATTTACTTATGCTTTTGCTTTTTTAGTTTTTGAGACAGGGTCTTATGCAGTTGCCCAGGTTGATCTTAAGTCACAGTGCATCAAAGTCAGTCTTCAGCTCCTTATATTCCTTCCTTCCTCTACCTGGGATTACAGATTTGTGGCACTATGCACAGATTTATATGTTCTGGGGAGTCAACACAAAACTTTGTGCAACTAGGCAAGTGTTCTAAGAAATGAACAACATCCCCATTAACTTGAACTTAATCCCCAGAATCCACATTAAAAAAAACTCAGGCATGGGGGCACAAGCTTGTATTTCTAGCACTGGTGAAGGAAAGGCAGAGGATCTTTGGTGGTGGCTGGTCAGCCAGCCTAGTCCACTTGACTAGTTGCAGGTCAGTGAGAAACCATATCCTGAAATAAAGTGGTCAGTGTGTATAAAAAGCAACATTATGGCTGATTTCTGTCTCTACATAAACACATATATGTACACTCACATCCCCCTATGCACAACCAGGATGAATCAACATTAGAAAAAGTATAATAAAGCAGTCATGAAATACTGTGCACAGAAAAATCACTGTGAGTATTACACAAAGCTTGAAAATACCTCTGACAGTATTAATTTGTTAATGCAATTACAAAGGTGAATGTATGCTTCTACAAATATGCTTTACGTTGTTGAGTATTTCAGTTCTCACATTCAAGACTGTTATCTCGTGACCTACCAAGTTCTTGGTAGCACTCCTCCATTGTACTCTCTTTTTTTCCATAAATGCCCTTACTTAAGCAAAAATTATTAAGGATATGGAACTTTTGTTTACAAAATGCCTGTTCTAATTATCTTCCTTAAAAATGAAGCCAAATTCCTTCAAGATTTGCATTTATTAATTATCTTTTATAAGAATATATTTATGACATGCTAACAGAAAACAACCCCACTTCTGAATATATATAAAGGTAAATTGCAATTAGTAAGATAATTTCAAATTTGTTCATATTAACTAAAATATGTAATCAACCTAAGTGTCAATAGATGAACAAATAAAGAAAATATGGCATCTATAGCAATACAATACCATTTAGACATTCAAAAGAGACAGTTCTGTCATTTGTGACAGTATGAATGTACCTAAGGCCATTTTGCTAGTAAAATAAGCTGGACATGGAGGGACAAATACCTTTGAATCTCATTTATACACACAATCTAATGATCTTGAAGAAGCATAAAGTATAATGATGATTATACCAGGCAATGGAAGAAAGATGAAAAAACCAGGAAATTTTATAGTTTCAGACTGACAGCTGAAGTGAATTTTGAATTTCATTGCAGAACATGGCAACTGTAATCGACAATATATATTTCAACATAACTAACAATAACCACAGAAATGACTAATAAAACAGTAAATATCTTTCAGCTACTTTTAGTCATTACAGATTATATGTATATTTCAAAATATTACATTATAGACATATATAAATACGAATTCGTTGACATTATTTTGCAATATTATTTAATGAGAAGTGGTATGGAACTATTTTCTGTGACCTAGAGAAACAAATTAAAAGGCGGGAGGATTTAATTTGTTTTAAAAATATGTAGTTTCAAACTTTGGCCACCTCAGTCCCTTGTTTTTGAGCTGTGGAGAGACGAATATTTTGACTTAAAGATGTGACAGAGTAGTCATAATGGGGAAACGCTTTGGAGGAGAGAAAAAAGATGTTTCAGTCAGACTACATGGTTGCTGATAAAATCACCATCAAGGGAACAAGGGCTTTATTTTCTTATGATAATCAGGTTGCAGCTCTTAATCCATCTTGGCAGGATAGCATGCACCATCATCAAAGGGTCAAGGGAACTGGTCTTATCATATCCACATAACAACTGACAGAGGGACAAACCTTATTTTCCAGACCAACATGTCTCAACAATTTCTCAAACAATTCCATCCATTTTATTCACCTGCCCTAGGACTAGTCCCACCCACCATGGGCTGTGCCTTCCCCATCCACTAGACAATCTTCTGCAGGTTTGCTCTGGGTTTAACTCAACTACTAATTCTCTGCAAATGTGTTCAGAGTTCAAACTTCAACCATCAAGTTGACACCTATACCTAACTGTAACAGGAGATATGGAGGGACTTCTATCGACCTATTACTTATTCCAGATAAAGTCTACCTTTTGCGTTTTGCCACCTTCTAATAATTACGTCAAAATTTGTGTCATCAGTGAATTAACCCATTGATTCAATGACCTTCTTAATATCAACACAAGCAGAGAACCAAACCATACAGACAGTTTTTTAACCATATTCAAACCATTACAGGTGACATTAGTTTTCTAAATACATGGACATAGTTACAGATATATATATATATATGTAAATTATGCATATATATGTACACACACAATTTTATTAATATGTCCCCTTAACAATTACAAATAATATATTGTTATGCCCAGATTGCAAAATCCAAAAAAACCCACTGAAGTCATCCACTGATCCAAAAACAAGAGGGTCATTTTATTAGAACAAACCTAAGTTTAGGCCACACAGGTCCTCAGTGCAGTGAGGGAGTGCGACCCCAAGGCAGCAGGGTTTAGGGATTTTACAAGGCTATCGCAAGCAGGGACTGAGGAATTTGCATGTAGCCCAAATAGCCTTCCTCAACCCCCCTGTGTTTATGGTGACTGCAGGTAGCCTGCCCGACCCCCCCCCCCAGGGCTATTTACAAGCAAGGACTGGGGAATTTGCAAGTAGAATTCCCAACACTCCCCCCTACCCCCAGGGCTGGCGCTCAGGGGTCTCAGAGGTTTGTGGTTGCTAAATTCATCTTTGGTAATTGGAAGAGCACTAGAGTAATTCAAAGAGCACTAGAGAGGGGGGGGGGGCTTGCAACTTTAACTTTTTCACATAGGATCTCAAAATCTGCTGTAAATTCGTGCATCATGGACCGTTCAGAAATCTTAGTTGCTCCCTCATGACACAGTGAGTGTAAGAGTTAAATTCACATCTCAGTATTGTGAAAAGAGTTTTAACCTTGCAGACCTGCAAAAGTCAAGGAAACCCATGTGTCTCTAAGCCATGTAGGTAACAAGTTTGAAAAATATACATTTGCTTCTCTCTTTCATTTTTTTCCTCCAGTCACTTGTTCTCTAGGAATGATGGGATTACAAAAGATTGCTTCTTTACCATCTAATTTGGTCTATTTTATAATGGTTCATGCCTTAGGAAAAGTGTAACAGTTATGATCATAAACTGTAAGAAGGAATTACATTTTGTAAATAGTCCAACTTACAAGTTTACTTGAGCTCTGACTTCTACTGTAAGGAGATTCTCTCTCAACCAAAGAAGTTTAAGACTTTGGAAAGGATGATAGAATGTCACAATTTTTCAGCACTATCCAACTATAGAAAGGGTAATGTGCATTAGCATATAAATGAAAACACACAGGAAAGGCAATAGTCCTTCACACCAAGAACAATTACCAGTAATATAGAATCATCTAAGAAGATGCTTCCAGAAGAAGGTAATTTCCATTTTCTCTACATATTCTAATGGAGACAACACAGTTTTTCACATGGTAACTTGTCATCAATCACTTTTGAGATTTCAGAACTATCTAGAGTGGCGCATAAAAGCTGGGGTTCCTTGTGGAATTTAATTATGCAGAGGAAGAGAGCACATCATTAATTAGGCTTCCAGCACATGTTTATTCAATGCCTATTTGAGGTGGTTCCTGTGCAGAAGTATAGCATAGAATTAGGGAGATCCTCATTCCTACCAATTTGTTGATCTAATTTATTTCACAAATGCTAATTGCAAATTTTAAATTGTAAAGCTAAAAATAGACACTGAGAAAAATGTATGAGACCATTGAAGAACTTAATTCTAGTACTTATAAGTACTTCATTTTACCTTTGTGTTTAAGAATACAGAAAAGAAATCACCAAATTTTCAATGATGTATGCAACTCTTATTGATATTTGAAATAGCTAAGAGAAAAAGTAATTAATTTGATTTTGTCAGAAAGGATCTCATATTCATTTGAGAAATTTAAATTTCCAATCTCTTCAAAAATATGGAGAGTCACTTCTCCCTGACAGACAAACATGTTGCTTGTGGTTTCATTTTCGTACACTAAAATAAAATGACATTTTTTAGAAGATTAAGGTAGAGTTTATTAGAGAAGAGAAAGAATAGAACTTATGGACTGCAGATGTGGAGAACCATGAGGGCCAGAAAATAACATTTTAATAGCAAATTACTTTATAGAATATTCTTATAAAGGCTTCATTTCATGGGTCAATAATTATGAGGAATGCAAAATAATGCATTGAAATAAGTTTTAAAATACAGACATGATTTTGATCCAAAGAAGTGCAAAATATCTTTTGTTAGAGTTTCAGACATAATAAATGAATAATGAAATGGAAAATAACAATTAATCAACAAAAGTAGACAGAGATGTGCATCCTAAATAAATAAGCATTTTTTTCCGAGTGAGGGATGATTGAATTTTGTGACTAAAATATGAATATTATATGGTGTAATTAAACTTTAACTTTCACAATGGATGTGAGGCATATATGACACATGTGATATAATGCCCTGTGTGTTGCCATTAACATGCAAAATACAGTGAAGTTAAGAAAATAAAATTTATGATATGTACTTAAGTAGACATATCTTTTAAGCATTGCTTCTGAAAGACTTTGAAATATGAAAAGAATGCTAATGGTTAAGTGACAAACTTCTAAGATCTATTACCAGCTTTGCCAAATGAAAGGTGCAAAACAAGAAGGACTCAGTTCATTCCAGCCTGATTGAATTGTGCAACTTTACCATGTTCTTTCAGAGTAAAACCAGCTTGATTTAGATTAATGTCATTGTCCTCTTCTACCTAGATTCAGATTAGATTATTTTCCTTGGAAACTTTTCTTATTGGGTTTTGCTAACTGATAAGCCATTCCCTAAACATGACTAGCAATATTGCATGCCAATAACAAGTATCATACTATAGTGTGATTGGTGAGTTTCTTTTATGTAATTCATATTTCAATATAGAGATGATTTTTATTTACTTATATTGAATACCGAATGAAGTAACATGTGTTTAACAACTTTGTTTCTTAGTAATTTTCAGTCTAGCATGATATAGGCAAGTCAAGATTCTTACCAATACAATATTTTCACGTTTTTAGTCTTTAATACAATTTGTCAGTTATTGGTATCACAGAATTCAACAAGCTTATTTTTTCCAGAATTGGAATAAGACCTTCTTACCATTCTTCAGTGATTGCAAGTGAACTCAGACTCCCCCCACATTTTCCATATGAATACCATATCACTGAACAATGCTCCTAACCCTGAAATGAGATCTTCAGGATAAAAATAAAGAGATGTCAGATCATTTTTTTTTGGTGTATCAGTGAAGATTGCAGTATATTTAGTGAGCTAACTTCTAAGTAAGAAGCTCAAAACTCACTTTTTGAAGAAAGTCAGGGCCAAGAGGAACTTAATAATCCTGATCTTAAGTAATAAGAATGTGTAGGCTGTTTTTGGATTTAGCTCAGTTGGAAAGGGACCCTTTGACTCAATGAGGGGCACCAAAAAATAAGTAGTTCTTGCATACTCCTGTAGTAACAATTTTCTTGATAGAATATGATCGCTAAATTTGATCATAGTGTGACTCACCAGACAAAACTAAAAACAAGCTAACAGTTGCCCCAAATGTGACATAAAACTTGGGATCAGTCAGCATAGGAGTCATTATGTTTCAAACTGATATTATGGTCTTCTATTTACATCTCAACACTTCAAATTAAATAGCACCTTGAACTACCATTGGAAATGCAGGCTATTGTGTGGTCATGTTGAAAAAAATAAACTTCAATTTGATTTTTTAAATGAAACACTGATGTTAAAAAGCAGAGGGAAGGAACTATATAGCTAATGCTACTATTAACAAGTAAAATAGATTATTTTAGAGTTGAATGACTACCCAAAGATACATTTCTCAATTGAAGAAATACAGAAACATGTACAATTTTCTGTTGACTTTTGCTGACATTTATCCCATCAAATGTATCTATTGTTTAATTGCTAATTGTGTTTCTCCTAAACATAAAGTTAAGTCAATGTAAGTACTGAGATAAAATTTGTATTTGGAACAAAATTCAAGCTCATTTTAATAACATGTATAATTAGAAAATTCCAGATTTGTGGGTAGATTTGGTTGGCTTGATACTTGTTATGGGAGTTGGTTTATTTGCCTTTATTGTAATCTTTACCTTGCTCAAATATAAAAATAATAATTAAATTAGGTCTAATTTTTAATAATAAAAACATGGGAGAAATGTGGGGGTCCTCAGGATAAAGCCTATTCTCTGCAGAGTAACACATTAGCATCTGAAATGTAAAGTCCTTAGGTGGATTCTTCTCTCTGGGAGTTGAGTTTTGCTTCTTGTCTGCATAGACAATGGCAAGTGAATTCCTCCCTCTGGGAATTGAATTTACCTTCTGTCTGGTCTTAGATCACTTTTGGTAAGGTTAAAACTTTCCCTACAGTTCCTTCCCTGTGTTTTTGAGATATGTTAATGCATTGCATCGTAAGATTATGCACATTTACAAGACCCAGGTAACTCTGTTTTGAGACATTCATTATCAATTTCCTTTTAGCAACAAAGTGTCATGCCTACTTTTAATTCTACCTGGAGACATTATATCTGGTCACACACAAGCAGTTATGACTCCTGCCCTTTCTTTGTTAGCCTGAATGTATACATTTAACATAATCCTGAAAAGAATATGGCCCTGCTTGTCCTTGATTTTTTCCCTATAAATACTCAATTATGCTACAATAAAATTGGCTTAGATGAAGGAGGACATACTAGGCTCCTTCTGACCCGATGTCTGACAAAAAAAAATAGAAAAAAAGAAAAATAGACTAATTTAGTGTATATTTTTAAATGAAACACTAATGCTAAAAAACAGAGGGAAGTTAATGCTACTACTACTAGTGTAAGATGAATTATTTTAGAGTTGAATGACTACTCAAAGACACATTTCTCAATTGAAGAAATACAGAACAAGATCATCAAAATTCTATATACCAGTACATTTGAGTAGATTTGGATAGAATATCAATTACAGTAGACATTTTGGAAAACCACACAAACTCCACAAGTTCCGTCACTTGATATATATCCACCTGAACTGAAAAGAACATAAACGAGTGAGACTTAAACCCCTATGCCTTTTTTTTCCCAGCACTGTCATGGTAGACAAGATGCAGAACCAATCCAAACACCCACAAGTGAACAAATAGACAATGAAAATGTGGCAATAGAGTATAATCAAGAAAAAAGAACAGTCTAATCTTGTCACATATGTTAACATGGATGGACATAGAAGGTATGTTTAGTAAAATATAACAGAAAAAGACAGTTCTCCTCATATGAGAAGGTTGATGAATTTTCAGAATAGAAAACTGATTATCAGAATCTATGTAGAATAGAGAAGAGGGTACCTGGGTCAATAGTGGCCAGGAGGCATCACGTTACAGTCACACAGGAATGTGTTTGGGTTTTACATGTTAAAGAAAAGGAAACAATTAAGAGGAATACTTTTATATTTCAGAACAGTTATGAGAAGATATTGGCTGTGCTTACCACAAATGAATGACCCACGTCCTAAATGGGCCATGACATTTCCAGATATTAACACTAACTAAGGATGCAAATACATGAGTTTATGGGAGACAATCACAGTCAACCCACGATAAGGCGTATTTATAAATAAATAAATAAGGTGTATTTATGTGTATATATGTATAAATGTGTGTATGGTTTGCATTTGTGTGAGGACACACACATACACACACACACATACACAAGCATGTGCACACACTATACTGAATGCCCATAGAATAACATATACTTGGATGGAAAGAATATAGGTGCTTTCAAGGATTGTGCATTATTCCTAGTGACAAGGTGGTGACACCAGCACTGTCTTTCCTTTGTCTTCCATCCCTAGGTGTTTGAACTAAACTCTTTAAAATTCTATTGTATAGAGTAGATCTTCCACCATCAATTATGCACAGATTTTAACAAGACATGTAAATGTGTGCTATATTTTGCAGTTCCTACTGTGATTTATAGAGTCAAAATCATCCTTTTACTTTTGAAGAGGAAAAAAGCAAAAATTGCATTTGAAAGAAAAAACTAATAATCTTGATAAAAGTTAGCTGATTATAGTTTGATGTTTTTTAGTCACTAAAAATGCCTTCATTGCATTAATGTCCATAGTCACAGGTACATTTTGTGCTAATTTATATAAATAAGCTTATTGCAGACAAGATAACAATTTTAATTGTGCTCTTACCATCTAAGTAAGTTACAATAATTTTCCATCTTGAGACAAATGCAGTTTTTTGTAAAATGTCACTTGAAAACCTTGTATCATGTACCTTCTCGTGGCTCCACTCTGTTTCCTTAGGGACCCAGATCCACTTTGATGTAATATTTGGCAAGAAAGCAGAGATGGAATAGCCATCAGTTGCATGTTATTACAATGACAGTTCTTTCTTCATGGATTTGAAGAGCATTGTGGCAACTGTTCCAGTTTCCAAGGATAACAGTTCTAATCTAAGACTCAGGAACTGGGGAAATAACTGTATGATGGTTTCTGGACCCAGTGGATTTACTGTGAAGTCAATTCAAAAAAAAATTATCACCTGTATTTCTAACCTGCCATATGATGATGCTTCCCACCCATGAGAGATTAACTATCCCCAAAATAAGGATCTACTAGTCTTTAAAAAAGCTAGATATTTTCCTTCCCATAAAAAATGGCCTATCTCTAAGAAAGACTAACAGAGCTATGCTGTGAGTCTGGAGGACTGTGACAAAGAAACCTGTCTTCTTTCATTCAGGATATCATCCCTTAGAAACAAATGTGTGCTGAAAATGTGATGAGGTTGGGTCCAGTTAGCAGCAGCCTGTAGGATACTGTCACTTTGGCACATAGTTATTTTCCCACTGGATGTAAATGATACTGTGGAAGGGAATGAAATTCCTGAAGGCCATCCCCCACTGCTGGGATCACCCTGAAAGAACACTGGTAAGGAACTGTCTCCAAACCTCTCAGAGATAAGATGAAAAGACATGGATATGAGCTCTCCATTTCAAACAAACAGCTTGATCTCTAGCCCCACCTGGGTCACAATTGACTGGGTTGGGCCCCAATGTGAGCCAACCCTTTGCTTAGGAAAAGCCATTTCACCTTGAGCTCACCTAACCTAAATAGAGACCTTTGCTTAACACATTAACCAAGTACAATAATTCCCACCTGGGATCCAACAAGATGATGGTGATCAGGTCTCAATATGAACAGGTGCTTATGATCAAGACAGAGATTTGTTGATAATATGCACAAGAAAAAAAGGGGGGAATGTGGAGGGGAAGCATAAAGGAAAAAATCTTAAAATATTAAAATCAAATTTCTTCTGCCTGAGAAATTGCTGGCAAGCAATAAAAATGCCCACTCCCCTACTGTTGTCTGAAATGCTCCTCTGTAATGCCATTTGGCCAGAGGGCCTGCAAGAAATCTGGAATGCCATTTTGCCCGAAGGTCAGAAAGAAAGATGCCTGCATGCTGATAAGACTGTAAAACACTGCCCACTAAACTGCTTTGGTGGGGCATGCAATCTCCTTTGTTCCTTGTGTATAAAAACTGTGTGGAAATATAACTGGGGGCTACACACACATCACCCTGCCCATGTATGTAAGCCCTGGTATCAGTCTCTCTCTCTCATAAAGCCTGTAAGTTTCTAATTTTAACTTTTGGTCTGTGGTGAATCTTTAGACGAACCGCTCAAACCCATATTATGGGGGTTTCCCCCAGATGAGGCTGGACTATTTTTCCAGGAGCTGAAGGAAAGGTTCATCCCTATAGCCAGAACTATAGGAAAGGTTCTCTTATAGTTTGGTCCCTTGAGACGCTCAAGGAAAAGCTTCTCTCTATAGTTGGAACTGAAAGAAAGGCTCCTCTATAGCTGAACATCTGTGAACTTTGACCATGCTTGGAGTCTGTGCCTCATTGGGTGGATTTTTGGACACCCACAACAGTACCTTCAAAAGCACATTGTCTATTTTTTTCCCTTCCATTAATCTCCAGTGCTCTTCTATCCAGCTTGGGCCAGGCACAATGAGTCCAGCAAAGACAGATGGCAAGAAGAAGAGTCTTTCTGCCATCAACGTCACCATAATCGTGGTGACCTGAGAATACACTATCAACATTCACAAGAGCATCCATGGAGTAGATTTCAAGAAGTGTGCCTCTCGAGGACTCAGAGAAATCTGGAAATTTGCTATGAAGGAGAAGGAAACACGAGATGTGTGCATTGATATCAGGCTCAACAAAGTTGTCTGGGTCAAAAGAATAAAGAACGTTCAATATTGTTTCCATGTGTGCTTGTCCAGAAAATGCAGTGAAGGCAAAGACTAGCCAAACAAAAGCTACACTTTAGTAACCTATGTCCCTGTGACCACATTAAAAAAACCTACAGTCAACATAGATGAGAACTAACTGCAGAGTGTAAAATAAAGCTGTAAAACCATTAAAAAAAATTATCTAAATAAAAAAACTTTGATGTACTATTTATCAAAAACATATACTTTCTCCTTCATAATATTTTAATGTTTCTGTTGGGGGGTGACCTTCATGTCAAGGTGCATGAAGCCGTAAGAGCATACCTTTCAGAAATTGTCTGCTCTCTTCTCCACCTTGTGGGTACAGAGAGCAATCTTCACACTCTGGCAATCTTTCAACACTCTAGGACAGTCCAGAAACTTACAATATCTTTGAGAAAGAACTTATTATTCAGAATAGCCCCATAGATCATGTGATGGAAGTTATTTGGGATTTTTGAAGAGTGCAGAGCATGAGATCACATACCAGAACTAATCTGATATGAAAGATGATCTTTGTGCCAACTGATGTCCTTATAGTATACATTTGACATGGTTTGTATGTCTTGATGCAGCTTTGCGATCTGGTCCTCAGAGATTGAACTTCCCTTATTCTTCCTTATATAGGAATAATTTCAGTTCTGTTGGAGCACTTTGGGCCAGCTCATCAAATCTAGAGCAAATATGAGGAGGAAGATGGTAGTTGACAGATGAGTCAGGTGTTTCAGAAATGTAGGAGTTCTTTCAGATTTTATGGATAGAGATTCATTTTCTTCTTTGCTATGACTTTGCCATCATGAAAAATAAAAGACAAAACCATAACTTTATTGTATTTATGAACATTATTTTTCATACTCAGCTACAGACATGGAAGAATTACCTTTTCAATACCAAGAATGTCCTTCAGTATCATGTTTTTGGTCCATTTTGAAATTACAATACTTTGCTATTTTACATCATCAAAGCTTTTTGAGATGGCCATGCTAATATCTAGTAGTTTTATTTTTAAACTTAGGTAAATCTAGCTTCTAGAAAATACCATATATGGTGAGTATATGAATGCCTATAGCTTACAACTGTATTCTACTTCATGTGTTTATCATGCTGATACTATTCTGATTTTATTTATGATTCATTCATTTAAGAAGAGTTTGGGTGGAAGGTAAATCTCTGTAATACATATTGTAATCTCAAAGTATTTTAAACAGGAAGAAGGGAAACTAGGACCTCAAAAGAAAGGAGATAGGGGAACATGCGTTAGTAAAGAAAACAGGCCATGGTCATGCATTGCATGTAAGTGAAGAAATATCTGGTGCAGCTCACTCTCACTTCCCTTTCTGGACACTTGGGATTGAACCGGTTTGATATCACCAATCAGGGAGGTTATAAGGACGGGAAGATAGATGGTAACCATCAGACAAATGGGACACTGACCCCCTCCCTCATTGCTGTGTCCTACTCCTATTCTTCCATCTAATTTGAGTCTTATATTAAGATCTTCCTTTAAACAGTCTTTGGTTAGGGGGTGACCTTCAGTACCAATAGGGAAGCCGCCAAGGACAATGTAGAAAAACAAAACTTAGAAAAACAAACCATAATGCAGAATACCAAAGACCCTATATTATTCATCTGGAACAAGACCTGCCAAATCTCTCCCCATCCTAAAGCTCAGGGAACCTTGTAGAAGAGGGGATCATAAGAGCCTAAAGATGGGGAAGACTAATGATATGCAAGATACTCCACACAAGTTAGGGCTGCAGCAGCCAGGATGGAATTTTGTCTGACTACACAATGGCTGACATGTCAATGACCATCCCAAAGTCTAGCATGGATCACAGGGGAGAAAGCTCCAGGCATTAGGATCCTTAGAGGCAAGGGATTAAATAGTCATAATAGAGTTCCCATGCTAATGGGGAGACCAAGCAGGAGCCCCAGGCCATGCCTCTGAGTCCCAACCTTCACTAGAATAGAGGACTTAGAGGGAGGTTCGTTCCCACATAAACAGATACTCCAGGGGGTGGGAGAAAGGGGAAGGCATGAAAGGGTGAAAAGAAGGGGGGAAGGTAGGAGAGTACAATGGGGGATGATGGGACAGGGGACGGGGGAGAAGGAGGACACGGTACTATTGAACTTGCATGATTAGTAAAAAAAAAAAGTGGGAGAAAAAAACAATTTGGGTGGAATATCTCAGTGTCACTACTATGTAAAATCACAGACTTTGTCACTGTACACTAGACACAACTACAGAATCTCTAATTAGATAAGTGGAAGGAAACAGTATTTGAGGCACAAATGGCATAAGGATGGAGCATGTAACAGAGAGGTATGACTTGCAGGAACTTGGAAGTCTGGATGAAAAGAGAAATTAATAATTAATATAGTTGCAATTTAATATTTTAGTCTGTGCTTACAAGAAGAGTAATTCTTAGTGGCCACATGAAAATGATGAATTTATCAGAAACGTATTAGTAGACATGCAGTACAAATCCATAGCTAGCTTTATATTATTTTTTAACATTGAAAAATAGCTCTTTCTCTGGCTCTAAAGCAAAATGTCCACAGGAAGATATTTTAGAAAAAATAAGATTGTCAAATTTTGAAAAATATTGATGAAATTATAAAAGTATTTTGTTTCTCTTGGGTTCTGAAGCTGGGGTTCCTCAGTTACAACAATTTATAGTTGTAATAAAAATTACACTGATAGATTATATGTATTATTTGTACTTGTTGGAAGAAAAACAGTCTGAGAACCTTGAACTCAAGTATGTTCATCTCAAAGTGTCCTCTGGGTCCTGTTCCTGAAGCAGACTGGCTGCCACTGCCTCTGTGGTAGAGAATAAGACCAGTAAGGCAGACACATATTGAAAATACTGCATACTGAAAACAGCTGGAAGGTATAACATTTCCAAGGGAAGTTACCAATGTTTATTCCCTGATGCAAAAAATGCCTGTGAAGGGAATACTAATGAGAAGCTCATCCATGGAGAAAACTTTCCTCTGCCTGGAACTTTCACCAGGCTTCCCTCATGACCTTGTGTTTCATCAGACATTTCTGCTGGATATCACAAACACCACATGATGATGTCATTTCTGTCATCTGTCTTAGTTGCGTTGCCCTGGCCAACTCTGCTGGATGCTGTGAGCACACATGTGATAATGTTTTGCTATCTATCTGCTGCTTTGTTTTTTTTTATTTACCATGTATTCCTTTTCTTCATGTTGTTCTATACTAAGTAAAATCACTCATTCACAAGTATGACTATGGTAATTCACATTCTGTATTGAAAGCATTTCCAATCATTTACCTGGAAATTTCACAACTGTGTTTTTTACAACTGAATAAAATTCCATAGTATATATAACATGTTTTCAAAATTCATTTATATTTTGATGGATATCTAGGGTGATTCAAATTCTTTGCTATAAAAATGAATGTGCATAGATCTGTAGTAGGATATGGAGTCCTTTGTGTACATACTCAAAACTGGTAAAGCTACATCATATAGAAGTTCTATTTTAAGTTATTTGAGAAACCTTTACATCTGTTTCTTTAGTGGCTGTACTGGTCTCCAGGTTTCCATTCTCACCAGTATTGAATAAGGGTTTCTCTTCTACATATTTCCAGAACTTGTCATTTATTTCCCTGAAGATAGTTATATTTATTGACATGGGATGGAACCTCAAGCTAATTTTTATTTGCAATATTTTTCATATTTAGGGAAACTGTAAGCTATGTGAAAACATTTAATGATTATTTTTCTTTGAAAACTGTTTATTAGCCCAGTTTTGCTTGGCACTTGCTACCCATTATGTAGGCTTCCTGTTCACTCTGGAATGAATGCATTTTTATATTATAAAACAACGTGAGATCTTTGACCAAGTATGGATGTCTGTGGCTAAAAAGTGAAATGTTTTATTGTCTAGTTGAGAGAGGATTGATTGAATGTCATTGAATGTCAACCTGACACTAGGAAATTTACTTTTGGATACCTCTCAGATAAATTATATTAAGTTTTGTCTCTAGTCCTAACTACAGAGAGTGTCTTGATTGCACTAATTAATGTAGAAAGACCCAGGAAAATGTGGGCAGGACCATTTCCTAAATAGGTTGTCCAGGTCTGTCTAGAGCAAGCAAGCATCTGTGATTTTCTTCTCTTGGCTAGGAATTTATTGTAACCAATTTACTCAAGATTCTGCTGCTATGACTTCCCTGCAATGATGAACTGCAACTTGAATTGCAAGCTAATTAAACTTTCATTCTTCCTTAATTGCTCAGCTCAGATATATTTTTATAACAACATAAAATGAAACTGAACCACTTTCTGCTCTGGGTCTTAGCAGGCATCCTGCTCCTTGCAGTAAGGTCTCAACATTGTGCCCAGCAGGCTCCACCAAGATACGTGCTCATTCTCATGTGTTGTTCTTATTCCTGCTCTTCCTCATGCTTTCTTTCTCTCTCCCCCACCCATGTAATCATTAAAGAACTTTAAAGTTTTCAAGAATTCAACAGAGTCCAGAGAAAAATTAAGCAATGGGCTAGGGGACCAACACCATACATCTGAGGACATCTAAAATCATCTCATCAAACAGAAGACAATCTTCCTTATAGCTCTATGATAAGTGAACACTTTTTACCTTCCTGTTACTCTCAAAGGTTAGTCACCATAGTTTAAGATTTTTAAACAGCCCACCCAAAAACCCATACAATCTCAGGGACCACATAATTCACCCTCATGCATAGTCAAGGAAATAAACCTAAAAAGAGCACTACTATACTAACCTTTGATCTCTGCCTACTAAACCCACCTTAATTATGTATTAACAGTCCAATAGCCTCATCTAGGAGCTATACCAAGCAACACCAGACAGACACATCCAATTCCAAGACAAACATTGCAATAGCTGCTCAAGTGTAGTAAAACTGTCTAATTCAGATCAGCCAAAAACACACATCAAGAAGGAAATAAGAGATAAAACAAACAAACAAAAAATGCCCAGGTGACTTTTCAAATCCATGAGAAACAAAAGCCAAGACAACAAATCTTCTACAACACTATAATGATGGAATCCAACCAGAACAAACTCATAGAAAACAGATAAGAAAGCCATACTTGAGATAATGATTTTCAAAGCCTGATCTTTACTATGATCAAAACAATGAAAGAGGAAATACAGGAGGAGTTAAATAACCACATCAAACAGTTTGAACAGGAACACAACAGGTCCTTGGAAAAGATGAGAAAAACAGTCGAAAAAACAAAAATAGGCATAGAAGCAGTTAAAAGAATCTCAAGCAGAGCTTAAACTCAAACTAAAGACAAGTTATCTTCAACACAGAAGATAACCAAGAATTGTAGCAGCAGAATTAATGAAGCAGAAAATACAATATCAGATCTTGAAGACAAAATGGAAGAAAAAAAAATTCAATCAAAGAGGTGGTTAAAGCCAAAAAGATACTTGAGAATATTCAAGAGTTATGGGACACCTTAAAGAAACGTAACATGCTCATTCATGGAATACCAGAACAAGAATCCCAAAATACCACACCCATGAAAAGTTTTCAAGTTATCATAAAGGAAAACTTTCCACATCTAAAGAAAGAGATTCCCATTCAAATACAAGAGGCATTCTGCACCCCAAACAGATATGACCAAAATGGAAATTTGCCACAGCAAATAATAGTCAAGTCACTACAAATCAAGAAAAAAAAAAGAATGTGCTAAGAGCTTAAAGAGAAAAAAAAGTCACTTTGAAAGATAAATCTATTAAAATAACAAATGATTTTTCAATAGAAACAGTAAAAGCCAGAGGAGTTTGGAGAGACACACTTCAAGTATTGAATGAGCAAAAATGTCAACACAGACTGATATACCCAGCAAAACTATCAGTCATGATCCAGGGTGAAAGAATAATTTTCCACCATACAGACAACTTGAAGGCTTACATGACCATCAAACCAGGCCTTCAAAATTGCTAGAAAGGATCCAGGAGGACAGAAGGAAAGTATAATACCACCAAAACCTCCAAGCTAAATAATACATTTATGAAAGCCAAAGCCACTAAACACAAAAAGTGTCAGGAATTAAATGTAATTTCTCTCTTATAACACTAAATGTCAATAGAATTAACTTAACAATCAAAAAACACAGGTTACAAACATAGATTAGAAATTAAAACCTATCCATCCACTGCTCTCAGGAAACACATATCATCCCAAAAGACAGATACATTTTAAAAGTAAAAGAGTGGTCAAAAATTTTTCAAGTTAATGGAACCAGAAAACAAGCAGGGGCAACAATTACAATATCTGACAAAGTGGACTTCAAACCAAAGAAAATCATGAGATACAGAAGGATACTACATTTTAGTCACAGGACAAATTTATCAGGAAGACTTCACAATACTGAACATATACACAGCTAATATGGGCTCCTTCACATTCATTAAACACTACAACATTCAAACAACAAATCAATCACCAAAGGATAATAGTTGGGGATTTCAATGCCCTACTCTCAACATGGAATAGATTGATAGGCCAAAAACTCAACAGAGACACATTGGAACTAAATCAAACCCTTACCACAATGGACCTTACAGATCTCTACCAAACCTTCCATTCAAGCACCAAAGAATACCCATTCTTCTCAGCATCTCACAGAACTTAAAATAGATCACATATTGGACCACAAAATGAAGCTCCACATATGCAGGAAAATTGAAATTATTGCCCATTCCACAGTGATCTAAAGCTTGACATCCACAACACAACAAATAGCAGAAAATACATTAATTCTTGGAAATTAAAAGACATGTTTTATTATTTCACATATTGATAGTATAAAAGGTTCCTTTGGGGTTACTTTCCATAGTCTTAAGGTTTTTTCCTGTAAATTCCTCTGTCCCTCCTATCTCTCGTTCCATCATTCCCCACTATGTTCTTTTCCCAACTATTCCTTCTCCCATCCCACTTGTCATAGTATTCTAAATCTCCACTTTAAAAGGTTTCACACTAATGAATCTTTGCCATCTTCCTACTCATAGGTCCCTTTTGAATTTTTTGGCTCTTACAGTAACTCCAATCCATATCAGTGGGTATCAGTGTCAGCATCCACATATCAGAAAGAACACGGTGCTTAACTCTGTGTCTAAGATAGTTGCTCCATATTAAATTTTCCAGTTCCATCCATTTTCCAAAAAATTCTATAATCTCATCTTTCCTGATGACTGAATTGAATATCATTGTGTATATGTACCACATTTTCATTATCCATTCCTCCATTAAAGGGCATGATGGCTGATTCCATTTCCTCACTTTAATGAATACAGCTTGCAATGAACATAGATGAACAAATGTCTTTGCCATAAAATGCAGCCTTTGGGACTATACCTAGGAGTACTATAGCTGGGTCATATGGCAGTTACATCTTTAACTTTCTCAGGAACTCCTCAACTCTCTCCAAAGAGGCTATACCACTTCACATTCCCAACCAGCAGTAAATAAGTATCCCTTTCTCTGTTGTTTGTGCTTTTTTTTTACTCCCATATTTTAATTTTTTTCCTAATCATATAAGCTCAATAGGTACTTTGTCCTCTTTCTCCCCTTCCCCTGCCCTATCTTCCCACATTATACTCTCCCACCTTACCCTCTTCCTATCACTCCCCATGTTTCCCCCTTCCTCCCTCCTATCCCCTGGAGCATCTGTTTATGTGGCTGCTGAACCTCCCTCTGAGTCCTCCACCTTAATTAGGGTTCAGGACTCAGTGGCATAGCTTGAGGCCCCTTCTTGAGCTCCCCAATAGCATGGAAACTCTATTATGACTCTTTAATCCCTTGCCTCTAAGGATCCTACTGCCAAAGCCCCTCTCCACTGTGATCCATGCTAGACCTTGGGGAGTCATTGACATGTTAGCCATTGTGCAGGTCAAGCAAAATCCCTTCCTGGCTGCTGCAGCCCTAACTTGTGTGGAGTGTCTTGCCTATCTTTAGTCCTTCCTATCTTTAGGCTCTTAACAATCTTGCTACCCCTTCTTCCACAAGGTTCCCTGAGCTTTAGGATGAGGAGAGATTTGGCTGGTGAATGTTGTTTGTGTTCTTGATCTTAGCCATTTTGAATGGGGTAAGATGGTATTGCAGGATAGTTTCAATTTGCATTTTTCTGATAATCAGGGACATTGAACATCTTTTAAGATATTTGTTTGACATTTCAATTTCTTTTTGATTGAAGACTTCAATACCCTTTTTTGAAGATGCTTTTTTCCCAAGCTGCATGTTTGGCACCTTTGTCAAAAATCAGTGGCCGTATGTGAGAGAGTTTATATCTGAGTTTTCTGTTCTGATCAGTTTGAAATCTTGTATGGTGATACCACCAGCAGTCTTCTTGTTGCCCAAATTTGTTTTGGCTAATAATGGTCTTTTGTTCTTCCATATGATTTATGAGATTGTTTTTTCTAGTTCTATTAAGAATTGCAATGGATTTTTGATTGGAATTGCATTGAATCTGTATGTTAATGGTCATTTTCACAATATTGATCCTACTGATCTATGAGCAAGGAAGATCTTTCCATTTTCTAGTGTCCTCTTTAATTTCTTTCAGCAGTGTTTTGTAATTTTCTTTGTATAGGTCTTTTACTTCCTTGGTTAAATTTATTCCAAATTTTACTTTCTTTGTATGTATCTATAGTGAATAGGATTGACTGTCTCATTTCTTTATCAGCTTGTTTGTTGCTTGTATATAGAAAGGCTATTGATTTTTGTACATCGATTTTGTAGCTTGCCACTTTACCAAATTTTTTTATTAATTTGAAAATGTTCTTCATGAAATCCCATGGATCTCTCAAGTAATCACATGGATCTCTCAAGTATAGGATAAACTAATCTGTAAATAGGGATACTTTAATTTTTTCCTTATCTATATGGATCTCTTTTATCTTTTTCTCTTGCCTTATTGCTCTAGTTAGGACTAGAGCACAATGTTGACCAGGAGTGGAGACAGGAGGTAGCTTTGTTTTATTCTGGATCTAAATTGGAATGCTTCAACTTTTCCCCTATCTAAGATGATGTTTGCTTTAGGCTTGTCATATATAGTCTTTATCAAGTTGACATAGGTTCCTTCCATTCATGTTCTCCTCAAAATTTTATGATGAAGGCATACTGAAATTTTTAAAAGTTTTTTCTTCATTTATTGATAGGATAATATCATTTTTGTTTTTAAGTTGCCTAATATGATAAATCACATTTATGGATTTACATATATCAAACATCCTTGCATTCCTGGCATGAAACTGACTTGATCATTATGTGCAATCTTTTGGAGATGTTTCTGAATTCAGTTTGCTAGTATTTTATTGAAGATTTTTACATCTATGTTCATTAGTGAGATTGGCCTATAATTCTCTTTCTTTGATGTGTTTTGTTTGGCTTTGAAATGAGAGAAATATTAGCTTCATAGAAAGAGTTTGAGAGTGTTCCTTCTTCCTCGATTTTATGGAATAATTTGAGGAGTAGTGGTATTAGTTATCCTCTGAAGGTCTAGTAGAATTCTGCACTGAATCCATCTGGTTTTGGACTTTATTTATTTGGAAGACTTGAAAATACTATGTTAATTTCATGTCTTGTTATCAGCCTATTTAATATATCTATTTCATCTTGGGTCAGTTTTTTAGGTCATATATGTTTAGAAGTTCATCAATTTCCTTTAGATTGTCCAATTTAAGAAAATATAAATTTTTAAAGTATGCAATGATTGTCTGCATTTCTTTAGTATCTGTTGTGATTTCCTATTTTTTATTTCTGATTTTATTGATTTGAGTTTATTTTCTTCTTCTCTTGCTTAATGAAGCTAAATGTTTGTCAATCTTATTTATCTTTTGAAAAAAACAGCTTTTTTCATTGATTATTTGTTGTATTGTCTTTTTCAGTTCCAATTCATTGATTTCTGCTCAGATCTTGGCTATATGGATCACTAATCCATTTCTTCCTGTGTGGTACTTTTAGGATTTTTTTTCCTTTTTTCCTAAGGATTTCAGGTGTAACCTTAATTCATTTATTTGGGATTTTTCCTTTTTTGTGATATAGGCATTCAGTGCTATAAATTTTCCTCTTGGGACTGCTTCAATATGTCCCATAGATTTTGGTAGGTTTTATCTTCATTTTCATTAGCTTCAAAGAAGTTTCTAAGCTTTTTTATTTCATTTTTTTACCTATTTGCTATTCAAAAATGTGTTATTTATATTTCATGAGTTTGTGTGGTTTCTACTGTTTCCTTTGTTGAAGATGTCTATCTTTTTTTAAAACATTTTTTAAATTATATATATATATATTTTTCCCAAACATACAAGCTTAATAGGTATCCCGGTCCCCTCCCTCCCTCTACCCATCCCCAGTTCCCTTGTACTCTCTCCCTTTTCCCCTTCTTTTCACCCCCATCCCTTCCTTTCTCCCAGTGCCCTCCCCTTCCTCCCTCCCATTTCCTGGAGCATCCTTTAGTGTGAATGTCAAATTTCCCTCTAAGTCCTTCACTCTAGTGAGGTGTAAGGACTCAGTGGTATTGCCCAAAACCTTTTCTTGGGCTCCCCTTTAGTATGGGAACACTATTATGACTGTTAATCCCTTACTTCTAAGATTCCTAGTGCCTATGATCCATGCTAGACTTTGAGGGGGTCGTTGACGTCAGTCATTGCACAGGTCATGCAATGTCCGATTATGGCTACTATGGCCCTAACTTGTGTGTAGTATCTTGTGTATCATTGCTCTTCCCCATCTTTAGGTTCTTACAATCTTACCTTCCCCTCTTCTGCAAATTTCCCTGAGCTTTAGGATGGGGAAAGATTTGGCTGGTCTGGTTCCAGGTGATTAATGTAGAGTCTCTGATGTTCTGAATTATGGTTTGTTGTTGTTTTCCATTTACTGCATACTATCTGCCCATCATGGAATAAAGACAGACATCTCACCACTGAAGATGTCTATGTTTATTCCATGATGGACGCAAATGATCTATTTTTGAGAATGTTCCATGGGCTGCTGAGTAGAATGTGTATTTTTTAATGTTTGGATGTTTCTGCTTAGTTTTTGGCCAATTGGCCTGTTCAGTGGTGTGAGTGAAATTTCCTACTGCTACTGTGTTTGGGTTGATCAGTTGTTTTGTCTCCTGTAGTGTTCGTTTAATGAATTTTGGTGCTCTAATGTTTGGTGTATATATTTTTAAGGTTATAAGACCTTGGAATTTTACCTCATCTAAGATATAATATCCATTTGTATCTCTTATGGTTTTCATTAGTTTGAAGTCTATTTTGTCTGATATTAAGATGGTAGTTTCTGCTTGTTTCCTCTTGCCATTTGCTTGGAGCACTTTCAACCATCCTTTCACTCTGAAAAAGTGTTTATATTTTATGGTGAAGTGCGATTTTTGGGGCAGAGAATTGATAGGTCATGATGTTAGATCCAAGTTATAAACCTCTGTCTCTGGATTGGGGAATTGAGTCCATTGACATTTCAAGTTATTATTGAAAGCTGTTAAATGGTTCCTGACATTTTACTGATCTTGCAGTGTTTGCTTGTTTTAGTCCCTCATTCAGATCTTGTACTGTTATTTATTCTATTTATCTTCTTTGATGTGTTTATCCTTCTCTTTCATCTTGCTCATTTCTTCCAGTATTGTTTATATCCCTTTCTTAGTGGCCATATAGTTTTTTAGTCTGTTTCTGTAATGGAATATTTTTCTTTCACCTTCCCTTATCTGAAAAAAGATATACCAATCCTGATACAAAAGGCATGCAGAGCACCAAATACCTAGAACAAAAGATGAAACACTGCATAGCATATGGTAGGCTACACACCAAATACACACTTTAAAGACAAGATCTTAAGCACTAAAAGAGAGAAGGAACAAGTCACACATAGAGGCAAACAAATTTAAATAATAGTAAAAAAATTTAAATAACAGTAAAAGCCAGAAAGGACAGGAGAGACAATGCATGTTCTGAATAAACAAAAATGCCAATCTGAATTATTATATCCAGCAAAACTGTCAGTTATAATAGAAGGTGAAGAACACTTGTAATACTCTTAAAAATATAACAATTTTATTCACTGAATTTAGTTTGTCCTGACTTTAATATATTGGCAGATAAGTTAGTAATGGCTTCATCTCATTGGTTCTGTCTAAATTTTATATTTTCTTTAAAGGTTGAAAGAATATATTCATGTAGAAATAAACATATTTCTTTCAACTTTTCAAGTTTGTTGGAATATAATGTTTAATAATATATCTATTAATCCCTTTAATTTTATACTGCTTAGTATAATTCCCATTTCTTATTTAATTACATTTGCTTGTGTATTTATTTATTTTGGGGTGCAGATTTTGGTTAAAGGTCTCATATTTTATTTTTTAAATACCCAAATATTTCTTAATCATCTGTGTTGATTATTCAGCTTCTATTTCAGTAATTTTAAGCAGTAGGAATTTCTGATTTTCTGTCTAGTTTAAAATGGTACTTTTGTTCTTGAATATTAATAATGTCATATGTTCAGTTGTTATGATGCTTTCATGTTTACTAGTTGCTCCTCAGTTGAAGGACTGTGGTTGAGAAGCAAGTGTAGTAAAATTATGCAGTACATATTTCCTCAGGAGAAATGCCTTCAGTTAAGAAAAGTCTGTGGGCACTTAACAATTTTCAAATATTAATAACATCATCTCATGCTATTCTGTCATAAGTAAGACTGGATGAAGTAAACTGGGAATTTCAGGAAACAAAAGTCTCAGTAGCCAAATTCCATCATTTATCATTAGGATTTATATCTCAATCCACAATCCACTAAGTTATACAACCTGAATTCCACATAAGGGATTTTCAGTGTTACATAATTAATCAAGGGACACTTTCCTGTCTATTTTAGAACTCCACAAAACTGTTGTCTCAAGGGCAAGATTATACAAATATTCAAATTCTGGTCTGAGAATACAAACTAATACCTCTTCCAATCATAAATAGCCCACAGCTGTGCTCAGTGTAAATATTAGAATTTCCTTTCTTCTATTTGAATGTTGTAATCTATAATACACCTCAAAGTCAGTTTCAAAGAAGCAAGACAAACCTCCGTGTGGGAACACAATTGTTTTGTTTTAGTAGACAGAATATTAGTGGATTCAAAATATCACAGTTAGTAAGCAGATGCTATGACAGATAAAGTCATAGTCCTTCAGGTAATCTGCTGTGTTTATGGTGAATTTAACCTGGTTGTCTTTGTTCCCTTACCTTAAATATAAAGTATGCAATCTTTCAATGAGTTCTGCCTAACAATGCCATCTATAGCAATGTTTTTTCTCATATTACTCAAAACAATTACAGCATTACCTTTTCAGTATTATGTTACAGATTGCCAGTGTGGGGCATATTTGAAACTTATAGTAAAATTCTGATAATTATCTTTCAAAAGAGCTATACTGAGTGGCAACATCAGGCAGCTTTTGAATCTAAAGTCTAGGTGGTCTCTGCTGAGTAGCCTCATTCAGTTTCTGTCAAAAGTTCCTGTTGTGCTTTCTCTCTGAAGTCACTTTTGAAATTATCTGAATAGTCAGATCATAAGATCCCAGTTTGAAAGACTAGACCACAAACCTTAGTGAAGCATTTCATGTCTGCTTCAGCTAGAAGTCCATTCTAATTCACAATTCTTTCTGGTGAGTTCCTGAATAGAGAGGCCAACGGAATTTCTCAGTTCACATATGTTGTCCAAATCTAAATTGTGCTGGAGGCTTGGGCTTTCAAATTAGTGGAAATATCTGAAAGCAACACCAATAATGTATCTTTATAATATCATGGTGACCTGATCATGTGCTTACAACAAACATTTTTTTGTTGAGTTGGTCTTAAAGTTAATTGGTTCTGTGAACCATTCTGTATTGTCATGTGGAAGAAAACATTCTTGTAGTTCCTAATTTAAGAAATTGACATGTCATCATTGAAGTGCTTTACCTTATTTTTAAAGTTTAGCAAGTGTAATCCCTGTAGCATTATATTTAGATAGTTTACAAGTAAGTTAACAAACTTTCAGAAAACTCAAATGCTGAATACTTGCCCTGAAACTGTACATTTTGCTGAATAAGACCTTAAGAAAGAACTGTAAATTAAAATACTTTCTCAATGTAATTAGGTTTTCAGCTTGCTCGTACCACTATATACCCTTTACCTTATCAATGCAATAGACTTATCTATGGACCCATTTTATTTAACCTCACAAAGTTGACTATATCAGTGACAACTGACTCTTGTTTTAGTTTCTGTGGGTCATCTGGATAAGGAAGCATCCTGGCATCCATATACTTTTAAAGGATTCAGTGGAAACCATTTTCTAAAACAGTGGAGATAATTTCTCAACATAGTAAAATTTCACATGACTTTATTATCACTAAAGCCATATGGTACTTCCAAAACTGTCTTTAGTATGTCCATTTATAATTAGGCAATAAATTACACATGGTTAACATTGTATTTTAAAATGGAATAGGCAGAGCCTTCCACTTATGCATAATGATGTTCCAATTATACATCCTTGGAGGATGAAGGGAAGCAGGAATAAGAAATCATTATGTTTGTAAAGCTAGAAAAACAAAGAAATAAGTAGTGCAATCCTTAAACAAATATGCATTCTATTAGAAGTGTTATAATTGAAATTATTAGTTCAGTCAATGTTCAAATCATACACCACTTATGCCTTCACATAATGTTATGACCCCGTAAATATCAGTTTTGGAACAGTTGTATAGAAACTAAAACATACATAATCACAAAGTGTTTTAGGAGCTAATTTGATGCTAAGTTAGAATCATTATTAGCTCATATATTAAGAGAGTGAATTATGTTTTTTTCTTTTTGAAGTTCAATCTTTTAATATTTTGTGGTTATAATAAGGCATTATTTAGGGAATTTATTTAGGAAATTATTTCAAATCCCTGCTTATATGAATTTTATTCTAAATTATATTATTTATAATTAAATGTAAATGAAATCTAGAATATTCCATTTTTATTATCTGTGCATGTGTTTATGTTTGCATGCGTGTGTGTGTGTGTGTGTGTGTGTGTGTGTATCCAAAGGAACTATGTGTCACTGTGTAGGACCAAGAGTGAATTTGGGAATCTTCCAAGATTGGTCTACCTCCTTTTTGCTTCACTTTGTGTTTTTTCAGGCTTTACCCACCAAGGCCAGAAGTGCAGGCCATTATGATTTCTGCTGGGTGTTTGTACATGAAAACTAGATCTGAACTCAGAACCTGCTTCTTGCAAGGCAGAGTCTTAACTTCTGATCCATCTCTCCAGGCCAAACATCAAGAATATTAAGGACTATATTGATAGACAATGTGAGAAATATTTGTTGCACTTTTGCTATTTGAAATTTAATCTTATAAATTACATATAGCAACTAACATCAGATATTTGATATCTCAAAATACTACAATAACTGCATTTTGGTGTGTGTGTGTGTGTGTGTGTGTGTGTGTGTGTGTGAATGGATAATGTCATTAAGTGAAATTCTTTCCATTGTACTTTTCAGAGTGTGCATGATGTCTCTATATCTTAATAATTATTGATAAAAACCTTCATCACACAACTAGTGTTATACTTTACATACATATACACTATGAGGTCACTATTTTTATTTTGTGCATGCTATATTTCAAAATCAGGAAAATTATGACTGCTGGTTCAAAAGGGATTCCACGTCTTTTGTAATTACATATTCTCTCTAATACTTTCACACTAATGCATTAATACATCATTTTTAGGTATGTCTCATGAAAATGCTGTGGAATTACTACTGAGGTTTCTTCATACAATACATGCACTACTTCCTGTCCATCTTTTAAGTAATAAGTATTACTGAACACTTATTTGTTGAAAGCTTTTCACAGTCTTCTGCATGCTTTCAGGAGGAAAAAAAGCATTACAGATTAGGAAAATTTGCCATTTTTCAGTGTAAGAGTATTATCTCCTCTCCTTCATTCACTGTTTTCATTTATTTCTGTCAATACAGACTCATAGATGTTTATTTTGTTTCATAACTGAAACTTCAATATTTTTGTAACTCATTTTCCTGCTCAAGTTGTGCTGTGTGGCACCATTGGGAGCTCTTTTGGTTCAGATAAGTGTCATGATCATTTCAAGCCTTTCATAAAATTCCTTAATTGCTGTGGAATTTTATGATTCCCAGAAATGTTTTACATGACATTTTCCTTAGGACTAAAATAAGCCATTTCTCCAAAGGCCTTTGCTTACAAAAAAATGGGTTTGGTTACTATTACCTGTTTGCTGGGTATGATTTTTAGTGCCTGTTGACTGCTTCTAAACTCTGTCATCAGTTTGCACAGGAAATAATGTGCTCATCCTCAAGCAGGTAGGCACAAATATCTCTGTTTATTCTTTGTGAGGAAATCTGAGACCAGTGAAATGGCTCCAAGGTTAAGGCATTTGCTGTGTAAGTCTGATCAACTGAGTATCATGTATTCCATGCAATCCCCTGATGCCATGTAAAGTTGGAGGCAGAAGAATGACTATTCGAATTTGTCCTCTGAACACACCCAGATTTTAATTTAAACACACATTAAATTTAGGTTGATATTTTTACCTCCCACATATACATGACATGGTGAATGTGGAATTATTTTCTTATTATATGCTGATAATAAGAAATCTATATCTACTACATAAATTTTCTTTAATTAGTTTTTTAACCTATTTCACATGTGAAATAGCTTCAGCATTAGTAATCTGAATTTCCAAAAAATTAAACTAATAGCAAAAAATTTATCAGTTAGATCATAGGATTTGTTTTCTATTTTGTTTTCTTCTCAAATTGTCTGTACTCCCCCATCCCCTGCAGCTATATACACTTATTATTTCCTCAAGATTATTTTCAGAGTCCTGAGATTTCTTGGGAAATCAGAGTCAGAATGATTGAATTCACCAGACAACAACCAAAACCAAAACATTTACAATTGCAGAAGGAAATAGAAATCCCAAATTAAATTCCTAGAATTAGGTACTATAAAATGGATAAAAGGGTGTTTGTCCCATGAAAACAGTCTGAAAGATTACATAATCCCCTCCCACTTACTGGAATCAGTTATATAAAAAGAAATCAGGGACTACCTTGAAAGAAAATAACTTATTTGAAAATGACTATGGCTAAAATTTTCCAATGTAAAGCTTCCCCCATTGCTACCAAATTGCTTGGGGAATATACCAGTGATGCTAAGAAATCACAAGCTTTAACACAAGTATTAACTTGAGAAGTAAAATTAATCTACTATGGAATTTCCTTGTCTTATATATCAGCAAACTTCAGCTATTAAAATTAAAATTTTGAAAGGAAAATTTTAATTAGTTAGACTCATTTGCACATATCTGTTTCCAATTTCCAAATTCCTGTATGGACAGGAACAGTGACACAGATTTAAATCAATGAATCATGTTGATGATGAATATCAGACAAAGTATGTGAATGTATTTGTATAAACATAAGCAATCAGGGGTTAGTTTGCTAAATGAAGGTATGCCAAAAGTTAGGTGTGAGGATTTCCAATTTCAGGGTATTTACATAAATGCATACAATATTGTCATGTTAACTTTTTCTGGAGTTACATAAACAAAAAGGTATTTACACAAGATAGGTGCCAATGACAATCCAAAATGGCAATCTGCTACTGTCCAAAATGGTGGGTCAATGGATTTATTTGAGATTATTTACAGAATATGGGAGAAGGGCTATTTTTGGGAGTATGGGTTTGCCCCAAATTAGCTGCACCACCACACAGTCTCTTATGGATCACAACTTCATAAAAACTGCATCATAGAGTCCTACTTTCAGGTAACTTTAAGTTTCTATAGTTTAGCATTCCACAAGAACACTTACAGCTGGGTTTGGCAAGATAGAATAATGACTAGAATCCCAAGTGAGGTTCCTGGGACCCTTCTCTTTTGCTATAGAGTATTAACAGATTAATTGCTACTACCATACAACTTCCTACTCTTCTGCCCAATTAGCTACCATAGATGGTAGGCCAAAGTAATATCTATTTCATATCATAATAAATAGAATGATTTTTATTATTACATTATGAATATTCTGAATGAATTGAAATTTTCCTATTGTCAAACTTATCAAAAATTAAAGTCTCAGGATTAAGCAGTCACCTAATGTCTGGGACAGTCAAATCTAAGAATTCTGATCAAAATCCTGCTTTCCAGATGCTGAAGCAACTGGAACCATGAATTGATAGGAAATCTTCACAACCAAATTTAATAAGAATTTCAGGGAGACCCATGAAGTTTAACAACATGAGGCTCTAGAAACTTCTCTTAATTTTTATGATGAAAAATTAAGAATCTTCTCTTATAGAGCTGATAGAGAAATGAGAAACCACTGTAAAATATGTGCACAGACTTTTCCTGATTGAAAAGAAAATGTATATATTAATTTTCTCACTATTCTTATTGCTGTGACAAAGTACCTGGCAAAAGCAGCATAAGGAGAGAAGGGTTTGTCTTAGCTTATAGTTTGAGGTTAATTTCCATCATAGTGGGAAGGCATGATGGTCAGGTGGCAGGAGTGTGAGGCAGTTGCTAATGTTGTAGAAAGGAAGCAGAGAAATATGAATGTTGATGGGTTACTGGTGTACTGAAAATGCTGTCAGAAGCAGTGTTGTTTATGTGTCTACCCAGGTTCAGAATCATAGTCTAAACTGACAATGGAGCTAAAGAGTATTAAATATTATTTTTCAATCAACCTATCAGTCCAGGTAGATAATATAAAATACATTAAAGAAAAATACCATTTTACAAAAGTTGTATAACATAAAGCAGGAAGTAGACTGGGCTGTCTTTCTCCTTTTTATTCATTCTGAGACTCTAATTAGTGGAATGGTTTTCTTTTTATTTCCACAGCCAATCATCTCATGACATGCCTATGAAAAATGCTAGGAATAAGTCACTGATGTCACCTTTCTGAGGACTTTCTGTAAGGGATTTTAATGTTGATTCTGATCACCTAAACTTTGCAAAATCCCAATGAAGAGGTTGACTTTCCCCTTATGAATTTGTATGCTACAACTATCAAGGTCATAACTTCATATCTCAGAACAATGAAGTAATTTTAGACAGAGGGTCTTTACATAAAATTAAGGAGAAAATTCATTTAAATTTTATAAAAAGTTCTTTAATTTAGCTAAATTTAGTCATCCCTCACAAAATGTTCCTTCTAATAAAAGCAGAATGTGTATTGCATCAGACATTACACAAGATAAAATACTTTCTGAGATACAAAATTCTCAAGATAAGGGTTGCATAAAGTATAAAATAAGTATAAAACAGTAATAGTTATAAGATATACAAATGTTTAGAGATTAAACACTTTCTAAATGGTACACTTGATTCAGTAGAAAAGCCTCAAGAGGAATAAAAACAGTTTTCAATTGAATCCAATATCTGAAAAGGCCCAGGTGAGAGGGAAGAAAGTTTAAATTGGAGACTTTAAAAAAGATCATACATGTTGCAAAAGATGAAAATTTGAAATAAATAATCAAAGATCTTCTGTGGAAATTAGGAAATTAAGAATAAGTTCATTCTAATAAATGTAGAAAAATGATAAAATTAACAGTGACATTAATAAAAATGGCCAAAAGTAAAGAAGTCATGGAAGCTTAAAGCTGGTTGATGGTACAAATATGGAAAAAAAACTATGCAACCTACTAAAAAATAGACTATGATAGTAATTTTACTTTTAAACTCTACCAAACATTCAAGCTAAATTTTATCAATTCCTATTTGAGAACATATGAAACTATAAGGATGACATTGATTAACAGCAGAGCAAATAAATATAATATAAATAATAATAAGCAATAAGCAATAAGCAATAAGAAAACTACCAATTATTTTCTTTTGGGAACAAAGAAACAAAATAGTTGAAAATTAAATTATCTGTCTACATTTTACCATGGAATAGTCAAGGCCACTACATATATAAATTATTGGTTCAATTTTGAAAAGCAATGTATCTCTTGCAACAAGAAGTTAAGCAAGAAATGATCTCTAATCATACCTAGCAAAGAAGGACATTTGAGAAATATATCACTGACTCTGAAGCTACACATATCTAAACAGAATGATTGAAAACCCTAATCTAACTAGCAATCAAGGGATAGCTAACCTTGACAAAGAACATTTATAGAAAATTTCATGATGTGATAGTTTAGTTTGAAAAATGAGTTCATATAGAGATCAGGCTCATGGCATATCTGTCCAATCCTATTTAACACTGGATAGGATGTTCTTAGGCATAGATTAAGATTAAAAAATGAAATGATGTACACACATATTTGGAATGGAGAAACAAAGCTATTTTTGGAGGTGAGATGATTTTCTCTATAGACTGAAACATCTAAAGAAGAAAGTGCAAAGGAAAAAAGAGAGAGGGTGAGACTTGAGACAAGTGGTGAAAATTTGAAATATTGTGTATTCACTATGTCATGTATGTAAAACTAAAAAATAAAAGAATAAAAAAAGAAATTCAGATGTCAAATATCTTTTTTTTTGGCATTTCTTTTTTGTAATTTCCACTTATACAAACTTAACAGGTACACCGCTCCCCCCTCCCTCCAACCCCCTATCCCCCTGTGTTCCCCTCCTCTCCCCCTTCCCTCCCCATCCCCCAATGCCTCCCCCTCCCATTCCTGGAGTATCCTTTAATGTGCATGCCAAACTCTCCTCTGGGTATTCCTCTCCGATGAGGTGCAAGGACCCAGTGGCATTTCCCAAAACCCTTTCCTATGTTCCCGTTAAGCATAGAAACACTACTGTGGCTGTCAATCCCTTGCCTCCCAGGATCCTAGTGCCTTTAGCAAATGCTAGACTTTGTGAGGTCAATAGTGTGTTGGACATTGCGCAGGGCATGTAAAATCCAAATATGATTGCTTCGGCCCTAATTTGTGTGGAGTATCTTGCATATCATTGCTCCTCCCATCCTTGTGCTCTTACAATTTTACCACCCCCTCTTCCTCAAAGTCAAATATCTTTTTTAAAAATTAAAAAAAAAATTATTATTTATTCAATTGTGTGTGTGTGTGTGTGTGTGTGTGTGTGTGTGTGTGTGTGTGTATAGAACCACAGGCGAATTTGGGAACCCCCATGGACCGCCTCCACCTCCTTGTTAACTCTGCCTGGGATTCACAGGCTCCGCCCTACCAGGACCAGAAACGCAGGCCACCCCCGCTTCCACCCAGCATCTATACGTGGGGTCTAGGATCCGAACTCAGGATCTTCCGCCTGCAAGGCAAAGGCTTAATCCCTGAACCACCTCAAATGTCAAATATCTTAAAAAGAGTTAAACTTCCCTGTTCATCAGGGAAATTCAAACTAAAAATACTGTGAGATATTTTACCCCACTCAAAATGATTAAGATCAAGAGCACAAACAACAACAAATGCTGGTGAGGGAGTAAGAAAAAAGAAATACTTGTTGTTGGAGAGACTGCAAACTGGCATAGTCATTTTGGTTATCACTATGGACATTTCTCAGAAAGCTAAAAAGTGGAACTACCAAATGCCCTTGCTATACTGCTAGGAATATTTCCAAAGTGCTCTATATCTTACTAAAGAGACATTTGTACATACATATCCATTGCAGCTTTAATCACAATAGCAAGGGAATGGAATCAGTCTGCATATCATATTAGTCAGGGTTCTCTGGAGAAACAGACTTGTGTTTTCCAAAGGTAGCTGCTGTAACTCTCAGTTCTTGATCTGTGTCTCATAAGATGAGGGATCCCTTGAAAGTCTCAAAACTCAATCACTCTGGAGGATTGAAGAGGCTGGGCTCTGATATCAGCAAAGAACAACAGCAAGGCCCATCAGACTAGGCTGTCAGGGCAATGAGAACAGTAAGGAGACCAAAAGGGATGAACTCTGATATTAGCCAAGAACAGTGGCAGAAGCAATGAAGGCAGCCATGCACCCATAGTGGAATCACACAGATAGTGCATACAGGAAAAGGAGAGAGAAAGTCCTTTCTTCATATACTTCCTTTTATCTGATCTGTCAACATCTGTGAGCTAGGTCTTCCAAAACAATTGAGCAATCATCTTGAGACTCGTTGAAGTCTTCACAGCTGTACCCCAAACAAACCACATCTGTCAATTTGACATCTGAATCTAACTATCATAATGCTCATCAACAGAAGACTAATAAAATAATAAAAATTTTTGAAAAATTGGAGGAACTGGAAAATTTTATATGGAGCAAGGTATTTCAGACACACACACACACACACAAATGCTTTGCCTTATATGCAGATGCTAACTTTGAACTCGTGGTTGATGTATTTAAGTTGGAAATCCTGTAACTGCCAGAATACATGAAAGGGACTATTAACTATGAATGAGGGTAGGGATACTGTGAATACCTTAAAGCTGAATATATAAAAATATAGAGTTAAAAACTATGGAAGCTCTTGGGGGAGTAAAGCAATCAAGGATAAAAATCTGTGAAATTTGTAAGTTCCAATAACAATCACCTGGCAACAGGTGATCATCAGTACAGTAGTAGCATGAATATCAAGGGAGTAGCCAAGGGAGCAGCTGCTTATCAGAATGGAAGACATCCCTATTATTATAAACTAGAACCTATGAAAAGGAAGGATATAGATCTCAGGGCAAGCGCTGACTATGATTCTTTAACTTGGAAGACAGTACACAAACTGTCATCCAAATACCATTAATATACCCATGTTTTGGAAGAGCATTCAGCAGTCAACCTAGAAACCTTCTTCTATCACAGAAGTTGTTTATTATTGAAAATCACAACTCACTAAAATTCAAAAAATGAATGATTGTAAACTGCTTGTTCCTAAACAAGACACATACGACTTACCCAACCCCACCTCAAGTCTCAGGGAACATTGTAGAAGAGGGGGTGAAAAGATTGTTAAGAGTCAAAGAGTGGTGAGCCAGACATTATCTCCTGGATATGTCAAGGCTGTGATATGAAAGATTTCGGGGCAGATATGTATACTTTCACAAATATCACACGAACATCAACATCTCACCATGAAAGCAGAAAGATCTCAAGAAACTCCACACCTCTCTGAGAGACTGATGAGAATTAATGCTGATGGTAAAGAAAAGGAGGATGGTTTTTGTCAACACACTGATCTATGATATTTGCTGGAGTATGAATCAGTAAGGCATATGTTATCGAATACAAATGAAATGAAACGCAGTGGGCCACTGCGAAAATATTTGAAGAAAATATTTGAAGATGGGGGGAATCTGGCAGAGGAGATGAAGGGTTATAAGGGGAGATTGAGGAGAGAGGGGATTGGGGACTATGGAATTAATATGTAATCAATTCACAATATTCATGTTATAATATTAAAAAACAGAGATTAAAATACAAATAATTAAAAAATGAAATAGTTGAAACTTATAGTGAAGATAGACACCAGACAGTAAGGAGGAAAGAGGAATAATAAGGAGAGTTTGCTTAAGTTAGGGAGATGACAGAATAAGTAGGAAGGGATGAGGGAGTAAAAATACCACTAAAGTTGCAAGATTCAATAAGAAAATATAGCAAAGTTAAAAACCGCGATACCATATTCCAACCAGTGCCTACAGGCAATTCACAACATTTCAAGTATCGAATATGTGATACCTCCTAAGTTTTGGGTCAGAGAGTTCTCAAAATCCCACAAGATAGTATTTAGGCTTTTGCCATAGCTCTTGGTTGCCCTCCATAAACGGACAGTAAGATCTTATCACTGAAGACTCAACACATATTTCTCACAGGACACTAATTAAAAAAAAAAAAACAGCAACAACAACAACAAAAAACACCAGCATGAACTACTCTGGATCTTTTTCTCTTGCCAGACAACTTTCACAATATCATAAAGTACTGTGAAAGCTACCTAGGAAAAAGAAATCAAGTTTCATGAAAGATCAAGCTGTAATAACAACCAGTGTTAACAATGTCAGGGGAGCGAACAATAGTTTTCTGATTAAATTTAAGAACCAGTTTCATCAGGGATCACATTCCTGGTACTGGAAACCTATGAAAGGGAAAGACATAGAACCTAGCACAGGTGTGAACTGTCATGGTTTATGTAAAAAAACACCATATCAAACTGTTTTTTAGACATTGTCCATCATACCCATAGATTGGAGGATCACTTTACACTCAATCTAAAAGTTTTTTTTTTGTTTTTTTTTTTTTGTTTTTTTGCAATAGAAAGTATCACAGAAGATCCAAACTGGCCAAAGTTGAGAAAATAAGTGACTGGAATTCTCTGCCTTAACCCTCCCATCCCAATCACTACCACCACAGCGTTCACAGAATATCACAGATGGGTAAGATGGTAAGATTGTAAGAGCCTGAAGGGGAGAGGGGTGTGTCTAGATATTATCTAGATGTGAAAGACTACATCCAAGAATTCACTGAATCTTTGTGTACTTCCCCAAGAACTTCACAGAATTTGATTTATCCATATTCCGCCTCAGAAGGAGAAGGACCCAAAGAAGACAGAATCTCTCTGAGAGATTGAGAATGGTTAATCTAGTTGGGGAAAGGATTCTTTCCTCAGAAATGTACCCACTAATATATGATTCATACTCCAACATGTGCTCATGATAATCCCAATGAAAGTCAGTGGCTCACACGTGCAAAAAGGTGTAAAAATGTCAAGGACACTGGCAGTGCAGAAAAGATGTTGTACTAGGAATAGGAAGAGGTGGATGAGACTGGGGGTTGAGATATGAAAATATTATAAATTCACTATATGAATGTATGAAACACTGAAGGAATAGAAAAAGTTAAAAAATTTGCAAAGCATGTCTATTAGAAATACATTCAACCTACTAATCTCAATAGTTCCTACATAACAAATCAACATATTGGCCCAGGAAAAAAGACGTAACCCGAGGCCGCACGGAACTGGAGATGCAGACGGCGAGACAAGTGCGCTCCCAGGACCCTGGACAGCGGCGGGTCCTTGACCGGGCTGCGCGTCAGCGCCGCATCAACCGGCAGCTTGAGGCACTGGAGAATGATAACTTCCAGGACGACCCTCATGCAGGCCTCCCCCAGCTGGGCAAGAGGCTGCCTCAGTTTGATGACGACGCAGACACAGGAAAGAAAAAGAAGAAAACCCGAGGAGATCATTTCAAACTCCGCTTCCGGAAAAATTTCCAGGCCTTGCTGGAGGAGCAGAACCTGAGTGTGGCCGAGGGCCCCAACTACCTGACGGCCTGCGCAGGGCCCCCATCCCGGCCCCAGCGCCCGTTCTGTGCCGTGTGTGGTTTTCCGTCCCCGTACACCTGTGTGAGCTGTGGGGCAAGGTACTGTACTGTGCGCTGCCTGGGCACACACCAGGAGACCAGGTGTCTGAAGTGGACCGTGTGAGATGGGCCCAGGGAGAGGACGACTCCCAACTGGCGGCAGAGCTCTGTCCTTCCCGCTGGCAGAGGCCATGCGGGCTCCAGGGACTGAGCAGCGTGCTGTGATAATAAAGGGTCTAGTGCTTGGAGCCTGCCTGCTCGTGCTAGGGTGATGAGGGTCTAGGCCACCTGTTGCCCCTGCTTAGAAAACATTCACCTGACTGTCTGTCTTTGTCTGCTCTGTGTCCCTGCCCACGGAGGTTTTGTCCCAGTCTCCTGCCATCTACCCAAGTCGTCTCTGCCTTTATCCGCTGCTGCTTTTCATTAGGAGACAGGGTCAGTGTAGCCCAGGCCGGCCTCAAACCTGCTGTGTTCTGATCCTCTTGCCTCTTCCTCCCTAGCCCTGGTTTGGTTGGGTTTTGTTTTAAAGAAGGGCAGATAGCCACACATTGCCTCATTTGATGCCTCTTCAGACTTGAAAGCTTAACTATTCTGTGTGTTACAAACACACTGGACTGTGTGAGCTGGTTTGGAGAGTCTAACGGGAACTCTGGCCAATGAGGGGTTCTCCTTGGTTAAGGGAGATCGTTCTCTTGACAGTGCACAGCCTCCCCTTGGGAAGGACTCACATGGAGCAGTGAGAGGAAGGGGGTACCATCCATCCATCCAGTCAACCCTGATGATCAGTGGGTGACAGATGTCACAGGTGGATCACACTCGCATCCTAATTCTGTATGTTCTAGATTTTGATTTGGAGTTTTATGTTTTGTTTCGCATTTTAAATTTCTAAATTGCCTTTTTCTGTCTTTCCCTTGCTCTTTCTGTACTGAGATAGAATCCAAGGTCTTCGGTAAATTACACAAGGGCTCTACCACTGAAACCTCCCCCTCCCCCACTGGGGGATTCTAGGAAGGAGCTCTACCACTGAACCATGCCCCCATTTCCCACTGAGAGATCCTAGGCAGGGACTCTACCACTGAGCTATAGCCCAAACTCTTTTTATTTTTTATTTTGAAACGGAGTTTCATTAAGCTGCCCAGACTGCTCTCTTGTAGCCCCAGCAGGCTTTGTACCCCATCTGCCCAGTAACTGTGTGACAAGTCAGTGCCACCATCACTGGCCCTCTGAACATTGACAAGTTGCTGCTGTGCCCAGTAAACAGGGCCTCCCATTGGCTCACGGTTTGCTGACTCGGCTTCACCAGCAGTCCCGTGAGCTTCACGGATCCACCTGTTCCATGCCCTGTCTCCACACCATTTGTGCTGAAGTCATTCACCTCTGTCTCGGCATAGCCAGCACCTCCCAGATACTCCAAGACTGAATGAGGCTGGACCTCACCCCGTGTGGTCATCCAGGAGTGATCAGAAGTGCTTTCCTGGGACACTGCCCAGGGCAGAGAGCAGTCAGTGTGATTCTTTGCCAGCCAGCTTCCTCCCCAACCCCTTGAGCTCAACAGTCACCTGCTACAATCGTCATTTGCTTCTAGACGGAGTCCTTTGAGATCTAAGCTAAGGTTTGGTGCCCCCCCCCCGTAACTGCCAGCAAGAAACTTGGCAGCTGTGGCAAAAGGATAAAGGCACGCCACTCCAGTATTTTAAGGGGACTGAGGTAGGAGGACTGATGGGAGTTCAAAGCCAGCCTGGGCCACAATGTGAGAGTCTGTCTCCAGAAACCAACTGTGGGGCCAGGGAGATGGTAAAGTATCTGCTGGTAAAGCTGAATTCACCCCCAGAGGCCACATGATGGAAGGAGAGAACTGAATGTTGTCCTTAACCTCCACCCCTGTGCCATGGCGTGTACTTGTAAAGTGTTTGTCTTTCTCCCCTTGCCCTTTCTTTCAAATAAATATTCAAACAAAAGTTCGGTGAATAAACAGGAAAGCCAGGAAACAGGAAAAAAAAAAAAAAACAAAAAAAAAAACAAATCAACATATTACTTTGAATGAGCTCTACTTGAATAAGCTCTACATGAAGGAAATTATATAACAATAATAAAAGTGACCTATAAAAATGGGCAAATACTATATTGTTATGGAACTTAAATGCATGTTTTATAATGTCAATTTTCCTAAATTTACCTGCTGCATTAATGTGATTGTACTCATAAAAGTTCATGAAATAATTTATAGATGCCAAAACTGTAAAGTTCATATGAAGAAGTGAGTATAGTAATAAAATATTGAAAAATAGATATGGACAGATAATGTGGTGCCTCAGTACTTACTATGGACCTATACCCAACAGAAGAGGAGGCAGTGAGAATGTAAGAACCTGAAAATGTGAAGGTTCACATTTGAACAAGACATTCCACTCAAGGCAGGACTGCTGCATGTAGGAACTCATTATAGTGAGACTTGTTCTTACCAGACCTGCATAATGACTGACATATCAACATACCCCATAGAAAATTAAGGAACTAAAGAGAGATAAGAATATACAGTAGAAACCTTGGGGGCTGAAGCTGGATGAGTGAAGGGAAATGCCCTAACAGTGGGGTGGCCTGAAGAGAGGGAACTTGGTGTGCCACAGAGGCCTGAACCCCCACAATAGTAGATATCCATGGGCAACCCTGTGAACCACAGAAGCAGACAGGAAAGTGAGTGGGATTGATGGAGGGATGGGAGGAGAGACAATAGAAGGAAACAGGGAGAAGCACTCTATATGCTTGTAAAAGTAGAATTTTTTTATTTATTATTTATTCAATTGTGTGTGTGTGTGTGTGTGTGCATGTATGTGTGTGTGTGTAGAATCACGGGCGAATTCAGGAACCACCACGGATGCCTCCACCTCCTCCTTGTTTACTCTGCCCCGGGATTCACAGGCTCCGCTCTACCAGGACCAGAAACGTAGGCCGCCCTCGCTTCCACCCGATGTCTATACGTGGGGTCTAGGATCTGAACTCAGGACCCTCCGCCTGCAAGGCAGAGACTTAACCCCTGAGCCACCTCTCCAGTCCCTAGAATTTTTTTTTTAAATAGTAGACAGGCCAGAGGGAACACTAGGGTCTATGAAGATGGAAGGCCAAGAGGGTGTAAGGGAGCAGGAGAGATTGAAGAAGGGAGGAGATGAGAGATGGGAGGGAGAGGGGATGGAGGAAAGTGGGGATGAATACTTAATGTATTGTAAAACTAGAAAGATAAAATAAAATAAATTTTAAAGGATGGACTCATACATAAGTGCAACAGATGACACAGGAAATTAATCTCCAATGATAATTTAGGCAGAGAAAATAACCATTTTAATAAGTTGTATTTAGACAAATGTATGTATATCAACAATATATCAGTTTTTAAGCAAACAAAATGGAGCCACACAGATTTGGTAGAATGAATTTCACTAGATTACTTTTTTATCTTGGAACTGCTGACAAGTCCTATTCAGAAAAAAGAAATAATACAAATGAGAAGGATTGCATGCAAAAGTTTGAAATATTATTAGAGGATCATCATTGGGCACATTTCTTCATTTTTAGTGCTTGGCATTAATCTCATAGCATATATATGCTATGTAAGATATCAACATTTGGAAACATCTTAGATTTTTACGATTTTTTTTACTTTTGTGACATATTTATCATAGGTATTTTTCCAAATATCAAGAATTTCATCAATGTAAAATGAAAGATGTATATCATCACTTTGACTAGCCCCAATGATGATTATCAATATAAACCCATATAGAAAAATTCAATTCAATTCTGAGAGCTAAGTATATCTGGAAATAAAAACTGAGACACATCAAATATCTACTTAAATAGTCCAATAAATAACCATTCCTACCAATGATGCTTATTTGAAAATCTTACATCAGTTCCTGAGCCAACAGAATACCCAGTCAGTATATGGCACTGAGAATGTTAGATAATCCTGACAAAATATTGTAGGAAACTCTGAGAAGACATTATTTTTGCAGTTTATACTTTTTTATAACCTAGTTTTATAACCTGATAATTATAATGAGATCTTTCTCATTGCTTGATAATAGTGTGGAGCAATGGATAAAAAAGAAATTACTTTTCATTGTATGAAGAGTTTATTGAGATTAAATATACAAAAGAAAATCTTTCTACTGGAGAAATATGTGCTGTGGTCATCTAAATATATCTGTACAAAGAAGCAAAATGATATCTGTACATCATTATTAAAAAAGGGCCCTGGAACTAAACAGGGATTTCAGCCAAAAAGAAATTGAAATGTCAAACAAATACCTTAAAAGGTGCTAAACTTCCTTGATTACCACAGAAACGAAAATCAAAACAACCCTGTGATGCCATTTTACTCCATTTAGAATAGCTAAGATCAAGGACAAAAACAAAAGAGATTTTAGGTGAGGATGTGGAGAAAGAGAGACACTTACTCACTGCTGGTGGGAATGTAAACTGGTACTTCTGTGAATATCAGTGTGGTGGTTTCTCAGAAAGCTAAAAATGGAACTGCCATATGACCCATCTATACCACTCCTTGGAATATTCCCAAAAGATTCTATATCTTATCACAAAAACACTTCTTTATCTATGTATATTGCTGCTCTATTCACGATACCAACAGAGGAATGGATAATGTAAATGAAAATATACACAATAGAATATTACTCAGGATGAGATTATGGAATTTTCTGGCAAATGGATGGAATTGGAAACTTTAATATTGAGTGAGGTATCTCAGAGACAGAAAATTGAGGATCTCTTGTTCTCTCTTATATGCAAATGATTGAATTGATATCCTTGTCAATGTATTTGAATTGAAAGCACTGTAAGAGCCAGAAGATTTGAAAAATACCTATGAGTGGGAAGGGATGATTAGGGTGCAACCTTTAAAGAAAAGATTTAGGATCTCAAGACAAGAGTGAAGTAGGAAACAATTAAGAAAATACATGGTGTGAAGTGAGTAGATGGGAGACAGAGGAGACATGGGAGATAGGAGAGACAGAAGGACTTATAGAAAAAACCCAAAATGGTGGAAAACAACCCCAAAAGTACATCCTATGTAGTAATATGTCAAAAAAAGTCTTTTAAAGAAAAGAACAAGGATGAGCAGTCCCTGTGTACAGTAGAATAGAATGAGGAAAATGGAACAGTAAAATTGAATACAAGTCTTGGGCTGATCCACTTAAAAACCAGGAACACAATTATACTAGAAGTAACAGGAATGTGCACTTCTTGATAAAATGTTAGTCAGAGATGTTTTAAAAGACCTCAAACATTATATAAGCTTTGGCCAGAACTCTTGGCTACTCTCCAAAAACCATCAGTAAGATCCTATTATTGAACACAAATTGATTACAGTACATGGGGAAAGTGTGTCAGCTGGAACTGGTCTGAGGATTTTCTTGCTGGATAGCTTATGCAGTACCAAGGAATACTGTAGAAGCTGCTGGGGGAGTGAAATATTCACTAGCTCTGTATGTTGCAATGTAGATAACCATGGAAATAGGTGGCTACTAGTATAGTTGCATGAGTACCAAAGAGACAACTCTCAGCTTTTTGAACGGACTCAAGACCCACTTGTCAGAATGGCACACATCCCTGTTATTGTAAACTAGAACAACAACCTAAAAAAGGAAGGAAATATATCAATACTGAAGACAGTCAATAAACTTATAGGTAGGAAGACAGTACATTAAACTGCTCTGTAGGCAGCTGTTATTATACCCATAAAATGGGAACTCAGAGTGGAAACCTTTGGGTCTAAAGCTAGATAAGTGAAGGGAAATGTTCACATTTCCTGAAGAGAGGTAACATGCTACACTATGGAGGCCTGAATCCCCACAGAAGTAGACAAGCCAGAGTGAACCCTGAGGTCCATTGAGGCATGCAGGCAAAAGGGTGGGAGGGAATAGTGAAGGGAAGGGAGGAGATGTAAGGGAATGAGGGAAACTTGGAGGAATACTCAATATTCTTGTAAAAATTAATAATAAAAAGAAAGAAGTTCTTCCTTTATTAATTATGAATTTATTAAAAGCTATTAAAATGTGAGGCATAAACATGTTTTTAATCAGTTATGACTACTTGTATTGAATGCTCAAATTTTCTTAACATTTTTTGAATTGCAAATGTTAATAAAATATGGAAAAGAATACTACAGCTAATTATTTCCTAACAATGTAAGTATAGAGAATTCACATCTCTTTTTTGAAAAATAGTTCATATTACAACACAACATTGAGTCTAATTACTAAATAACATGGTTTGTTGATAAACAATAAGGGAATGGTAGCTTTTTTGTTACAAAGAATGTCTGATTATTCTACACTAAAATAACAGTAGCACACACAATCTAAATACAGATTTAATCAATGCAGGAGTCAATATTTCTATAAATATATCCACATAAAAACTTCATAATATATTTAGCTCCAAATTCAGGAATAATTTGAGAGTCATTTTTTATTGTCTTTTTAATTTCGAGAAACTCTTCCAAATCAGTTTTAATTCAATGCTTAAGCAATGGACAAACACATGTCATGGTCTCTGACATACAACGGGAACTAGAGATAGAGATGAATAAGGTATGGTTCTTGCCCTTGAAGTCACTTAACTCTATTATTCAGGCACATATGAACAGCCATACATCTTATAAAGGGAATGAGATATGGTAATGTGAGATGAAAATTATCTAAATTCATTGCTTTCATATGTGAAACACATAAAATAAAATACAAATATAAATGCAATTATAAACCTTTAAAATAAAAGTAAAGTTCTCACACTCTGTGAAAGCTGCAAATTGCAATAATAATCACCATGACAAGAGGCAACCATAGATATAATAGTGGTATGAATATCAAGGAGAGAACTAACAGTTTTATGATTCTATTTAGGGCCCACTTGTCATAGTGAAACACATTCCTGTTACTGTAAACTAGAGTAAGAACATATGAAAGGAGAGAACCTAGGAGATGTGCAGGTTATGAATGTTTAGCTATGAAGGCACTATGTTAAATTTCTTTTTAAACACCTGTTTTTATGTGCATCGATTGGAGGAGCATACAGCACTAAACCTTGAATTCTATTACTGCAACAGAAGGTAATTACTATGGAAAGAAACACAACTGGGGAAAATGAAGAAAATAAGCATCTACTTGGTCCTAAATAGTATATCAAACTCCACCCATGGTTCAGGAAATATGGAAAAATGGGGCAGTAAGATTATAAAGTCTGAAGTGGACAGTGGCAGGCCAGCCATTCTCTTCTTGACATGATATGGCTGTGGTATCAATGACTTTATGGAAGTTGTATACACTTTCACAAGAATTGCACTTTAAACATCTTATTAAGGAAGAGAAAGATTGCAAGAAGCTCCATACCTCCCTGAAAAACTGATAAGGATTAATGCTTATAAGGAAGAAAAGGAAGATGTTTTCCTCAATAGTACACCAACTAATGTATGATACTTGCTGGAGCATGAATCATTGAGGCATATGCCACAAAGACAAACTAGATGAAACACAGTGGAACACACAAGTAAAAAAAAAAAAAAAAAAACCTTGAAATTAGGAGGCAGTTAGGCAGGGCAGATGAAAGGTTGTAAGGGGAAAAGAAGGGGAGATGGGCTTGGGGATTAAGTGGTGAAATATCATAAATTCACTATATCCATTCATGCAACAAAAATTAAAATAAATATCTAAAAATAAAGGAGAAATTTAGTGATATTGTTTTGGGCAAAATATTAAAAAAAGACATAAAATAAGCAACATTCCCTTAATCAAAATTTTAAATATACAGACTCTACACCTTATTACAAAGACACTCATTCATCTATGTTCATTGCAGCTCTATTCACAGTAGTGAAAAAATGGAATCAGCCAACATGCCCATCAACAAAGGGATGGATAATGAAAATGTGGTAAATATACAAAATGGAATATTACTAGACATGAGAAAGGATGAGATTATGGAATTTTTTGGCAAATAGGTAGAACTGGAAACTTTAATATTGAGGAAAATATCTAAGACACAGAAAATTAAGCACTGCATAAGCACTTATATGCAGATGATTGAAGTTATAAAGGGGGGATTTAGAATCACAGGACAAGGGTAAGGGAGGGAATAATTTGGAAAAATATTGACAAATGAGGTGATGGAAAATAGGAAGGAAACTGGAGATAGGAGACACAGAGGAACTTAGAGAAAAACCCTAAGATTATAGGAAGTAACTCCAAAGGAACATCCTATGCTAGTAATATGTCAAAAACAGTGTTTTAAAGAAAGGAACAAAAATGGACAATCCTTATGCTGAGTTGAGGACCAAATCCTTGAGCTGATCCATTTAGAACTCAGGGACAAAATTATCCTAGAAATAACAAGAATGTGGCATTTCTTGATAAAATTTTTGTCAGAGAGGTCTTAAGGCCCCCAAACATTATAAGCCTTGGCTATGGCTCTTGGATGATCTCCAAAAACTGTCAATAAAACCCTATTATTGGAGATGCCACACAAATAGATCACAGACTGTGGGCAAAATATATCAACTGGAATTGATCTCAGGACTTTCTCCTTGATGGATAGCTTAGACAGTACAAAAAACTCCTGTAGAAGCTGCTGGGGAAAAGAAATATTCACTAGCCCTCATCAATGGCATGGAATAAAATCTGAAAGTTTCAATATAAATCACCATGGTAACAGGTGACCACAAGTGTAATAGTGACATGAGTATCAAGGAAACAACCAACAGCTTTTTGGTAGGACTCAATCCACTTGTCAGAATGGTAGACATCCCTGTTATTGTAAATTAGAACAAAAACAAAGAAGGGGGAAGGAGGAAATAGATCAATAGGGAAGGCAGCCAACAAACCTATAGGTAAGAAGACAGTACATCAAACTGCTCTGTTCAAAACTGTTGTTACACCCATGGAATAGGAACTTATAGTGTAAACCTTTGGGTCTAAAGCCCAGAAAGCATAAACAAAAAAATATAATGTCTATGAATTTGTTACACAAATTAGGCCTTGATAAAAAACTATACATACATGCAGGTATACATGTGTATTAATAAAAAATCAAGGTAGATGGAATAAGAGTAGGAGACCTCTGTAAGGGGGGGGGTCAGTCTCCCATTTGCAGGGTGGTTACCTTCTATCTGCTAGACTCCATGGCTCCTACTCTTATTCAATCTACTTTTGAATCTACTCTATTTTAATAGCCTTTTATCTCTGGCCAGGGGCTGACATCCAATACCCATCAGGATGGAGCCAAGGGTGGTTCAGGAGCAGCAAAACTGAAAAAAAAAACAACAAACCATAATTCAGAAGATCAGAGACTCTACATCAGCCACCTGGAACCAGGCCAGCCTAATCTCTCCCCATCCTTAAAGCTCAGGGAAATTTGCGGGAGAGGGGGCAGTAAGATTGTAAGAGCCTAAAGACAGGGAGAAGCAACGATATGCAAGATACTCCACGTGTGTTACGGCTGAAGTAATCATAATAGGACTTTGCATGACCTGCGCCTATGACCAACAAATCATTGAACCCCCAAAGTCTAGCATGAATCACAGGCACTATAATCCTTAGAGCCAAGGGGTTAACCGCCACAATAGTGTTCCTATACTAAAGGGAAATACAAAAAAGAGCTCTAGTCAATACTACTGAGTTCTTACACCTCATCAGAGAAGAGGACCCAGAGGGAAGTTTGACATGTACACTAAAGGATGCTCCAGGAATGGGGAGGAGGGGGTACTGGGAGAAAGGGAGGGAGAGAGGAAAAAGAAGGGGAAAAGGGAGGAGGGAGCAAAGGGGTCCAGGGAGGGGTGGAAGGAGGGAGAGGAATGGGGTACTTATCAACTTTGTATGAGTGGAAGAAGTTAATTAAATAAATAAATAAATAAATAAATAAAGGTTTAACTACCACAAGAGTTAAAACAAAACAACAAGATAAATTGAAAACTTTTAAAGTTGTGACTTTTGTGAATCTGAGATATAACTATTAGATTAATGTAAACAAGAAACATGAAATAATAAATGACAATGCTTGACATATAGAAGGTTTTAAGTTCATATGTATTAATGTTTTAGAATTATTGTGGCAGTTCACTTTCATGGTTACTAGTAAATTACCATCAAACAGATTAAGGGGACAAGAGGTTATTCTCTGACTCTATGCTGGTTAGAGTTCCTTAACCAGCATGGCAGGAGACCTTCACACCACCAGCTGAGAGAGAGACAAACCTTACTTTCCAGCATATCTGGTCAAGTATGCACAGAGATGCCTTTATTCTCAAACACTCTATTTTATCCACCTGGCCTGAGACTAGTTGCACTTACCATAGGCTGGGCCTTCTGCATCCAGTATACAATCTCTTACACATTCGCTCTGGGCTTAACTCAATTGCCAGTTCTCTACAAATATGTCCAGCGCTCATACCCTCAACTATCAACTTGACACAAGAGCATACCGCCTTTAAACTGTACCCTTCATCTTGTTCCCCAGGTTAAATTGATCTAAAATGTAAATACATTTCAAAGTCCAAAATTCCATAACCATAAGATCCTGTCAAATCAAATTAAATACTTCAGCACAGAAAAAACATCGAAATGGAAAATATCAAACTAAGACTAAAGTCCAGCCAGTCAAGTACCACATCCTATAATGTCCTGCCTCTGGTGCTCATCACATAGTAAATGGGGCTCAAAGATTCTAGGCAATTCCAGTAACTCCTCACAGCACAAAGTTGCACAAGAATTTTTCTCTGGACCAGGCTGAATCTCCACTTGCAGCCATCCTCAGCACACACCCCATGCATACAGTGGTGCTTTGCAGATGTCCCACATTGGCTTTGGCATCTCCAAAAAAAATATTTTAAATACACAGTAATGGAATAATAAACTAAGTAATTAAATTAAAAATTAAAATAAAGAACAATGTAAGACTGACAATGATTACAAAAGCAAGAGAAGTCTTGTCAGTAAAAACTCCACAATGTACAGCTTAGATATTATATATGGTCACCATAAAACACATAACACACTCTGTCATGGTTTGAAATGTGTCTCCCACAGTCTCATGTGTTTGGCAAAGCCATGGCACCTTAAGACATGGAGCCTTGCTGGAGGAAGGCAGTCACAAGGGGTGAGCTGTGAGATGGATTAGTCTCTCCCTACCTCTGGAAAAGTCTGCTTTTGTAGCAAGTCAGTCTTATAGATCTCAGCCTACAAGAGGTCTTCAGTTACATAGCCTTCTCCAGCTTTGACCAGCCAGCCATGCTGTCTCCACCATGAGAAACTGTATCTCCTCTCTGGAACCATAAGCTGAATAAATCTCCCTTTCTCCATTAAATTGCTGGACTTTGGGTGCTCTCTCATAGCAATAGTTAAGAGTAACCATTACACACTGTCAATCAATAAATCATATCAAACTATAAACCTTGGTGCTAGACAGTTATGAAAAGGAAGAATAGCATAGTACTCTACCACTTCACAGAAGAAAGTGCTGGTCACAAAATACAAAATTAATTTCAATAAAAAATGAACATTAAAATAGTATGTCATTATACATTAATCAATGCAGGTTATGCAAATAACGGCATATATCAAGTGTTAATCTATTCAGTGAATGGAACATAAACATTTCTAATGAAATGTGTATTGAAAAATCTGTCTTAGAAAACTTTAATGACTACCTAAGACATTTATTTAGTATATATACAACAGAGAAATTGGAGTTTTTTATTGAACACTATAAAATGTACATATTATTAATAAATATAAGCAATATTATAGAATTAGTATTTATAATAGCAAAAATTGGAATCAAGACAAATTATCCATCAATTTTAGCAATAGAGAATTCATTTAATGTGTGGAGATTTGAATAAAGTGTAAATAATGTGTAAATCATGAGTAAATGTCATTAACAATGATGAAAAGCAATATCAAGTTGAAAACTCTTCATTATTGATGCTATCACACACAAATCACAACCATAAAAATTTATTTTAGAAATTAGAAATCTGTGGCCCAAAGACAGCCCTCTCATAAACAAATAAATACTAAAAAGGAAGTTAAAAGCCTGTCTGAATTTATGTTTAAAATCACAAAGATCATAAAAAGTAGTACAGTGACTTTAGTAATGTGGTAGTTCTTAATCTAGGTAATTTTTATATTAATGGATTCAATATTTGAGCTACTACAATATTATAACATTACTTGTTTTTTTGCAAAACTGATGTTTTTAATTCTAATGGAAAATGTTTCTATAAGAATGGACTAAAAAAAATATATCCTTCGTTATCAGCTCTTTCAGTTAAAATTTTAGTAGTCTTCCCTCTCACACAAGGGATACATGCCAAGATATCTTGGAAATGTGGAATTTTGGATAGTAACAAAACCTATTTACTAGCTATGTGATACTGCAGCAGCAAGACTGATATTAAGTGACCCTTGTATGCATTTTATCTAGTATGGATATTTGTGACAAAGGGACATTTCACTTCTGAGTTAGAGTGGAGTATTGCAAGATTTTTTCATCCTACTCAAAATGATACAAAATATAAAATGATTTAATTTTAAAGAAAAAGATCTTCATATATAAGGTAATTTGCTCTGCAAGCATGTGGACAGAGTTAGGATCCTGAGAAACTTCATAAATACAGGCCGGGTGTGTTAGACAGCTGCAATGATTCAGGTAAATCCCCAAAGCAAAACTACTAGATAGTCAAACACATTGGAATAATCTGTATTCAGTTGAGATGTCCTGTCTTCTATAAGTAGAGAATGAAGAAAACACCTAAACTTTCATGCCTTCATATGCAAGTGCACATGTATATTCCCACATAGATGTACACATGTATGCACACATACCCCTCATACAAAAGAAATATTATTGTTGGAATTTGTGCATGTGTGTGTATGTGTGTGTGTGTGCATTGAGTGTATATCAGGGGAGGTCAAAAGTGATATAATAACAAATCCTGGTTTGCTCTTCATCTTATTGCTTTGCTTTGAGGTTTTTCAGGCTCCACCTTCCTGGGTCAAAATTACAGGCTGCTGCCATATCCTTCCAACATTTTTACCTCAGATCTGTGCATCTCAACTCAGATCCTTCAATTTTCAAAGCAAGGCTTTAACCTCCAGCCCCACTTCCCATATTATTTCTGAAATTTTGTATTTTATATTTTATATTTTTAGATTGTAGGTAATTACAGCCTCAGATTTTTTTAATAACCTTTCAATTTTTTTCTTTTTTTCTTTTCCTTTTTTTTTTTTCCTTGTGTGTGTCTATTAGAGGACCCTGTGTGAGTGCCAAGGATGACTTCTGGAATCACTCTGAATTGCTTCTACCTATTTTTTGCTTTCCTCTGAGATTTCCTAGACTCTGCCTTACAGAAAGGGAAGTGCAGGCCACTACCATTTCTGCTTGGATTTTTTAGGTGTTATCCATCATCTGAATTCAAGTAATTCTGCTTGGGAGGCAGAACCTTACTCTGAGTCAAATGTCCAGCCTACGACCACAGAATTAAATGTGAAGTCTACAGTAAGTAGACAGATAAGTAAATAATTGAAATATATAAGTAATATTTTCATTATTGGTGAGTAGTATGACGTTATATTTATTAGCTAGCCATGTATTCTACAGATAGTTTTCTGAGATTGTAAGAATTAATGAATGCATTAGTCATAGTTATCTGGAAAAACAGAATCAATAATTTTAATCAAAATAAAAGCAGTGTCCTTCAAAGTAGCTGCCTGTAGCTGCTTCGTTCTTGACCAGAATGTCTCACAAGCCAAGAGATTCAAAGAAGGTATCATCTTTATCTTGCTGAAAGGTTGAAGATACTGGTCTTCTAAGCCCTCAAAGAACAGCTGGTCTCTGATGTCAGTGATGAACAGTAGCAAAGCCTAGGAGACAAGGAGGGCCTCCAAAGGCAACAGACAGCAGATGCAGAGCATTGAGTCTGTCAAGAAAGTAAGAGCATCAGCAACATAATAGTTTTTATCTAATCACATCACAGTCCCTTTTTCTGCTTGTGTTTGTTTTCTGATGCGTTTTTAGAATGTATGAATTAATTTTTGGGGCATTTTCTGATGGGAGTCTTCTTTTCTACAATTCTATCTACAATTATATTCTACAATTAGATCAGATTTCTAATTTGTTCGTTAATCCTCAGGAATAGATACTATTCCACTTTTTATATCCTTAATATTTTGTGTTCAAAGCTAACCTGATATCATGGGTATTTATGAATAAGAAAACTCATAAAAATTGGTAGTGTAGAGGCAGAAAAGTTAATGAATTTCTAAATTCTTCTGGTTAACTTAATGAACTTTTTTAAACTTAATGAATTTATTTTAAAGTAATGACTTGCAAATTTATTTTCCAGCAATAACACCACGTGCTGGAGCCCAGAGAAAGAATGTTTCATTTCCTGACCCAAGATTTAATGTCTGATTAATTTTCTTTGGAAGACTCAGCCAAATCAAAGAGGGGTAATAATCAAGGTTAACTAGAAATAATATTTAGCTACCATTTTTTAAATGCCGAGCTGTTCTCAAAGAAGAGAGAAGTTCCATGATATATATAAATATATATTATTCTGCATTCCAGCAATAAAATCCTCTTAAAATTGTGGTCACAATATGTAAGAATATATATATATTTAAATATAAGAATCAGGCAGACAGAGAAAACTGGCCTAAAGTATGCAGTTCACAGAGTAGATGGCGTATTATGGAAGCTCCTTTTACAGAAAGAGCCATTTTTGTGTGATACCTCTAGGAAAAGTGATGAAATTGCATATTGTGTTATTTCAGCGAAAAATTACATTCACTTATAACTCATGTCTGAGTTTGAAGATAGATAAAATCAACATTTCTCTATGATATATTTTTCTTTGTAATTGAAGACAATCTAATATATTTGTGAAGAAAACAGAATTCAGGGCTCAGAGATGAGAGTAAAGACTGGAGTTTAAGTGTTATTCTACAGAATTCAGGGCTCAGAGATGAGAGTAATTAAAGACTGGAGTTTAAGTGTGATTCTAATAGAAAAAATCCTCTAATTCTTATGTGAATGAGAAGTCCTACTCATATTTCTGAGTAGGACTTTTAAACTTATGACTAATTCATCCTAATTCATATAGATTATACATTCAATAATTTGGTAGCTACTTGAACTCTGGTAAATGTTATATCTTCAGAAATATTACTGAGCAAAGGTATTCTTCTTAATCATTCTATCAGCAGGACTGTTGCCCAATAAGGAAGGACACTACTCAAGAATGCACACGATAAACATAGATGTAAGAAATGCACTCACTGCAGGTGCAAAGTGTTCTAGAACAACACAGGTAGGAAAGAAAAGTGCTTATATCCTGTGTGTCAAAGACATATGTGAGAAAGCAGAGCATTCTATGACTTGATGGCAGGTGACAAGGCCCCCCACCAAGGACTTGACCCAACCATTTCAAGGCCACATGCTGTGTATACTGTATGTTTATATAAAATGCTTAAAAAAATTTGGTGTCTTTATAGAAACAAAATTTGTTTTAATCTTCATCAAAAATGTGCTTGATGACCAAATGTCACTGAAGAGCACATGTTCTTTAAGGATACCATAAGAAGCTAGAAAGGATAGAAGGCCAGTGTGTCAGAAAATCCCACAAGATTCAGATTACCTCAAGCAGGGAAATTATTTTATTTTATTTTATAAGAAGCAAGAATCTATTAATGAGTTTAAGGTAGAGGGAAATGACAGAATTCATTATATTTTCCAAAGTTGAACAGGAGCGCGAAGGACAGAAGACAAGCATGGCTAAACAGTGACAAAGGACAGTGGCAGCTTGTATACTCCTCAGGTCAGTCAGCTTGGTGGCTTTGTGTAGGTCTATGAAACACAGTATAGAAGTAGCAGGAATTTAGAACTTCATAGTAGGCGTAGAAAGATAAGAAAAGCAAAGTTTCTTTCTCATTTCAGTTATCTAATTGCATCAAGGACTGAGGATGTGCAGATTCACTGAAGAACTGGAACTGAAGTGGACAAAATGTTTAGATAATACATGGAGCTTCATTCATGTAGGTTAAATCCATATCTGTTGCAACAAGTCCCTGCTTTCTCTCATCTTCCCAGTGTCCAAAGCAAAATGATTTTTTCACCTGAGCAGGCTCTAGCATAATTACAAAGAAAGTATAGATGAATCATCAATTCATTTTCATTACTGATTTCCTACATGCACTAAAATGGTTAGATGACAGGGTTTTAGATGATAGTGTTGGATGTGGTCATTTCCTGTTTTAAGACCAGGTTTTCTAAAATGTTGGAAAGTCATTCTGTTTCCACATTAATTTTGTAGATAAGGATTTTTTCTGAATTCTCCTAAAAGAGAATATTAAGAATATCAAGTTGAGTAATAAGTAAGCTTTCCCTTGACTTTAATAACTAATAAGTATTTGCTGTTAACATGTCTTTGCTACTTTAAGCATGTCAATTATACAGTGTTTAGAGCAATAATACACATAAGAAGATATAGAACATGTACTAATTTTATGTTTTCTAGTAAGCATTAAATATGTAAAAGAGAATTGAAATTTTCTTTAGTGAGATATTTAAAATGACTTTTTTTTGGTTTGGTTTGGTTTTGTGTTTGTTGAGACAGGAAACTGATATTAAACTTGCAAAATCTCTCCCTCAGCTTTGAGAGTGCTAGAGTTGCAGGCATATTGCTTAAACTCAATTGATATAAAATAATCACTTACTATCACTACCTACTACACACAGCAAAACTCAAAGAACTTCACAGAAGACATGCCATTAAAAACGTAATTTTGGGGCATTACGTAGCTGTTAAAATCCTAGGATCACACAAGCTGCGATTATCTGTATAAGATCCACTAATGAAAATTCAGATTCTAGCTTGGATGGAAAAACTACTCATAAGGCCTCAGCTCTAACTGAGGAGCTAATGATGGTGCATGGTTACAGGGGAGAGAGTCAATTCCAAAGGGTTTGGCAGCAGGAAGGTACCATGCTCTAGTGAATAGCTCCATATCCATGTTCTTGAAGACAACCCTAATGACACTCAGTGGATAATATATGTACATACAAAAAGTAAATGATAGTGAGGGTAAAATGAATAGGGACTTTCAAAGGAGGTAAGTGGGTTAGATATATCGAGATATATTGTATAATTGTATAGTCATATGAAATTGTCAAAATAAAATTAAAAAAATAAAATTGTTCATTAAAGATTTTTCAGTCTCTTTTACAAATCTGAAATCTGTTTAACTCATATAGCAAATCTCAAATCAAATAATAATTTTATAGTCAATAATTCTTGATATTTATTCATGTGGGGGGGACTACCAGAGGAGAACTGAATGTGTGTGCCCATGGAGGTCCTAGTGTTACCTATGTTACCTGGATTGCACTTGCTATGTATGCCTTTGCTTTGGGTTTTCCCAGCCCTAGTCCTCCAGAGGCTACAATCATTTTGGGATGACATTTTTAGGGATCTGGTTTTTCAAATTAAAAATGTTTTTTCTTAACTCTTAAGACACCATTCCTGCCCACCCATCTTGATATTTTATTTTTCAAATCTATTTCTACAGCTTAGCTTCATATATAAAAATTCTTCTTAGAATTTTTATAGAATAGGTTTTAGATTGATTATATTTTAAAATTGCAATTCTTATCTCTGGAGTTTAAATTTTAATCAATATTAATCAATTAAATAAAATCAGATATAAAGTACTTCAGTGTATTAATCACATTTTCAATGAATACTTGTAAAAATCATGTCCACTGAGTTAAAAGTCTAGATTTTGGATACTAACCATATTTTGATGCATTATAAACATAATTTTGAATTTTTATGAGTTTTTTATAATGTGTTATCACCTATGTTTTCCTCAGTTAGAAATTTGAAATTCAAATGTGTTTAGCATTTTGCCTATAGCCATACTTTAAAATTAATGGACTCTATTTAACAGTATTTTTTTAAAGCTTTCCTTTCTTAAAATATGGTTTTGTTTTAGAATCTGATGTTCTTTTGGCTTTTCTGAAGCATCTGATTAAAGGAAAAGTCACCCAAAGCAAAAGTGTTCCTAAAATAGGTTCTTAAAACTGTTCAAATTTTTCGATATATCACAGATATTTTGTTAGAAGTTAGCTGTGTCTGATTTAGTGTTATGACTGCATTATGTACTTAACTTTCACTTCTGTTATCAATAAAATACACATACATTATTTGCTTTAGAGTTTGTCTTGTCCTTTTTACTTAAATTTTCCTAGTTTTTTCTCATTTAAGAAAGAAAATTATTCCTTTGTAGAAGTCATTAAAGGAGGATCATTACTCTGATTTAGAGAATGTCTGGCTGCTTTAGGCTTGTCTTATCCCCCTCTGTGTTGACTGTGCTCTTCAGAGCTGCGAAGTGAAAGCAGTTGTAGAGAACAGAAAATTGGAACAAAGGACTTGTTCTCTTTCCCTTACTCTTGTCCCTATTTTATAACAGCACTAATGGGAATAATCTCGTTCCTGTTATCATCTTGCTTCATGATATAAAATCCCTGTGAAAGATTAAGTAAAAGTGGACAAAGATCATTTTTCCCAATGCAGTACATTGGCAGGTGTTTAACCTTAACATATTATTACAGAGAGGATTTCATTTTAAACCTGAGATCATTTTGGGAAATGAATGACATTTTTATAAGAAATGTTCTTTCACTTAAATTTCTACATACATATATGTGTATATATATAATCAAAAAGCTCTTTTAGTGTGAAAATGCAAATGAATTTTATATTTGTTCAGTACATAGTATCTGATTGTTGCCTTGAAATGTCCTGGCAGTATACCCAAAGATCATATTGTGCTCTCTGAAAATTGTGTCCTTAGAATATATCTACAAGTGTTCACATGGGAGAACTGCTAAAATGTGTGTTACATTTTAACATTCTGTCTCAGCATTCCCTCGGGGCAAGCATTTGTTGATTTCTTCCTAAATGAGAGAAAATGCCATGTGAATTTCTATTGAATCTTTTACATTTTAAAAAATGAAATTAAGCTTATTATTCCTAACTGATTTCATGTAACAGTAAAAGTGTGTACATAATAATCTTGTTATAACATTAAAAGAAATATTAATATTCCAATATTTTCCCTATCTCAGAACCTGAGAAGTTTCTGCTGAAAATCTGTATCAGAATTAGGAAGAAAAGAGTGCTGTACTGAATGCAACTCAAAAATTTATATTTCATAGTCTCATGTAAACTGAACACTATTTTGTTAATATCCTCTTGATAGAGATTATAGTCAACTTCTGCAAAGGCTCCCCTAAAAAACGAAACATGATCACAAGGGAGCTACTGGAATATATGTAGGCAATTCTTAATTATTTCATTCATTTACCACTGGTTTGTAATCATTACTATTCTAATTGTCTCCCCAAACCTGTCAATAAGTAACTTAAAGATGAATAATGGTGTTGCTCACAGTTTGAGGGCACAATTTCTTCAGCAGTAAGTGCTGAGTGGCAGAAGCTTGCAGCTATGTTGTGTGAGCTTGCTCTCAGCTATAGCGGCTCCACATGCAGAAAAAGAATACTATGCTTTCTGATTTCCTCACTTTCACTCCATTTATCCAGAACCCCAGCCCAAGGTAAAGTTCAGCCCCTACACAGGGCACTTTATCCATCCTTCGTTCATCATCTCTGGAAATTTCCTCATATGCACACCCAAGTGTGTGTGTACTCACTAATGCCTTCCTTGTGTCTTAATCCTGGCGATGTGAAAATCAAAATCAATGGACAACTTGTTTTGAAAAGTTAAAATAGCCATGGTTTTGTACATATTAGTCTTGATAAAGTACTTCTAAAGAACAAGTGAGAGATTTTAAAAATATACAGTGGGCATATTTGCAGAAATGAGCTTCACGATGAATTTTTAATCCTAAAAACAATTAACTAACCTACCTTGATTTGAAAGCTTGATAAAAACTAAAACTGTGCATATTACTATGTTTGTGCATATCTGAGTATGTGCATACATATTCACATGCAAAATTTGTGGTTCTCCATGTATTTGTAAAAAGTGATTGGAATTAAACAGAAATTGTTGAAGGCAGGAAATAGAAACACAGTAAAATCAATATACAGGTTATTCAAATATATTAATTATCAAAAACAATTGATATATAATTTAGCTTTCAATACTGACAACTTTTCGGACCTTAAGAAAAGAGTGGTATCACTAAACATATTACTGAAATTTAAATCTATTGGTCTTACTCTATATATTTATCATGGGACTTCCTATATAAATATAATTTCTATAGCAACATTAATTAATTTAAATTGACTAGCCACAATATGCCATTTGATTTTGTAGTTTAAAGGCCAGCTGTTTAAAACACTAGCACTTATTTTTATACCTACTGTTTCATAGATTTCATTAGAATCTTTAAATAATAACTGGATGGAAAGGTGGTAACTAGAATTTAGACTTTACTATATGACATAAAATAGTCTCCATTTACTTTTGTGTAGAACTTGCTGAAACTGTAAAACATTTTATTTACCTTCTGTTTGTCAATAAACATGTTCACTCTCTTTTGTTTCATATTGAAAAGAATTATAGGTACATTTAATTTGATTACATGTAATTGAGTCATTCCATTTAATTGGTAGTAATTAGAAAAGTAGTTCACAACATGCTGATGTTCAAGTCTGTGTTGATTCCTTTATAAAATTTAAAATAGAATGTTAGAGGAAAAGTTTATTCACTATGTGTAATTTTCTTTTAAAATGCAAAGATACATAAACTTTATTTCATAAAAAGCTTTCTTACCTTAAACATAAAGAAAAGTGATCATACTTTGGAAGCTTCAGTAATTCATAAATTAAGCATTTGAAATGTAAAGATTCATGAATTAGTAAGATACATATATCATATGAAATAAAAGCAGGTTAATTTTTCTGATAATCTATGAACAATATGTGCACATGTGTCAAACAAGCATTGAAATATCATAAGATATACTAATTTAATTAACAAATTATATTTATAGTATAGTTCATTATAACTTATTAATGTTCTCACATTATCTCAAATCATTAAAACTATCCTCATTTGTTTTCCTTTCTCTTCATGGGCCCCTGCCTTCTTTCACAGTCCAACTCAGAACTTTATATAATCATATATATTTATTATATATTATGCTTAACTTTATACTATTACATTACAGTGTAACTAGTTTTATAGTTTTATTTATTTATATATTCAAATATTAATTTTATTTTGAAGATGCATACTTGGGAAAGATAATGGCATTTTATAAACATTGAACATTAAGTATTTAAATTTGTTTCTTCATCTGTGAAATGGGAAAAATATCAAGCTACTGAATGTTGTTATGGATACTATGTGTGATATTTGTAAAAAGGATGATTGAAATTAAACAACAAATTTAAGATGTAAAATGTTTTACATGAAATATTTACAAATAAATGTTGCCTAATTTGCAAGTATAACTATACAAAATTTCATTTATTCTTTGTATGTTTTCTGTTTTCTGTTTACTAGGCAGGAATTGAGGAGTCCAAGAGCAAAATAAATGTGCAAACTCTCTGACTGTGACTTGATGGTCTTGGTCTTGTTGGGCTTCCTTCTTTTAAGACTATGGAAGAACCCATTTGCTGTTGTGTAAAACCAAGTACTTGTCTCAAGAGTTGCAGTTAACTGCACCCCAGTGCTGTTCTCTGTTTAACACCTGCATCTCATTGTGAGAGAGCACAGTACTGATTTGGAGGAATCATAAAGGTCCTTAATAGCCAACTTCTTATAACAGTATAATAAACATTCTTCCTTTTACTTACCATTTAATGTCATTCATTACAAAATACTTTGCTCCAGAATTGTTAGAACGCACATCTATATATAAGCAAAAATCACATGGATGCCACCTGTAAAAACAAGATAGACATGAAAGCAGGAAATGTTAATAGCTTGAACAATAATTTTCCAAATTCAATTCTTTCACACTGAGTCACTATGTAAACAACCTTATTACTAATTTGGGGATCTTTGGAAATGCTTATTTAAATTTCAGGGTTTGCTATCTAAATACCAGTGTCCATTTGGCAAATGAAGCTGAGTCTTTGGACTCATGAAGAATTGGTAACTAAAGCAAGCCCTGAGAAAGCAAGTAGATTATCTGATCGATAGGTGATCAATCAAACCTTGAAGGATGGTATCATTTGCCAGGACAATGGATCAAATGGAGAGATGTGGTTTATTACTTAAGCAAAATGTTGGACATACTTTATATTGATATTTGGGCATTCTGGCAAGAAAGAAAGCATAGCCATCTCTCAGCTCCTTATGTTCTTTCCAATTAAATTGTAAGCAAGATTAAAACCCAATGTTCCATTAAGTTGTCTTCTCATGCCTTTTTCATCAACATGAAAAGAACTATTAACATAAAAACATTCTAATATTCCTTACACCGCACATTTTTGAAAACAACAGAATATCTATCTTAATAATCTCTGGTTAAGGAATCTAGAATAATATATCTCTAAAATTGTTATTTTGAACTATTAGCTTGAATATATTTTTTAAAACAACATTAAATAAAAATTAAGATACTCACTTATGAAGGAAGTTTCATTTAAGTCAGATGTATGTTTTCTGATCATCACAGGGCATAATCATTACAGGGGAAAATTAATTTCAACAGTAATATATGACTAACTTGAAATTTCTAGTAAAAGTAACTTTGAAATATCATTTTGGCTTATTTATTTTCATTTGACAATTCATCCATTTTCATTTGTAGTCTATGGGAGTATGCCTAGAGTTCATTCTTGGACAACAAAGCTAGGTCTCAGAAAGCCTGATGAATTACATAAAATTAACATAACTCAAAATGCATTATCTCATATGACAGATATTTCATAAACTGATAATTTAAATCAAGATTTCAAACATATTTGAAGAGATGTCATATTAATAAGCTGACAAATAATGTGAATCCACTCCCCAACTGAGGGCTTACTACCCAACTCAGGAAGAAGGCTTTTTGACTGTCAGAAAATCTTCTCAACCTGTAGGTACTCGATATTTGATGTGTAGAAGAGATAAATATCATGCTCATGATTATGAAACTCAATAAATGCTAAACATGGGAGACTGTGAAATGTTCAGATTTCTCTCTGGAGTTATATTTCCTCATGAAGTTCTAAGCTCTCTCTAACTTTGTTTTCAGGTTTACAGTATTATAAGAATCTGGATGCTGATTGAATAGATATCCTCCCAATGGCTAATCCTCCAGCATAGTTAGAGCAAAAATTTTCAGTTTTCAGAAAGATAGATAATTTTGTTGCTTGCAGAAAATATTAATATAAGCAAGGATATATCAAGAATTTGTCCCAATACTGACAATATATTAGCAGTCATGCTGCTTTTAGTATAAAGAATAAAAACTGCAAAATAATTGCTCAGGTTCCATAAGGTTAGTCAACTACTTGGATATGGATACTAACTTTTTGTCTATGTAGCCTGAAATTAACTCCTCACAAAATGTATTAATTGCTGCAATGACAATTTTACCCAGTCCATAAATTCTAATATGCTATCAATTTGTGTCACCTATATCCAATAAAGCTGAGCCAAATGATAAGCAAAATGTAAATTAACAAATTTATGTATATTCATGATCTGAAAATCAGTGCATGAATAATTTTTGCAAACTCAAGTGACATCTTCAACTTGTTTACCATGAGATTCCTAATTGTTATACTTAGTGTCATGCACTCATCAAATAAGAAGCACAGGAATTAGTTTCCTATTATCAAAGTTAAGTTAGAAATCAATTTTATGTTATACCTTAAATGTTTATGTGTAATAATGCATGATTCTTAGCAATTAACACAGAAATTGGAAGGTGATCCTGATATCTGAGTCAATGAAACTCTTTTATCTCCTTTCCTATGTAGCCAATTGTGTAAATCTCTTTTTTATGACTTTGACTATTGTTCTGCTTTTCTAACTTGAAAGATTAGATAGTGCCTTGAATTTGAGTAATAACTCTATGTCCAGAACTATGCATATCTTCTTGTTTCAGATACAAACAGCTTTTTTTTCTTAACATTTATTTGGTGAAGTGGAGAATTTTGAATTTTGTTTTGGATTCCCAAGAAAATTTGAATATTAACAAGTTTCTGCCTCATTGATATAATTTAGGTATTGCTTTGCTGCTGATATAGGAGCTCCTTAGTTTGGCCCCGTTTGCAACTTGTTGTTGCCATTGGGAGTGGTGATTAGCAACAGGAGTAGGTATACCTAAAAGGCAGCTACATCATCCAATATCCACTCCAACATAGCCAACACTCACAGAAGATGCACACTTCAGCTTTCTACATAGCTTGCAGCTGGCTCAGCTTTACAGATGGTTTCTTTCAGATTGCAAAGCTGCACAATGTACTTTAGACTGATCGGTTGGCTGGGCAGTCTGTCGCAATTATTTGTTGCTTTATTGTATTGGGGAGAAGAGTCACTCCAATAATTTTGTAAGTTTCAGGAACTTTCTTAGACTAATGAGCTATTATTTTCTTAGTTTTCCTCCAGGTTGTCCTGTTCCATTCTCCTTAGCTGAGTCTAGGGACAAAAATCTAAGATGGCACAACTTATATGTGGAGGGAAAAATGCCACAGAACAATATCTTTGTCCAGTATTTATGTGTGTAATAAAATGTCTGGCTCCTGTATGCAGTGTAATGTCATATCATTTTAAAAATTATAATAGGATAAAATGTTATTAAAAGATGGTTTTTTTGATTATTTTGATGAATATATAATGATTACACAAATGAAATTCATATAAATACATTGCCATATGTATTTATAAAGCTTCTAGAAAAATAAATCTTATAAAAAAGATTTCTAAGTATCTAGATTGACTACCAACAAAAGGTTATTTTCAAGTTTTAGTTACATATAGTCTGGCACACACATTTTATATTCAAAGCAGTTAGATTAAGAAAGTTTACATTCTGTTAATGAATAAGAAAATGACCTGTTTACAACACAATTTAATGTTTTTTGTTTCCTGACAAGCTTGTTTGGCTTTTAACACAAGTCCATTTGGTTGACATTATCTTTGGGACTTTTATATAAAATGGACTCAAGTTGTTTTTACAAGGTCACTAGAATCCGTACTCCTCTTTTTTGTGTTCATGTCTTTGTTAGGCTCTACACTTTGTATCATCTGCCTTGTAATATGCCTCACATTTGCTGCTCTCTTTACCCTCCCAACATTGAACGTCAAGTTGTTTATTGACCTTATGGTTCTGGTCAGTAGGATTATTACTGTACAGCCAGTGAGCCTTCCTGTCTCTTTTGAGTCAAGAGAGCACTAAGGTCACTATCTTCCTGTGTTCGACCCTGGGAAATGAACCAATTACATATTATTATAAAATAATAGACAATGTTGAGATGGAAAGATTGAGGGTTGGAGACCAGTCTGAAGCACACATATTACAAATATACAAGCAAGATAAAAACAGGATTGGGGAAAGCAAGAAAAATGAAACAAAACAATATAGGTAACAGAAAAGAAATCCATGATTTGAACACTTTGTCCAGAGCTTCAGATTTAGAATTAGTGGTACCTTGTTAAAATAGCAACACTAATAATTATGTTACTTACACAAGATAGCAAAGTTGGAATTAAACACTGATATATAATTCCTAGGTCCCTTTCTAGACCTTAGATTCTATAATTCAATAAATGATTTAAAAGATGAGTCTTATAAAATGTAGTTTTTACTAACAAAACATTCATTTCATGTTAATACTGCATTGCCTTAGATTTTTTTTCCATGTAATTGAAAAATAAGGCAATATTTCTAAGCAAACATTGAATCTATTCATAAGGAGGAAATTCTTTTTTTCAATTATATGCTAAAATAGATAACTTTGATAACAAATATTTGTGCATATTTAAATTCAATAAATAGATTTATGTTTATAAGTCTTAAAATTTTTGGTAGTAGAAATATATTCAGAAGCTTTCTACTGAATGAATAACATCATTAACCATCAAAATCTCTGAGAAGCATTTAATATAAGAATATCATCACTTCTATTGTATTTCTGAACAATATGTGACCATTTTAGCTCTTCATATTGAATATAATTTAATCTTACAGACATCTCTCTATTAACTATTTTTGGATGTTGTCATCTTCTTTTTGTTCAATTATGACAGATTCATAGTTAAAATAAGCAGCGGGCTTAAATCTGTCCCTGTTATATTTTGATTTGCAATCATTTTCATTCACAATATCTCCAAGTCAGAAAAAACATATCCCCATCCCTCCTGTGACCAGAGCCTCCAGAGAACCTACTCTCTAGGACGGCCTTATATTAGTGAATATTTCTTAATATTGTCAAATGATTTTTAAGGATACTTTGTTACACAGAGAAACACTTGACAACCTACCTTAAGTCAAGTAAGTAATAAATGTTCAATGTTCTTAATATTAAGAAAAAGCACTGCATAAGAAATTTGTAGTTAGTATAACTGACTTGTCAGATAAATCAATGACTGATTATAAAGCAGTAAAATGATATTTGCAGAAGTAGTATTATAATTTACAATGCAAAGGTCAATATTTTATTTGCAATGCTAAATAATCTGGCTTAAAATCATATTGGCATGAAGCTGAATGGGAGTATATTCATGTATCTATCTATCCATTTGTTTATCTATCTCTCATATATATATATACATATATACATAGATAGATGGAGATATATATTTTATCTAAATTTATATCTATAGATGATAATTTTGTTAAGTAGGAAGCATTTGAATATCAAGGTCTCAATGTAATTTGTTTCTGTATATCATTGCTAATGAAAGCAAGGTAATCAAGTTTTCCATGTTCTGTCTGTATTACATTCACTTTTCTTTATGATTGTCCTTGTCACTCTTTAGACTAGCAGTGGTACATATTGCTAGAAAATTAATTTCATAGTTTTAGAACCAGTATTTTAGACTAATGTTTGCTTATAGCATCAATATATTTTATGCTAAGTATCACACAATAAATGGAATACCTCTTGGTTATTCTAATTATCAAAGCTCAGTTTCCTTTAAGTTCCAACACCTAAGGATTTTGTTATATAATTATAATAGAAAGAAAACTGATTTGATGGGAAGACATTTGAGAACAGTTACAGATTATGGAAGTATATATTCTGTGCTGTATATTGGCTGAAACATTTGAGATTGTCAAGTTATACTAGAGATCACATGATACTTTATCATTGGTAGTGTTTCCTACATGTTCTCAATCTCATCTGGTCCAAAATCTTACAAAGATATACATATTAAAAAGTAGATTTAAGCCTGAAAATTTTGTTAATAAAACTTCTATAAACAAATAAAGACAATGATGTGGTATCTGTCTTATTATGATATTTATTATATCTAATGCCAATATTCATTATTAATGAAGTAATCCACTTTCTCTTTTTTAAAGACATGAAATGAAATCCTATTTATGGGAATAAATATAATATAGAGATACAATGTATATGTGTATTATTATAGTAATTTCAGTTTCAACAGGTGGATTATTGACATATGTACCTTCAACTTTAAACAAGAATGTGGGAGTTTTCTTATTTATTAATTTTATTAAACTATTTATTTTCCGTGTGTGTGTGTGTGTGTGTGTGTGTGTGTGTGTGTGTGTCCTTGTGGAGGACCAAAAGTGACTTCTGAAATCACCCTAGTTTGTTTCTACTTGCTTTGCTCTGGGATTTATCCAGGCTCTGCCCACCAGACTGGGAGCACAGGCCATCATTATGCCTGGCATTTTTATGTGGGATCTGGGATCTAAACTCAGGACTTTCTGCTTGTGCAGCAGCCTGAAACACTGAGCCATCTCTCCCACCTGGGATGATTTTTCTTATTTATTTTCCTCTAAAAGACAATTAATTCCACATGTGTGAATGCTACTATAATGTAAAAATAAGAATTATACTAATATTTTTTAAAAAGGGAATACTGTCTGTCAGGTAACAATGCTAAGTTGATATTAAATTTCCTGAGACTGATAATGGAACTGTTCTCCTTGTGTAAGATATTACTTTTTTTTTAAGAAGGCATATACTAAAGTATTTAATGTTAGGTTATCTGTAATGGATTCTCAAATGGTTCAGGGACAAAAATGAGGCCCATTTCTCTGGAGAGGTCAAAGTATAGGTGCCCACTCTTTCACAGACACAAAAGAAGACGTCTAGGACCAAACTCAGAAATACAGAAGTTCATGGTCTGATATGGGTCTGATATGTGATTCCATGCTTTCTCTTAACAAAGAAGGGATTTTGTTTCTCCATCTAGTCTCATAACTTAGATCCAGAGTGAAACTGCTCTCACGGAGTCCATGTATCTGAATTGAAAATGAAATCAGATTTTCTGCTCTAAAATCCAATTTATTTTGACTCACAAGTCTGAGAGATTGCCATGAACTGAAGTGAAATTGGTGGGCCCAAGGTCTTTTCGAAAGTATACTTAATGTATATGTGCATGTACATTTCTCAGATGGCTACATTTGACTTATAAATATTTAAATTTATGATAAAAGAGTTAAGATATTCACCAAAAAGTATACAATGTTTTTTAGTATTATCAGTGGCAGACTTGTAGGCAAAGAAATGTTGGTAGAAGATGATATTATTTTCTTTTTCTTGCACTTTGTAGTGATGGGGATTAAACCTAGTAAGGCCTCATACATGCTATGCAAGCATTCTGTTACTAAACCTACTATCAACTTTTTAAATTTTAAAATTCCAAGACAAGGTCTTACTCAGCTTACTCAGGCTGGTTTTGAGCTCATTGAGCCCAGACAGACCCTGAAATTGTAATCCTTCTGCCTCCATTGGCTGAGCAGAGTAGTTGGAATTGTAGCTCTGTGATACCAGACCCATATCAGACCATGAACTTCTACAACTATGGCTATCCAGTCCAATTATCTTGCTAAAGGATCATAGAAGTAGGTTTGCTCCTACCTCAGGAACTGGCCTGGGCCCCAACAGAGGCAGAAAATCAAAAGGGAAACCTAAAGTTCACTGAAGGAAACAGACAGGAGGGTGGGAGAGAACAATGAGTTGGATGAAGGAGGTTAGGGTGAGAAGGGTTAGGGAGAGAGGGAGGATAGAGAGGAAGCAGAGATGATCACTCACTGTGCTTGCAAGACTAAAAAAAAATGCAAAAAGTAAGTAAATAAGAATAATAAAATCAAAGGACAAAACAGAGGAGTAGAAAGGCTTCACAACACTTTTTTATCTTTTATACTATATAAACAGTGATTACATTTAATAGTCATGATGTTCTATTAAATTCTAAAAAGATAAAACATTATGAAATACCCCTTCCCCTCCACTCCGCCGCCCGGGATGCGCGTGCGGTCCAGCCAGGCATCACCGCGCCGCGACCCAGGTAAGCTGGGTCCCCGTCAGCCCCCAGATCCCCAGGCCGCCAGGAGTGCACCCAGCTCCTCCCACCATCCAGCCAGAGCCTCACACAGGGCCTGGGAGGAGGAGAGGGCACCCCTTCCTGCGCCCGGCCCCGCCCTCAGGTGGCCCTGGTTTAAATAGCGCCCCGCCTATGCCCCATCCCCCCTTCCCCTCCACTCCACCTCATGCTCCAGCCAGGCCTCACCACGCCCTGACCCAAGTAAGCTCGGTCCCCGCCCGACCCCAGAGCCCCAGGCCAAATAATTCAGTTTAGTGAAAAACGCACAGAAATTAAAAGAAGATCTTAAGAGTTAAAAAGACAATGCCAAAGTGTAAGTGCAAATCCATGAGAAACAAAACTCAAGTAAACAAATCTCCCACTTAAGGAATTAATCCCATAATGTTAGACTCCAACCAGAACAAACCCATGGAAAATGGCCAAGAAAGCCTGACCCAGGATAACGACCTTCAAAATATGATCATTACCATGTTCAATACTATGAAAGAGGAAATCAGGGAGGAATTAAATAATCAAATCAATCGCTTTGAGGAGGAACACAACAGACACATGGAGGAGTTGAAAAAAACAGTGCAAGAATCAAAAACTGGCATAGAGCAGTTAAAGCAGACTCAAACAGAGTTTAAAACTGAGCTAAAAGACAAGTTCTCTTCAACCCAGAAATCCACAGAGAGTCTTATCAGCAGAACTAAGGAAGCAGAAAACAGAATTTCAGATCTTAAAAATAAAGTAGGAGTATTAACCAGCTCAATGGAAGAGATTGTTAAAGCAAAAAAGATGCTTGAGAGAAATATCCAGAAGATATGGGACACCATGAATAAGCCCAACAGGCGTATTCATGGAATACCAGAGCAAGAATCTCAAAATACCACCACTGAGGAAATTTTTCAAATGATCATCAAGGAAAACTTTCCTCATCTAAAAAAAGAGAGGCCCATCCATATACAAGAGGCATTCCGCACCCCAAACAGATATGACCAAAACAGAAGCGCGCCACGGCAAATAATAGTTAAAACACTCCACATTCAAGATAAAGAACTGGTGCTGAAAGCTTCAAGGGAGAAAAAACAAGTCACTTTTAAAGGTAAACCTATTAAAATAACAAATGACTTCTCAATGGAAAACTAAAAGCAAGAAGAGCTTGGAGAGACACACTTCAAGTATTGAATGAGCAAAAATGTCAACCTAGGCTGATTTACCCTGCAAAACTATCAGTCATGATCGAGGGAGAAAGAAAAATCTTCCAGCACAAAGACAACTTGAAGGGATACATGTCCACGAAACCAGGCCTTCAAAAAATGCTAGAAATGATACTCATGCGTGAAGAAAAAACAGGCATATCCAGGAGAGCAGAAGGCAAGTATAACACCATTAAAAACGAAGCAATATACTTATAAAAACTACTAAACATAATAAATGTCTGGAATCAAAAATAGTTTCACTATTATAACATTAAATGTTAATGGAATTAACTCACCGATCGAGAGACACAAATTACAAACATGGATTAAAAATCACAATCCATCAATCTGCTGCCTGCAGGAAACCCATTTCACCACAAAAGATAGGCACGTTCTAAAAATAAAAGGCTGGTCAACAATTCTACAAGCTAATGGAAGCAGAAAACAGGCAGGGGTAGCCATTATGGTATCAGACAAAATGGACTTCAAACCAAAGAAAATTATAAGAGACACAGATGGATAGTACATTTTAGTCACAGGTATAATTCAACAGGAAGACTTCACAATACTGAGCATATATGCACCCAATACGGGCCCCTCCACATTCATTAAGAAAACCGTACAGCATCTAAAGCAAGAAATCAACCCCCAAACGATAATTCTTGGGGACTTCAACACCGCCTCTCAACATGGGATAGATCAACAGGTCAAAAGCTTAATAGAGACACTTTGGACCTTAATCAAACCCTGAAAGAAATGGACCTTACAGATCTCTATCAAACTTTTCACCCACACACCAAAGAATACACATTTTTCTCAGCAGCACACGGAACTTTCTCCAAAATAGATCACATATTGGGCCACAAAACGAATCTACACATGTACAAAAAAGTTGAAATTCTAACCTGTGCCCTGTCAGACCACCATGGCCTAAAGCTGGACATCCACAACACAACAAACAAGAGAAAATAAACTAACTCCTGGAAACTTAACAATATGATGCTGAATGAGAACTGGATTCAGGAAGAAATTAAAAAGGAAATTCAAGATTTCCTGAAAGTGAATGATAACGAAAATCCAACTTACCAAAATCTCTGGGACACAATGAAAGCTGTTCTAAGAGGTAAATACATAGCTCTTAATGCCTACATCAAAAAATGGAAACATTAGAAATAAACAACAATGAAGCTTAAAGCTTTAGAGAAATTAGAGCAATCTGATCCCAAAAGTAGTAGAAGACAGGTGATTAGCAAAAAAAGGGAAGAAATATCTGAAATCGAGATTAAGAAAATGATAGAAAAAATCAACCAGTCAAAAAGCTGGTTCTTTGAAAAAATCAATAAGATTGATACACCCCTAGCTAAATTAACCAAAAGCAAGAGAGAGAAAACCCAAATTAACAAAATCAGAACTGAACATGGAGTTATCACTACTGATACCCAAGAAATCCAGAGAATGATAACATCATATTTCAAAAACTTATACACTGTGAAGTTTGACAACACAAAAGAGATGGATGAATTTCTAAGTAAACACAACTTACCTAAATTGAATCAGGAAGTTGTGAATTATTTAAATAGTCCTATAACATATAAGGAAATTGAAGAAGTAATCTCAAATCTTCCCACCGAAAAATGTCCTGGACCAGATGGATTCAGCACAAAGTTCTACCAGACATTTAAGGAGTTAATAACACCAATACTCCTTAAACTATTACATCAAATAGCAAAGGAAGGAACACTACCAAATTCCTTCTATGAAGCTAATATCATTTTAATCCCAAAACCTAATAAAGACTCACTTAAAAATGAAAACTATAGGCCGATCTCTCTGATGAACACAGATGCAAAGATTCTCAACAAAGTCTTAGCAAATCAGATTCAAAAACAAATTAAAAAGATCATTCACGGGGACCAAGTAGGCTTCATCCCCAGCACACAAGGTTGTTTCAACATACGCAAATCAATAAATGTAATTCACCATGTAAACCAGTCCAACGTCCAAGACCACATGATACTCTCGATAGATGGAGAAAAAGCTTTTGACAAGATCCAACAGCCTTATATGATCAAAATGCTAGAGAAAGTAGGAATGGAAGGAACCTTTATCAATATAAGAAAAGCTGTATACAACAAGCCCAGAGCAAGGATTATGCTCAATGGGGAACAATTGGGAGCATTCCCACTTCAATCAGGAACTAGACAAGGCTATCCACTCTCACCACTTCTATTCAATATTGTACTTGAAGTCCTAGCTCAAGCCATAAGACAAGAAAGGGACATAAGAGGGATTCAAATTGGCAAGGAAGAAGTCAAGCTATCCCTATTTGCAGATGACATGATCTTATACCTGAGTGATCCCAAAAACTCCATCAGGAAGCTCCTGGAACTAATTGAGAAGTTCAGCAGGGTGGCAGGATACAAAATAAATGTGCAAAAATCAGAGGCCTTTCTATATGCCCAGAATGAAAGAAGTGAAAAAGCCCTGAGAGAAACAATCCCATTACTATAGCCTCTAAAAAAATGAAATACCTTGGTATAAACTAACCAAGGAGGTAAAAGACCTTTACAATGTAAACTTTAAAACCCTAAAGAAAGAAATTGCAGAAGACACCACAAGGTGGAAAGACCTCCCTTGTTCCTGGATTGGCAGAATCAACATCGTAAAAATGACCATTCTACCAAAGGCAATATACAGACTCAATGCTATACCAATCAAAATCCCAAAGCAATTCTTCAAAGAAGTTCACCAAACAATCTCAAAGTTCATATGGAGGCATAAAATACCCAGGATAGCAGAGACAATCCTGAGTAACAAAAACAATGATGGAGGTATTACCATACCAAACCTAAGTATATACTACAAATCGATAGTTATAAAGACAGCCTGGTACTGGCTCCAAAATAGACACACAGATCAATGGATAAGGATTGAAGACCCAGATATAAGCCCACAAAATTACAGCCATTTGGTCTTTGACAAAGGGGCCCAAAAAATCCAATGGAAAAAGAAGAGCATCTTCAACAAATGGTGCTGGCAAAACTGGATCTCCACATGCAGAAGATTAAAGCTGGACCGGTACTTGTCACCAAATGGATCAAGGACCTTGATATCAGGCCAGAGACTATAAAAACCATAGTTGAAAGAATAGGGAACTCCCTCGAGCTGATTGGGCTAGGCCAACAGTTCCTAAACAGACATCTAATGGCACAGTCACTGCTACCAACTCTCAACAGTTGGGATCTGGTGAAATAAAGAGCTTCTGTTCAGATAAAGAGATTGTAACACGAGCTCAAAGGCAACCCACAAAATGCGAGAAAATCTTCACTAACCACACATCTGATAGAACTCTGCTGTCCAGAGTGCACAAAGAACTTAGAAAACTAAAGACCTAGGAAACCAATGGCCCAATTAAAAAATGGGCCCTGGAACTTAAAAGCTACTTTACCAGGGATGAAATTAAAATGTCTAACAAATATCTTAAAAAATGCTCCACTTCCTTACCCATCAGGGAAATGCAAATCAAAACTTCCCTGAGATATCATCTCACCCCAGTCAGGATGGCAAAAATCCACAATACAAACAACACCAAATGCTAGAGAGGATGTGGAGAGAGGGGAACTCTCCTACATTGCTGGTGGGAATGCAGGCTCATACAGCCACTCTGGCGAGCCGTCTGGAGATTCTTAAAGAAATTAAAGATTGAAATGCCTTATGACCCTGCTATTCTACTTTTGGGAATAACCCCCCATTCAGCAAAGGTTCAACTCGATATCACAAGCACGATGTTCATAGCAGCACTGTTTACAATAGCAAAGTCATGGAATCAACCTAAATGTCCAACAGTTGACTAGTGGATAAGGAAACTGTGGTACATCTATACAATGGAGTACTACTCAGCCATCAAAAATGATGAATTAATGGAATTTGCTAGGAAATGGATGTCATTAGAAACAATTATATTAAGTGAAGTATCCCAGACCCAGAAAATTAAGCGCCGTATGTACTCCCTAATAGGTGGCTCCTAGTACCAAACCCACCCAGCCCACCTAGAGACAGTAATTGCAAGGATTATGAACAGGAGGGATGGGGTTGGAGGGCCATACCAGAAACAAGGAGAGAAGGGACCATGTTACAGCAGAGAAAATAGGCCTCCATCAAGGACTCAAATAAGTAATGAGACATCTGATTAAGTTCATAGACTTTTGTTCCTGATCATTTACTACTGAGGGGGTATGATCTCACCAGAAGTGGAGGACATATAGTCTGGCAGATAAAAAGTAACTGTTGTACAAATTGGTGATAGACCCCTCCCTCACTGTGGTTTCCCACTTTTATTACATCTACCTTTGAATGTGCTATTATAACAAGACTCTAGTTTAACAGCTTTTTGTGTCTGGCCAGGGAGTGACATACAATGCCCACTAGGATGGAGTGAAGGGCATTGCAGGAGCAGCAAAACTGCAAAAGAAAATCAACAAACCACAATCCAGAACTTCAGAGACTCTATATCAACCACCTAGAACTAGGCCAGCTTAATCTCTCCCCATCCTGAAGCTCAGGGAAATTTGCGGAAGAGGGAGCAGGTAAGAGTGTAAGAGCAAAAGGATGGGAGGAGCAATGATATGTAAGATACTCCATACAAGTTAGGGCTGAAGCAATCATAATTGGACTTTACATGCCTGCCCATTGTCTAACACACTATTGACCCCACAAAGTCTAGCATCTGCTAAAGGCAAAAGGCACCAAGATCTTTGGAGGCAAGGGATTGGCAGCCACAGCAGTGTTCCTATACCTAAGGGGAACACGGGAAAGGGTTCAGGGAAAGGCCACTGGGTCCTTGTATGTCATCGGAGAGGAGGGCCCAGAGGAAAATCAGGCATGCACAAGAAAGGACTCTCTGGGAATTGGGGTGGGAGGCACTGGGGGATGGGAATGGAGGGGGGTGGGGAGGAGGAGAGGGGGTACGGGGAGAGGAGGAGGGAGGGAGGGAACTGGTGTACCTATTAAGTTTGTATGAGCTGAAATAATAATAAAAAATGTATTAATAAAAAAATTAAAATTAAAAAAATTATGAAATAATTGGTAAGCTATTTGTAGCATATATTTTTAATTCTCGTATTATATGAGGAAGAATTAGTTTTATTTACTAAGGTAAATTGATTTATTTAAGATACAATTTTTATCAAGAATAAAATAAGAAATAGATATGTACTATAATAATTTGCCCAATAATAGCTTAAGAAAATATTTTCTTCAGCTATTGAAAACATCAAAGATATATATGCATATATGAATGTATGTATACATATGCACACATATCCATTACAATATTTTAATTATGATACATTAAGTAGTAAAGAAATTCAATGAAAAGGCTTCATTTGCACATCATTGGCCAAGATTGTGTTTTTAATTTCTTAACAAAAATACTGATACAAATATGTAGTATTTTGAATTAGGTTAATAAAAATGCAATATCTGGTGAGGGAGATCATGTTTTAAAGCATGATACTATCAGAAGGACACCTCATTTGTTTAGCTTACTGAAATCTAATAAAAGGGAGTACAAGGTTTATAATTCTAGACTCAATTTTTAAATGCTCACAGATACATAAGAACATGGAAATAAAAATAATGATGAAATGAGAGTTAATAAATCAAATACAAATAGACAGAAGGGAGAAAATAGCTTCAAGGAACTGAACCAGCTGGATTGATAGAGCAACCCACAGTACTCCATGTATCATCATTAAAATAAGTGTATGGTGCTTGAGCAGGTAAACACAACATAGCTGTGGCCTATTCATAGAAACATGAAATATACGCTAAGTAGGAAAAAGAAATCCAAATACATAAACTTTACATATCAAGTTAATGACTGTACTTTCCATTTAAAATTAGGATTTTCAGGAAAAAATGACACACCCATATATGCACATATACAAGTGTTTGTATGAGTGCAAATATATGTACAGTAACATACATAGATATACTTTTGTGTGATTATGCATTTTATATATACATGGAAGCATTTATGCATTGTCCATAGCATTACAATAGAGTAGTAATTATGTAATGATGAGAATATATGCAAACATGTTTATGCTCACATATGTAACACATAACTTTGTAAACAATGATAAGTTTTTAACAGTTGGTCTGGTACTTTGTCTTTGATACTCATACCCTAAAATAGTATCTCACATAGGAGGATATTAACCATTCCATAAAAATTAGTATTTGCCTATCTTCCTATTGCATTCTACTCTTTGTGAGCTGACATCATGAATTATTCTTGGATAGTAATTGAAATTACTAGATTCAATTAAGGTAGTTGTTAGGTATAAAAAGATAAAGGTGAATACATGACTTTTTTTCAAATACTTGAATAAGTGTCTTGAATATGAGAGATATGACTCACATTTGTGAATCAAAAATTAGGAGAATTCAGTATAGAGCAAGACAAAATTATTCAATGTATAATCAAAGAAAAAATTCCATAGCAACATATAGCCTAGGTGGTATCACTTATTTAGGAATATCCAAAGCCTGCACCTAAATCATCATTATCATCATTGGCTATATTGAGCATTCGGTGTATAGATTGAACCTGAAAAAGAGAGAGTGTTGGACCCTGAGACCCTCGCCCTAAAATTCACAAAGCAGGCTGGTTCAAGCCCACAGTATAGCCCTTGCTTGTAGTCATTCAGGCATCCATTGTTTATAGCCATCCAAGCATCCATTGTTAGTCATTGCTTAAAACTATGTACAGCCTTGAGCTTTTTACAGGTACTTCCCCACCCCTTAAGACCTCCAGCCCTTCAGTTCTGGAAAAGCAAGTTTGCCCAAAGGGGAATTCCATCAATGAAGGTCACCCAGAATGAACAGCCTGCGGTTAAGCAGGTGGACTGGAACGATCACCAAGAGCCAACTCCACCCGAGCTCTTGCCGACCAATGACTGTAAAGGTCATAGAAAATTCCTCAGTTAAGCAACACCCCCCCACCCCAAGACCCCTTAAAAACCCCTTGCCCGAGCTGCTCGGGGCCGCTTCAGTCTTTCCTGCGTGAAAGGTTGCTGGAGCCGCCCGATGCGTCGTTAAATAAAACCTCATGCTATTGCAGCGAGAAGGGTCTTGGTCTTTCTCTCGGTGGCCTCGTTCCTGACTGAAAGACGGGGGTCTTTTAAGAGCAAAGTGTAACTGACACACAACAGACAAAACATGATCACATAGAAAAGTGGAAAACCAGGAGGTATTGTAGTAAGCTCCATGACAAAGCAGAAGCTTACTTCCCTTGTCCCTTTATTCATTTAGCCAGCATAGGGTTTAGAGACTGGTTTAGAATGACCCTAAAAAGCGTTCTTTCAGTTAACAAAGTATTATTATTTAAAAATTTAAATAATGGTGACCAGAATGCTCCAGACTCACAGAGTTAGCTCTGGGTTAAGTAAGTGCCTTAGCCTTACTGGCCCTCAGTTGCATTCAGCTTTCAAAGAAGAAAGCCTTTGCTCTCTTATGCAACTGTGCTAGAAGTGCCTTTGGACTCACATTGTGGACAACATTTCAAAGCATCTGGAATCAATGAGATCTTGCCAGACTCCTCTGCCCTTCTTCCCTGGGGTTAGAGGACCTTATCACTTTAGCCTTCCAGGTCTGACCACCTGTGGGACTTAGAACATCAGACTCCCTGGACCTCTTTGGTTGCTTAGACTAGGAATGTTTGTGGGTCTGTGTTCTTGGAGCTGGGTTACCTTATTTCTTGGTTCACAAAAAAAGAAACTTGGACAAACATCCAGCACTCCTGCTTCCAGAGGGGAACAGAGACTGTGTTTGCAACTGGACAAGTGACACATGGAGCCATGTGTTGTCCGAGAGTTTAGTGAAGTTTTGCCCTTGTCCTGAAAGTTTGCCTGAAATTAAGCTGGAGTGCTTGGTGGAGGAAATTTCAAAGCAATGTAGTCTTGACAATGTGATGTGGCTACTTTTTAGTTGTCTTCAGAGTTATGAAAAAGAGCAAAGAATCAGGCAAGAAGAAGCAAAAACTGTAAGATCCAATGATGAAAAATACAATGGCAAACTTAAAAAGTTGACCCAGGAAGAAGCAGAGAACAAAATGACTGTTGAAGAGATTAGCTCCATTTGTAAATCAAAGCCTGTTCTTAATTTGAATAATAGGAGAGGCCTTCGCTTGAGGGCAAGATCCTCAAGGAAGGATCCCACTCATAAGAATGCAAATCTTTTCAGAAGACTGGAGCTACAGGGTGGAGTTCCAAAGCAAGAGTTGGTTTCTTTTACAAAGCAACTGCCCAGGAATGAAAGAGATAGTCAACATAGAGAAGCAGAATCAGCTGTGATTCAAGGGGGCCAGTCGCGTCAAAGTCGTCCAGGTGGTTCTGGTTTTAGAGGCAGCAGTGATGCGAGAGGGAGGAGATCACAGAGTCCTCCTCCAAGATTTCAAAAATTGGCAGAATCCAGGCATCATGAGGCAAGAAGCTGCAGTTCAGAGGCCCAAGAAGGGCAGTTTGTGCCATGGAGTTAAAGTCTGGCTTGCCATTGAGAAGTAAAGATGTTAGAGATTCCAGACACAACGTGGGACATTTGCCAAGGAGAGCTGTATACCCTGGGAGGAGTCAGTTCAAAAGACTAACTTATTCTATGGACAGCTGCATTGGAGGGGCGGAACCAAAGCCCTTTGGAACTGAGATAATTTTAAAGAGAGGCTCACCTGTTGGACTTGGAGCTACAAGATTGGAGTTTGTTCTACTGGTTTTCAGTCTTGTTATAGACCAGTCTTTCCTGGATATGCCCCCATTTATTCCTTTTGGAATGGGAATGTTTATTCTGTGCCATTGTATGTTGGAAGTATGTAACTTGTCTTTTGATTTTACAAGAGGCTTTGGATTTTGGACTTTTGGACTGTTGCGACTACCATTGTAGTCTATGAAGACTTTTAAAGTTGGACTGAGTATGGTTTATATAATGAGATGGCAATGAGCCTGTGGGGGCCAGGAATAGAATGTCATGGTTTGAAATGTATCCCCCACAGTCTCATGTGTTTGGCAAGGTCATGTCACCTTGAGAGGTGGAGCCTTGCTGGAGGAAGGCAGTCACAAGGGGTGGGCCTTTAGGTGGATTAGTCCCACCCTACCTCGAGGAGAAGTCAGCCTTTGCTGCAAGTAGTCTGCAGCTCTCAGCTACCAAGATGTCTGTGGTGATTTAGCCTCTTCCAGCTTTGGCCAGCCAGCCGTGCCACCTCTGCTTTGAGAGATTGTACCTTCTGGAACTGTAAGCTGAATAAACCTCCATTTCTCCCTTAAGTTGATTGACTTTGGGTGTTCTCTCACAGCAATAGTTAAGAGTAACTGTTACACCATGTATAGTACAATGTAAATTTCTTAAAACATTTTGCTTTCCTTTATATTGTCCAATAAAATGGAATTTGCATGCATGTTGGTGAATGTTTTCATGTTTCATTATTTGTGAATCCAAAGCAATTAGAATTGTTTCTGGAAGTTTGCAATAGTTGCCTCTTTGAAAAAATTACTTAGGAATCACTAATGAATGGTTGCCAGAATTATTTAGTGGACATGCAATAAAAGTCCTGTGTGTGAACTTGGTCTTCATAACAGTTCAAAGTGTCTGAGCTGCCAGCTGTCACTGCCATCAAAGTTTATCCAAATCAAAAGTAAAAGAAAGAAACTTGTTAATGAAATTAATTTCTGTTAAAGTATTCATAAAGTTTGGTTTTTATTGTGATTTTAAGTGCCTATTCAGTCTTCACAGTAATGAAAACTCTTTTTATTTTAGGAAATGATGGTTTTCAGTGTTGTGATTCTGATACTTTCTTAGAACTATAATCACAGCAAAGATATGTGTCAGTTACATACCAGTGAATATTTTCATTAACTGATTTCTGTCCTACTATCATTGGATTTGTGTTGTGTCCATGGCTTTTCTAAGCATAGCTTAGAATCAATGGATAGTGTTCCATTATTAAACTGAAGAGTTTTTCATCTCTTATATTCTGTACATTACAATCCCCACAGGGTTGTAATTTCATGGCACACTGAATTTTGAAAGAACATCTTACAGTTCTTGAGCAATAAGTGACTTTGCCTTAGCAGACACTCCAAAAAATCCCCCTTGAAAGAAAACATGATAGGGCTAGAATGATTCCTTGAAAGCCAAAGGACTGGAGTTCACATCTCAGATTCCACATTTTAAAAAAGAAGTGTCAGGTGAAAAATGGAAGATCATACACTTACAATCTTGTAAGATGGTGCCTGGGAAACCCAAGAGCAAAGCAACAAAAAGGTAGAGCAATCAGGAATAATTCCTCATGTCCTTGAATTTTCCTAGCCACTATACACTCAGTGCCCTCTAATACACACACACACACACACACACACACACACACACACACACACTCACACGCGTGCATGTGAGTGCACACATGCATGCACACATATGCACACACACAAACAAAGAAAAATAATATAATGAACCTATTGACATAGGGAAAGACTGGGTACAAGCCTAGATTCATTCCTCACTATTGCAGTCATCATAGACGATGTCCAAGTCACTAAAAATGAAGCAGAAATAAAAATTTTCAAGCTACCCCAAGGAATATTAAAAAATTCCTCAAATACTAAAAATAAAATTACATTTAGAAAACTATGAAAAGCCAGTTAAGCCCAAAGTAAACAAAGTAAAAGAAATAATAACATAAAACAAAAATCAATGAGACTGAAAAGAAGAAATAGATTTTTATTGAGAACTTTTCAGATACAAAAAAGAGCTTGTCATTGTTCTGAAACCCTAAACACCCACCCCCTCCCCAAATATTCTCTTACACTTCCCACCTATGCCCCTCCTCTCCCAACCTCTCCTCCTGTCTTCAATAAAGCCATGTTCCTCCCAGCCTCCTGTCCCTTTGAGATGTCTATGCTGGTAACATGGTTAGGTATTTGTTGTAGTATATGAGACTCTTCAGTGGGCAAAGTCGTAAGAGGGAAGATTTATTTTCCACCACCTGTCCCAGAGACACTTTCTGAGTGTAGTTGTTTCTCCTGAGAACTTCTCTAGTCCTGGGGGAATGTTGGTATGTCGACCATTGTGTAGTCTGGTGGTAGAAGTTCTCATTGCAGTCAGCACCTGGGTATGACAGCTCTGTCCTGATTGTAATGTGTTGGTGAGAAGGACACCTCCCTGCTTTTAGGCTCTTATATTCTTACAACCTACTTTTGCAAGGTTCCCTGAACCTTGTGGTGGGGAAAGATGTTGATGGGCTGATTAAGGCACAGCATTCCAATGTCACACACTGTTCTGAACTCTAGTCAGTTGATTTTTCTGCCTCTCTAGTCTTCCACTGTAATACTATGCATCTTGGTAGAGCTATGAAAGAGTTTCTTATCCAAGATTAAAAAAAGAAATGCTTAAATGGTGGTTAACTATCAAGTTTTCATAGTTAGCTTTCTTGTCTAATATCTATTTTCTTCTCTTATTATTATTTGGACAGGTTATTAAGTCATGAGTTCACTAAAAATAAGAGGGTGTTTTCTAAACACCCATTTAGAGAGTAATTAGTAACACATAGGTCTTATATGTTGCTGTCGCTCCCCTAGATTCTTCTTCCTAGAAGTGTTCATAGCTAGGTGAGTCTCTGAATCCCTTGAAAAGAAGAAATCAATTTAGAAAACTAAACCAATAAAGCCATGATTTTAAAAGATTAATTTCAAGGCTCAGGGGTTAAGCCTCTGCCTTGCAGGCGGAAGGTCCTGAGTTCGGATCCTAGACCCCAAGTATAGACACCGGGCGGAAGCGGGGGAGGCCTTCATTTCTGGTCCTGGTAGGGCGGAGCCAGTGAATCCCAGGCAGAGTAAATAAGGAGGAGGTGGAGGCAGTCCATGGTGTTTCCCGAATTTGTCCGTGGTTCTAGACACACACACATACATACACATGCACATACATGCACAATTGAATAAATGATAAAAAAAGATTAATTGAATTGATAAATTAATAAAGTCATGTTCTAAAGGATTAATTAAATTGATGTGTCCAAAAAAGGTTTATTTAGAAAATAGGAAAGAAAACACAATTTGTCAATATCATATTACATCTATAAATAAATAATATTTGAAGAGCTCGGTATTCACAAATTTGAAACTGTGAATGAAATCATCCAATAATTTGAACACAGAATCTTCCAAAGTTCATAAGAAGGAAACTAGGTGATAGACTAATGAACATGCCTATCCAGAAAACATAGATTTGTGAGTTCTCCCAGGCTGGCTTCATTCTGCTAGTGTTGCCCTAACCCCAAAAGCACATAAAGACCCCCAAAAATACAAGTACCTTAGACCACTTTGTTTTAAAATTTTAAGCATGTACAATTTCCAACAAAATATTAACATTATTTCAAGTTCTATAAATATATACCACCTTGTAGACTTTCATAATCATTAAATACCTTATGTCCATCACATCCATAACTGAGGAGAAAAAATGCATGATCGTTAATGTGGTAACTTTCAAAATATGAAACAGTCATCTTCAAGAGACTGCATAATATTTGATATAATTTATATCACATGGAAATAGTTATCAAACCTTAGACAAATTATAAATGAATAAATTCCTAGACATAGCAGAAGGGCAATTGTAATGTCTTAAAATTGTTATTGGGGTTCTTTTGGATTGCATATGAATATTATAGTATTGAAGTATACTCATTCATTTTATTCTACTATTATCCTTCATTGAGGGATAAGATAAATTCATGTACTTTACTCGGTAAAGTTTAGTGTAGCATAAGGTTTCTTCTAAATTTAATTCTATTTATTAATTTATAATTTTAATTTTGCTTTTTGCTTTATCTAGTAGCTATTTATCAAACTGCATATTTAAATGGGGTGTTAAAACTTATAGTTATTTGATTTTCAGCTGCACACTGAAAATATATACTGTATTGTGCATTGCCCCCATGTAATATGCAATCCAGTAAAGCAAATATGTGAGCAATTCTGTACATATTGTGAAGGGTAGTATTGTTAATTTGACAGAATCTGAAATGATCTAGGATTTTTTTAACTTCTGGTCATGCATTTAAGGAATTATGTTGATTAGGCCAATTGTGGTGGGAAGGTTTTATCTAGATAAGAGAGGTGGCTGCATTCCTTGGTGTGGAATCTGGAATACATAAAGAAGTTACTGCATCCATTGCCTTCATCCATTGCCTTCTTCTTGACGTTGGATGTTCAGCTGGTACAAACACCTGCCATTTTGTCTTTCCTATCCTTCTACTGTGAGCCAAGATAAACTTTTTCCCCTATATAATGACTCTGCTACAATATTTTATCACAACTACTGAAAAATAAACTTAGACATATATACCCTATGGAAATCATACTGTGTAATGAGATCCCATTTAAAATTATTTTTGAATAATTTTGCACCTTTGTTCAAAAACCATATTAACTCATTACCTGATTCTACCAAGAAAAAAAAATTTATAATAGAAAAAGTGAATATCTAAGAATAGGAAATGTTGATGGTGTACACAGTAGCTAATGTAGAATAAGCTTGGAGAGATAGTAATTCTTTCTATGAAAATGACAGCTCTGCTTCTTTCTCCTATGCCGAACCCTAGGAGTGTCACTCATGCCCTGAGGTGTTTGCTCCAGCAGAAGAGCCATCAACTCACATCTAAAATCGGTTCAGAGAATCCTGTCAGATTCGTCAATCATTAGACTTCCAGGTGTCTAACAATGATTTCTCTCCTGAAGTCCACACAAAGCTGCACTCTAACAGAAATGCAAATTAATTAAGAGCTTAAAATGGAAGAGCTTTTAATGTGAGCACACAGAATAATAGCTAACACTTGCAGAAATTTTTTAACCAATTTCAATTAAACAATCAAAATAAGCAAATTTTGTATTCTGCATCTTTGAAGAGAACTTTATTTTCTAAGTTTCTTAAAAATGTAACCATCATTATGAATATCATCTAAGGAAATTTAATTACTATTATTTTCAATTAGTTTGCTATATATCGACTATGCATTATTTATGTTAACAAAATGTCTTAAATATAAAATTATAGATCAACTTCTTACTTGTCAATAAAAAGGGAATAAGCTATAAATGAATATTTCAAAATATAGTTTTCTAATAAACACAAAGCTTTCAAGTGAGATGGTACTAGAGGTCAATAATTTTGTATGACAAAACAGAAGAAAAAATTGTATTTATTTAATGATTTGCAAACTAGATGAAACACTGAGATATCAAAGTATAAAATGATATACAAACATCTATCGTACTTTTTTCAGCAGTGAAAAATTAACCACAAAAATTCAAATTTTAAAAAACTAACTTGTTATTCAAGTCTTTTAAATACGTTTGGGGTCACTTTTTTCCCTTTAATTAGCACATTACAGGGCTGTGATCATAGCTCAATGATGAAGTGTTTGCATTGCAAGCACAAAAAATACAACAACTTCAGTTCAATCTCTAAGACCAAAGTAAAAAAATCAAAAGGCATGGATGCTCACCCATTTTAACATGAGTGCTGGGGACAGAAGCAGGAGAATTGCTGGGGCTTGCTTCCAGACCAATGAAAAAAATCTGAAAAAAAAAAAAACCCAAACTAATAAGGCACTTGAGAAACGACAGCCAAGTCGTCCTCTTGTCTCCATACATGAACATATACATATACATATGCACACACACACACACACACACACAGAGTCATACAATTACAATTGGCCCAAAGTCTAACATATGATGATTTCATGCAGTTGTAAGTAGCTGAAAATCAAGAGATGATTGAATAAGCTCTAAAATTGGAACTTAAAACATGTAATTGTTTATCGTTTTCTACCAGTCAAAGAAACTGGTACTTTCTATGGGAATAAAAGCTATGGAATATTTCAATGGTAGATGTAATAAAACTTAATAAGTATAATACAAAGTATACAACAATTAAAAAGATTTAAACACCTTGCTTGATAAACTTTTGAACGTTTGGTGACTTTTTAATTCTTAATTCTTTTTAATTCTTTAATCATTTTGGTGGTTGAACAGCAGCACATTCATTAAAATAACTGATTTAGCTTAAGAATTCCAGGGCTAGTTTCTATTCTGTGAGTGTTCTCATCCCAATTTTTTTTAAAACAATTGTAAGGAGCATTTTAAATGTAAATGCAATTTAAGTGCAGCTATCTTCAGTACCATTAAGGATAAATGTTCAAGTTCTACTCAGCCATTGTTTCAGATACTTAGGAGAAAAGCTTTATACATATAAATCTGCTGAAAAATCTATTATTTTTGAACTAAAAATATACTTAGGAGTTCAGGCATTCATGTAATCCCAAAAGGCTAAGCCACAAGTTCAAGGCTATCCTTGTCTATATAGTGAGACACTGCATGTTGTGGATAAGATGTATTCTACTCAAACGAAAACAACATGAAAATTACATATGTATGTATGGAGGATTTTATATGCAAACTAACATCTTAGATATATTTAGTTAATCATTAAAATAGAAAATAATAGAAAAATAAGAATTGCAATCATTGATTTCCATAATATATACAATTGAACATCAGACTTGAACTCTCAGTTTAACATATTAAATTTTGCATACATGTTTATCATGGTGTAAATGCAAGTTGTCCCCCACAGACTCATATGTTTGAATATTTAGCTGATGTTAATCTTTGAAATAGTTGTGACACCTTTAAGATTTAGTTTATTTCTGGGTACAGGCTTGCCATAAGGTGTGGGCCTTTAGGTTTGGCAGAAAGCCCTTGCTTCCTGTCAGTTAAGTCTTGCTCTCTGTCTTCATGATGGCTTCTGTAACAAGAACTGATCTCCTGATTCTGCAAATTTCCCTTTTCTCTCTTATCTTGTTCATGAATATTGTCTCACAGGAAAGAAAAAACCTGAAACAATGTCATCCATTTTAAAATGTAAACATTAGATCCTCAATTGGAGTCAGAGGGAGAAAAGAGAGGAAATTAAAAAGGAGAGAAGCTAGATAACAATAATCCCAAACACCCTAAAATTCATTTTGATGTGCCGAAAAGTAATTCATGGCCAAAATTTTTTAAATTTTCTTCAAATTAGGAGAAATCCTATAAATAATATGAAAATAAAAAATAAGCAAACTCAAGATTGTGATTAAACACAATCTAGAAAGTTGTAAATATATGTGATATAAGATGTATAGAAATCAATAAAAGGGGAGAGTATGATCAATAAACATTTTAATGTGCACTGTGTAAATTCATCATCTTTTCCAGTATGAAATTCTGTTTGATCATTCAAATAAATGACAGGAATCTACTACATGAGGGAACACAAATTTAGAACTACTTTTATATGATTTTTCCTAAGCAGAGAAATGAAATTACTGCATCTAAGTCTAGCTTGGTTAAACACTGAGTTTAGTGACATTACATATAGGAGTATATGCAATTCAAGAGAATTACCCAATTGAGTAGTACACTAATACATAATTCCTTACCTCAGGAAGGGGATATGCACTCTGAGAATATTGTGAGGAGCCTATGAATCTCATAATTGTTGCAGTCCATGAGAAACTACTCCTTTGAACCATCAGGGAACATGAAAGATCCCTGGAGAGTGTCATAAAAGTCATTGCAACTTCTGAGCTTCAAAATTATAGTGACCATGACCAACCTGTAGGAAAGAGCTATGCTTCACTCCACCTTTTCCTCTAGCTCTTACATGGTTTGCCTATCTCCTCTTTCGTCATGTTCTTAAGCTTAGAAGAAGGACTCCAACAAATTACTATTCATTATGATACATCAAGCATCCTGCAGGGTTTTCATCTACAGGCAACCATGTTCCTCTATTAGATAAGCAGAAATGTGTGTTTGCCACAATAATCCTTCTTACACATTGCAATGGGAATCAGTGGTTCTTCCCTGTCTTCTGGCTTCTTGCTGAACTGTTCAGATTTTAAAGTTTTCCAATGACTCACAAGCAAAGCATCACTCCTGGGTCACCTTTCTTAGGAACAATGGCTTAATGGAAATCTTGAAATATTTTCTTACAATAGAGATAGAAGGGAGGGAGGGGGGAGGGGGGAGGGAGGGAGGGGGGAGGGGGGAGGGGGGGAGGGAGGGGGAGGGAGGGAGGGAGGGAGGGGGGAGGGGGGCTACGTTTCTGGTCCTGGGAGGGCAGAGCCTGTGAATCCCTGGGCAGAGTAAACAAGGAGGAGGTGGAGGCGTCCATGGTGGTTCCCTAATTCGCTTGAGGTTCTACACGCACACACATACTTACACACATGCACACACCCACATACACGTACAATTGAATAAATAATAAAAAAAGAATATTCAGTTTCACATCCTAAAGAATAAAATACATGGAGTCTTGCCCTAATTGAGGGGGGGGGGGAGAAAACATTTAAGTTAAAACTGCTACCAGAAGAAGGAAGCATGCCACCCAGGAGAAATGAATTTTCACCATCCCAGAAGTCTTCCCATAGAGTCTAAACCAGACTCATATTTGTTTCTGTTGACACTTTGCTTGAGCACCAAGTATTGCCTAAGATTTCCTAGGGAGAAAAGAAGAAACTTCTATGAGACAGGGAGGTAGGGAGAGAGAGAGAGAGAGAGAGAAGAGAGAGAGAGACAAAAAGGGAGACAAAGAACAAGTCAAAAGATTGTTTTCATTTAAGTTCAGCTTAATGAACCAATGAATTTGTTTTACTTATAGAAAAAAATGAATGATCCAAATTCAACTTCACTTGGAAGTTCTAAACCCAGCCAATTATTTTCCTTTTATGAAATCAGGAGAGGACGCCTCATGAGACTCATGTAGTAAGGAATGCAAATAGACCCAATCTCCATATGGTTTTGTATGAACTGTCACAGTTGGTCAAATAAAAACTGAAAAGGCTCAGACCCAACAAGAAGAAACCACTACAGTACTCCATCATTCCATTTTATAGGAGACTTATAACAAGATTTTGTTGTTCACTATTACTTTTTAAAAATGAATTATTTCAAGAAGTAAAAATATCAGTAATCTTAGAAACAAATCAGATGTACAAATATGAATGAATGAAAGTATTTACTCAGATTTTACACAGGACAACTTGCAATTGTTTTTATATATATTTTTTATATATATATTAAGTTACATAAAAATGAATTTCTAATTATCTGTAAAATTTATTCTTTTTTGGCAAGCTACAAGGAAAGACAAATAATCAAGACTCTCACCCAATTAGGAAAGCTTCAAGCTACAATAACAAACAAATAAATAACAATAACATTGGTACAAATGTGGCACTAATGCTATAGTGGTAACCAACTGCTTTCTGATAGTTCAGCATTGATTGATTGTTCAGTAGATACGTACATAGTTTTTATGTTAAGATGTAAATGTTTCTTTTCTTTTGTAAGAGGAATTTACCACTTAATTCTGATATATAACAAATATAAGTGGCTAAAGCTTTATGGATTATTTTGCCTCATGCCCATCTCTGGTCAACATCGATATGGAAAAAACCCAATCCATGTACATCAATTTGTACCCAACACATTCATGGATCTTGGAATTACTCTTTCCTACTGATGTTGGTTTCCTTCATGGGAACTTCTTTTTTTTTTTTTTTTTAATTTTTATTATTATTATTATTTATTCAACTGTGTGCATATGCGAGTGTATGTGCGCGCGCGCGTCTGTGTGTGTGTGTCTGTGTATGTGTAGAACCACGGACGAATTTGCGAACCACCATGGACGCCTCCACCTCCTTCTGCCCCGGGATTCACAGGCTCCGCCCTACCAGGACCAGAAGCGCAGGCCGCCCCCGCTTCCGCCTGGCGTCTATACGTGGGATCTGGGATCCGAACTCAGGACCTTCCGCCTGCAAGGCGGAGGCTTAACCCCTGAGCCACCTTTCCAGCCCTTCATGGGAACTTCTTAACTGTTGTTCTACATGTTTTTTTTTTAAATTTTCTTTTTAGTATTCAAATCGGTAAGACACTTAAGAGTTAGCATTATGTAATTTTATAAAGAATGAACAGAATCTCTGAAGATCCATCATCATCTGTTCCTTCTTTCAGAATAGCTATGACAATAAAGAGAAAACATGCTTACTCATTTGAGGTTTCAATATAAAAATATTTCTGACCTTATACATATGTTTGACAAATAATAGCACATATGTGAATAAAAAATATATGAGTAATATAAATAAGAGATCAGAAAATTAATTCCAGTGCAGTTCTAGTAAGTTTTTTAAAACTGTTATAAAACTGAGATAAGTAAGTCCTAGATGACTCAGCTAAGATACTAAAAGAAAAAGGTGTAGCACAGCACCAGGAGAACAAGTCACTGCAATTAATTGTATATTACTTTCTTAGGGTAGACTCTTCTCACATCACCATAAGAGAGAGTGTTTCAACTCAAAGGAATTAATTCAAGAATATATATCTATAATACAGAAGTACACATTAGTGAACAATAGAATCTCTTTAAATAAAAGAACTAACAATCTAAGCAAGTTCATAAAGGGTAGAATTAATTCAAAAATATATATTTATAATACAGAAGTACACATTAGTGAATAATAGAATCTCTTTAAATAAAAGAACTAACAATCTAAGCAAGTTCATAAAGGGTTGAAATGCTTCTGATGCTCCAACAGAAGCAGATCACAATAGACAGAAGGCAGAATTTTAGCCCTAAGTATATGAAAGTGAGAAGGTGAGGTAAAGGTCAGAGAGGCTATTGAAGACTACTTACAGAAACAAAGGAAGAAGATGAATGTTATTAACAAAGATTAGGAACAATAGAGACACAGACATGAAGATCAAAGAAGAAACGTACTATATTTCAAATAGCACAACATAACCTGCCATTTGATTTATCTAAGAAGCAGAATAAAGTTTTAATAGTGTTCACATAGATTAAATATTTTCTTGAAACCTGCTTTGGCACTTTGGGTTAAACATAGAAATTAATACTGAGGTTTGTGACAAGCTTTAGAAACATGAATATAAAAAAATGTATTTCTTAACTGCATGGACTATTATACTTTCTTAGGAGTCTTAAATTAGTTTTTTTTTTTAAAGTAGCATTTTTCACACTAGGAGTGAAATGGAGAAGTGACAGTGTGGACTGTGATAAGCATGTTATTATTGATCTGAATTATAAAACCACCCTCTAAATTCTAATCAAAAAGGAATATGTGACTTACAGAAAATAAATTTAGTGTGTGTTTTATTCATGCGGAATTCAGTATAGTCATCAGGAATTTCATCTGGCTTTTGCATACAGCTAAGTTTTAGAGTCCTTGTCTTGTAAATGTAAAGCTCTGTTTTCAACCCTTGCAATGAGAAAACAAAGTTCCCATTAAGTACACAAACACAGCCTATTGTACTATAAGATTTTAGATATTTATATATGTGTATACACTATATAAATTCAGAGGAAATTATGACTTACTCTTGAAATGAAAATATGAGCAGGTCCCTAATCTTAAAATTTCAGTGAATATTGAAAAGACAATCAAGAAAAAGTATTTGGAAAAATTTATCAGGGAAATTAACTAGTCAGACTATGTAGCTAACATGGGAAAGATTCTTAAAAGAGAAAAATTTAGAGGAAGTAACATGTACTTCATTCTTAATAGCAGAAAAGTAATAGAAGAAATCTTGAACTCTGAGTAGCATTTACAGTGAATTGTTCAATCTATTTTTTTCTCTCACTGCTTAAAGACAAGGACCCAAAGTAAAGAGTATCGTCATAATGTATTTCAATACATTTATGGATTTGAAAATTTTGGAAAATATCCTAATTCATCAGAATTCTTTAATAAGATTTAATTTAGTTTGATAAGATTGCATATTGCAATGTTCAGTTGCAGCCAGATGTTGGTCCAGTATACAAAACATTTTTTTAAAATAAGACGTTGTCAGGTTTCCTCAAAAGATTAAAAACTATTCACCTAGAATCTTATCCACATGCAATCAAATATTATACAATGGTAATTAGTGTTCTCAGAATATAACCTCAATTTCCTAACTAAATCAAGAAAGTAATAAATTTGTATTCTGTTTAGTGCTGTATTTTACTGAATGTTTTTCTCACTTTTGCAAATAATAATTTTATTTTTCTATGGATAATTATATTCATTTCATTTCTACTCCAGTTGTTAGGCATGTTCATTTTTCTTTCAGGAAATCCTTGCTATTATTTTAAGCTCACTTTACTTTTCTTTATTTTTCTGGAGTCAATTTTGAGAAGGTCATCAAGTTCATATCCATGGCTGTCCCTCAAGATCCTAATTCAAGGAGTCATATTGTTTTATTAAAGTTGGCAGAAAGGTAACCCTTAGTATTTGATGATTCACTTCCAAATTTATAAGAAAAATATAATCCTTTCTGATCTCAAATTATGTTATTAAAATTGTTTTGTGATTGAAGTTTATTTTCTGCTAATCAAATTGTTGACAGAAATTACACTGAATTCAAAGGATACATTTATATATTAATGTTGATATTTTGTTATATATGTTGGCTGAATTTCAAAAAATCAATTTCATTTTTTCATTGTAACACTTTAAGAGTGCATTTATTTGATGCATCTGATTATTCTATAACAATGAATAGATTTTGTCCTGTGATCTAGGTTTAAGCACATTTTTTGCCTGTGGAGATAATCATAGGACACATTAAAAATACTTCTTATCAAAAGTATAAAAATCCTCTGCATGAAAATTTAAAATTAAGATACATAAAATGACATTTAATTAAAAATTTAAAGCACATGGCCCAAGCTCATTCTATGTTTTAAATAGTTTGCTTTGCTATATTCTGCATTCTGTACATTGTTCCAGTATTAGTTAATGTAATTTACAGCATCCATGCCAAGTAGAAATTTTGATAGATGAAAAACATGTACCATAGAAAAATTAACTCTGTTCTAAAATGTCAAAAACACAACAAGAAAGGTGGTGATACATGTGTCATATGAATTGCAGGAGTTAAAGACTCCATATGATAAAGCCAATGCATGTTTACTCCTGAAAGAAGATTCAATGTGAAAATGTTTGGGGGCTTTATAAATACATTTGACAAATAATAACACATATTTAACAAAGCTATGTGAGTAATATAAACTTAGTATCACCAAATTATTACCATTGACACTGGTAAATTTCTTAAAGCTTTCTAATTCTGAAATAGGAATATAGCATTTCAGAACTGGACATATGGTTCAGCAGTTAACATACTTGCTGCACTAACAAAAGGACCAATTTCACAGACTCACATATTCCAAGTTAAAAAAAAAAACTAAGTGTGTATGGCATATCACCTGTACTTCCTTCCAATCACAAAAATATCAGACTGGGAATTCCCACAATAAGATAACTCACTAGCCAGATTAGCTCTGTAGGCAGGACATGGGTTAAATTGAATACCTAGCCTCAAACAAAATATAAAGTGGAAGAGTAGAAGAGTGATTGAGAATTGCTCCTGATGAATACTTTGGATGTCTAACCACACAGGCACATACACAAAACACTCATGTGTCATGCAGGCAACACAGCCATGCCATACATGAACATGGAAAAAAGAAAAAAAAAAAAAACGGTCATGAGGGTCTTATGAATATCAAGTTGTATTTAGTACTTAACAAACTACAGTTTCAAGGTAAAAGTGTTAAGGAAAACTAAGAGATAGAATGGAAATTGATTCAGAAAGACACTGATTATCTATTACAGGAAAGATTGGAAAGAATAGAGGGAGAAAGAAAGTGATGATGGCAGCAGGAATGCTGAGGGAGGATTTCATTGGAGGTGCTTCAAGTCTTTCCCTGAAAATCAGTTAACTATCAAAACTTACATAAGATATGGGGAAGCCAAAATAGAATATAGAGGTAGAAATCATAGTAACTAGGTCAAGTAAAAAAATACTCAATATTCAGAAAGTTGGGAATATAAAATATAAATTGCTTTATAAAGATAAAGGCAAAACAAACAAAAAACAAGAAACTTTAGCATATATAAATGATCTAAAATTATGGGCATTTATCTTATACACAAAAGAAAATACAAATGTATTTTCTTAACAATTGATATTTGTAGTTTTCTATATAGAAAAATATTTGCATATTATTTTGACTTATATTAATTATTAAATCCATAAAAATAACAAAATTATTACACATATCACAATAGGAAAGAAAAAGTACTTTAGAAATAATTTCCACAGAGAGAAGATAGATGATAGGAAGATTAGCTCAATAGATGATTGATGTATGATATATAGTTGATAGGATAAAATCATGATAGATACATTGATACCTCAATAGATAAATAGATGGTAGATAAATTGATAGACTGGTAGATGGACAGAGGACTGAATATAGGGAAATATATATATATATGTATATATATATGTAAAACAAATGAATATGCTTTGGTGTGTGTGGAATAATGAGTACACACATGCTTACTGGCTTTTCCTCTTGTGAAGACCCAGGGCTAATAGCAATTCCCTGTCAATAATCACAACTACAGCGGCAAAGAACTTTGCTAATGAAATCATCCAATGTAAAAAAAAATCCCTGTGCCAGTAATGAAAGAAGGGGGAGATAGGAAAACATGGCAAGTAGGATGAGGGAGGGAATAATGGGGGAAAATATCTAAGGTGGAATGGGAGGATGGGATATAGGAGGGGCTAAGGGACTTAAAGAAGAAGCCTAAGATTGTGAGATGGAACCCTATAGGGACCTCCTATGTTATTAATATGTCAAAATATTCATTTAAAAAAGAAACAAGAATGGATAGTCCCCATGCAGACGAGCAGAGGAAAACAGGGCAAAAAATGCTCTGAATTGGTCCACTTAGTAACCCAGTAACCATTAAAAATACACAAGAAGTAGTAGGAATGGGACATTTCCTGATAAGTTGTTGGGCAGAGATATCTCAAAGGCTCCCAAACATGATAGGATTTTGCAATTGTTCTCTATTGTTCTCCAAAAAATTGACAATAAGACCCTATTACTGAAGACGAAAGAGCATATGGATCACAAAATATGGACAAAATACACAAAATGGGAGGTATTTGGAAAGTTTCCTCCTTGCTGGATAGCTTAAATAGTATCAAAGAGTACTGTAGAAGCTACTGGAAGAGAAAAATAATCAAAAATCTCATCAGCCTGTGAGATCTCCAAGTTACAATCAAATCACAATGGTAATAGGTGACCACCAGTGTAATAGTGGCATAAGTATCAAGGAGATAACCAACAGCTTTCTGATTGGACTTAAGGCCCTCTTGTCAGAATGGAGCAAATCCCTGTTACTATTAAATAGAACAAGAACCTATAAAAGGGAAGGAAATAGGACACTAGAGAAGAACAGATTATGAACCTTTAGCTAGAAAGACAACACAGAAAAATGTTCTCTAAATACTTCTATTTTACCCATAGATGGGAAGAACACTGAGCATTCAACTTAGAAGCCATCTTCTACAATAGTCAGTGTTTATTCCAAAAGTGCAGAAAGTGCAGAAAATAAGTACTTGCCGACTGATTGTCCCTATCAGGACTTATAAACCTTATTGATCCCTCATCCCTGCCCCAAGGTTCAGGGAACACAGAAGATCTGGCAGCAACATGGACATGATATATGAGATTTCATACCAGATTTGTATACTTACACAAGAATTACATGGAAACTTTTCTATCAACACCTCACCATAACATCAGAAAGATTTTAAGAAGCTTCACTCCTCTCTGAAGACTGATAAGCAGTAATCCTGATGGGAAATTAAAAGAGGATACTTTCCTCAATAATATATCCACTGATTTAGGATGCTTAATGGAGCATGAATCATGTCAGGCATAAGTCATCAAAGACATACTGGATGAAACACAAGCAAAAAAAAAAAAAAAGTGGAAAATAGAAAAGAGGCAGAGGGGAGCCAGAGGGGCATTAGGATTTGTGATTAAGCATTGAAAATATTGCAAAAATCACTATATTCAAATATACAACTTTAAAAAAATAAACCTGGAAAAATAGGAATAATAAACAGAAAATAAAAGATGAACTTCTTATTTCCAAGGGTACCAGAGAGTAAAAATGTTCTCATAAATGTATAGTGGCATGACAGAAGGATGAAAAATTGAAGATGATGAGCATTCTAATGTTCAAACAATTTCATCAGTAAGATAATGTTGCTCATAGACTACAATGCATGCATATATATCCATGTATCCATAGTGATAGAAATCAATGCCGACTAAATCAATAAACAGGAGTGGATGAGAAACTTCTTAACTGGATCACTCCAATTTAAAATTTACAAGTAATGAGAAAAAGCAAAAATTGCCACTAATGAATCACCACATGACTGACTATAGAAATCTGCCAGTGGCATATGCAGTGTAGACTTGGCCTCCCTCAGCTGTACAATGGAACAATGAACTTCTTTACTTCATCTACATGTATCTTAGTATGCCTTCACTCATCTACTCTATAAGTCCATCTGCCTTTGGAACAAACAAAACCATGAATGAGAACTATAAATGAGCCACTCGTTTTGTGTAAGTGTAAATTCTGATTAATTACAGTTCAACTTAACACAGTCATGAAATATACTAATAGTATGGAAAGTTTATTGAAGGAAAAATGAAGATTCAATATTTTTCACAATTTTCCATAAGTTTAGAAAGTATAATGAAACAACAAACCAAAAACATCAAGGGGAACTGATGAGAAACAGCGTTCAGGATTTTACTCTATGTCAGGACACAACCATTCAAGGTGAGAGGAAGAGGCAAGAATGTGCTCATGCAGACTTCTCTGAGGTGTCTCCTGACATGTAAGGTGGATTTCAAGTGGGGCAATGAAATCTAGATTTTTATATCTTAGAAAGAATACTAGCACAAAACCACACACACAAAAAGAAAAACCACACACGTTTCCTTACTTGTACCAAGAAGCTGAATGATGCAGAAGCTTGTTTGGATAGGATTAAGTTCACAGACTATCACAAAAGAGAGATACACAATGATAAAATTCCAGAGATCTGTAAGAGATCCCTTAAAAGCAGATGAATCAGTGTATATATGTTGAAAAACCACTTAAGCCAGGGTACAGGACTGTAGAAAAGAATTAGAACTATTTGGTGCTTATGTTGACCCATAAGCAGCATGACTTTACAGAATGAGATTGAGTATGCTTGTTATTTATGAGGCAACAAGTTAAAAAACCTGAAGTGTCATATTTCACTGATGAGAAATCATTAATTGTCTTCACATGGCTTATAGCTCCATGAACATTTATAAGAATAGATGGCAAAAAGAATGACCAATAGAGCTGGAGTCGAACTGAATTCCAGAAGAAAGAATGATATCATTTGTAGGCTTAGAAAACTATCCAATGTGCAATGGCAAAGAGTTTATAATTTCTGGTATGGAAGCAGACATGGCTCATCATAGTGAAGATATCAATAAAAACTATACCAGAATCATCACAATCATTGACCTTCTTGCCAAAAATATTATTTAAAATGTATTTCATGTTCTATAAAGTACCAGATTCAGAAATATTAATAATTTCCAAGGGTTCATGGCTCATGACACTTCTGTTCTCATTTTCTTACTTCATAAAAGTATATGGCATATTTACACATGTTTACACTTAAGTGTTAACACAGAATAGCTAATGTATTCAGGATAGAGAAAATAAAAAAGGCAACAACATAAAGAAAATCACGAGACAAATTAATTTTTATATTTAATTCCACAGAAATGTGCACACATGAATAAATTGATATATTCAGTTTGGAGATCTTACAGAGGGGGAGATAACAGTTACCCCTTTTAAAACATTTTTTACTTTCTCAACCATGTACCTCATTCTGTTATATATTGCTCAAGTGAGCATGTAAAATGAATTGGGTTGAAATTACAAAATTGCAAGTATCTGGCATCATAAAAGATTCCTCATTAATGAATCTTTATTTACATATCTAATTAGAAGTTACCTTTAGATAATATTCAATTACTATGAAAAATAAAGCTCCATAATCATTGTCTTTCAGTCAGAGAGGACTAAATTTAGAGATGAGCCAGGGACTGCATCAGCACAAATCAACTTCTATCATGCCTTCAACATTATGCTAAAATCCACTTGTGTATATTTTCTGATTTCAGGCAGAAGCAAATATTGCACTCAGGGAATCAACTTTTCTATTGCTTTATTATTGCATAATATCCTAGATATATTTGATTCTACTTACAGCTCCAATACATCTGTCACCACACCTCACTGTGAATACAATGACAGCTCAGTAGTAATATGTGTCCAGCCATTATAATATAGTGCTGTCTTTTTCTAGTCATTCTCAATTAAAGTCAGCATTAAAAGTCATACTTATTTTGGATTAGTTTTCCCCAGGGAAACACATCACTAAGAAGCTCAATTTTTAAAAGGTGTAATGAGCATGGCATAGATCTGTGTATGCTATTTCCACTTAAGATTATAACCTGGCAAGGGCAATTGGCAGTGTTCAGTTTTCAAACAGAGGAAGCTAGACCTTTCACATGGCTCTCCTTGATAATATTCAGCTTCTTCATATTTCCGATGTTAGGAGAATTTTACAAGCTACTCGAGGGTGAAAGAACAGAGAAAGGTTTTCCAAGCAAATTCACCAGAAAGCAAGACTATGTTGTTATTACCAAATGAAAATCGTCCAAAGAATGATAGTTTATACTTCTGAAGAGGATGTTCTAACACTGAACATATATGATGAACATGGATACACACAATTTCAATAAACAAATACTGTTACATATTAATCCTGGCTCAATACTAGTGGGAAACATACATACCAGTCTTACCAATAGACAGACCCTCTATACAAAACATAAACATCAGTGTTAGTTGGCATTGTTGATCAAATATATTTAAGAAATATCTCAGAGCCTTCTGTCCAAACACTAAAATATGTATATTATTCTAAGGATCTCATGACATTTTCTTTAAAATAGATCGTATGATACAATGAAAGTTTCAACAAATATAAGATATCTAAAATGACTTCTAATATTATGCTCTACCATAATATACTAAAGCTCAAAATGAGCAGCAAGACTAATTGTAGAATATTAACCAACTCCTGGAAAATAAACATCACACTACTGAATAATTAATGGTCACTGAATAAATTAAGAAGTAAATGAAACAAAATTTCTAGAATTTGATTAACACAATGAAGATATTAAGCATAAAATTTAATACATACAATGAAATGTCTTAACAGGGATGTTCTATTTACAAGTACTTACCTGGAGACAGAACTCAAATAAATTACTTATTTAATTAATCACCCTAGAGCCTTGCAAAGTAGTAGAAGTGAGATGATTAAAAACAACAAAAAAAATCAATGACATAATACCCACAGCTAAACTAACTAAAAGAGAGAGAGAAAGTCCAATGTTAAAATAACTAGATTGGGCTAGAGAGATAGCTCATGGATTACAGATCCCATATATAAACACCAGGTGGAAACACCTGTGGCCTTCATTTTAGGTCCTGTTAGGCAGAGTTTGGGAAATCCTGGACCAAAGAAGGAGGTAGAAGCAATCTAGGATGATTCCTGAAGTCGCCCTTGGTCCTTTGCTCCTCCACAGGGGCAAACAGTGCCCTCTGACACACACACACATGCACACACACACACATGCACACACACACACACACACACACACACACACAAATAATAATAATAATAATAACAATAATAATGATAACAATAAAAATAAATAATATATTTAAAATTGATTAAAGATGAAAATGGACACAACAGATGCCAATTATTTTAGTATCATTATAGTTGCTAAAACAAATATAACTTAACCAAACAAACTAGAAGGAAAAGGATGCAATTAGCACACAATTCCAAGTCATCACTTATCTCTGTAGATAAGTTACAGCAGCAAAAGCTTGAGTCAACTGGTGAAATATCATCTATACAATGAAAAAAACTAGGAAATATACACACATGGTTTTTTGCTTTCAAATTTCTCAACATTCTTCTATAACTGTAGATCTCCTAACTAGGTAATGACCCTATTACAGAGGGCTGAATCTTCCCACATCAACTGTACAGTCAAGCAGACAAAAAGATGTGCCTTAATATAAAGAATATCTCTTAGGAATGATCAGAGTCCTGCATCTTATGGGTCAGCCTGTCAATTAACATCAACCATCACACCATTGAAATTCAGAAAATCGTGAGTATCTACCTTAAAATCAATATTCTATTGAACTGGAACATACAGAAGAAATAGATGAGTTTCAGGAAATAAAAGCTATCAAAATAAAACCTATCAAAGATCTGCCAAAGTTAAGTTAATTTGAGAGAAAGTTAAAACAGACCACAAACAAGTAACAAAACTGATTAGTAATCAAAGATCTCTAAATTTAAAGAAAAATGCAAGCCGATATGGATTTACTGCAGAATTCTCTTTGCCTTTCAAAGAAATTCTAATACCAATATTTTGAAATTATTATATAACAAAAATACACTAATACTATGCTACTAAAGCAAGATAAAGACAAAGAAAATTACAAATCAGTCAACGACTTGATAATCATAAACATAAACTTTCTCAAGAAAATATTTGTGATACTTAGGATACTTTTTAGAAGTCAATTCTCTTCTTATACTATATGGGCTTCTAGGAATTGAATTCAGGTCATCTTGTTTGTGAGTAGATGGCTTATCTGCTCAGCTATCTTATTAGTCCCCAAAAAACTCTATAGGCTATCAGGGAGATACATTCATGCTTATTGTTAATCTAGTCACAATAAAAAGGAAATAGAATCAATGAAGCTGCCCATCAATTGATTAAATGGATTGTACATATTAACAATGGAAATTTATCTTATCTGACTATAACATATTTTAGGAAAATGGGTAGAACTGAAAAATATATTCAGTAAAGTAATACTGATTTAGAAGACCAACCCCACATATTTTCTCTCATATTTGTAAGTCATAAGTCAAAATGGTCATCATTTATATATACATCATTGCATATCAAGTTCACATTTTTGTAGTTTAAGCAGCAAAGAATATAGAGTTTTGAGGCTTAGATTTTTAAGAGACTGAAATTCTATGGCTAAATTGTCAACAAATCTTGATCTTCACTTCATTCTTGTGCTGGGGGAATGGAACACGTTTCTCTTCCCACAGAGAAGTCCTCATTGAGCTACAACAGATGATAGGCTAGAATATTTTTACAAGCAAAAATGCACATGTATTACATGCGTATGTAATATATGTAAATATATGATATGTAGTATATGTATAGTGTTGACTACAGTGCCTTCAAGGGGACCCTGAAACAGTTCTGAAATTCTATGGTGTCAGCAATAGGGAACATACTTACTGCCCACCCTATGCTAGTCCTACTAGATTTCTTCACTAAACTCGTCAAAAGGTAAGCATGAGTTTCTTTCTGTTCATTTTATGTGCATTATGTAATCGAAAAAAACTTACTCCTTTTCTGTAACAAATTTAATATTCACAGAAACTATGTTCAGGAACAATGCAAAGTGACTTATTGTCAGAATTGTTTCTTTTTTAGGCATGTTTGTTCTTGACTTCAAATTTTCTTTCCAGTAAACAGCACTTGAATTTAGATTATAGTGGAAAAGTAATTTGTGTAATTCTATACAAGGTTTATAACAAATTTTCCATTTAACAAGTAATGGAATGGAGTTGTGTCTAATAAGAGAATTTCTCTCAATAATTTTGGAACAAAGAACTCAGAGTATTGGCAAAATTATTACATGTGACTGCAGTTTCTTCTTTAACCAGAAACTCATAAAATCACCAGGTATTGTGATACTACCAATTCAGGGAGGCCCTAGCCAGGCTTCCAGCTACAGTCATGCCCTGGACACGTCCCAATAGAGAACCATGCAGGCAGAGGATGGGGACAACCAATGGGAAGCTGCCATATAACCTGCCTCTGCAATGAACACCTAGTAAAGAGTTAAATGATTTATGACTGTCCCCTAGAGAGGGGGGATGACAACACCTGATTGGACTCTGACCCTATATAAGCCCAAACACTTCCTTAATAAATTTGAATCTGCAGCAACTTGTCCACTGCCTGCTTCTCACCTGATTCCCAGGGTCTGGGTGGTGACCAGGTCGTGGACTCACCCCCTCCCTCGAGCCCGGAGGCTTCGCATTCCCCCCCCCTTTCCCCAGCTGGCCCATTCGGCAATAAGGTATAATACAAAATTTACTAGACCTTACCTGTTCCAAGGATGGGAACAGTTCATTGCTGCCTTACTTCCTGTTCCCGTTATGCCTCTCCTTATGCCTCTTTGCTTTTCTACTACATTGTTACTCTTTTCTTTTCTGTACCTTCTTTCTGTACATGTATTTACTAATTGATATCTGTGCTACCTAATTTTTGAGAAGATATAAAGAAAAGATAAACTGAAAGATCAGTTTACCTAGGAAGGTAGCTAGTCAGTTGGTCAGTTATTTAGTTCTAAGGGATGAACCTACTTATGTAACTCAGACTTGTTTTGAACTTACACTCTAGTTGATGTTGGCTTAAGTTTGAGACTTTTCTGATTCACACTGTTGAGTATTAGAATACCATTTAAAAAGTGAAAATTTTGTTAAGTAGGGGTGAATATTATTAAGCTCCATCATGTGCATATATAAAATTGCCAAATAATATGTTTCTTAATCAGCAAGGAAAAAAGGGAAAGCTTTTAGAAAGTTTAAGACCAACAGTACTCACCTTCCCTGCATATTTGTCAGTTCCATTTGCATTAACTAAATGGATCTGGCAGAATATTTCTCACAACCATTTGAACTATTTGATTCTACTCATCAAGTACTCACATTAGCTATGGCCAGAGTCAATAATGTGTATAATGTAACATAATGAATATGTTGCTCAGGTCATCTTCAAGACAGTCCCTGCAGATACTTTTCATCCATTCCAGTCCATTTTCTCTAGATGCTTTTACTACATCTCTCTGAGTGTTTTACTGTACTCACACTTTTTATGCCTATTATGCCTCCATTATATCCCAGAAGAATAAATAATATATGCCACCACATACAGAGGTGATCTTTGTTTACTTAACTCATAATTACATCCACCCTTACATAAGCCTGAACTAAATATTAAATCACTATTTACTAATATTTGACATCTGACATGGTGGTTACAGATTTGTTTCTCTTCTCTTGAATGTAATAGAATTCATTACAATCTCTTCTCTAACAGAAACTGAAATCTTGGCTAGCAAATTTTCCATATATAAAAGTAGCTATTAAATGTTTCAACTAATGATTTTTATCTTTTCTCATTTTCCTTTCCTATTAAATAGTAATATTTGGGAAAAATATGAATCTTATATGAGGAAAATAATTTCTTTGTTTAGCGAGAGTCTTGGCATGTGTACATACTTATGGTCAGGCTTATCTATTTTAACATGCTTGTGTTATTGCTGATAAATACACCAAGATTCTAAATTTGCCTTTCAAAATAATTTACAATGCTGAATAATCTTTCTCATTTTCATTAATTCATATACTTCATTGTTCACATTTAATCATTTTAACTTTTGAAAAACAAAGGTTTTTAAAATTATGCTAAATATTTATGTACTATTATTGTTTATAATTAGCTGATTATAATTAGTTGATTAGCAAAATAGTCACAAGTTCCCAGAGAAATACAAATTTATCTCTTCCCATCACTTCCTTCATTTTTTGCCCTCACTCCCTGATGTTGCAATCTCAAACTACAATTATATGTAGACTTCTTTCATAGGGAAAGTGTCCTTGGTTTGACTTAGCATTTAGCACAGTGCACACCATTTACACTTCCTTTTGAATTGATTGAATTTAAGATGTTGAAACAAGTTCCTTTTCCAGCTTTCCACTTAGAAAATGCATGGTAGACCAATTGCCCAGCTTTTCCTTAAATCAACACAGTTAGATGTTTTCATGCAACTTTTGTTTTTCCTACTTATATATTATTAAGGTATAGTCATTCATGTGCATTGAATATGTCTGTGGAGAATTGGATTTTGTACATTGTAAGATCGATGTAACTGTACTGACCTATTTAAAATTAATGCAATTTAGTATTCTAAATTTAGAAATTCTAAATATGTTTTTCCACAATAATTTGAAGCATAATTTTGTTTTTACTTTAAATTTTTTCAGTTATTTCTTTTCAGGTTTTAGTTCTTCCAAGTAAGTCAGTGATCCAAAAGACAAACATCAAATTAACAAGATCAAAAGCTATTAGAATACTTATAGCTAGATGAACCAATGCTATGTCTATATTGCAATGTTTTAATTTTTAGTATCACCATGAACTATTAAACTAATTGAGAGTTTATTGATAAACATTTAAAAACATATTGCACAATTACTGTAATTTCTAGTTTTCTGGATAGCTTGAAATATATATGCCATAAATTTCAGTAAAGTTGCTTGAATAAATATTTTTATGTGTCAATTTAGCATCAGCACATTCAGGAAGCTTAAAAATGTGTAGGATAATTTGTTGGGGTTCAATTATCTCAGATGTCCAACATTAGAAGAATGGATAATGAAAATATGGCACATATATATAATGGAATAATACTTAATCATCAAAAAATAAAGATATCCAATTCATTGGTAAAATGGATGGAATCAGAAGATACAATATTGACTGAAGTATCCCAGTTACAAAAAGACAAATGCCACATGTTCTTTCTTATATATAGAAGCTAACTTTAACCTTTAGAATGATAGTTGCACACAGAAATTCCTATAATATCCATACATGAGAAATAAGCATAAGTTGAGAGAAATTTGGGTATAAGGAAGGACCCTAAATGGGAAGATGTAACAAAACGCACTTCTGGTAATATAAAATAAAGTAAGCTGGATAATTGCAGATAGGAAGATCAAAGGACCTTGGAGAGAAGAAATTTCTTAGTATTAACTATAAATGTTTGATAATAAGTTACCATCCAAATATTTATTATTATACCCATAAGTCAAAGAAACACCCAGTATTCAACCAATAAGCACCCATATGCAGAAGAAAATAGGGGATGCAGAGAACCACAACTTACCTAGGTACAAAGCATCTGTGGATAGCTCAGCCTTAATCAAGATAATCTAAACCACTTCCCATCCCAAGGCACAGGGAGTCTTTCAGAAGAAGGGGCAGTGAGAATGAAAGAGACAGAGGATGGAGAGAGGTAAAGTCAGACAGTAGCCTCTGTTCACATCAGTGGTATTACTTGAGCTAACTAAGAAATATTTTACTACTTTAGTGTGGTTCAAATCCTATTGTATAGCTGTGTAGTTAGCTCTGTCAAATATTTTACTACTTTAGTGTGGTTCAAATCCTATTGTATGGCTGTGTAGTTAGCTCTGTCAAATGGAGTTCATATTATTATTTATGCTTTCTTATATTTCATACTAATGTATCATTTTTTGCAATATGCTTTAGTTATGTCTCTCCATTTACATTCGCCTCATATGAAAATTATTTTGTAGGCTTTAGAGATAATTCAGGAGTTAATATACTGTCTCCCAAACAGAATGTCCTAAGTTCGGATTTCATGTAAAAATCAACTCGGAACAGCTGCCTGCCCTGCATGCTCTGGTGGGCAGAGCATGGGAAAACCCAGAGTGAAGCAAAAAGGAGGTCCAAACAACCCAGGATAATTCCCTAAGTCATCCTTAGTCTTCCTCTGGGAACACAGTGTCCTCTGATACACACACATACTCACACACACATGAAAAATAAAGTTAAAAATTTGTTTTTAGAGTTAGAGAGGTGGCTCAGGGGTTAAGCCTCTGCCTTACAGGTGGAAGGTCCTGAGTTCGAATCCTGGACCACACGCATAGACACTGTCCCCAAACCAGAGCGGCCTGTGTTTCTGGTCCTGGTAGGGTGGAGCCTGTGAATCCTGGGGCAGAGTAAACAAGGTGGAGGCGGTTCATGGTGGTTCCCGAATTCCCCCGTGGTTCTGCATACACACACACACACACACACACACACACAATTGAATTTTAAAAAAATTGTTTTTCATATCTATATGTGTTTATATTTTTAATTCATGCATGTATATAGCCTACATGTGCAAGATGCAAGTAAAACAATGTCCCAAAACATATGCTCAAAGCTTCTGTGTCTTTTGGATATCTTCAGCAACAATATTACTGAAATAATAATAATATACAAACTCAGTGTATGTGTTCTTGCTATTTATTAATTATTCTGTGGGGGTCCCCACTGATAGCAGCTCTGTCCTTCAGACCGGATTGTAGCTCCGTCCTGCAGGCCGGATCGCAGGACCCACAAAGGGGATGTGAGAAAGGTGAGTGCTGTCCGCCTGCTCCCAGCCGGGACAGGGAGTCTAGTCAAGCAGGAACATCCTCTATTGCAAGTCCACAGCCATTTTATATAGACAGGGGAATGGAGGGGGGATGGGCAACCAATCATCTTAAAGGTCAAGCCAGCACACAGGCCATATGTAGTGAAATTTCTTTAAAACATCCTGAGCTACTCCCTCCTGACTTCCCCTGAGCTGGTCAACACATCCTGAGCTGCCCTCCAGACTTCCTCCATCAAAACATCTTTGTCTAACCTTCCCAGATTATTGCGGTCACCTAGACTGAGGTCCCCACCTATTCCAGATGCATCCTTTCCAAGGTCATTTATTCTTAAGAAGTTAGTCTCCCATGATAGGTGGCATAACTTGGCACTGGGAATCTAGACGTATTCCATTTCCCAGAATCTTTCTACTGTATTAATCTATGCAAAAATTGGTTATGCCTACATCTGGAATGAAATCAAAACAGCATAAAGTGTATATGGAAACTGTATGCACATAATTTTTTGGTTACATTTTATTTTTATGAATTTGCCTGATTTATTTCTCTAGTCACCCATTAAACATTAACTGGTATACTTTTTCCAATCCAATATATGTACACATAAAAAATAATATTTTGCATATATCACTTTATATTGTCTTCAATATTTTTCTATTTTTGCCTTCTTCTAATACTAGCAATATAATTGTATACTTTATTATGTAATAAAGACAATTCTATGTTCTATTTAGACCTAAGATACATTTCTTTTTTAATATTATTTTTTACCTTAATGTACAAGCTCAAAAGGTAGTATCCTCCCCCTCTCTTCCCTCCCTTTTTTTTCTGTCTTCCCCACCCGACATTCTCTTCCTCCATCCCTCCCTCTCTTCCCCCTTTCCTTCCCTCCCTCCCTCCTCTCTCTTAGTGATTCCTGCCTGCTCCCTCCTACTCTTTAGACCATCAACTTGGCTGGACCCTGAAGGTCCCACTGAGTCATCTATTCTAGTAAGGATTCAGGACTCTGTGGCATACCTTGGGTTCCCTTCTTGGGCCACCCACTAATCTGGGAACTCCATTATATTTTTTTAACCCCTTGCCTCTGAGGATCCTACCGGAAGTCATCTCCCCTGAGATCTGCACTAGTGTCTTAATATAAGAAGAGGCTTGGCCAAGCTCCAGGTGACTGAGCGAGTGAGACCGCCCCTCCCAGCCCAGCCCCCCCCCCGGACCCAGGCCCTCCCGCCCTCCCGCCCCCCCAGGTCCAAGGTGAAGAATTCTGCCATCAACATCAGACCCTCTGCCTCTCTGGCCTACCGGGGACCTATGCACCAGGTCCACGGAAGACACACTGCTACTCAGAATTCAATAGAGTCCAAAGGAAACTCAAGCAAAACTCTTAAGGAACAAAGGGAACACAGGCCATACATCTGGACTCCACTACAATCATTATATCACATGGGCAAGATTCTTCACATCCAGCCCAAAGATAAGTAAACTATTTATTTTTATTTTTTTTATTTATTTTTTTTTTCTTTTCACCTTACTAATCTTTTCTAGTATCAATGCTGTAGATCAACTCCTTCACACAGCCACCCCAAAAGCATACAACTCCAGGGAGTACACCACTCACCCTCACATTTCACCAAGATACTAAATCGTAAAAGTGCACTACCATACTAATATTCACCCCCTGGTTACTTAATCTGACTTAACTGACGTACTAACAGCCTAGTAGCCTCATCTAGGATATAACAATAACAATATACAAACACTAGTAATAACTGGCAAGTGTAACAATACCAACTACATCAGTTCAGTGAAAAACACACAGAAACTGAAAGGTCCTAAAAAACAAAACAACAATACCCAAGTCAAAATACAGAGAAACAAAGAAAACCAAAACCCAAGAACACCAATCTCCCACCGAAAGAATCAATCCTATAATGATGGATTCTAACAAGAATAAATCCACAGCAAATAGCCAAGAAAGCCAGACCCAACATAACGACTTTCAGAGTATGATCATTATGATGATTAATACTATGAAAGAGGAAATCCGAGAAGAGTTAAACAACCATATCAACCACTTTGAACAGGAACACAACAGGCACCTGGAAGAGTTGAGAAAAACAGTTCAAGAAACAAAAATAGGTATAGAGTCTCAGACAGAGTTTAAAATTGAACTAAAAGACAAGTTATCTTCAACCCAAAACTCAACAGAAAGTCTTATCAGCAGAACAAATGAGGCAGAAAATAGAATTTCAGATCTTGAAGACAAAGTGGGAGAATTAACCAGCTCAATGGAAGAGATGTTAAAGCCCAAAAGATACTTGAGAGGAACATTCAAGAGATATGGGACACCCTGAAGAAGCCTAACATGTGCATTCATGGAATACCAGAACAAGAATCCCAAAATACCACAGAAAATATTTCAATTCATCATAAATGAAAACTTCCCACAATTAAAGAATGAGAGGCCTATCCAAATACAAGAGGCATTTCGCACTCCAAACACGATATGACCAAAATAGAAAATTGCCACGGCAAATAATAGTCAAAACACTCCACATTCAAGACAAAGAAAAGGTACTGAGAGCTTCAAGAGAAAAAAAGCAACTCACTTTTAAACGTAAACCTATTAGAATAACAAATGACTACTCAATGGAAACAGTAAAAGCAGGAAGAGCTTGGAGAGACATACTTCAAGTATTAAATGAGCAAAAATGCCAACCCAGACTGATATACCCGGAAAAACTATCGGTCATGATTGAGGGAGAAAGAAAAGTTTTCCAGCACAAAGACAACTTGAAGGGATACATGTCTACCAAACCAGGCCTTTAAAAAATGCTAGAAATAATACTCAAGCTCGAAGAAAAGAACAAGCGTATCCAGGAGGACAGAAGGGAAATATAATAACACCAAAACTTAAATATCAAACAACATGCTTACAAAATCTACTAAACATAAAAAATGTCCAGAATTAAGAATAATTTCTCCATTATAACATTAAATGTCAATGGTATTAACTCACTGATTAAGAGACACAGATTACAAACTTGGATTAAAAACCACAATCCAACAATCTGCTGCCTTCAGCAAACTCATCTCACCACAAAAGATAGGCACATTCTAAGAATGAAAGGCTGGTACAAAATCTTGCAAGCTAATGGAACCAGGAAACAGGCAGAGGTAGCAATTATGCTTTCAGACAAAGTGGACTTCAAACCAAAGAAAATCATAAGAGACATAGATGGATACTACATTTTAGTCACAGGTACAATTCACCAGGAAGACTTCACAATACTGAACATATATGCACCCAATATAGGCCCCTCCACATACATTAAGAAAACCCTACAGCGTCTAAAGCAAGAAATCAACCCCTAAACGATAATTCTGGGGACTTCAACACTGCAATCTCAACATGGGATAAATCAACAGGTAAAAAGCTTAACAGAGACACTTTGGAACTTAATCAAACCCTTAAAGAAATGGACGTTACAGATCTCTATCGAACTTTTCACCCACGCACCAAAGAATACACATTTTTCTCAGCATCACACGGAACTTTCTTCAAAATAGATCACATATTGGCCACAAAACGAATCTACACATATACAAAAAAGTTGAAATTCTAACATGTGCTCTATCAGATCACCACGGCCTAAAGCTGGACATCCACAACACAACAAACAAGAGAAAATACACTAATTCCTAGAAACTTAACAATATGATGCTGAATGAGAACTGGATTCAGGAAGAAATTAAAAAGGAAATTCAAGATTTCCTGAAAGTGAGAGATAATGCCAAGAACCAACAGCCTTTTATGATCAAAACGCTAGAGAAAGTAGGAATGGAAGGAACCTTTATCAATATAATAAAAGCTGTATACAACAAGCCCACAGCAAGGATTATGCTCAATGGGAAACAAATGGAAGCATTCCCACTTCGATCAGGAACTAGACAAGGCTGTCCACTCTCACCACGTCTATTCAATATTGTACTTGAAGTCTTAGCTGAAGCCATAAGACAAGAAAGGGACATAAGGGATTCAAATTGGCAAGGAAGAAGTCAAGCTATCCCTATTTGCAGATGATCCTATACCTGAGTGATCCCAAAAACTCCACCAGGAAGCTCCTGGAACTAATTGAGAAGTTCAGCAGGGTGGCAGGATACAAAATAAATGTGCAAAAATCAGAGGCCTTCCTATATGCCCTGAATGAAAGAAGTGAAAAAGCCTTAAGAGAAACCATCCCATTTACTATAGCCCCTGAAAACATGAAATACCTTAGTATAAACCTAACCAAGGAGGTAAAAGACCTTTACAATGAAAACTTTAAAACCCTAAAGAAAGAAATTGCAGAAGACACCAGAAGTTGGAAAGACCTCCCATGTTCCTGGATTGGCAGAATCAACATCATAAAAATGACCATCCTACCAAAGGCAATATACAAATTCAATGCTATACCAATTAAAATCCCAAAGCAATTCTTTAAAGAAGTTGACCAAACAATCTCAAAATTCATATGGAGGCATAAAATACCCAGGATAGCAAAGACAATCCTGAGTAACAAAAACACTGCTGGAGGTATTACCATACCAAACCTAAGTCTATACTACAAATCCATAGTTATAAAAACAGCCTGGTACTGGCTCGAAATTAGACACACAGATCAATGGATAAGGCTTGAAGACCCACATATAAGCCCACAAAAATACAGCCTTTTGATCTTTGACAAAGGGGCCCAAAGAATCCAATGGAAAAAGAACAGCATCTTCAACAAATGGTGCTGGCAAAGCTGGATCTCCACATGCAGAAGATTAAAGCTGGACCTGTACTTGTCACCATGTACAAGACTTAATTCCAAATGGATCAAGGACCTTGATATTGGGCCAGAGACTATAAAAACCATAGTTGAAAGGATAGGGAGCTCCCTCTAGCTGATTGGGCTAGGCCAACATTCCTAAACAGACATCTAATGGCACAGTCACTGCTACCAACTCTCAACAGTTGGGATCTTGTGAAATTAAAGAGCTTCTGTTCATATAAAGAGATTGTAACACGAGCTCAAAGGCAACCCACAAAATGGGAGAAAATCTTCACTAACTACTTATCTGATAGAGCTCTACTGTCCAGCGTGCACAAAGAACTTAGAAAACTAAACTCCAAGGAAAACAATGGTCCAATTAAAAAATGGGCCCTGGAACTTAAAAGAAACTTTACCAGGGATGAAATTAAAATGTCTAGCAAATATCTTAAAAAATGCTCCACTTCCTTAGCCATCAGGGAAATGCAAATCAAAACTTCCCTGAGATATCATCTCACCCCAATCAGGATGGCCAAAATCCACAATACAAACAACACCAAATGCTAGAAAGGATGTGGAGAGAGGGGAACTCTCCTACATTGCTGGTGGGAATGCAGGCTCATACAGCCACTCTGGCGAGCCGTCTGGAGATTCTTAAAGAAATTAAAGATTGAAATGCCATATGACCCTGCTATTCCACTTTTGGGAATAACCCCCCATGCAGCAGAGGTTCGCCTCGATAGCACAAGCACGACCATGTTCATAGCAGCACTGTTTACATAAGCAAAGTCATGGAATCAACCCAAATGTCCAACAGTTGACGAGTGGATAAGGAAACTGTGGTACATCTATACAATGGAGTACTACTCAGCCATCAAAAATGATGAATTAATGGAATTTGCTAGGAAATGGATGTCATTAGAAACAATTATATTAAGTGAAGTATCCCAAACCCAGAAAATTAAGCGCCGTATGTACTCCCTAATAGGTGGCTCCTAGTACCAAACTCACCCAGCCCACATTGAGACACTCAAAAGTAAACCTATGTAATACAGTAATTACAAGGATTATGAACAGGAGGGATGGGGTAGGAGGGACACACCAGAAACAAGGAGAGAAGGGACCATGTTACAGCAGAGAAAATAGGCCTCCATCAAGTAAATAATGAGACACCTGGTTAAGTTCACAGATGTTCGTTCCTGATCTCACCAGAAGGGGAGGGCATATAGTCTGGCAGATAAAAAGTAATCATTTTGCAAATGGGTGATGGACCCCTCCCTCACTGAGTTTTCCTACTTTTATTACATCTACCCTTAAATGTGCTATTATAACAAGACTCCAGTTTAACAGCTTTTTGTCTCTGGCCAGGGGGTGACATACAGTGCCCAGCAGGATGGAGTGAAGGGCATTGCAGGAGCAGCAAAACTGCAAAAGAAAATCAACAAACTACAATCCAGAACTTCAGAGACTCTATATCAACCAGTTAGAACTAGGCCAGCCTAATCTCTCCCCATCCTGAAGCTCAGGGACATTTGCAGAAGAGGGGGAGGTAAGATTTTAAGAGCAAAAGGATGGGAGGAGCAATGATTTGCAAGATTCTCAACACTAGTTAGGGCCGAAGCAATCATAATAGGACTTTGCATGCCCTGTGCAATGTCCGATACACTATTGCCCTCACAAAGTCTAGCATCTGTTAACGGCACCAAGATCCTTGGAGGCAAGGGATTGACAGCCACAGTAGTGTTCCTGTGCTTAAGGGGAACACGGGAAAGGGTTCAGGGAAATGCCACTGGGTCCTTGTACGTCATCGGAAAGGAGGACCCAGTGGGGAGAGTCAGGCATACACAATAAAGGACTCTCTAGGAATTGGGGGGGAGGCACTGGGGGATAGGGAGGGAGGTGAGGGGGAGCAGGGGGTTCGGGAGGGAGGAGGAGGGAGGAAGGGAACTGGTCTACCTATTAAGTTTGTATGAGCGGAAATAATAAAAAAATAAAAATGTCACAGTAGAGAAAATAGGCCTCCATCAAGGACTGCAAGTAAGCAATGTGACACCTGGTGAAGTTCACAGACTTTCGTTCCTGATCATTTACAACTAAGGGGGTATGATCTCAACAGAAGTGGAGGGCATATAGTCTGGCAGATAAAAATAAAAAATTAAAAATTAAAAAAAAAGATTGTACCAACATCAAAAAAAAAAGTTAGACAATAAAAATGGAATTCTGGGGGAAAAAAAAGAAGAGGCTTAAATATAGAGGGTAGAATAATGAGTAAAGTCAGTCTCCTGGTTGCCAGCTGGCTACCATCTAACTGCCAGCCCCTATCTCCTCCATGACTGGGAAGATATGGCAGCACTTTCAGTCCCAAGTGAAACAGGAAGGGAAGTGAGAGTGAGCTGTCAGATATCTCACTATTTAAAGGTTGTTCATGACTATGGTCTAATTTCTCTATTGAACTGTGCTCCTTTGTCTCCTTTCCCTCAAGGTCTTCTTTCCCCTTCACCCCTAATTATTATCCTTTCATAGTCATATTGGGTGTAATAGAGATTTTCCTTTAAGTATGTCATTAAGAGGGTTTGGAGCTAGGATCCAGTTACAAAGGATAACATGCAGCATCTAACTTTCTGTGCCTGGGATACTTCACTCAGTACAATTTGTTCTAATTCCATCCATTTACCAGAAAATTTCATTAACTCATTTTTCATGGCTGAGTAATATTCTATTTTAGAAATGTGCCACATTTGGGTTAATTCCTTGACTTTTCTATTATAAATAGTGCTGTAATGCACTATAATAACACATGTTACTATAGTGAAATGATGCATTTTGGGGGATCACATGGCATTTCAATACATAACTTTTTTAGAAACCACCACACTGATCTCCACAGTGGTTGTACCAGTCTACATTCCAACAGAAATGTTTGAGAGAGCTCTTCTCACATTCTCTCCAGCATTTGGTGTTGTATGCATTTTGGATATTCACCAATCTGAAGGGGTCAGAAAATAGGGTAGTTTTGATTTGCATTTTCTTGATGGCTATGGAAGTGGAGCATTTTTAAAGCATTTATAACAAGAAAATCGGGATGATTTCTTGGACTTCCTAAGCAACATTTTTCCTTTTTTATTCTCTTTATTATTTGTACAATAATTCATGTCATTTTCAACTAAGCAATCTTTGAAAAAATGAAAATATGTTCAGTAGCACAGTTTAGTAGTTAATAAGATATTTTCAATGTTCAACTCTAATTGTGCTACTTAGAGTAAGCTGACCACAAAAAAAATTTCCAAAATTGCCTGTGTTCTTCAGTACTCCCCTTTTCTAGTTCTAAAACTATGGAAATTAGTTAACCTCCCAGTAAATCACTGTCCTCAACAATACATGATATGATAACACTCTCAAATAAGGTAGTATAGAGTAATGCATGTCAATTCATGTGAAACAAATGTGAACCTCTCAACCCATAATAGTAAAGGTTTGTTATAATTTCTAGGCATCTACCCACTATAGTGTCTTTATATAATCTTAGGATCTACAAATGGAGATAATTGGCTTATATTTCGATTTGTACCTATTGCAGATCACCTGCATTGTTGTTGATAAACAACCACCAAACAGCTTAAGGGAACAAGGAATTTATTCTCTTTTGATTACTAGTTACAGTTCTCAGTCCAGCTCGAAAGGAGAGCACTCACCAACACCAGGGCCAAGGGAACTGACTACACCATCACCACATAACAGCTGACAGATGGACAATCCTTACTTGCCAGACCAGCATGTCTTGCCAAGTAAACAGAAGGATGCCGACTCCCTCAACTAGCTCTCTGTGATTTATTCCAGGGCGTAATCCCACCCACCATAGGCTGGGCCTTTCCCATCAGTTAAACAATATCTTGCAGATTTGCTCTGGGCTTAACTCAACCACTAATTCTCTACAAATGTGCCCAGAACTCAAACCCTCAATAGTCAAGTTGACACCTGTGCTTAACTCTGACAGTACCACTTTTGCTTCTTTCTCTTTTATTATTGTTAAGACTTCAAGGAACATATTAAATGAGATTGGAGGCAGTGAACATCTGGTTAAGACAAAGTATTGAATCTTACAAGATTGGAGGACAGGTTTGTCTCATTCCTCATTTTAGAAATGCCTTCAGGCTTTCTCATTTAATGTAATATTGACTGTATGTTTTTTGTTAACAGCACACATTCTAGTTTATTTGTAATCTCATTTGTGTTCTTTGGGAATTGGAATATAGTTTTCTTATTGTGTTGTGTCCTTTTCAAGGGACTACATGTGCAAAAGGATAGGCCAGTGGAAGAGAGACTTATTTGAAAAGACAAGTTTTGCAATGATTGAGAAGGGGTAAAAATGAAATAAATCTATTGTATTCATGCATGAAATTCCAAAAAAATATACAGCAATATTCATCAAGTACAATACAGTCTTACTGAAGAAGAAAACTGTTTTAAATGACCTGCCTGGCCAAACATGCTTCATTTCTGTAAGAAAGGCAGATGACACTTTATTATCTCCCATGGATATCACTTTTCCATATTATTCTATAATATTCTTGATATGTTTTGATTTATGTAACTTGAAGAAGCATTTAATCAATCCTCTTGGAAAATTCAATATATATGCCTGGACTGCTATGAACGTGGCGCTGGGATGCTGCTGGTACCTGGACAAATTGCCTATAGCCCAGTTGCTTGGATGAGCCAAGTCATACTAATTCTGAGGTCCTCCTAAAGGTGAACATTTATGGAATCCAGGGTTATAAGCAATTATATAACACCAATGAAGACCTTTATTCAGGTCCAACATGTAAGCCTATGGTCTGGGGTTGCTAGTCCCATTTAGTATCAGAGTGAATCAGGAAGCTCTGTCTACAGGTGCTGACCTGCTTCTGGACCCATAAAACCTATCATGACACTGGGTTTTAATGTTTTGGTCTTTGTATTGAACTTACATGTTCATTTTGATCTACTTTTTCAATGAAATGAATTTTTATCTAAGTACCATGTTACCTGAAGTGGCAGAGGGCAACATGTTATATGACTGTCATTTATTTTATTTTATCACCATTTCTTACTACTATGTTATATCAAGATATTGTGATTTCTAAATTGGTTTCTGTAGAGCTGCTTTTATTTGTACATCATTAATGCTTCTGTGACGGATGCACTCTAGAGAAAAGTTTTCTCCTAAAATAATAAATTTTGTGAATTTATTATATTTTTCTTGAAGGTTATAGCAATTTGTATTTTGCGAAAAGATTAACAGATTATATTATATGTATATTCTAAAGATGATAATTTAAAATAAGGTTAAAGCAGGCAAAAAGGATTCAATAAATGTAAAGTTTCTTCCAAACTTTGTGTATTAAGAAACTGCATAGTATTCTTATACATCATCTACATAATGTTTAGCTAAAGAGGAAGAAAGAGACAGTGAAACCCTGATGTAGTCAGACTATTTCCCAAAGAAAATTACAGATTTCAAGCTGACCACAAATTCTGCTTTCTCAGCAACTCAAAAATAAAGGTTCATGAAGCATTTGGTACTGCTTAATCTATCATCTAGTGTGAGATTCAAAGCTGTCAACGATGTCATGTTATTAGAACCCAAGTGTGATAACATGTTGACACTAAATTCTTAAAAGCTTCTCAAAATATGCTCACATCTTGTTCCAACTTTTATAATCTCTTACCCCATTACTCCAGTGGTCTTTCAAGAGGCAGAAATCATTAGTTAGTAAAGTCCAAACTAGCTGAGTATTTCAGACTCAGAGATTTGCATTTGGACACTATCTTTAAGAGAATGCTCAAGGTGAAAGTAAAGACATGATACAAGTATGTGACAGTGCTCAAAGTTCATGGTGAATTTGGGCTTAATATCAATAAAGACTAGTGATAAAAGAAATAGATATGGCCATAAGGACTTTTATAATTGGGAACTAGCCATGGAAAGAGACAGCATCTATCCACTGAGTAGATAAATGGCAATAACTGTCATGTACTGGTTAGCTACGTTTTGTGTTGTTGTTTTGTTTTGTTTTTCTTTTTTCTTTTTCTGCTTTTATAAGTATATTGGGTATTCATCCCAGCTTTCTGGTCCTGGTAGGGCGGAGCCTGTGAATCCTGGGGCAGAGTAAACAAGGAGGAGGTGGAGGCGGTCCATAGAGGTTCCCAAATTTGCCCGTGGTTCTACACACACACACACACACACACACACACACACACACACACACACACGTGCACATTACGAATTAAGTTTCTTTTTCAGAACAGCTTTTTAATTTCATGAAATCCCATATGTGTGTGAGTTTAAGTCTTTTCTGATCCATTGGTTGATGTATCTATTTCTGTTTTATTATTATGGCTCTGTAATATAGTTTTAAATCTGGTTTGGTGACACCTCTAGCAATCTTCTTATTGCCCAGAAATTGTTTTGTCTAATCATAGTTTTTTTGTTCTTCCATATGAATTTTGAGATTGTTTGTTCCAGTTCTTTGAAGAATTGCACTGGGATTTTGATTAGAATTGAATTGAATCTGTATATTGCTTTGGGTAGAATGGTCATTTTTACAATATTGATCCTTAAAATCCATGAGCGAGAAAGGTCTTTCTACTTTTTAGTATCTTCTTTAATTATTTTCAGCAGTGTTTTGTAGTTTCCATTGTATAGGACTTTTTTTCCTTTGTTAACTTTATTCCAAGGTATTTTATTTTCTTGGTAGTTATGGTAAATGGGATTGATTCTGTCCTTTTTTCTCAGCTTGTTTGTTTCTAATATATAGTAAGGCTAGTGATTTTTGTATGTTTATTTTTGTAGCCTGACACTTTACTGAAATTGTTTATTAATTTGAGTAGTATCTTGGTGGAGTCACATGGATCTCTCAAGTAGAGAATCATATCATCTGGAAATAGGGTGTAGTTTGACTTCTTCCTTACCTATCTTTATGCCTTTTATTTCCTTTTCTTGCCTTATTGCTCCAGCTAGGTGTGGTAACAATGGACAGCCTTATCTCATTCTTGGTCTAAGTTGGAATGCTACAATTTTTTTCCCTATTTAGGATGATACTTGCTTTAGGCTTGTCATATGCGATAGTTAATTTTGGATGTCAGCTTAACCACTCCTGACATTAGCTAAGATTGGCTGTGAGACTACTTGGAGAAATACTTGTGATAGTAAACCCTGGGTGTCAACTTGACCCACTCCTGGCATTAACTAAGATCATCTTTGAGGCCACTTGAAGAGATCATCTGGATCAATACATTTACAATACAGCCTAGACCTGATTAGAACCACCCTAGACCTGATTGAAACCTCTCAGTAGTGAACCAGACAAAATGAAACACAGAGCAGAACACTGAGAAGAAGAGATATTCCAGGATATTGGCGTGACTTAACCTGGCTCCACCTCAGCCATCAGCCATGTCACCTCTGCCATGAAAGACTATTTCTCTCCTCTAGAACCATAAGCTTAATAATAAATCTCCCTTCCTTCCTTAAGTTGCTTGACTTTGAATGCTGTCTCACAGCAACAGATAAGAATAACTGTTCCATAATATATAGTCTTTATCAAGTTGTTTTTTCCAAAACTTATATCATGAAGGGATGTTAGATTTTTGTCAAAGGTCTTTTCTGCGTTGAATGAGATTATATAATTGTGTTTTTTGAGTCTGTTAATATGATGAATTGCATTTATTGATTTAAGTATTTTATACAATTCTTTCATCCTAGTATGACCCTGACTTGATCATGGTGTATGATTATTTGGATATGTATTTGGATTTAGTTTGCTGGTATTTTATTGAGGATGTTTGCATCTGTATCCACTAATGAGATTGACCTATAATTCTTTTTCTTTCATGTATCTTTGTTTGCCTTTAGAATCAGAGTTATATTGGCTTTGTAGAAAGAGTTTGGGAGTATTCTTTCTTTTTCTATTTTATGGAATAATTTGAGAAGTAATGGTATTAGTTGTCATCTGAAGCCTGGTAGAATTCTGCACTGAATCCATTTGGTCCTGGGCTTTTTTTTAGTTGGGAGACTTATAGTTACTGTTTCAATTTCATCTCTTGTTATTGGCCTGTTTAATATATCTATTTCATCTTGAGTCAGTCTGGGCAGATCGTATGTGTTCATGAATTCACCCATTTCTCTTAGATTATTCAAATTAAGAGAATATAAAATTTTAAAGTATGTCCTTATGATTCTTTGAATTTCTCCAGTATCTGTTGTAATTTCCCCTTTTCATTTCTGGTTTTGTGGATTTGAGTGTTCTCTCTTCTTCTTTTGATTAGTGAAGCTAAGGGCTTGCCAATCTTGTTTATCTTTTAAAAAAAATAGCTCTTGGTTTCATTGCTTTTTTTAAAATTGTCTTCCTCAATTCCAATTTCATTGATTTTTGCTTGGATCTTCAATATTTCTTCCCTTATGCTACTTTTAGGAGTGTTTTGTTCTTCTTTTTCCTAAGGCTTTCAGGCATGACATTAAGCCATTTACTCAGGATTTTTCCTTTTTTCTGATGTAAGCATTTAGTTTTATAAATTTTCCTCTTAGAATTGCTTTGTGTCCCATAGATTTTAGTAAGTTGTGTCTTCATTTTCATTGGTTATTTCTTGTTTTATTCATTTTTGATCTATTCCTTATTTTAAAATGGGTTATTTAGTTTCCATGAATTTGTGTAGTTGCTATTGTTTCCTTTGTTAGAGATATTTATCTTTAGTCCATGATGGACAGATAGTATGCAGTGAATGATTTCAATTTTTCTGTATATATGGATGTAGGATTTGTGTCCTAGTCAATTTTTGAGAATGTCCTATGAGCTGCTGAGTAGAATGTATATTCTTCAGTGTTCAGATGAAATATTCTATAGATATCTGTAAGGCCCATTTGACTTAAGGTTTCATTTATCTCCAATATATCTCTACTTATTTCTTGGCCTATTGACCTGTCCAGTGGGGTATTGAAGTCTCCAACTATTACTGTGTTTGTGTTGATCATTGTTTTGTCTCCTGTAGTGTTTGTTTGATGAATTTGGGTGCTTCCATGTTTGAAGCATATATATTTAAGATTGTAAGGTCTTCTTGCTGGAATTTTCCCTCTACTAAGATGTAGCAACCAATTGTATCTTGCATGGTTTGCCTTAGTTTGAAGTCTATTTTGTCTGATATTGAGATGGCAACTTCTGCTTGTTTCCTTTTTCCATTTGCTTGGAGTACTTTTTTTGTGTGTGTGTCCGTTTTTTTTTTAATACATTTTTTATTATTTCCGCTCATACAAACTTAATAGGTAGACCAGTTCCCTCCCTCCCTCCTCCTCCCCCTGAACCCTCTGCTCTCCCTCCCTCTCTCCCATCCCCCAGTGCCTCCCCCCCAATTCACAATTCCCAGAGAGTCCTTTATTGTGTATGCCTAACTCTCCTCTTGGTCCTCCTCTCCGATGACGTACAAGGACCCAGTGGCATTTCCCTGAACCCTTTCTCGTGATCCCCTTAAGCATAGGAACACTACTGTGGCTGTCAATCCCTTGCCTCCAAGGATCTTGGTGCCTTTAGCTGATGCTAGACTTTGTGAGGTCAATAGTGTGTTGGACATTTAGCAGGGCATGCAAAGTCCTATTATGATTACTTCGGCCCTAACTAGTGTGGAGAATCTTGCATATCATTGCTCCTCCCATCCTTTTGCTCTTACAATCTTACCGCCCCCTCTTCCACAAATGTCCCTGAGCTTCAGGATGGGGAGAGATTAGGCTGGCTTAGTTCTATGTGGTTGATATAGAGCCTCTGAAGTTCTGAATTGTGGTTTGTTGATTTTCTTTTGCAGTTTTGCTGCTCCTGCAATGCCCTTCACTCCATCCTGATGGGCACTATATGTCACCCCCTGGTCAGAGACAAAAAGCTGTTAAACTGGAGTCTTGTTATAAGAGCACATTCAAGGGTAGATGTAATAAAAGCAGGAAATCTCAGTGAGGGAGGGGTCAGTCACTCATTTGCAAAATGATCACCTTTCCTCTGCCAGACTATATGCCCTCCCCTTCTGGTGAGATCATACCCCCTCAGTTTTACTTCTGTGAACTTAACCAGGTGTCACATTACTTACTTGCATTCCTTGGAGGCCTATTTTCTCTGCTTGTAACATGGTCCCCTCTCTCCTTGTGTCTGGTGTGGCCCTCCAACCCCATCCCTCCTGTTCGTAATCTTTGCAATTACTGTATTACATAGGTTTACCTTTGAGTGTCTCAATGTGGGCTGGGTGAGTTTGGTACTAGGAGCCACCTATTAGGGAGTACATACGGCGCTTAATTTTCTGGGTCTGGGACACTTCACTTAATATAATTGTTTCTAATGACATCCATTTCCCAGCAAATTCCATTAATTCATCACTTTTGATGGCTGAGTAGTACTCCATTGTATAGATGTACCACAGTTTCCTTATCCACTCGTCAACTCTTGGACATTTGGGTTGATTCCATGACTTTGCTATTGTAAACAGTGCTGCTATGAACATGGTCGTGCTTGTGCTATCGAGGCGAACCTCTGCTGCATGGGGGGTTATTCCCAAAAGTGGGATAGCAGGGTCATATGGCATTTCAATTTTTAATTTCTTTAAGAATCTCCAGACGGCTCGCCAGAGTGGCTGTATGAGCCTGCATTCCCACCAGCAATGTAGCAGAGTTCCCCTCTCTCCATATCCTCTCCAGCACTTGTTGTTTGTATTGTGGATTTTTGCCATCCTGACCGGGATGAGATGATATCTCAGGGAAGTTTTGATTTGCATTTTCCTGATGGCTAAAGAAGTGGAGCATTTTTTAAGATATTTGTTAGACATTTTAATTTATCCCTGGTAAAATTTCTTTTAACTTTTGACTATTCTTTTACTCTGAGTGTTTATCTTTCAAGGTGAGGTGCATTGCTTGGAGGCAGGGAATTGATGGGTCATGATGTTTCATCTAAGTTATAAGCCTGTGTCTTTTGACTAGGGAGTTGAATCCACTGGCATTTAAAGTTATTATTGAAAGATATTTAATGATTTGTGATATTTTGTTTATCTTGTGGTATTTACTTATGTCCCTCATTGAGGTCTTGTGTTGAAATCATTTATTCCTTAGAGTTTCTTTGATGTGTATATCCTTCTCATCCATCTTGTTCACTTCTTCTAGTATTCTCTGTAGCCCTTGCTTAGATCCATATAGACTTTTATTTTGTTTTTGTCATGGAATATTTTTCTTTCTCTTCTGTTCTGACTGACAATTTTACTGGATATGATAATCTGGGTTGTCATTTGTGTTTATTCAGAACTTACATTGTTTCTCTCCTTTCCCTTCTGGCTTTTACCATTTGTATTGAGAAGTCAGTTGTTTTTAATTTGTTTGCCTCTATATGTGTGATTTATTCGTTCTTTCTTTCAGTACCTAAGATATTGTCTTTAATGTTTATATTTGATGTGCAGCCTATCATATGCCATAGGTTGTTTCTTTTTTTTGTCCTGAGTATTAGGTGTTGTGTATGCCTCTTGAATCAAGATGGATATCTCCTTTTTTTAGGTCATGGAAATTTTCCTCTATTATCTCATTAAGTGTACTTGGTGGAACTTCCTTTTGTGTGCCTCTTTCAGTGATACCCATGATCTGAATGTTGGGCCTTTTAATGTATCCTGAAGTTCCTGTATATTCCATTCAAGTGTGTTTTTCAGCTCATTAGTTTTCCTCATTGACTTATGAACCTCTTCAATCTTATCTTCTATTTATGAGACTCTGTCTTCTACATGATCAGTTCTATTTTTGACACTCTCTATTGAATTTTTTTATTATACTGTTTAGACTTTTTTGTTCCAGGTATTTTTTTCAATATTTCTATTTGTAGATCACCTTGGATTTTTTTCAGTGTTTCAAGGTAGGTTTTCAGAGTCTTTACTTTCATTCTATTTGTGTCTTGTTCATTTTTATATTCTTGGACTTCTTTCATGTGTTTTTGTGTTCTTCTTGAAATGTATTTAGACAAATGCTTAAATCTATGTTCTCTCAGAGCTATTTGAATATATTTATAATTGATCTTTGAAATTCAGGGTCTTGGTTATTCTCTTGGATACTTGCCAATAGGCTATTCTTTGTGGGCTCTGAAGCCTTATCTTCAGTGATATTGGTGGGAGGCATGTTTTCTTGGATTCTTGGACTTTTCTTGTTTATCCTGTGAAATATTGAGAGTTTTAGAAAGAGTTTTGTTTGTAGTTTTATTTGCGGTCACTCTGGGATGCTATTTTTCATCACTTAGATGCTAATAATGTCTAGTTTTTTCTTTGTGTTAGGTACAAGGTGTTTGGGAGTTCACATACAAAAAAAAAAAAAAGAAGAAGGATAGTGATTCTAGTGTTCTCTACTTCTCAGATGGGTCTTCTGCAGTGACTAGTTTGTTAGTTTTATGGAGGCCTTTGTACTCCTTACTATTCAAAGTTTGGTTTTGTGTGAAATGTGCTTCAACATATTTCCTGCATGTGTGTGATTAGTGGCAAGGGTGGTGGGTAAGGGTGTGGAAGAGGTTGCCTACCAGGAGATACTGGTAGGCCACAGGCCTCCAAACCACAGCCCAAAGAAGTCCAGCAGCTCAGAAACCTGCCCGAAACTGCAGCCCCACACAAAAATAGGCCAGCAGCCTATTACCCACAACCTAGGCAGGCCCAATAGCTCAGAAACCAGCTCACTTGTCCAGAACCACAGTAGCCCACAAAAAAACAAGCGCTCTCTGCAGGCTAGAGGACCACCCACAGTCCAGGCAGCTCAGCAGCTTAGAAAATAACTCACTTGTTCAAAATCACAACCATGCAGAAAACCCAAGAGAGTGTCTTAGTTATGGTTTTAAGAGAATGAGATATGTTTCTATACTCCCAGAAGAAAAGATAAAGCTCAAACTATCTCCTCAATACAAGGTCTAGAAGAGTTGTCCTGAACCAGTTATGACCACATATGTTGTTAACAAATGTGGTTTCTTAACATCTCCATCTCTTTGGCTTCACTTTCTCTTGCCAATCTTTTTCACTAATCACAATGTTGATGTTGGGCCTGTGCAAGAATAACGGTCTGGGAGTGAGTGAGCAGGGCATGGCTTACCACATAGGACCAAAGATGGCGCTGAGAGCTAGTGTCCTAGGCGTAATCCTGATCACATTACAGAGAGCCCTAATTGGCTTATGGGAGCCAACATAGATTTATGTTTAGTCTGACCTATGCAACCTGTGTGCTGTGCTGACCATTAAGGTAATTGGCTGCCAGTTTCGCACTCTCTGGTTCTTTGTCTATATTTGATTCGTTACCCCCCAATAAACTGAAATTTTTGCCCTGACAAACTCCCTGTCCATGGGCGAGTCTCTGGAGGGCTGAGGCGGAGATGCAGGCAGTCAGGCTTTACTTATCTGCGTCATCGCAGCCAGCAGCTGTGTAATTGAGTGAGTGAATGAGTGAGTGAGTGAGTCTTACCTTGACAAACTCCCTGCTGTGTCCAGAGTCCCCTGAATTTGGGTGAGGGGGTGAAGGACCTGCAGTACGTTGGCCTTTCTCTGCCCCGATGGCCTGGAGTCGTCACAGGGTGTGCGTGAGAAAAATCAGCCCCGCAGTTGATACCAGAAACTTTACACATTTAGCTCAAAGCTTTCTAGGAACAGGTCCAACATAACCCTTCTTACTAATGTACTTTCATGTGATTTTTTTGACTTTCAGATCTATTACTATAAAGTACAAAATAATCAAATGAAGATCGATCTGTCACAACTGATTACAGAAGGGACTACACACACAATAGATACTTTTTAAGGTTTAATGGATTTGTTTGTGAATCAGTGAGATGGAAATACACTGGAACAGTTTTTAAGCTACATGTTTTAAAGCACTGGTGATTTGTTTCTAAAGGCAGAAGATATGATACAAGCTGATATACACAAAATACAGGGAAATAAGCATTAGATTTACTCCTTGCAAAGTATCCTCACAAACTTTCAGCCAAGCATTTGAAAATACCATGAAATACCATCATAACATTTTTTTTTTGGTAAAATTTTCCTAAAGATTCAGTGGATTGTACTAACAACTGACTTGGAGTTTGATCATATACACTTGAAAGACCTACTATTAAGCAATGTCTTTGTGCTGTTGACTTAAAAAAATCTAATGTGAAGACAAGCAGTTGGACCAGTATCATAGCAGTTAGAAGAAACATGATAGAGAAAAAGGTGTAATGAACTACAGTGGAAAGTAGATAGCAAATTTTCAATGCCATAATTTTAAAAGACATTTTACTAGTGTTTTAATAGAAGCCAAAACAGTAATGTACCCAGAGTTGAGGGTTTGCCTACTTTTGACCTAGTAGAAAGAAAAATATGTTGAGTATTAAGTGTAGAAGAGATTGAAAGACAAGTGACAGTTTCTGAATCTATAACTACATTTGAAATTTATGTCATATTTCTTATCTTCATGGAGAAAAAGTAGAATGAGACTGTATTGTAAAACAAACTATTGCCTGCTCCTTTACTCAACTTATAACTTTTTCAGTTGCTTCTATGAAGCTTCCAAGTTAGCAGATATTTTCTCTGCCTGCATCTTACAGAAGAGACCCTTTCTCAGATTAACTTACTCATGAATATTCCATCCATGTACCACAGTATTTTTGTTCTTGCATTGTATTTCATAGGAGAAGGACAACCTGACAAATGACGACTGCTTGACACTCGTTAATTTAATATGAAAATGATAGAGCTGGGAATTTTTGACATTCCAACCTCTGCTTGGAGAAAACCGTATTTGGATATGTTTTTAATGAGAAGTAAAATTTAATATTGAATTGCAAGGAATTTGAAATCTTGACAGATTTAATGATTACAACAGAACTTAATTCAAATGGAGTTTCACAGATCTCTGGGGACTAGAGAATTTAAAAAAAAAACATAAAAAATCCAAAGATGGGAGACAATCTAGTAATAGAATGCAAGACATTTGCTGACTTTTCAACCTCTGATGCTTACCCTTGATCAGTGAGTGACCAACCTCTCATGGAATATTCTAGAGCCATAACAATGCAGAGGGACTCTGAAATAAAATATCATTCTGCAGAATGACAAGTCAAGAATCCTTCTTAAGAGGTGATACTCTTAGTCTGATGATTCCACAATCTTAATGGTGAACTACTGAGCAGCCTTTTGACAAGAGAAGGATACCATAATGAAAATATTTATTTTTTTCTGTAAGAAAACTAGGATGGCAAAGCAATAGAGTAAAAGTTTTTTCATTGGTAAGGTACAACATGTAACATCTGTTTAATGTCTTTTCATTCAGTCACTGAAATTAAGCAATATCCATGTAAATTGTGATATAATTGCCCAGCCTGCAACAAACATTTAAAAAGGTATTAAGAGGTGGTCATGGTTCTCATCTTTATGTGTTGTGTGTATTTTGTGTGTGTGTGTGTGTGTGTGTGAATGCATGTATGTGCATATGTGTGTGTACTGTTTGTATATATCTACATTGGTATATGAATGTGTGTGCATGGGTGTGGTTTATGTGTATATTCAGCGGAAGTATTGCTCATGGGTGTGGTATGTGTGTCTACATGTTTATGTGGCAGTGTACATTTGGTACACCTTCATGTACAGGCATCTGGTACATGTTCAAGTTTGTTTGATGTATCCATTTTAATAAGTATATGCATATGCATGTCTAAGTGGAGGCCAAAGACAAATGTTGGATGCTTAATCATCTGCATCCTTGACTATTTAAAAAAGAACGTTCAAAAGTTACAGGTGTGAAACAGACAGTAAATAATGCATAGGATTTAAAGAATCTTAGATATTATTGGCAACTACCACCAAAAATTAAACATACATACTACATGTAGATTCATCTACATCAAAACAGAGCTTTAGTAGTCTATATGTAAACAAACAACACATTGTTGAAGATACTTCAGACATTATAAAATATATTGCTAAAAGGAAGTCCAATATTTAATATTAGCTTTCACTGACATTTACTTGGGAAAATAGCAATTCAATTTCCTTTGGGGAAAAACACAGGTGTCTTAAGTGATTTGTAGTAATAGCAAGGAGCCAGAGAAATGGCTCAGTGGGTGAGATGTTTGCTCTTAAATCTGGTGACCTGAAAAAGATCCATGAAAACATACATGGTAGAAGAAGACAACTGACTTTCATATACTGTCCTGTGACTTTCACTGGCACACAGTCTTTTTTTTACCTTACTTTTCCTAAAATTAATAAGTAAGTAAATAAATAAAAATATATAGTAAGAGTATCATTAGTCTGCAGAAGAGGCTGTTAGGACTTTTATTTGAGAAATAAAAGAATCTCAAAGTGTAAGTCACCCAACTTATCACACATGAATTATTATAAACTCTTCCAGAAACTCAAGTAAGATATAATATAGAAATATATAATAATGTCATGGTTTGAAATATGTCCTCCACAGTCTCATGTGTTTGGCAAAGTCATGTCACATTGAGAGGTGGAGCCTTGTTGGAGGAAGGCAGTCACAAGGGATGGGCCTTGAGGTGGATCAGTTCCACCTTACCTCCAGGAGAAGTCTGCCTTTGCATCAAGAGTCTTGCAGCTCTTAGCTTCCAAGATGTCTGCGGCAACTTAGCCTCCTCCAGCTTTGGCCAGACAGCCATGCTGCCTCTGCTTTGAGAGACTGTACTTTTCCTCTGGAACTGTAAGATGAATAAATCTCCCTTTTCTCCCAATAAGTTGTTTGACTTTGGTTGTTCTCTCACAGCAATAGTTAAGAGTAACTGTTACAAATAATATATTAGGTATTGTTTTAATGACTAGGGTTTTAAAAGATGAACCTGTGAGTATTTTTTCTAAGCTCTATTAGAGGAACAATGAATGCATGTCAGCACTTCTATGGCATGGTGTACCACATGGTGGATTAGTCCTTGTCAATAAGAGACCAACTCAGTGTGCTCTCTTTGGCTAATAATTAAAAAAATCACACAAACATTCAAACATATTTGTTTACCTATTAATTATAAAAGAGATATGGTTAAGGTCAAGAATATGGGAAGATTAGTTATTAGATCAAAATAAGTTTCTCTTTGAGTATCAGCCTGTTTAGAAAGTGTTGGGGCATTCACAAGCAGCTCCTGTTTGCTGAACCTAGACATTGTGAAGGAAAATAGCTCCTATAGGAAAGTTACTGAATTAAACTACTGCAAACCTTTGCTAGACACAGGTTGTAATAAAAGAAAATAAAAATGTTTAACTTTAGAAAAAGGACTATAACTATTTTCTTTTTTGTAAGATTATTTCATTCCTCATTTAACAGAGCACTTCTGAATCCATATTTGGTCTATTTTAAATCACAAGAAAGTCTTTCAAATTTATTACATCTGTATGTACATTGAAACCAGTCTGTATAATCTGTACAAAAATATGCTTTCATTCATTTCCCAAGGCTTTCCTTTACTTAAATTAGTATTTTCTCTCACATTTTACTTTTTTTTCCAAATCATACAAGCTCAATAGGTACCCCCATTTTCTTCCTTTCCTCTCCCCTTCCACATTGTCCCCCACTGCATTTCCCCCCCCTTACCCCACTTCCTTTCACCCCCTTCCTCCTCTTCTCCTGATACCTTCCCCTTCTTCCCTCCTACCCATGCGGTATACTTTTGTGTGAACATCAAACCTCCCTCTGAGTCCTCCACCCTAGTGAGGGTTCAGTACTCAGTGGGATAATGCAGAGCCCCTTCTTGCACTTCCTGTTAGTATGGGAACTCCATCATGATTGTTTAATGCCTTTCCTTTAAGGATCCTACTACGTGAAGCCTTCTCCCCTGTGATCCATGCTAGACTTTGGGGGATTGTTGACATGTCAGCCATTATGCATATCAGCCAAAGAACAATCCTGGCTGTTACAGTCCTAACGTGGGTGGAGTACTTGCATACTGTTGGTCCTCCTCATATTTAGACTCTTTAAAATCTTGCTTCCCCTTCTTCCACAAGGTTCTCTGACCTTTAGGATAGAGACAGATTTGGCTGTTCTGATTTTAGGTGAATAATGTAGGGTCTTTGGTATTCTGAATTGTGGGTTGTTGTTGTTTTCAGTTTTGATATTCCTGCAATGCTCTATTTGCATCTTGATTGGTATAAAAGGTCATCTCTTAACCAAAGATAAAATACTGTTTAAAAGAAGATCTTAATATAAAGGACCCTCAAAGAAAGATGAAAGAATAGGAGTAGGACACAGCAGTGGGGAGGAGTTAGTGTCCCATTTGCAGGATGATGACCATCTATGAGCCAGTTCCTATATCCTCCCTGATTGATAAGATCAAACCTGTTCAGTCCCAAGTGTCCAGGAAGGGAAGTGTAAAAGTTAGGTGCACCAGATGACTCCCTAATTTACATGACCGTGGCCTATTTTCTCTACTGAAATGTGTTCCCCTATCTCCTTTCTTTTGAGGCCTTCCATCCTCTTCCCTCCTGTTTATAATCCTTTGTGATTACAGTGGGTATTACAGAAATTTAACTTTGAATATGTCATTAAGTGGGTTCAGAACTAAGATCCACTTATTAGAAAATATACACAGCATCTAAATTTCTGTGTCTGGGATAATTTACTCAATATGATTTTTTAAAATTCCATCTATTTCCTGGCAAATTTCATTAATTCATCTTTTTTGATGGCTGAGTAGTACTCCATTGTATAAATGTATCACATTTTCATTATCCATTCGTCAACTCTTGGGCATTTGGGCTCATTCCATGGCTTTGCTATTGTAAATAGTGCTGCAATGAACTTGGTTGTACAAGTATCACTGTAGTGAATTTCTGCATGATGGGAGATTATTCCTAGTAGAGCTATAGCAGGATCATATGGCACTTTGTCAGATAGCATAATAGCTACCCCTGCTTGTTTTCTGGTTCCATTAGATTGAAGAATTTTTGACCAGCCTTTTCCTTTTAGAATGTGACTATCTTTTGTGGTGAGATGTGTTTCCTGAAAGCAGCAGATGGATGGGCTGTGATTTCTAATCCATGTTCATAACCTGTATCTTTTGATTGGTGAGTTAATTCCATTGACATTTAGTGTTATAATGTAGAAATAACTTTTGATTCCTGATATTTTTTGTATTTGTAGGTTTTAAAAGTGCATTATTTAGATTGTAGGTTGTGGTGGTATTATACTTCCCTTCTGTCTTTTCTTTAAGCTTGAGTATCTTTTCTATCATTCTTTGAAAGCCTACTCTGGTAGTCACATAAGCTTCCAAATTGTCTTTATGGTGGAAAATTTTTCTTTCACCCTTGATCATAACTGATAGTTTTGATGGGCATATCAACCTGGATTGACATTTGCGCTCATTCAATACTTGAAGTATATCTCCCAAACTCTTCTGTATTTTACTGTTTCTATTGAAAATTATTTTTATATTTAGATGTGAAAAGTTTTCCTTTATGATAATTTGAAAAATTTCCTCAGGTGTGGCATTTTGAGATTCTTGCTCTGGTAGTCCATGAATGGGCATGTTAACCTTCTTCAAGAGTCTCATAACTTGGGCTAGAGAGGTGGCTCAGGGGTTAAGCCTCTGCCTTGCAGGCAGAAGGTCCTGAGTTTGGATCCCAGACCCCATGTATAGACGCCGGTGGAAGCAGGAGCGGCCTGCGTTTCTGGTCCTGGTAAGGCGGAGCCTGTCAATCCCAGGGCAGAGTAAACAAGGAGGAGGTGGAGGCAGTCCATGTGGTTCCTGAATTCGCCCGTGGTTCTACACACACACACACACACACACGCACGCACGCACGCACGCACATGCACAATTGAATAAATAAAATTTTAAAAAAAAGAAGAGTCCCATAACTCTTAAGTATCTCTTTGGCTTTAACAACTTCTTTGAACTGATTTGTTCTTCCACTTTGTGTTCAAGATCCGATATTGATATTCTATTTTCTGTTTCCTTAATTCTGCTGATAAAACTCTTTGTTGAGTTGTGGGTTGAAGATAGTTTGTCTTTTAATTGGAGTTTAACCTTGGCTTGAGATTGTTTTAACAGCTGTATGCCTATTTTTGTTTCTTCAACTGCTTTTCTTATCTCTACCAAGTGCCTATTCAAACTGGTTGATGTGGTTATTTAGCTTCTCCCAGATTTCCTCTTTCATTGTTTTGATCTTAGTAAAGTTTAGGCTTTGAAAATCATTACTTTGGGTATTGTTTTCTTGTCTGTTTTCTGTATTTGTTCTGGTTGCAATCCATCATTATGGGTTTGATTCTTTTTGTAGACAATTTGTTGTCTTGGTTTTTGTTTCTATGGATTTGCACTGTGACCTGGGCATTTTTGTTTTATCTCTTATGTCCTTCTTTTTGTTTTTGTGTGTTTTTGGCTGAACTGAATTAGACAGTATTTCTACACTTGAGCAGTTATTGTTTGTGTTTGCCTTGGAGTTGGATTTGCCTCTCTGGTGTTGGTGTTTCCTAGATGAGGCTATTGGACTGTTAGTATACCAGTTAGGGTGGGTTTATTAGACAGGTTTGAAGATTAGTAAGGTAGTGCACTTTTTAGGTTTACTTCCTTGGCAATATGTGAGGGCGAATGGTATAGTCCCTGAAGTTGTATCCGTTTTTGGATGGGCTATATGGAAATATTAAACTATAGTGACTAATAATTGATAGCAACAGGATGATAAAAAGTGTTATTTATTTTAGAACTGGATGTGAAGATTCTCTCCTATATGATGAAATGATTTTAGAAGTTCTCATTTGTATGGTGTTGGTCTCCTAGCTCATTGCTTGGGCTTTCTCTGAACTCTGTTGATGTTCTGATGAGCAGGGAGTCCTCAGGGGTCTGGTCTACATGTTAGTGGGGCACACAGATGACCTGAGGCCTGAGGCACAGCCTACAGGCCTTCCCCAGGAGCTGAAAGGTCACCTGGTTAGTGGAGTGCGCAGATGACCTGGAGCTTGAGGCTTGATCTAAGGGCCTTACCTGAGGAGGAGGGCAGTCCACGGGGTCTTCAGCATAAAGTTAAATAAGTTTCTAAAGACAATGCACAATGTTTGTAATAAAGAAAATATTTCTCTTCATATTTTCTATAACATATGTAATCTTTTGCTATTAGAATACCATTAATAACATTAATAAATCAAATTGACACATTGATGAACTAGCAGGATAAGAGTCAAAACTGCATCTAAACATCTTGATTTACATAATAAACAACATGAATCAAGATTTTTTTTCTTGAGGATAGTATCCATCTTTCAATGTTTCAGTTTCTTAAAAAATTAGAGAAAGTAGACATTTTCAAATTCATCAAACATTATATAGGTAAAATTATTCAGATGCTGTCATAATGGAAAAATATGACACATCATAATTAACACAAAGAAAATGAACTGGGTTGAAATTATAGAAAGTGAAATATGAGTATGTAAAACAGAAAAACAGAAAAGTTAAAAAGAGGTATGTAACATCATTTTATTTGACAATTTTTCAATTTTTTACCTGTTTCATGATATTGCAATTCACTCTCAGTTTCTTTCCTTTTTTATTTGCTGAGATAAGTCTCTCAATGTTGTCAGGCTGGTCTCACATTTCTGAGCTGAAGTAATCTTCCTGCCTCAGTCACCTATTTATCTAAAATGAAAGGCATGTGCCACCATGCCTAGCCCCTTTTAATCTTGATTTGAAAACCTTACTAGTATGTCAAATATTGATCATAAATAATTGTTAAAACACCATCCATCATATATTTTGAAATGTGCAAATATATTACATACAATATAAAAATATAATATATAATATCACAACACACATGTTTGAGAATATATAGGACAAGATTCAATAGTTGATATGTGAAGTCAAAGAAAATTAGAAAAAGTAAATATGGGAGCCTTTTTAAGTACTTTATTATTTATTTTTTAGCAAAAGACTGGGAATTGAATTCTGAAACATAATGCATTCTGCAGTCTTGAGAAGGCCTGTGAGTTTTAAGTTGATGTAGATGTCTCATTAAATGAAGAATGTTGCTCTCTACTTGAGGTCCTTATGTTTATACTTCTGACTAGATTAAATTTCCCCAATGAATCTCAATGAATATGACATGCCCCTTTTGATTGCTTAATTTCTTAACAATGACTTTCTGAATCTGAAGTAAATGGAGAAATCCCATTTTTACCATACACCGAAAGGAAGTCACTGTGCCGTAAGTTCTAGTAAATTTGCAGTATTGATTTACTCTTCAATTTCTCTTACTTGGCATAACTTCATATGAACCATTGATGGCAACTTGTTCCATATTTTAGTAGCTTATTTCAAGACATCATGGGTCTTTAATATATGTATCAGTAGTGTACTGCATATTGACTTTGCTAGTTTACACAAACCTCAGTGATTTTGTTTGAGTCTTTGTTGATTTTCATAAATATTTATGTTTTATATCATTTTCCGTGTAAACAGGATTTCTCTTGCCCAAAGGGAAGAAAAACAATTTGTGTGTTAATTTTATCTCCCTGGTTTTGTTCAGCTTCAGTAGTTGTGTATATAAAAGAAGAGATTAGATAAAAGGGAATAGAAGCAACCCCTGTTGCTAAGGTAAAGAATTTTAATTAGCCATGTTGATAATTTTAAAGCATTTCAGGTATATTCCACACCCCTGCTTATAGCACAAAGCATCCACAAAATGATTCCTGTCAGTAGGCCTTCTGTATTTAGTTGTTTATATTCTGCTGCCCCCTACAGAGTAAGTAAGAACATGCCTCAGTTTGCAATGTGCCTCCAACTTCAGGATGACAGACCTCTGTGTTTTCTTAGGCCTGTATTTAAAGAAAGCCACAGTGCTGCTTACTGTCAGACAGACAGGTTTTCTGAGAATTCTGGCATGTATGTTGGAAGATATTCTGTTATAAATTGAAATAATGGGAAAAAATCATTCAATAACTCTCCTTATTACCCTTTATGATAAAGTGAAACATTAAATGGAGAATTTAGTAATGAATGTTTAAAATGATCAAATGGAAACTTCAATACATAGATTATTATGCCATGATTTTTTTTTAATTTGGCAAGGTAACTTTTTTTCTGTAGAGTGACCAGAAATGAACTCATGGGTTTATGAACATGAGAGAAAAGTAAACGCTAGTAAGAACATATATTCAATATTTCTTCAAAAGTTCCAACTATGATAAAAAAGTAAAAGATTTCCTATTAATCCATAGAAGAAGTTCTTTCTTTGAAACTCACATTGCAGATTTGTCAGCATCTTTTCCACTAAAACATTGAGTAAAGAAATAAAATATTAATTTGATTTTGAATGTTCTCCTTATTTAAGTTAGGGTAAAATACTTTAGCGCTAAATTTAGGTTAACTTCAAAGTTACATTTTCCTGTAAAACACTCCAGAACTTTCATTTGCTTTATGCAACTTCTTTTTTTTTAAACATTTTTTATTATTATTTCTGCTCATACAAGCTTAATTGGTACACCACTTCCCTCCCCCGCTTCTCCTCCCCCCGAACCTCCTGTTCCCCCTCCCCTCACCCTTCCCTCCCCATCCCCCAGGGCTTCTCCCCCAATCCCCAGAGAGTACTTTAATGTGCATGCCAGACTCTCCTTTGGGCTCTCCTCTCCGATGACGTACAAGGACCCAGTGGCATTTCCCTGAATCCTTTCCTGTGTTCTCCTTAAGCATAGGAACACTACTGTGGCTGTCAATCCCTTGCCTCCAAGGATCTTGGTGCCTTTAGCAGATGCTAGACTTTGTGAGGTCAATAGTGTGTTGGACATTGTGCAGGGCATGCAAAGTCCAATTATGATTGCTTGGGCCCTAACTTGCAAATCATTGCTCCTCCCATCCTTTTGCTCTTACAATCTTACCGCCCCCTCTTCCACAAATTTCTCTGAGCTTCAGGATGGGGAGAGATTAGGCTGGCCTAGTTCTAGGTGGTTGATATAGAGTCTCTGAAATTCTGGATTGTGGTTTGTTGATTTTCTTTTGCAGTTTTGCTGCTCCTGCAATGAATGCCCTTCACTCCATCCTGATGAGCACTGTATGTCACCCCCTGGCCAGAGACAAAAAGCTGTTAAACTGGAGTCTTGTTATAATAGCACATTCAAGGGTAGATGTAATAAAAGTAGGAAAACACAGTGAGGGAGAGGTCAATCACCCTTTTGCAAAATGGTTACTTTTTATCTGCCAGACTATATGCTCTCCCCTTCTGGTGAGATCATACCCCCTCAGTTGTAAATGATCAGGAATGAACATCTGTGAACTTAACTAGGTGTCTCATTGCTTACTTTCAGTCCTTGATGGAGGCCTATTTTCTCTGCTGTAACATGGTCCCCTCTCTTTTTGTATCTGGTGTGGCCCTCCTACACCATCCCTCCTGTTCATAATCCTTGGAATTACTGTAGGTATTACATAGATTTCTCTTTGAGTGTCTCAAGGTGGGCTGGGTGGGTTTGGTACTAGGAGTCACTTATTAGGGAGTACATACGGCACTTAATTTTCTGGGTTTGGGATACTTCACTTAATATTATTGTTTCTAATGACATCCATTTCCTGGCAAATTCCACTAATTCATCATTTTTGATGGCTGAGTAGTACTCCATTGTATAGATGTACCACATTTTTCTTATCCACTCCTCAACTGTTAGACATTTGGGTTGATTCCATGACTTTGCTATTGTAAACAGTGCTTGTGCTATCGAGGTGAACCTCTGCTGCATGGGGGGTTATTCTCAGAAGTGGAATAGCCAGGGTCATATGGCATTTCAATCTTTACTTTCTTTAAGAATCTCCAGACGGCTTGCCAGAGTGGCTGTATGAGCCTGCATTCCCACCAGCAATGTAGGTGAGTTCCCCTCTCTCCACATCCTCTCCAGCATTTGTTGTTGTTTGTATTGTGGATTTTTGCCATCCTGACCAGGGTGAGATGATATCTCAGGGAAGTTTTGATTTGCATTTCCCTGATGGCTAAGGAAGTGGAGCATTTTTCAAGATATTTGTTAGACATTTTAATTTCATCACTTGTAGAGTTTCTTTTAAGTTCCAGGGCCCATTTGTTAATTGGGCCATTAGTTTCCTTAGTGCTTAGTTTTCTAAGTTCTTTGTGCACTCTGGATAGTAGAGCTCTATCAGATATGTGGTTAGTGAAGATATTCTCCCATTCTATGGGTTGCCTTTGAGCTCCTGTTACAATCTCTTTATCTGAACAGAAGCTCTTTAATTTCACAAGATCCCAACTGTTGAGAGTTGGTAGCAGTTGGTAGTGCCATTGGATGTCTGTTTAGGAACTGTTGGCCTAGCCCAATCAGCTCCAGGGAGTTACCTATCCTTTCAACTATGGTTTTTATAGTCTCTGGCCTTATATCAAGGTCCTTGATCCATTTGGAATTAAGTCTTGTACATGGTGACAAGTATGGGTCCAGTTTTAATCTTCTGCATGTGGAGATCCAGTTTTGCCAGCACCATTTGTTGAAGATCCTGTTTTTTCCGTTGGATTTTTTGGGCCCCTTTGTCAAAGATCGAATGGTTGTAATTTTGTGGGCTTATATCTGGGTCCTCAACCCTTATCCATTGATCTCTGTGTCTATTTTGGAGCCAGTACCAGGCTGTTTTTATAACTATATATTTGTAGTATAGACTAAGGTTTGGTATGGTGATACCTCCAGCATTGTTTTTGTTACCCAGGATTGTCTTTGCTTTCCTGGGTCTTTTGTGCTTCCATATGAACTTTGAGATTGTTTGGTCAACTTCTTTAAAGAATAGCTTTGGGATTTTAATTGGTATAGCATTGAATCTGTATATTGCCTTTGGTAGGATGGTCATTTTTACGATGTTGATTCTGCCAATCCAGGAACATGGGAGGTCTTTCCACCTTCTGGTGTCTTCTGCAATTTCTTTCGTTAGGGTTTTAAAGTTTCCACTGTAAAGATCTTTTACCTCCCTGGTTAGGTTTATACCAAGGTATTTCATTTTTTAGGGGCTATTGTAAATGGGATTGAGTCTCTCCAGGGCTTTTTCACTTCTTCATTCTGGGCATATAGGAAGGCCTCTGATTTTTGTATATTTATTTTGTATCCTGAACTTCTGTATTAGTTCCAGGAGCTTCCTGGTGGAGTTTTTGGTATCACTCAGGTATAGGATCATATCATCTGCAAATAGAGATAACTTGACTTCTTCCTTGCCAATTCGAATCACTTTTATGTCCCTTTCTTGTCTTATGGCTTCCTGCTAAGACTTCAAGTACAATATTGAAAAGAAGTGGTGACAGTGGACAACCTTGTCTAGTTCCTGATCAAAGTGGGAATGCTTCAAGTTTTTCCCCATTGAGCATAATCCTTATTGTTGGCTTGTTGTATACAGCTTTTATTATATTAATAAAGGTTTCTTCCATTCCAACATTCTCTACGGTTTTGATCATAAAGGGCTGTTGGATCTTGTCAAATGCTTTTTCTGCATCTATCGAGAATATCATGTGGTCTTGAAAGTTGGACTGGTTTATATGGTGAATTACATTTATTGATTTGCATATGTTGAACCAACCTTGTGTGCCTGGGATAAAGCCTACTTGATCCCCGTGAATGATCTTTTTGATATGTTTTTGAATCCGATTTGCTAAGACTTTATTGAGAATCTTTGCATCTGTGTTCATCAGAGAGACTGGCCTAAGTTTTCTTTTTTCAGTGTATCTTTATTAGGTTTTGGGATTAAGACGATATTAGCTTCATAGAAGGAATTTGGTAGTGTTCCTTCCTTTGCTATTTGGTGGAACAGTTTAAGGAGTATTAGTGTTATTAGCTCCTTAAATGTCTGGTAGAACTCTGTGCTGAATCCATCTGGTCCAGGACATTTTTTGGTGGGAAGATTTGAGATTACTTTCTCAATTTCCTCATATGTAATAGGACTATTTAAATAATTCACAACTTCCTGATTCCATTTAGGTAAGTTGTGTTTACTTAGGAATTCATCCATCTCTTTTGTGTTGTCAAATTTCACAGAATATAAGTTTTTGAAATATGACGTTACAACACTCAGAATTTCTTGGGTATCTGTAGTGATAACTCCATTTTCATTTCTAATTTTGTTAATTTGGGTTTTTTCTCTCTTGCTTTTAGTTAATTTAGCTAGGGGTGTATCAATCTTATTGATTTTTTAAAAAAACCCAGCTTTTTGACTGGTTGATTTTTTCTATCATTTTCCTAATCCCGATTTCAGATACTTTTCCCCTTATTTTGCTAATCTCCTCCCTTCTACTGCTTTTGGTATCAGATTACTCTAGTGTCTCTAAAGCTTTTAGCTGCATTGTTAATTTATTTATTTCTGATGTTTCCATTTTTTTGATGTAGGCATTAAGAGCTATGAACTTACCTCTTAGGACAGCTTTCATTGTGTCCCAGAGATTTTGGTAAGTTGTATTTTCATTATCGTTCACTTTCAGGAAATCTTGAATTTCCTTTTTAATTTCTTCCTGAATCCAGTTCTCATTCAGCATCATAGTGTTAAGTTTCCAGGAGTTAGTGTATTTTCTGTTGCTTGTTGTGTTGTGGATGTCAAGCTTTAAGCCATGGTGGTCTGATAAGGTGCAGGCTAGAATTTCAACATTCCTGTATATGTGGAAATTCATTTTGTGGCCCAATATGTGATCTATTTTGGAGAAAGTTCCATGTGCTGCTAAAAAAAAATGTGTATTCTTTGGTGCGTGGATGAAAAGTACAATAGAGATCTGTAAGGTCCATTTCAGTAAGGGTTTGGTTAAGCGCCAAAGTGTCTTTGTTAAGTTTTTTACCTGTAGATCTATCCCATGTTGAGAGGGCGGTATTGAAATCCCCAAGAATTATTGTTTTGGGATTGATTTCTCGCTTTAGACGTTGTAGGGTTTGCTTAATGAATGTGGGAGGGGCCATGTTGGGTGCATATATGTTCAGTATTGTGAAGTCTTCCTGGTGAACTGTACTTGTGACTAAAATGTAGTATCCATCCGTGTCCCTTATGATTTTCTTTGGTTTGAAGTCCACTTTGTCCGATATTATAATGGCTATCCCTGCCTGTTTTCTGCTTCCATTAGCTTGTAGAATTGTTGACCAGCCTTTTATTTTTAGGGCATGCCTATCTTTTGTGGTGAGATGGGTTTCCTGCAGGCAGCAGATTGATGGATTGTGATTTTTAATCTAAGTTTGTAATCTGTGTCTCTTGATCAGTGAGTTAATTCCATTAACATTTAGTGTTAAAATGGAGAAAATATTTTTAATTCTAGACATTTATTATGTTTAGTAGTTTTTTAAGTATATTGCTTTGCTTTTAATGGTGTTATACTTCCCTTCTGTTCTCCTGGATATGTCTGTTTTTTTCTTGAAGCTTGAGTATCATTTCTAGCATTTTTTAAAGGCCTGGTTTGGTGGACATGTATCCCTTCAAGTTGTCTTTGTGCTGGAAGATTTTTCTTTCTCCCTCGATCATGACTGATAGTTTTGCAGGGTAAATCAGCCTGGGTTGACATTTTTGTTCATTCAATATTTGAAGTATGTCTCTCCAGGCTCTTCTTGCTTTTACTGTTTTGACTGAGAAGTCATTTGTTATTTTAATAGGTTTACCTTTAAAAGTGACTTGTTTTTTCTCCCTTGAAGCTCTCAGCACCAGTTCTTTATCTTGAATGTGGAGTGTTTTGACTATTATTTGTCATGGCGAGCTTCTGTTTTGGTCACATCTGTTTGGGGTGCAGAATGCCTCTTGTATATGGATGGGCCTCTCTTTTTTTATATGAGGAAAGTTTTCCTTGATGATCATTTGAAAAATGTCCTCAAGGGTGGTATTTTGAGATTCTTGCTCTGGTATTCTATGAATACGCATGTCGGGCTTCTTCAGGGTGTCCCATATCTCTTGAATATTTCTCTCAAGTATCTTTTTGGCTTGAACAACCTCTTCCATTGAGCTGGTTAATACTCCCACTTTATGTTCAAGGTCTGAAATTCTGTTTTCTGCTTCGTTAGTTCTACTGATAAGACTCTCTGTGGAGTTCTGGGTTGAAGATAACTTGTCTTGTAGCTCAGTTTTAAACTCTGCTTGAGTCTGCTTTAACTGCTCTATGCCAGTTTTTGTTTCTTGCACTGTTTTTCTTAACTCCTCCAGATGTCTGTTGTGTTCCTCTTCAAAGCGATTGATTCGATTATGTAATTCCTCCTGGATTTCCTCTTTCATAGTATTGAACATGGTAATGATCATATTTTGAAAGTCTTTATCCTGGGTGAGGCTTTCTTGGACATTTTCCATGGGTTTGTTCTGGTTGGAATCTAACATTATGGGATTAATTCCTTCAAAGGGAGATTGTTCACTTGAGTGTTGTTTCTCATGGATTTTCACTTTGACTTGAGCATTGTCGTTTTAAGTCCTAAGATCTTCTTTCAATTTCTGTGCGTTTTTTACTGAACTGAATTATTTGGCTTGAGATTCTGGGGGTGGGCGGAGCTTACCTTGGTTGCGGTGAGTCCTCGCTGGACTGCGCGTGTTCGGTCAGGCAGAATGGAGAAAGGGAGTGCTTTATGCAACTTTTTAAGTCAATTTCCCTTACTTATAAAGAAGCAAAAGTCTATTAATCAATAAAGGTGTTGCTATCTACCCTTAAAAGGCTACCATCAAAGAACTGTTATATAATGGTATTGCTTTTAGACAAGCTACTTTCAGTGAAAGTGTGTCAGCATTGCAATTTTCTTTTCCTTAAACAACTCCTCAAGTTACTATAGTCCAAAGCTTTCTCTCTGTCTGTCTCTATCTGCCTGTCTGTCTGTCTCTCTCTCTCTTTTCTTTTCTCTTTCTCTCCCTCCTCGCTTTATCCCATCCTGTTCTTTCTCTCCAACTCTTCCTCTTCCTTTATTTCTGTAATATAAATTAAAAATTTGAATCAATAATGTTTTAAAAACAAATGAGACATTTTATTAAGGCAAAACATTTATCATATCTCAATATGGAAAATTAAAACTAACAAAACTATAGTTTTGATAAACAAATACAAAGTACTGTCTACTGTTATTTTTATGATAGTATGCATTCTGTTTAAATATAAAGCAAGAGTGAAATATGTGAAAGTGTTTATGAAAATAAAGTATCAGGATGGAAATAATGAGCACTTTTCATGAGCAATTGACTGTACATTTTTATGTCCTGTCTAGGAAATAGATTTGTTTATTTAAGTACAAACCTCCAATGCTCCCCTAAATACCACTTTTTATCTCCAGTGTACATCAAGACTTTGCATGCTTACCACTTTACAGAACATTCTTTTATCTCCTAATGCAGGGTTATCAGTGCTGAAAGTCAGTAAGGCAAATTATTCTTCTCTATCTTAATTTTAAGTGACACTTCATCTTTAGAAAAAAAGGGGAAGAGTGTTAGGAATAGATTCTACATAACCAACTCTGAAGAAAACTACACATTTTTAAAGTGGAGATTTTTTCTTTTAGTTCTAAGTGAATATTGATGGATAACATAGTATGTATAATTGTTGCAGATAATTTCAAATGTTTTTTAAAAGATTACAAATAATAGTTTAATTCAATAAAATCATTTATTGATTGTTTTTGCTTTGTCTTATTATACTTTTTATGACAGTGTACAGCTTCATAGATAAGATTGGTCCTCAATTGGCAGGGCTCTTTCCTTGACCTTCTGAGAGCTGATACATGTGCAAGCACCTCAAATGGACCATTTTTAACATAAAAATAACATTTTTAAAAACTTGTGAAGATAGTTCAAAATTTCAACTTAAATACAGTAAAAAAGTGCAAATGCTTTGTTTGCAAACTTGACAAAGGTAGACTTCAGAGAGTTAGTAGAAATATTTAAATATGTTAAGATGAATGTTCTTCTTTATATGGAAGATATTTCCATCAGTCTCCAAATTTCTCTTACTTCCTTTAAAAAAGTATTTCAGCCATATACATATATTTCCTTTGTTTTAACTCTGGGTTCAATTTGATCACTGTGAACGTCCTATAAATGATAACTTGTTACTTTTTCTTTATTCCTGAGTTGAACAATGTTGTGTTTTGACAAAGGAACTTTATCTTCACATAATTTGTTCATTATTTTTAGTAGTTGTATAGCTCTCCATTATATATTTTAAGCTATACTCATAATACATTTTTCTATTTTTATTATTTTTTTCATTTGCATGTGTATGTGTAGAAGATGTGCATGTGTACATGTGAGTTTATGTGCGGGTACACAGATTTGTACTGCAGTATGTGGAGGACAAGACAAGTTGAGAATCATTCTTGTTTGTTCTATTATCTTTGAGATAGGGTCTCTAATCAAATCTAAAGCTTACGAATAAGGTTATCTCCAGTCTTTCAGCTTTATGTTTTCCATCTTCAGAGATCGGAATTACAGAGGCTGCCACTTCAACATGACATGTGACAAATTCTTTTTTATTATTATTTATTATGTATTCAATTGTGCATGTATGTGTGTGTGCGCATGTGTGTATGTATGTGTGTGTGTGTGTGTAACCACGGACGAATTCGGGAACCACCATGGACGCTTCCATCTCCTGTTTACTCTGCTCTGGGATTCACAGGCTCCCCCCTACCAGGACCAGAAACACAGGCGGCCCCCGCTTCTGCCAGATGTCTATACGTGGGGTCTAGGATCCGAACTCAGGACCTTCTGCCTGCAAGGCAGAGGCTTAACCCCTGAGCCACCTCTCCAGCCCCACATGCGACAAATTTTAATGGTATCTGTGAATCAATGTTTCCTTTTGTTTTGTTTTGCCTTTGAGATGATCACATAACACTGTACTGTGTTTATATTTTTATTGTAATCACCAACTTACATTTTCTGATGTGAAAACAAGTTCATTCCCCATCAATAAAACACATTCAGTGTTCAGCAAAATTTTCAAATACTTCTAAATATAGATAAATATGGTTTGAGTAGAATTTTCTCTCCACAAATTCAAATTATGAATTTTACTTCCAATTCTCTTTGTCAAAATTTCTATTTTTGTCCAAAATTTTAGTATGATTATGTTGAATCAAAGAAATCTTGTTCACATGTAAAATTGTAAATTCTCCCTTTGGAAACTCATGAGTTGCAATGTTTCTCAAGTTGCAATTCACTATATTAGGTTGGAAAATTTTTCTTTTGTGCATTGTGATTATTTTATATGTCATCTTTCCTTTCATCACCTAAGAGAGCAAATTTTAACATTTTAAAACTGAACTTTAAGTTCCCTCTTAAAGTTATTGAAAATCTAGCATGTTTCAAGTTAACTTCAATTTATAATGTAAATTATATTGTATATTTAATAATACATTATTTATTTATTAGAATAATTATTTATTTGCTGGTATATTTTGAGGCATTGTCCATCATCTAATAAAATATATCTTCATGAGGGCTGGAGAGATGGCTCAGGGGTTAAGCCTTTGCCTTGCAGGCAGAAGATCTTGAGTTCGGATCCTAGACCCCACGTATAGACGCCGGGTGGAAGCAAGGGTGGCCTGCGTTTCTGGTCCTGGTAGGGCGGAGTCTGTGAATCCCGGGCAAAGTAAACGAGGAAGCAGAAGCGGTTCATGATGGTTCCCGAATTCGCCCGTAGTTCTACACACACACACACACACACATGCACACACACGCACATGCACAATTGGATAAATACAAAAATACAAAAAATGAAAAAAAATCTTAAAAAATATATCTTCATGAAAGAGAATTGCAATTGATACTAATTAATATCTATCATTTTTTTTTCTTTTCAGCTAATTTGCCTCCATCCCACCACCCCTCCCTGAATCCCCTTTGCTCCCTCTCCCCTTTTCCCTTTCCTTCGTCCCCTCCCTCCCTTTCTCCCAGTGCCCCCCCATTCTTGGAGCATCCTTTAGTGTGCATGTCAACCTTCTCTCTGGGTCCTCTTCTCTGATGAGGTATAAGGACTCAGTGGCATTGCCTAGAGTTCTTTTTTTGGGTTCCCCTTTAATATAGGAACACTATTGTGGCTGTTAATCCCTTGCCTCTAAAGGATCCTAGTGCCTGAGATCCATGCTAGACTTTGGGGGTTCAATGATATGTTGGTAATTGTGCAGGTCATGCAAAGTCCTATTATGATTACTTTGGCCCTAACTTGTATGGAGTATCTTGCATATCATTGCTCCTCCCTCTTTAGGCTCTCACAATCTTACCCCCTTTTCCGCAAATTTTTCTGAGCTTTAGGATAGGGAGAGATTAGGCTGGCCTGGTTCCAGATGATTGATGTAGAGTCTCTGATTTTCCCAATTATAGTTTGTTGATTTTTTTTCAGTTTTGCTGTCCTGCACAGCCCTTGGCTCCATCCTGATGGGTATTGGATATCATCCCCTGGCCAGAGATAAAATGCTGTTAAAATAGAGTCATATTATAAGAGTAGATTCAAAGGTAGATGGAATAAGAGTAGGAGACCACTGTTGGGGGGGTCAGTCTCCCATTTGCAGGATGGTTACCTTCTATCTGCCAGACTTTATGCCCTCCTTTCTGGTGAGATCACACCCCATTAGATGCAAGTGACTAGTAAGGAGAGTCTGCAAGCCCAACCAGATGTCTCATTACTTACTTGCAGTCCTTGATGGTGGCCTATTTCTTCTGCTGTAGCATGATCCCCTCTCTCCTTGTTTCTGGTGTGACCCTCCTTCCCCTTCCCTCTCTACTTATAATCTTTGCAATTACTGTAGGTATTACAGAGATTTATCTTTGAGTGTGTCACTAACTGGGTTTGGTACTAGGATCTACTTATTAAGGAGTACATATGGTGCTTAATTCTCTGTGTCTGAGATGCTTCACTTAATATAATTTTTTCTAATTCCATCCATTTCTCGGCAAATTTCATGAATTAATCGTTTTTGATGGCTCAGCAGTATTCCATTGTATAAATGTACCACATTTTCCTTATCCACTCATCAACTGTTGATTTGGGTTGATTCCATGACTTTGCTATTGTAAACAATGCTGCTATGACATGGTTGTGCTTGTACTATCAAGGTGAATTTTTGCTGTATAGGGGATTATTCCCAAGAGTGGAATAGCAGGGTCATATGGCATTTCAATCTTTAACTTTTTTAAGAATCACCAGACAACCAGTGTGGTTATATAAGCCTGCATTCCCACCAGCAACATAGGAGAATTTCCCTCTCGCCACATCCTCTCCAGCATTTAGTGGTGTTTGTATTGTGGATTTTTGCCATCATAACCAGGGTGAGATGATATCTCAGGGAGGTTTTGGTTTCCATTTCCCTGATGGCTAAGGATGTGGAGCATTTTTAAAGATATTTGTTAGATATTTTGTTTCTTTCCTGGTAAAATTTCTTTTAAGTTCAAAGGCCCATTTTTTAATTGGGCCATTTGTTTCCTTGGTGTTTAGTTTTATAAGGTCTTTGTGCACTCTGGATAATAGAGCTCTATCAGATATGTGGTTAGTGAAGAGTTTCTCCCATTCTGTGGGTTGCCTTTGTGCTGGGGTTACAATCTCTTTAACTGAACAGAAGCTGTTTATTTCATAAGATTCCATCTGTTAAGTGTAGGTTGTATTACCTGTACTATTGGATTTCTGATTAGGAACTGTTGGCCTAGCCCAATCAGCTTAAGGGAATTCCCTACCCTTTCAACTAAGGATTTTATAGTCTCTGGCCTTGATCCATTTGGAATTATGTCTTGTACATGGTGACAAGTACAGGTCCAGTTTTAATCTTCTGCATGTGGGCAACCAGTTTTGCCAGCACCATTTGTTGAAGATGCTGTTCTTTTTCCATTGGATTTTTTGGGCCCTTTGTCAAAGATCAAATGGCTGTAGTTGTGTGGGCTTGTATCTGGGTCTTCAACCCTTGTCCATTTATCTGTGTGTCTATTTTGGAGTCAGTACCAGGCTGTTTTTATAACTATGGGTTTGTAGTATAGACTAAGGTTTGGTATGGTGATACCTCCAGCAGGATTTTGTTACTCAGAATTTCTTTTGCTATCCTGGGTCTTTTGTGCCTCCATAGGAATTTTGAGATTATTTGATCAACCTCTTTGAAGAATTATTTTGGAATTTTAATTGGTATAGCATTGAATCTGTATATTGCCTTTGGTAGGATGGTCATTTTTATGATGTTGATTCTGCCAATCCAGGAACATGGGAGGTCTTTCCACCTTCTGGTGTCTTCTGCAATTTCTTTCTTTAGAGTTTTAAAGTTTTCACTGTAAAGGTCTCTTACTTCCTTGGTTAGGTTTATTTTTATTTCATTTTCATTTTTATAGGGACTGTAGTAAATGGGATTGTTTCTCTCAGGGCTCTTTCAGTTCTTTCATTCTGGGCATATAGGAAGGCCACTGATTTTTGTACATTTACTTTGTATCCTGCCACCCTGCTGAACTCCTGTTTTAGTTTCAGGAGCTTCCTGGTGGAGTTTTTGGGATCACTCATGTATATGATTATGTCATCTGCAAACAGAGATAACTGACTTCTTCCTTGCCAATTTGAATCCCTTTTATTTCCCTTTCTTGTCTTATGGATTCACCTAAGACTTCAAGTACAATATTGAATAGAAGTGGTGAGAGTGGACAGCCTTGTCTAGTTCCTGATCGAAGCGAGAAGGCTTCAAGTTTTTCCCCATTGAGTATAATCCTGGCCCATTGTATATAGCTTTTATTATATTGATAAAGGTTCTTTCCATTCCAACTGTCTCTAGGGTTTTAATCATAAAGGGCTGTTAGATCTTGTCAAATGCTTTTTCTGCATCTATCGAGAGCATCATGTGGTCTTGAAAGTTGGACTGGTTTATATGGTGAATTACATTTATTGATTTGCATATGTTGAACCAACCTTGTGTGCCTGGGATAAAGCCTACTTGATCCCCGTGAATGATCTTTTTGATATGTTTTTGAATCCGATTTGCTAAGACTTTATTGAGAATCTTTGCATCTGTGTTCATCAAAGAGATTGGCCTATAGTTTTCTTTTTTCAGTGTATCTTTATTAGGTTTTGGGATAATCTCTAACATTTTAAATTCAGGTTACCAAATACATATCTGTTTATAAATACATGGATACTTATTAGCCAGCATTGACTACAGAAAGAAAGTATGATTTTTAAATGTGTGACTTTCTGATTATGTTGAAATTAGGAAATCATTATAATACAGAAAAGTCCTAAGAATATATTTACAAGACAGAGCAGTTTTAAAAATTATAACACTTTACATGCTGCTCCAGCATGCATGTGTGAGGAATCCTGGGGCATCTTCCCACACACCACAGCCATAGCTGGGCATGACTTTAGTCTGTTGCAAGCCTTTAGTCTGATGAAGGAAAACCAGCTTGAAATCTTCCCACTCTTAATAGTGAATGGCTGTAATCTTAGCACGTGGGAAATTTACATTGTGCTTAATGAACACTTGAACTCTTGACAGTGGAGCCAGGATAAACAGAAAAAAGAAGACGAAAAATAACAAAGTAAAGAAATCCCATGAGGGTTGTATCTTAAGCCATAGAGCCATAGACTATCAAGACTAGATTACTGACTATGTAGCAAATCACACCAATGTAATTTCTTTTCCTCAGACATTGCCATATTTCTTCAATGAAAGAAGCACAACGTTGGCCTTGCTGATTAAAAAAAGAAAATCCCATTTGAAAATGGTGGTAGTGCAGACACATGGGACATCATTCTTGCTGGGAATCTTTATCAAATGTGATATCACTGCAGACACATGAACTATCCTTCTGTTTAGGGCATGGTTATTTCAAGGGCTACACTAGGATTTCAGTTTGATCAGATCTCAAAACATGCTGGTGAAGCTGGAGGAGAAATTCTCATCCCCAGTGAATATTTTCTTAAGTACTCTGGTAGGTATCCTGCCACAGTGACTTTGGTACCTCTTTAAGACTGACTATTAAAAACCTTATAGTAACACTTTCTACATAGAACTGCTCGAAAGGCTGGGAGGTTTTCAGAGAAGCTGTGAGTTTTGTCTATGTTAGAGGTATTATATGTAAAGACGGGAGTGAAGCACTCACTCAGGTCAAACTGAAAGACTTTGTGGTGATTCTGTGAAAACAAAGGATGTGAGAAACAATGAGAACAGAATTAAAACCTAGAGAAGGGATCAGAAATGCTTCTAAGGCAGCAAGAATAAATCCTGGAATTAATCATATTAGGGAGAACAAGCACACATAAAAGAAGCATCCATATAATAAACACAAACTTATGAAACATGGCAAACAGATGAATATACAGACACTTATTCCAAAATTTGTACACACTGTCAACTTAATGAATATCCCACAAAGAAACTATAGCATAAGAAACAAACTAAAAAGTAACAAACCCATGTACAGTCAGAAATCCCAGCAACTCCCATATCCTGAGACATACATATGTCTTTGCCAGTGGATTGGGTCTTTTAGCTTATGTAGACAAGAATCACAAAGAGATGTACTACCAGTATATTAATATGAAGGAAAACTGGCCCCTTGTTGAGCCCCTTCTTTCTGTAGAGTAACAATACAAGAAACAAACTTATTGCTCAAAAATTTTGATGAAAAATTTTAATAGAAAAATATTATTTAGTTTGGGATGTAGAGTACCACTTTTTTCCTATTTTTTTCTGAATCAAGGATCACTATAGTACTTATATACTGACAATTTTCCCTAATTAAAGTAGATCTTAATTACAGTGAAATTTGAAGAGTGAAGAACTTGCTGAAAGTGAAAAGAAAAACTAAATATTTAAGCTGAAGGATAAATAATAGATATTAGTATCCAAATAAAAAACGTGGAGTCATAAAATTTAATAAGATAAGAGTAAGAAACAATTCAGTGCCTTCATTTAAAAATTAAATGAGATGAAAAGAGAATGATAATTGAGATTACTTATCTGAAAAATTTCAAAGGATATTAGATGAAAAAATATGACCTTAAAGTAGTTGTGTTATAAAAAAAGTCATCACTTAAATACTGAGTTTGTTGATTCTCTTTAATACAGCATTCATCTTATAACTTAATTTTAATGTGTAAAAGTATGCATTTAGAGGTAAATGAACTATCATGCAAAATGGACTTAATTTGTCTATTTGTTCTGAAGCTTAATGCCATTCTGAACCACTTTTAATTAAGAACATGAAATGACTCATTAAGATTCAACTCTAAAAATAAGTGGCTAATTGCAATATGTTGACAAAAGCAAGTTACTTCAGACACTGCTACCAAATCTTTTTTTAAAAAAAATGTACTGCAACAAGAAAGTTTGTATCAAAAACTGAGGAGAGGCAAAGGCTTCGTATTTTTAGAAAGTGAACTCAAAGTGATACTATTCTTAGGGGTTCCAGTTATATACTATACATTGGCTAAAACAGCCCTATTTCATTTGTTTGCAAAAGGCTGTAGAGTCTGCTTTTCATCTGTCAACAGAAAGTCCTCTACATACTCAATGTCTGCAAAGCAGCCATTCACCTTCCAATTTCATATAAGAAGTTTTGAGTCAGGAGTTGGAAAGGTGGCTCAGTTAAGCCTCTGCCTTGCAGGTGGAAGGTCCTGAGTTCGGATCCTAGACCTCACGTATAGACGCCGGGCAGAAGCAGGGCGGCCTGCGTTTCTGGGCCTGGTAGGGCTGAGCCTGTGAATCCCAGGGCAGAGTAAACAAGGAGGATGTGGAGGCGGTCCATGGTGGTTCCCGAATTTGCCCGTGGTTCTACACACACACACACACACACACACACACACACACACACACACACATTCATACACTTACATGCACACATGCACAATTGAATAAATAATGAAAAAAAAGTTTTGAGTCAAGCTTTTTCAGAATTTCTTCCCTTACAACTGAAGCAACTTTTATGTAATAAAAGTTAATACTACATAATACATTTAAGTGCTTATAAATTGTCTCAATTTACACAGAAAGTTTAAAATCAATATGAAATGTCACAGAAAATACTATGCACCCATGCCCAAGGCTATGCCATATGAAAAAAAAGTGAAAACATAATACTTTCAAAATGTCTTAGTTATTGTATAAATAATAAAATGTTGTGTTGCATTTTGAAAGTAATTTCTTAACATCTGCATCCTATTTTCAATAATTTTACTTTATCCACAGCCTTCCTCTATTCAAATTATCTTTTCTCCCTTAGCCATATTAGAAATTCAATTACTGGATTTTGAGAGAAAGAGAGACACAGAGAGATAGACAGAGAGAGAGAGAGAGAGAGAGAGAGAGAGAAAGAAAGAGAGAGAGAGGAGGAGGAGGAGGAGGAGGAGCAGGAAGCTAAAATTCAACATCAAGTATATTCCACAATTGCTTTCCACTTCATTTATTGAAGCACCATTTCCTGAATGAACTTAAACTCACCACATCTGGCTCAACAAGCAGCCAGCTTGAGCCTGGGTTCCCTGTTTCTGTTTTTAAGAAGTGGAATTATAGGGAGGGAGAGGGTCTGAACAGCTTGCATATTGGTTCTTGCTCTCCAAACTCCATTCCTCACTCTCGCATGGCAATTGTTTTTCCATGGAGTCATCTATACATCTATACATTTATTGGATCTTTTTAAATGGTTTCAAATGGTCTCTGGCTCAGAAAAACCATAACAATCATAGCAAAATTGAAAGAAAATGCAGGACAAAAGTATGGCATTTCGGTGCCAGTGAAAATTACATTGTTTGTATAAATAATATTAAAACTTAGCTCAAGATGAATAATTTAGCCATATTTGTTTGCTGTGGCTCAGTAAAATAGTTTTTCAGAATGGGTGTGTCTGTCCTGCTACTTTGTCTCAGAAGTATGACAGGTTTCCTGGCTGCAAAGCTTTTGCTCTTAGGGGTAATATTGGATGTCACTAACGTAACTCTTTTCTATACTAACTGAACAAGTGACACAAAGTTAAAATACATGCAAAATAAAATAACAATAAGTACATATATGGTCTGTCTTAGTGGAGGAACGTTTAAAACATATTATTTTAATATGTCTATGTGATGAAATATGTCTATATTCATATTCCTTTATTAGGAGTTCTTTGGAAATAAACTCTGTGAGGATGCTGATGTTGAATGATATCACTTTGAGAAATCTATGTTTAGACTTAAATAATCTTAGTAGGACTTGCAGAGTGGTAGTGTGAAGAGCTCCAAAATTCTGCTTCTCTAGTACAAAAACTGAAACACAGGCAGATGCTGTAAAATTCTGTTAAAATCAGTATTTTTCCAGTACTAAAATTTAACTCAAGGCTTACAACAGTATGCAGAAAGTTTGTTTAGAAAACGGATTGAGCTTGGCCTTTGATTACCTAATTATTCATATCTCTGAAGTAGTTTCCAAAAACATCAAACTTGAGGATCTAGGTTTTCAGGAAATACACTGGAATAGAATTTTTTTTAACACAGAGAGAGCTTTGTCACTACTGGAATCTGCTTCATAGCTCCAGGGCCAAGTCCATGAAGCTGTTATTTCACTAACTGGCATATAGCTTATGAAAAGGCCAGTGTCCGGAGGATTCATCAAAATAATCAGTGGTAATTGTTTCTTCATGACAGCTGCTTAAGGCTGCAGTACCAGCTGTTCCAACTTGATACTGGAAGAAAAAAATTCATTAAAGGTTTGGAGAAGGAGAAGTACATAAGTGACACTGGGAATTCACAGCTATTTTTAAGAGTCTAAAAGGCTGAACACATAGTTAAATGTCTATCTGTGGCTAATAAAGACCTGAGAGAATAGTGGCCTCTTATTGCTCAGTATCTGTGGACCTATAGAAGCAGGAAGAGAAGGCTGAGGCAAGATTTTAAATTTCCGATGTGTTGAAAGCATGTTCCAATAAAGACAGAAGACTTTGCAACTGGCAGGAACATTAATTGTTCAAAGCATTCAAGAAATTCTGACCCATCCTCACTGAACAAGTAGCTAAACACAGACTCCAAGACTGCACACTCATAAAATACAAATCAAATTTTAAAAAGTCAATCCAGGAAATCCCTCTAACAGCAGTAAGAGCAGCAACAAGGAGACCTAAGTATCAGAAATTCAATTTCCCCAGCTATGTGGAAACTGACGTTTTATCTGAACGTACCTTAATTTTTCCCAGAATCCTCAGACCCTTGGGCGTAGCAAAATTTTATGACTCATGTCTATAGAAATAAAATTTAGGTACTGTATAAGAAAATAATCTCCAGGATGACTGCTTGTGCACTAGAATAAAAGCTTTAATATTCTCCCAGTACGATAGCATACATACACATGCTCATTGTTTAGTGTTAGTGACAATATAGTAAAGTCTTATTCCTTCCCTCAGTCTTCATTTTCTCTTAAGTCTAACACGAGCTCAATTTTTCATGTTCCCCACATGCATGCATGTAATGTAAAAATTCATCATCGTCTCCCATTCTAGATATCAACTACTAAATATCTGAGTGTGAGTAGAACAAGGTTCAAGGATTATGCTTAGATAACAGAAGAAACCAAAATCTACTGAAAATAGATATTTTTTTTTCTTTTCTGTGAGCATGTGTGCATGTGTGTGTGTTTTTATGTGTGGCATAAGAATGTTTTCACTTGGAAAATGGAGTTTACCTAAGAGATAATGGTACACAATGTTATAGAAGGGGACACAAGAGTGAATTTGTTAAAAAACTGCTTAGCTGTTTTTTTGAAGACATTTTTCCCACTAGGTTCTAACATGCTCTTGGCGATCACAATGGCAAACAATAATCACTTCTATAATTGGAAAAATAAAAGCATATGTACAATGAAATACTATATTTTGTCTAATACAGACACATAGATACAGACACACACACGTCATGTAATTGATATTTCAAAAAACAATTGATAACTCTGAAAGAAAAGTCAACGACATCGGTTGCAGGGCAAAGACAGTCACTTGAGATACAGGGAGGCAAATTTTGAAAGCAACGATTCTGACACAAACAGATAGTAATCAATAATCCCAAGGTAAGTTGCTCTGTCACTGGAAAAGATTCAAGGTAAGAGATAAATGAGACACTGAGTCATAGGATTCTGTACGAAATATAAGATGTGAATGTTCTAGCTTAACATGAAAATGTAAAAGATAACAAAAAGACTGGCAAAAACTTAATGAGTAGGAGCCTTCCATTCCCAGAGAGGAGAGCCCTGACTTCTGAGAGATCTCTAATCCTCACACATGCATCAGAGCATGCATGCATAAATTCCTCTCTTTCCCTTCATTCTCTCACTCCTCCTCACTTCCCCCCCTCTCTCCTTCCCTCATTTTCTCATCCTCACTCCCTCCAAAATAAATAAGTGAAATAAAAAAGATAATTAGAGTATTAGGAGTACAACTTTCTTCTTTACTTTTAAATTTAACACATGTATATTATGCATAAAGAAGTCTTAGTTCAGAGAGTCAATACATTGTTTTAATTGACATATTCATATTATATATATTTTTTTTATTCAATTGTGCACGTGTATGTGTGTGTGTGCGTGTATGTGTGTATGTGTGTGTAGAACCACGGACGAATTCGGAAACCGCCATGGACTGCCTCCTCCTTGTTTACTCTGCCCCGGGACTCACAGGCTCGGCCCCACCAGGACCGGAAACACAGGCCGCCCCCGCTTCCACCCGGCGTCTATACGTGGGGTCTAGGATCCGAACTCAAGACCTTCGCCTGCAAGGCAGAGGCTTAACCCCTGAGCTACCTCTCCAGCCCCTCATATTATATTTTTTAAAAATCTAGAAAAATATAATTTGGCAGTTTCTTTCTGCAAAGATTGATTTATGAACTAAACAGCATACAAAGCCATCAAGCTCCTCAGCAGTAGTGCAATGGACTTTCATAGGTTGAACACGAAATCAAACATGGGAAATCAAATATGAGAAACATGTAGATGTGCAGTTAGGGAATTCTTTTTTTAATTTGGAATGTAACAAGTTAGCTAGCTTTGTTTTTTTTGGGGGGGAGGGGGCTTACCACTCAGTGCTTCTTGTATGGAACCATGATGTTTGTTGAAGTCCTGATAGATTCCACTTTGTTCTTATACTAAATCAGTCTGTAGTTTGTTACACAGAAACTCAAGCTATAGAGAAACCCTCAAGTTGAACTTAAATTAATGTAGATGTGCAAACATGCAATGCACATTTATAAAACAAAAATCTATGTAACATTAATAATTGAAATTGAAATATTCAAATGATAAATATTGAAAATGAAAAGGGAGACAGTGAGAGAGAAAGGGCTGCTTGAAACATTGTCCTGGATGTTGGTTCAAAATGAGATTATAGAAGCAGATAATTATGAAAATATAGAACATGCTCATGGTCTTCTACATAGTTAGGACTTCATGTAACAAGACATTCATTACACATGCTTATAAGAGCATTTTACAAATCCCTCAAAGCACTTATCACGAAGAGTTATATATCACACCTCTAGTCTATAATAAAATTGATCAGAAATCTGTTTTTCCACGTAATTGATGATAAAAATTTTATTAAGGATTTACCTGCATTGGCAAATGGAAGAGCATGCTACTGCTGCACATATTGTTTTCTGGCTGAACCTACAACTAGAAGCAATGAATGCATACATCAATAAATCCATCAACTTTAAACATTTGGACTGTTTGCATCTGTATATGGCACAGTTATAAAACAATGGACTATTCTTTGCATTCCAGCATAGGTAAGGCATAAAAATGAATTCAGAACAGAGAATGGGTTGAAAAGAAAGGTTTAGATATGGAAATGACACAATATAGGAGCAATTTATATTTTAGCAAGGAGAAACTCATCAAGACAGAATGGTGATACAATCATTTGTGTTAAAAAGGGAGGCCAAAGCCAAAACATTCTACACCAAGTATTTTTGCTATGTATCTGATCACATTTGTGTATTATTTGGTTAGTGGGTGTAATAGATTTGCATATATTATATGGACATTAATATTCTTTTTTATTATTATTTATTCAATTATGCGTGTGTGTGTGTGTGTGTGTGTGTGTGTGTGTGAAGAACCACCGACAAATTCAGGAACCACCATGGACCACCTCCACCTCCTTCTTGTTTACTCTGCCCCAGGATTCACAGGCTCCTCCCTACCAGGACCAGAAGCGCAGGGTGCCCCTGCTTTCGCCTGGCATCTATACATGAGATCTGGGATCTGAACTCAGGACCCTCCGCCTGCAAGGCAGAGGCTTAACCCCTGAGCCACCTCTCCAGCCCCTAATGTTCTTATTATATAAGGTAAGTGATATTTGGGGGAATGAGGAATTTTATTATAGCATTTACTCATCTGGTAAATAATATGCCATGTTTCAAACACATATAAGTAAGGAATCTGGTATGTTATAATATCTCTGTGTTGATGAAATCATAAATCACATTGCCATGGTTCACTCCTGCAGTGAAGAATGAGCAGTCCCAGAGCTCCGTGATAGCCCCTTCTGCTCTGAAATTCCAAGTGGTGGTTTCGTTCTGATTTCTCATTTCTGATTTATTTTACATCATTTTGTGCTTTTAATCATTGAACTTTATAGTCTATGAAATTCTTGGAGTTTCTCTACAGACCTATTAAATATGGCATTAAGAAAAACATTTATCCTTCATAGCATGTACAATCCACAAAATAGCAAAGATTTAGCAAATTTAGTAGATATGAGGGCAGTGATAGGAGGTCATAAATTATATGCTCAAAATCGTCAATGATATCTTTTCATGCCAGTGGTAAGAAATTGAGTACTTATTGTATACACAGAAAAAAGAAAACTGAAAGTAAAAAGTGGAGTGTTTGCCATTATTAATAAGATTAAAAACTATGAGAAAATGAGGAGACATTTCATCTTCCGACAGGATCACCAATAGACTTAAAACTTCAATAAAACATGGAGAATTTCCATTTTGTAACTGGAAAATACAAAATCTCTGCTTCTTCAAATAAAATCTAATTCTTTGCAATGCAAACATTAGCTCATTTGAGAATACAAACTGTTCAAAGATTATTTCCTCCCTATTACAACTCAAAAACCACAATGACAAGGACTTTTTATAGCCTAAAAGTAGTGTGAGTGGAAAGGATAGAACTTAACTATGGACCAGTGACAACACTAAGTGATTCTTCAGTTTCTGCAGATTAATTAAAGCACAATGTATAGAAAGTATATGTGAATCTTATTAGTATATTAATTCCACTAAATATATTAAATCAGTTCAACTTTTAGTTTGTCAATCAATGCTTTGTCTAAATTTTCACAAATAGTTCAAATACCACTCTTTTGTTTTTAATATATGTGTGTGTATATGTGATATTGACTAGATTCACTGGCCAGGGATCCTTTCTCTGATCCTGTGGGCTGGCATATAAACCAGAGGGTCTGTCTTTTTATATGGTTGATATGGATTTGAACTCTGGTCTTCATGAATGTGTATTAAGCATTTTATAAGCCTATCTATACCCACAACCAGGCAAAATGTCACTTTTAGATTTAAAAATAATTATCTGGGAATTATTTTGTATATAAACACAGGAATAGTAATTATTAGATGAAAATCCAGGTTGACAAGATTGTTCAGAAGTGAAGGTACCTCTGCACAAACCTGGTGACCAGAGTTTGATCACAGAAGTTGTCATGGTAGAATGAGACAACATATTTCTGAAAGATAACTCCACAAATGTACTGTTAACCATAGATGTTTCTCCTGCTCTTTTCTCAAATGAATCAATAAGATATAAAAATAATAGTTCTGTTATGAAGTTAGGAGTGTATCTCCATATCATAGGACTTAGTTAGCTCATACAAGGTCCTGGATGGGTTCAATACCCACCACATATCCCAAAATGGCTGTTTTTTCATGCAGGTATAGGTATATATTTAACCTCTGAAAAAGTGAGAAAACTTTTGCCACTGTCTTATCTAATTCTGTGACATATTGTGGTTTATAAGATTTTAGTATCTTCTATATATTTGTCAAATTCCAGTGTGGTCAGCGGTCAGCAATTTTGATTTAAGAAGTTCTGAGTGTTCAATGCTGAGTGTCTGGCAGTCCTGTTTCCATTCTTATGTCTACATTTGTAGAATGGTGATTCCCAGTGTTTGTCCATTATCCTAATAGGTAATTAGTTCAATTACTACACTTTTAATGTCTATTGCACATTTATTATATGTACATCACAAACATAGTATATCAGTGTTACATTATTCTAAGAATGTCATTTGAAGATGTGGTACTACTGATTCAGGGAGGCCCTAGTCCAGGCTCCTGGCTTCGGACAAGCCTGGACATGTCCCAGTAAGAGAACCATGCAAGCAGAGGGATGAACAACCAATGGGAAATGGCCACCTAACCTTCCCCTGAAATGGACACCTAATAAACTGTTAAATGATTGATGGCTGTCCTCCAGAGTGGAGGAATGGCAACACCTGATTGGTCCCTGACCCTATATAAGCCCAAACACTTCCTTAATAAATTTGAATCTGCAGCAACTCATCCACTGCCTGCTTCTCACCTGATTTCTGGAGTCTGGATGGTGACCCCCTCACCTCGAGCCCCAAGGCCCCACCATTTCCCCCTTCTTTCCCTGTCTAGCCCAGAGGGGATTCAGCAACACCTGGCACCCAAACATGTGGCCGTCTTCAGTATAGACAAGACACCTCTGGTAAAGTTTGGTGAGTTTGGCCTCTTTGGTTTTGTGTTCCATGTGCTTACAGAACCTGAAGGTGAGCAGGTGGCCCCCTCCTCTTCCCCTTTCCCTGTTTGTCCTTTGTTGTGCTCAGAAGGTTAGGAACACAATTGCTCACTTGATTTGCTGATGATCAAGGAGTCCTATTTAAGATTAGGAATGCAATGACTAGTTCAGTGAGCCCCTAGAAACATCAGGAATGCAATAGCTCTTTCAATTTCCTGAGAAGCAGGAGCCCCTCTAAATCAAGGCTCGTCCAGACTTGATCCCCTCAGAACTCGGAGCCCAGGCTAGATTACATTGAATCAGCCTGACCTGTAGACATCATATGCACATACAGCCCAAGGATGGAGGATGGGGGGAGTAATAAACTCTGGAAGTCCCCCACCAAGAATAAGACATTTGGGTCTGATACATTCCTTGTCTGTTCTTTTGGTCTCATCTCTCTTCTTTAGAAAAATGGGCAACCTCCCCTCACACTGTAAGAAGTCCCAGATACATGTCTTAAAATTTCTTCTAGAGACTAGAGGCCTCAAGGTTAAGACTGCTGGCCTGGAGGAATTTTGGAATGAAGCTGCTCTTTTAGCACGTTGGATCTCCCCAGAGAATATGGGGACCTGGACCTTGGATGAGGATGCTTTCACTTGCTAGATGTTTTTCATAATTAAGCTAAGCTATCGGACTTAATTAATATTAGGTCTTTTTTTTAAATAAGGTTTTCCTAATGTTAATTTGCCTTTGATAAAGCTTTTGAGGATAATATTAAGACAGTTCCTAGTAAATTGTACAGTTGCTGGTAAAATGTTGTTCATGTGCTTGTATGTTTATATGTTCTGTGTTTACATGTTGTGTGTCTTGTGTTTCGACATAAGAAATCTGTGGCTACTTCAACCTTTTTACATTTCTGTTGCACACTAGTATAAAAATTTTGGCATGCCATTTTTAAATACATGTATGCATACTTAAAAATGAGAACAAATAATTTAATAATATCTAAGGCCTTAACTAGCTATATTTTATCGATCACAATTGTTTTTCTGATAAATTATAATTTTCTTTCATGAAAATTATCTCACTTGGTTCTGATCTTTAATAGAACTACAAATAAAAATACCATTGTGTTCTTAAAGGTTTTTCCATCTGTTCTCCAAATAACAAGGCCACTATCATATTGCTTGATTGAACTTGCTCATTCTTCTGACTTCTTTTATAGACTTTTAGCCCATCAAATCTAGCAACCAGGAAAATATAATTGTCTTCTAAAAAGTTCATTGGAATTTCATCCTTCTCCTGATATGTATGAGCTCCCTTTCTTGGGGACAAATCTGCTTTCTAATTCCATGCTCCCAGGTGTACTCCTACTAAGGTGGAACAGGAATTTCAAGCCTCCACCTTAGCCAGACCCCATTCTCTTGAAACCAAACAGGATCAATGTAATCTGCACCCAGCATAGTCTGTTTTCAGGAAATTCTATGTGCATATGGGTCAACTCAGGTTCATGTTTCCTTTTGTCTCATGTGACCCTCAATATGCCTTAGAAGATTTTGAGAGGCAGCTTTAATCTTAGCTCCTTGGATTTTCCCAGAAAATGTCTGGGACCCACAGGTCTGGATGAGAGTGCTCTTCCTGGTCTATAAGAGGGAAGCCCAGGATGACCATATGCCTCCGGCCCATCAATATTAAGGGTACCTGGAATGTTTAAAACTATCCTTTGACATATCAAAAATTAATGAGACTAGAGTTCAAATTATTACTGATGCATCCTTCAGCAAACAATTATAGGACAGGATATTTGCCTTCTTTTCACCCTTAAATTTGGTAACTTGGTTAACTTTTGGAGTTGCCCTTTTAGTGCTAATTGTCCTAATTAGATGCAAATGGAAAGCAGTAAGATCTCAGCCTTTGCAACACAAGCTTGCTTTACACAGGTCCTCAGGGTATCCATTCAGGCTTCAGACGTTCCTCAGCATTTACAACAAAAGCTTGCTTTGCAGGTCCTCAGAGCATCCATTAAGGCTTTGGACATTCTTAAGGCCACCAATGGCCCATTGGAAGCCTGGCTGTCCTCCACTGAAACTATGCCTTAATAATTTACAATTGTTAGGTTCTGATTTATGACTCACCAGCTCTTCTGCATGATTTCTGCACCTGTGCCACCTACAGCTCCTCTGCCTACTCCTGCCCTGATGAAAACCTGCTTTTTTCTGCCATACTTGAGTTCCCCTTTGGAACCGTGATTCCTTCTCTGCGATGGTCTCATAACTGGCAGTTAATGGCTGGTAAGGCTCCAAGACAGGCACAGTCACCTATATTCCACGCAGCTGAAGAGGCCTGGGTCACCCCAGCTATCATGGTCCCACTGAAAAAATGTATAAATAAATAAAAGGGTGAACATATGGCACTACCGATTCAGGAAGCCCCTAGCCCAGGCTCCTGGCTGTGGCCAAGTCTGGACACATACAGACATGCCCTGGACATGTCCCAATAGAGAACCATGCAGGCAGAGGGATAAACAACCAATGGAAAGTGGCCATCTAACCTGCCCCTGCAATGGACACCTAGTAAACAGTTAAATGATTGGTGGCTGTCCCCCAGAGCGAGGAATGGCAACACCTGATTGGACCCCGACCCTATATAAACCCAAACACTTCCTTAATAAATTTGAATCTGCAGCCAACTCATCCTCTGCCTGCTGTTTCTCGCCTGACTCCCAGGGTCTGGGTGGTGACCCCATCACCAGCTCGCCCCTCGCCTCGAACCCCAAAGCCCCATTATTTCCCCTTCCTTTCTGGCAGGAATTCAGCAACATGAAGATATGCATACATTTATAGTTTTGAATAAATAATATCAATTTCTGATTTAAAATAATATTTGTAGGCTTCATATCCATTAGTTTTTTGTTTAACTGCTGCTCCACATTTTTTTACAGTGGTATGTTTTTCAAATTAGGTAAATAATGTGAATGTATAATTATTGATTAAAATCTATATCTAAGTTGAACTTTTTAAATTGTGATTTATGATCCTATTCAGGATATATTGAAACATTTGTCTCTTATGTCCTTTTAGGCAATTCTTGCATATAATGATGTCTCAAGCTTTCACTGTTTCATTACTAATGATTTTGAAGAGTATTGACGTGCGATTTGTGGAATTTTCTATTAGGAAACACCTAAAGGTTTCTTTAATTTTCATGATTAGATTAAGATCTTCAAATATTGGAAAAAGGCCAATAAGAAAAAGTACTACCTCCACCTTAATTCTAAGCATTGGAAAAAGCTGTTAGAAACTGAGGTTTGCACACCAAGGGTTTCTTCATTCCTCAGTTTTTCATTCTTTAATTTACTTTACTAAACATTATATTAAACCTCTATTTTTCTACTAATGGTTTCAATATAGCCATCATATTTACTTTTATCATCTAGTTAATTGTGTAATCTGTGTCATAACTGGCTCTAATGCTACATTAGCTGCTATTTTCATTTTTGTGCATTCTTAACAAATCAGCTTAAAGAATGACAAATTGTTTTCAGTTTACTGCTTGAGAATTTAGTCCATCAGGACAGGTAAGTCATGGAAGCTGGTCCTTGAAGAATCTAGTCACATTGTTTACTTGCATTCATGAAGCAAAACTGGGTGAGTGTTTATGTTCTACTCCTAATTTAGAATGGATCTTCTGACCTATGTTAACCTAAATTTAGATGATTTCTCACAGAACTGCTCAGAGATTAGCCTAATTTAGATAATCTTTCACAGACATGCTAAGAGGCCTATTTCCTACTAAAGTCTGGAGTCTATCAAGTTGATGATTAATGCAAGCCATGACAGATACTTCATTGTTTTTACATAGTGCATTTTTTTCCATTTCAATTTCCTTATAAAATTTCATGGAAGCCTTACAAGATACATTGAATCATAGAATAGAAGGAAAAAAATCCTTTCATTTGCTAAATTTATGATTATTAATTTAGTCTGTTAAATTAATCTGTCTATTCATTCACAGGTAGAATAACTGCAAATACCTGAATATTTGGTTTCCTCTAAATCCATGTTAATGTCTCCTTTCTTCTCTTTCACTAACTTTTTGTACATGAACTAAGTCTCAACATTGCAACTTGTTTGATTTAAAGTAACCATATTCAAACTAATCCTGTTAAGACAGGATCAGAATTGAGGGACAGTCAGGTCTGTACAGCCTTCTATAATGTGAATATGCAACATGTGACTTTGATCTTTATAGGACTTTGAGAATGCTTTGTGCATTATTTTGTTTTGTCTTGGTTATTTCCTTACTTGTTATGAGAACAAAAGAAGGGTTTGGGTCTAGTTTACTGCCCTTTACCCACTTGAGATAATTTCTGGTTAAGTGTTTTTCACAGTTTTGTTGCAGACAATGATTACCCACATTTAAGATGGGTCATTATTTCATCCTTTCAAAAGCTACAAGCAGAGTCATTTGCTTTTCACATGGAGAGTTTCTAGATATCCAAACATGAAAGTTTTTACAGCTCCCATCTCTCACCTGAGATGCTGACCACTATACTATCTAAGATTGGAGTTAGTCTACTACAACCATGTGTAACAATGTAGTCTCAATTCTTTCTATCAATATGTATTTTAAATGGATTCCTTCAGTCTAGTCATGCAGAGCTTGCTTGTGTTTCTCTATATTTGCTCACTTCCAGATTACCCTTGTTTATCACTTCAGCTTCCTAGTAGATCCAAGGGAAGAAATTAGACATTTTTCAATTTGATTTATTTTTTGCATCTTATTAGGACAGGTGATACATTTTCAAGATTTTTAAACATTGCTAATGCCACCAGAAATTAAGAGTAGATATTTTCAACTTCGATGTAATCCAGTTCATAATACTTTTATTCATAAAATTTATATTCTGATTTATGTTTTGAAATAGGGCGTTATTTAAACCAGTCTGCCTTGAATTTGTTGTATATCCAATTATGACTTTAAACTTCTATTTCTTCTACTTTCATAATAATAGTATATGTATTAGTTAAAGTTCTCTGGAAGAACAGAATCAATAAATATGTATGTATATATATGTACTATATATGTATACATTTTATTAGCATATGTATATGCTAATATACATAGCAGCTTCATTCTTGCTGTATCAAAAAGTTGAAGGAATCCAAGAAAACCTTGAGACTCAGTCATTCTGGTGAGATGAAAAGGCTAGACTCCAGATGTTGGTGAAGAGCAGCTGGACTCTGACATCAGCAATGAACAGTAACAAGGGCTAGAATACTAGGTTCTAACAGTGATGAGAGAACAATTGCAAGGCTGAAAATGCCTAGCTCTGATGTCACCCAAGAATAAAGGCAGTGGCAGCAGGAGTGAAAAAGTCTATACAATGCATTGACAATGAATTCAACAGCAAGTAGATAACAGATAAGGGAAGAGTAAGTCCTTCCTCCTTGCACCTTCTTTTATTTATTCCACCACTAGAAAGTTCACATATGTAGCTGTTGATTCTGTTCTTCCAGAAAGCCTTGACTAATAAATATACTAACTATACATATCTGTTAATATCATTATTTATATATATTGATAAATATAATAGATAATTGAAGTAATTACCTATTACTATGCAAGTAGAATAATTATAAGTTTAAAGTCTGATTGGATATATAATAAGTTCAAAACATAAATCATAATATCAATTTTATGAATAAAAGTATTATGAACTGGGTTACATCAAAATTGAAAATATCTACTCTTAATTTTTGGTGGAATTAGCAATGTTTAAAATCTAGGAAATTATCACCTTTCTTTATAAGATGCAAAAAATAAATCAAACTGAAAAGTGTCTAATTTCTTGTGTACATAATTTCTATTCAATATTTGCATAAACCTAGGTCATAATATATCGACTTTATATATTGTCACTTTTGTAAATTTGTCTGACATTTAGGTCCCTATTCTTTTCACCTACTTCAGTGTAACTTTTCTAGTACATCCTCCCTGTGGAATCTGAATATTTGTTACTATAACTTTCATAGCATCATCCTTGCTAATTAAGTCACACAGTGAATCCGGGTGTCAGGAAAGCCCTATATGAATGCATGGGCATAGGGGCTTAGGAACAAAATGGTCACAAATGAAACAACCAACTGAAGCTTGTTTTACTAGTCAAATAACTTAATGGAATATGATTATCTGCTATGGATGCACTGGTATTCCAGAAAACAAACAAGAACTTACATGAGCATTAGAAAATAATCAAATGGTGTTGATAGTTTTAGTTTTATGATGAGTTTTAGTGGACATTAAAATAATGTCCACTAACCAGTTGACGTTGTTGCTTCACATTGCAAAATTCATCCACAAAATTGCATTTTGAAGTAATAGAAATTTTTAAATTTAACACTGCAGATCACAGTTAAGAGTTGACAGTCACTTTTATAACAAACTACTTTCAGTTGATAAATAATAATTTAGTGTTACTTCTCTTGTGGTTTGAGTGCTCTCATGTGAATAGTTGTTAACCAAAATGAAGTGAAGAAAATGAATTAAATTTGTTTAGTAAATAGAAATGAGAGATTTGGCTGAACAAATACAATAAGTCACAAATTAAACCTCCAAAATGTCAGTTGAAATAAATGAAATTCAAAAAAATAGTGGACACTATAATTACACATTCAGTGATTTGTCTGAGAGCCAGCAGGACAGAAAGATGACAGACAAGACTAATAACATACTCTACACTAGAGCTCTCATATTCTCTTGGAGAAAATAGTACATGACACCCATTTACACACATATTTGAAATGAGTCACATATACCCAATAGTTTCATAATTTTCCATTTGCATTACATGCTATGAATTACATGTAAGTGTATGCTAATGAAAGAACAGGAAAAGATCCTACTTTTGTAGGATTGTAACTAAAACACAGATAAGCATGTGTTTAAAACTCTACATTTCTAGTTGTCCATTGAATTTTAATTTTTTGTAGCAAATTGTCTTGAATCCAAGTTGATTGTTGGAAATGGACCTTTTTAATAAATATTTCATTTATTCATCTGAGAGAGAGAAAGAGCAAAAAAGCACACATGCATAAGAGAGAGAAACAAAGAGAGAGAGAGAGAGAGAACATGAACCAAGTGGGCTCCCAAGAATCAAACTAAGGTCACCAGGTTTGCAAGCAGACACCTTACCTGTTTACTTACTTACCATCTCCAGAAAAGGACATTTTAAACCAATATTGTTTCAGTCACAATTTTAGTGGTCAGATTAATATACTCCAAAATATATGAACGTATTTTTAAAATCTTGTTAGCATTAATCTATTATTGATCCCCAAATCAGTTTCATTAGTGTGAACTATTATGATCTAATACTAGTATCAATATTGCTGATAGTTTTTTGAAAACAAGACCTGTGAGGGGGGAAACAATAAGGCACTTTTAATTGTGTCTTAGAATGCAAATGTTTTTGAAACACATAATGTTTTTGAAAGTGATGAAGTATGCATCACACACACACAGAAAACACTCAACACACCACACATTCACATGAAAATGGGAAAAAATCCATTATGAATGACTGCTGTCCCAAGAATATTTTATGCCTCCTGAGTAACACTACCTATACCTCTCTTTGTGGAATTTATTTTTCACACAAAATCAATCACCTCTGATACAATTATCTTGATGAATATATAAAGCACAATGTTGCATGGAAGAGTCCACCACATATTGACATTACTTGGCTCCTGGCAGAGAAAGAACTGACCCTCATCTAGGCTTGAATATTATTAGTCATATTTTAGGTGTGCATGGTTGATTTTCCTTAAACTTATGCAGTATGTGCAAAAAAGAAAAGATAAGGAACTTGTTTATATAGAGCAAAACTATGAAAATGATCATTCCTATGTAATCATCAGAAAAGGATTGCAAAATATTATAGCACAAGTTGTCTAAATTACATGCCTTTTTACCTGTGCCCTGTTTAAAATGTTTTGCTCCCACCGTCTCTTTGTGTTTTCAAATGTATTTTTAAATAAATTTGTTAATTTTTCAAAAGCATAAACATTTTACTGAACTTGAAATTGATCCACATAGATGTAGATTGGTTAAAAATAATATTTACTTTTAAATATGAAGATCCTGAATATGATAAATTCATATATTCAATGGTAATTTTTTTCAGTAAGTCTAGCTTCCATTAAGGAGATCCTTTATTTCTCTCATGATATTTATTCTTATTCTTTGGCATTTTAATCTAATAGTGAATTTCTTACAGCTATCAAAAATTCTTTGACTTCATATTCACGCTGCTTGTGTGTGAATATGTGCACACACAATAATGTCTCTAGGGAGAGCTGGCTACTATTATTTTCCATTAGAATAAATCGAACAGATAAAGGCAGAAACCTCACTGCTGAACAAACAAGAAGATGTCCAGAAAGTAAGAAGCAAAGTCCTCTGGAGTAGGTACATTGGAAGGAAGAACAGCTAGACAGCATGTGAGTGGCATTGTATGAGAATTTCTGTTAGGTTGGGATCTTAGGAACAAAATGGAATGAAGGAGGTCCTTTAGACTTCTGAAAACTGTGTGTTAATGGAATCTTCAGTAAAATATTAGTTAGATTTGCTGGAAAATCTGCAGATTATCTACTTTGTTAGGAAATATGAATTTTTGACATTTTTCTCCAATTCATACTTTAGATAGTTCTTGAAGTAGTAGATAAGTATTTACCAAGTATTTTTCTTAGAAAAGTATTTACCAAAAATAACACTATAGGGCTAATTCTGCAGCTACAGTTAATAGAAAGTGAAATAATATACTACACAGATAGAAACATGATACTTGGGACAGAAAACATCAGTACTTACATTATGTATTATTCATCTTTTCCTTGGTTTTTTAACACATTTAACAAATCAAATGCAAATTGAATAAGATTTTTAAAAATAAGAGAGTTCAGGCTCCTAAAATGTGACTGATTTTGACAGTTCTATCAGATTTTTCAAGGAAGAAATTAAATTAGATAAAATATGTGTATAATAACTTAGTGTACTTCAAATACTTCACTGGAATTTGGTATTTTTAGTGTACAAGCTGTTGCTCTGACATTTGATTATGTTTTTATGTAACTGTGAAACTAAACATGACAGAAATACCTTTCCAGTTGTTTTTTCACATCCATGGTCCAATGTGGCATACAGATAAAATGTCTTATATAAATGCAGTATGATTTACTTAATAAAATATTACAACTAATTACTTATTTTGTTAAATATCATGCCATTTGATTTATAATATCATATTACACATTTTTGTGTTAAGATAAGTGAAATATATACATTCATAGATGATGGCAAAAATTCATTTAAAATAATTTCTATATTTCTTTCCTTTTATTTTTAATATTTATTTCTTGTTTTTCTATGTTTGTTTGTGTGTGCATTGTAAGGGTGCATTTCTGTGAAGTGAATTTACACATGTACACGTAGGTGTGTGTAGAGATCAGCGATCCATGTTGAGTGTCTTCTTTTGTTTTTGTTTTTTTTTTTTTTGATACTGGGCCTACTATTGAACTCACTGAAGTGTGAGTTCAATCTACTCACTGAAGTACTAGATTTCTGGCCAGTGAACTTGTGGAATTGTTTTTCTCCACCCCGTCAGTGCTAAGGTTAAAGACAACAATCGCAATACAGACTGCTTTTGTACTGGGTGCTTGGGGTTCATTCTCTTGTAATTTTTTCACCCATTGAGCCATCTCTTAGCACTTAATATTTATATCTCTTAAACTCTATCTATATGAGTATTTTATCTTATTTCATTTTATATAAGTGACAATATATGATTTTCTTGGAAGATATAGAACCATAATCATTGCTTCAAAATGTGTAATTATATTGTTGCTATCATTAACATTTTGACTTGCACTAATGATTATGTTCGTTTGGCATTATGGAGAAGAAGTACCAATTCCTATATAAAGTGTGAGAACAAAGAAAGCAAAATTATATGTGTCAGAACAGTCAACATTAAAATATACAATATTTTATATTTACTTAGGAAGGAAACATTCATTCTAAGATTTCTAATCATGAAATTAACTGAGTCCTTATGTTTAATTTATGTCATATTCATTTACTCTGAATATTTTCCTTCCAAAAATTATTCATGTATTATAACTATAGTGTAGTATTCTCAGTTTTTGGATGGAAAAATGAAGTTTAGTATCAAACTCTGACTTTTTCAGGATACTGTTGCATTCATTTTAGTTTTTGTAACATACCATTCAGTGTATTAAGAAAAGAAATTGTCAATCTACAAAAGTAGGGCTTAAAAATTCACTTCAGCATTTAAGAACTAACTTGACAGGACAGTAGTTTCTCAAATGATTTAATTTAGCAGTGAGTATTGGATTTTGAGATTTCTCATGGCTGTTACGGAAGACAATTGCATCTTATAATTAGTCAAATTTCATATAATAGTTCTGGAATGGATGAGGTAAGGAACATGATCAAGATATGAATAAAATAAGGTGTAGGGTAAAAATATACAATCCCAACCTCTGAAGGCTGAAGTGAGTAGGCAGCATGACTCAAGACAGCTGGAGCTAGATAGAGACACAGAAAACATAATGCAGTCAGAAGTTGAGCCTGGCATGACTCAGAAATTACAACTGTTTGCCCACATGAACAAAGCTTTCCAACATAAATTTGTTGGTTAGAATGTCTAGTAATGAGCACTGAAGTTATACATTGTTTTTGTCAGTCCATCATTCTAAGCATGCTGCTTCTAAAACTGTCATTTAAGTCATTTGACTCACACATTCTAAGTCCTGACAGTGATGGTGCAGGAAGTGGCCTGTTCATAGTTCTTACAGTTCCAGTGGATGACATGGGTTAAAAAGCAACGCTTGGATGCACAGTATTTCCTACATATTGGTAAACCTCTCTTGTTCTCAATAAGTAAATCAAGAAAAACATGTGTTCATGATGAAATAAGGGAGCAGGAGACAGGGATGTCAATGCCAGGCTATTTGACACTGGTTCAAGCAGAAAGCCTGAACTTTTAATATCACAAATCTCTATACTAAGAACAACTCTGATGACTTCGATCTCTACACAATCATCTACACAAAGCATCAAAAGGTGTTCTCTTCTTTCCTTTTACCCAGGATTCACTGTTTCCTTGGGAACTAGTTGACATAAGCTATGGACAGTAATCCACATGCCTACTGCTCAGTCTCTCTCCAGTCTGTGAATCTGCTGTCTTTTCCCTTTGGCAGTATAGAAATGATAGTTTAGTTAGACATTTGGTTCAAAATTATGTCTAGTTGTCAGATTCAACATACTTTAGAAGACTTGAAATACTCTTGCTGTAAATATTGGTGATTATAGTTTCTTCATGAATTTTCATCTTATATTTGTCCACATAAAATTACTGATTTTTTTTCATTTTAATTTTTTATTTTCGTTTTTTATACATTTTTATTACCGCTCATACACACAATAGATAGACCAGTTCCCTCCCTCCCTCCTCCTCCCCCAAACCCCCTACTCCTCCTCTCCTCTCTTCCCTTCCCCCAGTGCCTCCCCCCCAATTCCCAGAGAGTCCTTTATGCCTAACTCTCCTCTGGGTCCTCCTCTCCGATGACGTACAAGGACCCAGTGGCATTTCCCTGAACCCTTTCTTTTTGAGGAGTTTGGTTTGATATTTCTTTGTGAGCACTGTGCCTGCATTTGATGTTCAAAAGCATTCTTTTCCTATGTTCCTCTTTCATGAAATCCAGTAGTCATTTTCTACCTATTCATTAGGTAATTATTCCCAGAGAAATCTGATGGCAATTCCAGTGAAACTTCCATTTCAAGGTCAATTATTCCTTCTTGTTGTGAATAACAATCTACATCAAGACATTCAATGATAATTTATCATAGATCTATTTTTATCTCCACTGGACATTATTGACAACAAATCAGAACTTTTCCCTCAGTTATTATCTATTAGATTTTATGATATTATGACAGTTGTGTTAATCTATGACACTTGTGTCTATCTGCTAGAGTATTATACTGTGACACATGATTCTTGAACGTGACACCTACATTTATGTATTAGAATACACAATACTGTGACTTCTGTGCTTATCTCTTAACAGTATATGATACTAAGACAAACGTGTTTTTCTATTGGAATATATGATACTATGATACCTGTGTTTATAAATTATAGCAGACTATCCTATGACACATTTGGTTATGTGTTAAAGTAGTTGATAAAATCATACCCATGTTTCACTCCTTTATCACCATTCTTTCACTTTTGCTCTTATTCTTTTCTTCCATTACATTTATCCCACCTGGAGATTCCAGGACTTCATGTTTGACATTTTTTCAACTATTATCATTGCATAGATGATACTGTATAGCAATCGGATTTTTGCCAATAAAAATATCATAATAGTTTGATGATTCTTTGCATACCAGAGAAATCACAAAAACTAAATGCCATAACAGTGTTAGCATCAGAGTGTACATTCTGTAAGAAACTAAAGAAGAAAGCCTGAGAAAATGATTAAATGGTTAAAGTATATGTACTGCAAATGTGATGATCAGAAATCAGATCCCAAGAACCCACATAAATGCTAGGTGAACATGGCATCCTGACTGTAATGTTGGCCTCCAGAGGCAAAAGCAGGATATCCTCACAATAAACTGGCTAGAAAAGTAGACATATTGGTGAGCTCTGAGTCTGATGGTAAGATCCTACCTTCATAAATAAAGTGGAAGAATTGCTGAGGATAATTCCTTTTACCAGTTTCACATGCACATATTTACATACCTGCATTGACAACATGCCTGTGTGTACACACACAATGAACATACATACACATGAAAATGAAAAAATGAAATGCATAGGTAACTATGTTATCCTCTACTTCATCCTGTAAGCATGAATAATAATTTTAATAATTAATAATTTTAATAGTATATAAGGCATAAAGACAACAGATTTATGTCTCATAAGGTTTTTACTAACTCTTATATGACCTTAATCCCAGGTAAAATCTTTATATATCTTACACAACCTTAAATGAAATGACAATTCAGTGTCCTTTCTTTGTTGTAAGAATATACATGCATAGTCTGCCTCCTAAATGCAAGATCATCATTAGCTCTCCCTTGAAAATATTATCTAGATCTATGATGGGTACATGATGGATGTGGGGGGAGATCTTCCTTTTTCCTCACTCTCTTTTCAGGATTTTACTTTTAGCTTGAAAAGTGAACCCACTCACAGTTGTCAAGTTTACATGAAAGAGATGAAAGTGTGATGCAGATATTCTCCAATAAAGTAAGAAATAAATTAAATTTCATTTGACATTAAAATTGCTGTCAATATAGGCAAAATAATAGGATCATGTGCATAATCAATAAGGCAATGAGATTCTTGCAGAAATGGTAAAAAATTACTTATCAATTTGTTTCACATATAAGATTTAGATATTGAGTTGATTATTTTTTAACTACTTCATTTTTGAACATACTATGATCACTCAAATTGAGCAGAAGACTGACATACACCATCCCAATTTTGTTCCTGCCACCCCCAATAGCCATTTCATTATCAACATGCCACCCCAGAGTCCTACACTCATTACAGTTGACAAACCTACAGTGACACATCATTATCACTCAAAGTCCATACCTTACCTTAGGGATTACTTTCAATGATGTCCATTCCATGAGCCTGAACGAATTTACAGTGGCATGCACCCAGCATTCTAGTAAGAGACAGATCAGGATCAGATCATTGTCCTAAAATGCCTAATGCTATCAGGTATATCACTCTTGCTCTTCTACACACACACACACACATTTTTCTGAGTGCATTTGAGTATCATATCGGTAGCAGGTCATATTCAAGTAAGTTTTGTATGTTATTTGATCTTCAACAAAATGCTGGGTAAAGATTTGGATGACTTGGGATAATCAATAATTTTTAAAAATCAAAGATTTTTTTTATTTTTCTACTTTTACAAGCTTATTCATCCCACCTTCCCTTCCTCCTCCCTCTCTCTCATCCCCTCCTTTCCCTTCATCAATCCCTCCCAGTCCCATCCCACCCTCCCATCCATATGCTTCTATGGCTCCCAAGGTAGTTCAAAGATTTTATATAGGTAAATTATAAATATTTATCAACTCAGAAATTTCACTCACCAATCCAGTAGACAAAATAAATTACTTATTACTTGATCTTCCTGGTTATTTAACTATGTACCTGCAATCTTTATTCCTTTTTATTATCTAGCAACATTCAAGCTAATTATTCAATATTGTAAGATTATAATGAAAACAAACAATATGAACAAAGCCAGGTAGATTAAAGAATATGAAAAATGCTTTAGTTTGAAATGAGCCAAGGAGACATATATATTTTTACTTTAATTTTTATGCCTCAAAAAATGCTTTACTTCAGACTGACAAAAGAATGCCTTTGTATATCATGAGAATGTGAAGTCTTTCTTATTTCATTTATCCTCTTTCCTGTAGCTGACAAACAACATACGAAAATAAGTAAAAAAATCACAAGTAAGTTCCGCTACCAGCCACCTCCAACAGATTTTCAATAGTGCAGGATACAACCTGCAAGAGAGATTTGTGTTTTCTATTAGTAGTGATTCAATAAGGCAGATGTAAGGAATCTGGCTTGAGTAGAAGAAAACTAAAATAATGATGCAAGCTCTCTCTTACATATTTTATTGAGTTTTATCCTTTCTTCTGAAATAAAGTTCTTAAGTGTAAGACAACTTGTAGAGGTTTTTGCTCCTTAATGATGACTAACTTAAGTAGTTAACAAAATACAGCCAACAGAGCCTTGCTTAGAATGAAGAGGTTAACTTGAGATGATATTTTATTCATCTATCAATGCTATTTGCTATAAACATTCTTAAATGAGACTTAACTTGGTTCAGTCATCTATTATTTCATTTATTAAATCATTTAATTAAAGCTATGAGTTTTCTGCTTGGTTGGGAAATATGTCAGCTGAATAAAAAAAGAAATTAAAACCAATTGCACAATTTATTAGAGCTTCAAAATTAGCCACTATTTACACATTTACATTTATCTTCCCACTGTAATAACATTTCTTTTACCATCATTTCATAATTTGTATGCACAGTGGTATTCATGGAGAATCAAGAAAAATTATTAATTTACATTGATGCTGAATTTTAAGTTAACATAAAAATATAAATAATTTTAAAGTATAAAAATAAGCTGATTCTGTAATCTCCTCATGTATACCTAAATTGTAAAAGGATGTGATTTATTGGATTAATTAAAGTGTACATTTTTAAGCAGTCTAATTTTGTTTTCAAAATGAATGAATAATGATTTTTTTACATATCAAGTAGCTGCTTTTTAATAAAACAACAATCCTTGAAAGTAATGTTTAAACTGCCACAGGAATTCCATGCCTGCAACCATTTTTCCCTCCTATCTCAGAATAGAGAATTTTCAGCAATTCAATTTTCCTGTTCACAGCTTAACTGTGTATTCTATTTGCAGATATTTGTATACTTATGTATTATACTTATATATGATATCATTATTATATTTATATTATTATGCAATTATTGCAACATTACTGCTTATAAACTCTTGCTGCGACTCAGTTTTCTTGTTTCATGTGCATATACAATAGTATTTTGGATACATGGAAAGAGTTGTTTTTCTATGCTCTTGACATTAATACAATAACATATATAGGATTATAGCAAACAGGACATTGGTAAATTATAACATTACATATATATTATTAGTCCTAAGATTAAGTACATTTCATGGCTTACTTCATGTAAAACAACTTCATATTAGCAGTTTTACAGGTATAAATATTAAATTAGTACATATGATACATATATACTCAAGTGAAGATAAAGAATATAGCTGTTCTGCTGCAACACAAATAATTTATTGTATAAAAATTGTAGATACTGAGAACACTGAAAAAATACATTTTTTTAAGTTATAGTGCTTTTTCTTTTCAGTAAGGAAAATGACAGAATCATAGCAGATAACCTCAATATTAAAAAGATAAACTGTCATCCAGAAGTCTTTAATGTATACACACACACAAATATGCATATGCACACACACACATACACACACAAATTGGTTTCTACAGTGCAGGTGAACAAGGAGAAATACAAACAATTTAACAATTTAATTCTCTAAACTACTGGAGTTGCACCAGCCAAAAATGAACAACTAAGATTCATTATAAACATATAAAATCCTTAGGTGAAAATTAAGCAAAAGTAATCATAGGGCAAATTAAACTAAGTAGAAATCACATATAAAAAAGACAAAATTGAAGACAGATCAAAAAATTCCTTCAGGCTAAAGGGAAATAATTGTGAATAGAAATTAATTTTCATACAGGACCTCGGCCAAGTTACTGTAGTGAATATTGGAGAAAATTCCCTCATAATATTGGCAGGCATGGAAATAAACAGCCATTATGAATCCTTCAGAGCATTTGTTTCAAGATAGAGTTAAAATTCAATTGAAACATGAACAAGCCCCCAGGAGCTGTTAAATATTATCAGTGACCAAGGAGAAGGAGATAGGGACAGAAAGACATTTACAAAATAGTAACTGGCCATCTAACAAATTTGATGCCAAAAGTGGCACCAAACAGTCAACAGATAAAAGCAGTGAAACAAAAATATGAAGTCTGCACTAACAGGATAAGATAAGGAGACTAATGAAGAAAAAATAAAACTAATCTGAATATCTGACCCAGACATTATATGTAATATATTATGTGTCCAATGAGGAGGATAACTAGGCTTTTTGATCATCAGAAACTTAAAAAGCAATGAAAAAATAAATAATATCTTTAAATTTCTTAAAATCAATACAAGACAAAGTAATAAGCTGAAACTCAGAAAAATATATAGAAAAGACCAATCTCCAGTGATAATGCATTTCAAAAAGGTCTAATTCAATAAAATGTATTATTGGTCATGTATATCCTCAATGATGTCCATTAAGAATGACTGATTTAAAAATTCATCTAATAATTCTAATTTTGAAAAAGAAGAAAATTTGTAATACAAGATTTGCTAAATAAAACTGCTTCTTAGAATTTCAAAATGAATAAATGTGAACCAGGGCTTTTCTTGTTAAAGAATACATACACACTATTTTTTAAACAGATAATAATATAATATGGAATGCCAATAATGTTTTAAAAAACAGATCTTGGATAGCCACTATAAAGTTTAACTAAGCCTATTTATGAATACAATATAAATATGAGAGGTAATTTTAATATAATTGAAATTTTATTGACATACATTGTTTATGCATAATTATGAATTTTTAGGACATTTTCACTCATGTGCACCATTTATTTTGTTCATATTGATTATTATCTTCTCCCTTCCCTTTCTTGATAACTTCCTTCCTCTTTTTTATTTTTTATTAACTCAAAGAGTTATATAAGGTTGTTTAATAACATAGGGGTGAGGGTTTATTTGCAGGAATATGGGCACTTTCCAACACTTACATCACGAGGGAAAATGTCAACGTTTTCCCCAAAAACATTAACTGCTAAAGAATCTTCAAGAAGAGATAAGGTTTAGACAGGCCACACTCCAATAAGTATTAACTGTCTAATGCATTTTTAAGACATTGAGGAAAATATAAAAGAAAAATATGAAACCTTGAGGCTAACAGAAAATAAAAAGGTGACAAATCAAAAAAAAAACCTCATGAGGTAAAATCAAATATAATGGCAGAAACAATGAAGTCAGATTTTTTTATTTCTATTTTATGTTGTCTAATAATGATAGTCATAAGATATACAAAAAAGCAGGCTAAAAGCAGACTGGAAATACATCAGGAATGTATCTATCACCACATGCTGAAATGACTGATCCCTTGGCAATGTATTACCAAAGATATAGAGGAGTACATTTAATCAGTCAGTAAATGAAGACAAAATAGTAACCATGTCTGATAAAAAAAATCTTAAAAACAGTTTCTTAATGCAGTTGGAAATATTAGCACTCAGAATTGATAATCAAAAAAACCTACTTGACTAAAATTTATAATGCACAGAAATCAACAAGTGCAGAATATACACTATTGTTGTTTTCCAAATATTATACACTTCATATCAGTTGTATAAAACTATGGGCATTATCATGACATCTTCATGCATTTATATAGTATAGTTTGATTATGCTCCTTCTGTTACCATTGATTATGTACAACAGTGCTAGCTTTATGATTTTATATGACTACTTTTGTTTGCCTGATCCAAGTATTTACTCTGTCTGTTTCTATTTTGACAATTTTTTTGTGGGGTTGATTGTCCCACGCACACACTGTGATGACTCCAGGCCCTTGGGGCGGAGAAAGGCAAACATGCTGCAGGTCCTTCACCCCCTCACCCAAATCCAGGGGACTCCGGACACAGCAGGAAGTTTGTCAAGGTAAGACTTATTCACTCACTCATTCACTCACTCAATTACACAGCTGCTGGCTGTGATGACGAAGAAGATAAGTAAAGCCTGACCGGCTGTACCTCCACTTCAGCCCTTCAGAGACTCGGCCATGGACGGGGAGTTTGTCAGAGCAAAATCTCATTTTATTCGGGGTAACAAATCAGCTTATATAGACAAAGAACCAGAGAGTGCGAAACAGGCAGCCAATTATCTTAATGGTCAGCACAGCACACAGGCTGCATAGGGCAAACTAAACATATGTCTATGTCAGCTCCTATAAGCCAACTAGGGCTCTCTGTAATGTGATCAGGGTTACGTCTAGGACACTAGCTCCCCGCGCCATCTTTGTTCCCATGCGCTAAGCCATGCCCTGCTCACTCCCTCCCAGACCGTTATTCCTGGGAGGCCCAACATTTTTTGGCTTAATTTTAATTCTGTATATTTGTGGTACATGGTATTTTGTTATATTGGGACACTTTCATACAAAATAAAATGTACATTAAGCTATTTCCTCCAAAAAATCTATTTCCCCCCTCACCAACTTTACTCTATTTGATTCTCTTATTTTTTTAGACTTCTTAACTTTTCCTTTCATGTGTGTACAGGGAACTCACTAAAGGGAAAAAATATATGATTTACTCTTTCTGAGACTGGATTAATTTGCTTAATATGATTATCTTCAGTTTTATACAATTTCCTGTTGTCTGTCATTATCAGACAACATAAAATAGAAATCAAAAAAATCTGACTTCATTGTTTCTGCCATTATATTTGATTTTACTTCATTAGTTAATTTTTTTTGATTTGTCATCGTTTTACTTTCTGTTACACTCAAGTTTCATGTTTTTGTTTTTTATTTTCTTTAATGCCTTAAAAAAGCATTAGACAGTTAATGATTTATTGTTGTATGGCCTGTCAGAACCTCATTTCTTCTTTAAGATTTTTTGGCCGTTAATGTTGCTGTGGGAAGGAAAGATTTTTTTCTTCAGTGATGGAAGGGGCCCATATAACTTCATTTTTTTTGTTAAAAATATTTAATTCTGTACAAGATTTTTTTATCCATATTTTGCTGTTGGATGATTACAGTAGTATCTAGTTTTCCCAGCAAATTATTTAATGAGGCGTCTTACACTATTATTTTGAAATCTATGTCAAAAATCATGTGAACAAATCTGTGTAAGTTTACATACACACACTATTCTGTTTCATGATATGAGATAAATATCCATTTTTATGTGTGTTGGAACCAAACTGTCCTACTACTGTAATTCTGAAACATAACTTTAAATTTGACATAGTGATGATCCAGCATATTCTTCTCACCAGTACTGGTTTGACTATCCAGCATCTTTAGAGTTTCCTAATAAGTGTTTGTTATGGTTATTTTTTTTTGAAGAATGACATTGGAATTTTAAAAAAGATGGCTATCATAGTTAGAGACAGCTGTCAACTTGACAACTGAAGGCTTGACTTGAGGCACATTTATAAATAATTTAGCAGTTGAGTTAAGCCCCAAGTAAAACTGAAGAAAATGGTCTTCTTGATTGAAAAGTTCCAAGCGATGGTAAATGGGACTGGTCCTTTGGCAGAGAGAGCTGATTAAGAAACCTGATGTTCTTCATTGTACTTTGCTAGACATGCTGGCTTGGCAAATAAGGATTATCTCTCTCTCACTAATGGATATATCTCAGCTCCTGGTATTGGTATGAGCATTCTTGCTAAGCTGGACTAAGAATTGTGACTAGACAACCAAAAGCAAAAGCCTTTGCTTTGCTTTAGGCTGTTTCATTGTGAATTTATTGGGAAGATGCAGGCAAACTGTGAGAGAACTTTGTACCTAAAATGGGGCATTGTAAAGAGATTAAGAGAATCTGGTATCAGAGAAATTGAAATATTGCTGTGACAGAATTTGGTGTCAGGAGAATAATATATTACTGAAAAATCTGGTTATGTGGCTTTGTTGGATTAGGAACATTTTTGCCAAAATTTGAAAATTTGAGACACTGAAACTGTGTGATACAGGAAAAAAAAGCAGAATTTAGTGAACCATTTGGAATGTAACAATGTTTAGAAGGATATAGTTATAATGAGGGAGAACAGACTTTGACAACACTGATCTCAAAGGTGATGTACTATTTTATTTAGTAAAGAAGACCTATATTGATAGCTTGAGGTTTTCAATGAGAAAAGGGCAGATAGCAGAGCAATTATAGCTATTGGAGAAATGAACATCACTAGATAAAAACTTAATGATTTGTATTGGAATGGTAAAAGAAATGAATACTATCTTATAAAGATTATGTGATTTCAAAATCCAAACTCCTTCAGGAGATGAAATTATAAATTGAAGCAGTTTCTCACCCTTGAAATAGGTTGCCTAGTAAAGAACTTTTCCTGGATACACACACACGATTTGGTATAATTGTTATTCAAGTGGGCCAAACTTTGTTTAAACTTGTATAAATTGGCACTGTCATCCAGGAAGTACTGGTTTTAATATAATATTGGGATGTTTATGGGAGTAGCTGAGCTTTGCACCAAGTTGCAAGTTTTGAATACTTGCAAAGGAAGGTGAATCATAGAGCTGCAGTTGTGAACCCAGAACATTGCTAGAGATGCCAGAACCATGTGATGTGTGCTGAGGATATGTACAAGAGTGGATTTGACCCGATGCAAATAATTCTACTTGTGCAACTTTGAGCTGTAAACAAGGACTGAAATTGCCCATAATGTTTGAGTCACTGTGATTACATGGTGAGCAACAGAAGATGGACCTGGAATTATAGGATGTGGTATTTACTTTGCCAAACTTTGGTCTTTCAATTTTGAATTGATATTTTCCTGCTATATCAGGGTGCTTCCATTTTAATGTTTATTCCATGCTGAAGTATTTAGTTTATTTTGGTTTTATAGGAACTTTAAAGATTTACTTACGTTTTTGCTCCTTTTATTTTTAGTTTAATGGGTCTTTTATTATGAAGAGATCCTGAATTTCATCAGTAAGTTTCTCCATGACTTTTGCATGTATATCTAATTTCTGTAATTATGTAATTATGCGTTTTATTTAATATTTACCATTTCTGCATCACTGAAATTAACCTCTATCTTTTTTGAGAATATTTTTGAAGTATTCTTGAATGTGGTTTACAAATGTTTTATTGAGATTTTTGTTCATCTTTTCTGATCATAAAGAGCATAGTCTGTCATTTTCTTTTGTAGTTGTTGTGTTTTAGAGCACATATTTTTTATTAAAGTTATTTTATTTTTCTAGCTTTATAATCATATTGAGTACTCATCCCTGCTCCTACCCTTTCTACCCATTCCTCTTCCCCTCCCTTCTTCAATCCATCCCACTCCCTCCCACCTTACCACCCATCTGCCTTCAGAGACCCCAGGGTAGAGTACACACTTATAAAAAATATATATCCATTACATTGATTATCTTGAACTCATATCAGTCTATGAAGTAAATTTAAAACTCCGCGAATCATCAATTTCATTCTTTGGTCACTAAAGAAATGTCACAAATCTGTAGCAGTGACACAATCAAATAGTATCACTGTTTATTAGATGTACACCATGGCAGATTCATTTATTTGAAGACTTAACCAGCTTTTCAAGGTACTTTGGAATGTAGTAAAACTTTTAGGTTTTGAAGTCTTAGTGGAGAAAGTATTCCTTGGATGTATGGAGTGAGCCTTCAAGTTTTATAGCCCAGCCACACTTCCTGTCCATTTTCCCATTACTTTTATACTGAAATAGAATGTTAGAGAGTTCCAACTAGGCACTCCCACCACCAAAGAGCTGCTCTAATCCTTCTCCTCCTGCCATGATGACTATATTGCTCATGATCTTAAATAAACATTTCCTCTTGTCAGTCACTTTTTTCAGTGTTTGACAGCAATTATGACGCACTAAGTAATACAGTTTCATTTGAACAGAACATAAGAACATCTTGAACCCTTCAAGGAAACACCAAGAATGAAAAGAGCTATATAACAAAGGAACATAGAGGTTGGATGAGTTTTAGTTTGTTTTGTTCTCTTTATCATTAATTTTTGTTGTCTATTTTTTAACCTGATCAGATTTTATTTTCTTCAGTTTTGGAGATTAAAGAGTGAAAAACAGGCAGCTGCAGTTCCATATAAATTGATTCCATATTTAGGAGTTCTAATAGAAATTGCTAAATTAAAATTCCCCCAAAGTAGCCAAATCCTGTATCGAACCTTCTAACAAAGGTCAATTAACTAATTAAAAGTTTAACTGATTGTGGAGAGAAAGAAATGTTGAAATACCACAGACAAATTATTTTGGATTATCTTTAGTCCTTTTTTAAATTTCTTTATTATTTATTCAATTGTTAATGTATGTATGTATGTGCGTGTGTCTGTGTGTGTGTGTGTGTGTGTGTGTGTGTAGAACCACGGACGAATTCGGGAACCACCATGGATGCCTCCACCTCCTTCTGCCCCGGGATTCACAGGCTCCGCCCTACCAGGATCAGAACGCAGGCCGCCCCCCACTTCCGCCTGGCGTCTATACGTGGGATCTGGGATCCGAACTCAGGACCTTCCGCTTGAAAGGCAGAAGCTTAACCCCTGAGCCACCTCTCCAGCCCTATCTTTAGTCCTTTAAATGACCATTTATTTCCACCTCTATGTATTACCTAAAGATCTTGACTGACTAAATCCTTAGGAGCGTATGGACAAACCCTTGGCTTCCACTACTTCAAACCTCAGAATGCCTTCAGTGTCTGAGACAGACAAGTGAGTTTTCCCTGCTTTGCTTCAAACTCTGACTTGATATTTGTATTAATGAATATAAAAGTATCTGTTAGTATATAACTTGTTAAAATCATTTCCACATGATCACAAATTTAAGATAATTTAATCCCATGTACCTGAATCATAGTCACTCGTATTTGGCTCCCAATAAATTTTCCCTTGTCCATTTTGAGATGATAACTGTGATTTTTACATTGCTAAAAATGAACCATGGAATCAATGCAGGCAGAAGTCATTGTGAAAACATTGAGGAAGGTGATTGTCAAAACACAAAGAGGACTTTGAAGGATAGCATGCTAGGTCAGTGAGGGAAGCTGTGTTCTGCTAGACGGTGTAAGATGAAAGGAGAAAGTCAGCATGAGAGCAGTGGGAGTGGAAAAGAGATTTTTTTTGTTTTCAATAGACTATTTATTGAATAAAAGTTTATCACATGAGGAGATGCATTCCTTGGCTTACATGTAACAGGGTTGTAAAGAAAATGGGTCTTTTAAAATTTTTAGAAACTCTTTAGCTGTTTTTAGAGCATCACATCTTCCATGAATATCCATTTATATGTCACTTACATTTGGTCAGTATGAGTCACCTTGAAGAGTGTCATGGCTTGAAATTGTCCCCCACAGTCTCATATGTTTGGGATGGTCATGGCACCTTTAGAAATTAGAGCTTTAAGGGAGGGAAGTAGTCACAGAGTCACAGGAGGTGGACTTTGAGGCAGATTAGTCCCACCCTAGTTCTAGAGAAGTCTGCTTTTGCAGCAGGCAGTCTTGAAGTTGTCATCCCCCAAGATGTTTGCAGTTACTTAGCCTGCCTCCAGCTTCCGGCAGGCAGCCATGCTGTGTCTGTAATGAAAGACTGTATTTCCCCTTTAGAACCGTAAACAGAATAAATCTCCCTTTCTCCCTTAAATTGCTTGACTTTGGATATTGTCTCACAACAACACAAAGAGTAACTAGTACAAAGGGATTCCTGTACCCATAATGACAGTTGACTTTCACTTTCACAGACAGAGACTAAGAAGTTCACCACCTGATTGCAGGCTCAGTAATTTCTGCAGAACCTTCCTCCTATTGCTCTGCAAGTTTGCTTCCTGGAAATACATATTTCAATTGTCCATTTCCACTATTCTACCTCATATATTCCTCAGTGTTTGAATAACGAATAGAAAAGAATGCCCACCTATTGTGCCTTGCCACTGGGAAACCTTTTCCTGAGAAAACCTCTGCAGCAGTTTAGAATTTCCAGCTCAAGAGATATATCACATGGACACAGCAACCTCTTGTAGGGAAGTGCAAATCACAACCACTGGTGGTCTGTGTGAGATGTGATCAACTGAAATTGCATCAGTCTAGATGGTGATTACATCCCTGTAAGAAGGCATCTGGCTTACTGGGCAGCTGTGTGGTAAAACAGAGCAGAACTAGATGTCAAGCCCTTTCACAGGGCCCCTCGAGAGAGTCGCACTCTCTTTCTCTTCACTCTGTTCAGAGCTGCAAGTTCCAGCTTCCTCTATACACCTCCATACTCCCCAGCCAGCGCTGTCATATCTAATAAATGTATCCTGTTCTTTACAACTATTGGAAGTGATTCTGGCTTAATTTCTTACATTTGGAATAGTACCTTTGGACTACTCAGAATGAGTCCATGCTGCATTTGGTGCACCAAAGATGAAATGGGAGATGACGACACAGAGCACCTAGTCATACTTGTTGAAGATGTTTAAGAAAGATGATTTTCAAAACAAGTGCTCAGTTGAAGAGTTAGTCAACAATAAGAGGCTCCAAACAGCAGAGCTCAGCAGCTCTGTACAGAGTGAGTGGCCTTCTAGTAGGACCTGGCATGTGACTCTGCTCTGGTTTACCACACCCAGTGACACAGCTGTCTGCTTATGGGGATATGGTCATCACCTAGACTGGTGAGATTTCAGTTAATCACATTTCACACAGGCCAGTGAGTTGTGATCTGCACTTACCAACAAGGATTAATTACCCTTAACTCCTAAAACCATGCTTTTCAATTACAATGGCTTATTTGGAGGGATAGAAATTATTCAGTATGAATCATTATCCTCATTTCAGCAAGTAGATTCCCCTTGGATCTAATGGAGTCTCTTAAAAATTGCAGCATAAAATACATAAAATTAGAAGTAGATTAAACTGTATGAAGATTTTGCTTCTGCTTTTTATGATAAGTAGTTTCCATATTATATTTAAATGGGTTTGCATTTCTTTAAGGAATCATTAAGACACTTAAAGCCAAATCATGTGGCCATAAGCAGTCACTGAGATTTTACTATCTACAAGCATAAAATTTTGATAATCAACATTTGGTTGAAAAGAAAACATTACCATAAACCCAAACTAGCTGATTTAATAACTGTTTGAATAAGAAACATAACAAAAAATAATCATTTTCATAGCAAAGATTGTGATGACTTAGTGCATTACCTCTTGTTAAAAAATACTATAAATTCCCATTCTATGGGTATAACAACAGCTACCTACAGAGCAGTTTGATGTAGTCTTCTGACCTATATACTTATTGGTTAGCTTTCCTATTGATCCATTTCCTTCCTTTTTATGGGTGGGTGGGGTTGTTCTAGTATGCAGTAACAGGGATGTGTACCATTGTGACAAACAGATCTTGAATCCAATCAAAAAGGTGGATGAATACACATAGCAATGAGGTGGCCTAAAGAGAGGGAGCTTGATATGCCAAAGAGGTTTGGGCACCCACAGGAGTGAATAAGCCAGAGTGAACCTTGGGGTACATAGTAGCATAAATGGTGAAGGGTGGGAGGGAGGAATGGTGAAGGAAGGGAAGGGATGAGAGTGAGAAGGGTACAGAAGGAAGCTGGGATGAATACACAATATGTTTGTAAAAGCAGGAAAAAAATTAAAATGGAAAAAAATTACAAAAAAAATTTAAAAATGAAGCAAAATTCATAATTAAAGTTCTCTTTTGGTAGTATATTAACATAATTGATAAAAGGCTAGTAAAAGGAAAGATGTAAGGCAAATGTTTATATTCCTATTAATTTTAAAATGAATTATTGTGTAGTGTGTTGATTATAAATTTGCAAAGGTTTCAAGAAAGAAAAATCTGCTTTCTTCTAATTTTTATTAAGACAACACTGAAATTATAATTTTCCGTACTCTGAATATTCTTCATTATTTAGTATAAAAATTAAACGTATAACTTGTACCAAACGTTTTTTTTTTCTAAACATTTTTTATTATTATTTCCGCTCATACAAACTTAATAGGTAGACCAGTTCCCTCCCCCCTCCTCCTCCCCCTGAACCCCCTGCTCCCCCTCCCTCCCTCCCCATCTCCCAGTGCCTCCCCAACAAGTCCCAGAGAGTCCTTTATTGTGTATGCCTAACTCTCCTCTTGGTCCTCCTTTCCGATGACATAAAAGGACCCAGTGGCATTTCCCTGAACCCTTTCTCGTGTTCCCCTTAAGCATAGGAACACTACTGTGGCCATCAATCCCTTGCCTCCAAGGATCTTAGTGCCTTTAACCGATGTTAGACTTTGTGAGGTCAATAGTGTGACGGACATGGCGCAGGGCATGCAAAGTCCTATTATGATTGCTTCAGCTCTATCTAGTGTGGAGACTCTTCAAATCATTGCTCCCCCCCATCCTTTTGCTCTTACAATCTTACCACCCCCTTTTCCACAGATGTCCCTGAGTTTCAGGATGGGGGGAGATTAGACTGGCTTAGTACTATGTGGATGATATAGAGTCTCTGAAGTTCTGGATTGTGGTTTGTTGATTTTCTTTTGCACTTTTGCTGCTCCTGCAATGCCCTTCACTCCATCCTGATGGGCACTGTATGTCACCCCCTGGTCAGAGACAAAAAACTGTTAAACTGGAGTCTTGTTATAATAGCACATTCAAGGGTAGATGTAATAAAAGCAGGAAACCAGGTGAGGGAGGGATCAGTCACCCATTTGCAAAATGATCTCTTTTCATCTGCCAGATTATATGCCCTCCCCTTCTGGTGAGATCATACCCCCTCAGTTGTACATGATCAGGAACAAACGTCTGTGAACTTAACCAGGTGTCACATTACTTACTTGCATTCCTTGGAGGTCGATTTTCTCTGCTGTAACATGGTCCCCTCTCTCCTTGTGTCTGGTGTGGCCCTCCAACCCCGTCCCTCCTGTTCACAATTCTTGCAATTATTGTATTACATAGCTTTACCCTTGAGTGTCTCAATGTGGGCTGGGTGAGTTTGGTACTAGGAGCCACCTATTAGGGAGTACATATGGCGCTTAACTTTCTGGGATTGGGATACTTCACTTAATATAATTGTTTCTAATGACATCCATTTCCCAGCAAATTCCAGTAATTCATCATTTTTGATGGCTGAGTAGTACTCCATTGTATAGATGTACCACAGTTTCCTTATCCACTCCTCAACTGTTGGACATTTAGGTTGATTCCATGACTTTGCTATTGTAAACAGTGCTGCTATGAACATAGTCGTGCTTGTGCTATCGAGGTGAACCTCTGCTGCATGGGGGGTTATTCCCAAAAGTGGAATAGCAGGGTCATATGGCATTTCAATCTTTAATTTCTTTAAGAATCTCCAGACGGCTCACCAGAATGGCTGTATGAGCCTACATTCCCACCAGCAATGTAGCAGAGTTCCCCTCTCTCCACATCCTCTCCAGCACTTGTTGTTTGTATTGTGGATTTTTGCCATCCTGACCGAGGTGAGATGATATCTCAGGGAGGTTTTGATTTGCATTTCCCTGATGGCTAAAGAAGTGGAGCATTTTTAAGATATTTGTTAGACATTTTAATTTCATCTCTGGTAAAATTTCTTTTAAGTTCCAGGGCCCATTTTTTAATTGGGCCATTGGTTTCCTTGGTGTTTAATTTTCTAAGTTCTTTGTGCACTCTGGACAGTAGAGCTCTATCAGATATGTGGTTAGTGAAGATTTTCTCCCATTCTGTGGGTTGCCTTTGAGCTCGTGTGACAATCACTTTATCTGAACAGAAGCTCTTTAATGTCACAAGATCCCAACTGTTGAGAGTTGGTAGCAGTGACTGTGCCATTGGATGTCTGTTTAGGAAATGTTGGCCTAGCCCAATCAGCTCAAGGGAGTTTCCTATCCGTTCAGTTATGATTTTTATAGTCTCTGGCCTGATATCAAGGTCCTTGATCCATTTGGAATAAAGTCTTGTACATGGTGACAAGTACGGGTCCAGCTTTAATCTTCTGCATGTGGAGATCCAGTTTTGCCAGCACCATTCATTGAAAATGCTGTTCTTTTTCCATTGGATTCTTTGGGCCCCTTTGTCGAAGATCAAATGGCTGTAATTTTGTGGGCTTATATTTGGGTCCTCAACCCTTATCCATTGATCTGTGTGTCTATTTTGGAGCCTGTACCAGGCAGTTTTTATGGATTTGTAGTATAGACTAAGGTTCGGTATAGTAATACCTCCAGCAGTGTTTTTGTTACTCAGGATTGTCTTTGCTATCCTAGGTCTTTTGTGCCTCCATATGAATTTTGAGATTAATTGATCAACTTCTTTAAAGAATTGCTTTGGGATTTTAATTGGTATAGCATTGAATTTGTATATTGCCTTTGGTAGGATGGTCATTTTTACAATGTTGACTCTTCCAATCCAGGAACATGGGAGATCTTTCCACCTTCTGGAGTCTTCTGCTATTTCTTTCTTTAGGGTTTTAAAGTTTTCATTGTAAAGGATTTTACCTCCTTGGTTAGGTTTATACCAAGGTATTTCATTTTTTTAGGGGCTATAGTGAATGGGATGGTTTCTCTCAAGGCTTTTTCACTTCTTTCATTCTGGGCATATAGGAGGGCCTCTGATTTTTGCACATTTATTTTGTATCCTGCCACCCTGCTGAACTTCTCAATTAGTTCCAGGAGCTTCCTGGTGGAGTTTTTGGGATCACTCAGCTATAAGATCATGTCATCTGTAAATAGGGATAGCTTGACTTCTTCCTTGCCGATTTGAATTCCTCTCATATCCCTTTCTTGTCTCTTATGGCTTCAGCTAAGACTTCAGGTACAATATTGAATAGAAGTGGTGAGAGTGGACAGCCTTGTCTAGTTCCTGATTGAAGTGGGAATGCTTCCAATCGCTCCCCGTTGAGCATAATCCTTGCTGTGGACTTGTTGTATACAGCTTTTATTATATTGATAAAGGTTCCTTCCATTCCTACTGTCTCTAGCGTTTTGATCATGAAAGGCTGTTGGATCTTGTCAAAGGCTTTTTCTGCGTCTATCAAGAGTATCATGTGGTCTTGGACTTTGGACTGGTTTACATGATGAATTACATTTATTGATTTGTGTATGTTGAACCAACCTTGCGTGCCGAGGATGAAGCCTACTTAGTCCCTGTGAATGATCTTTTTTATTTGTTTTTGAATCTGATTTGCTAAGACTTTGTTGAGAACCTTTGCGTCTGTGTTCATCAGAGAGATCGGCCTATAGTTTTCTTTTTTAAGTGAATCTTTATTAGGTTTTGGGAATAAGACGATATTAGCTTCATAGAAGGAATTTGGTAGTGTTCCTTCCTTTGCTATTTGATGGAACCGTTTAAGGAGTATTGGTATTATTGACTCCTTAAATGTCTGCTAGAACTCTGTGCTGAATCCATCTGGTCCAGGACATTTTTTGGTGGGAAGATTCAAGATTACTTCCTCAATTTCCTTATATGTTATAGGACTATTTAAATAATTCACAACTTCCTGATTCAATTTAGGTAAGTTGTGTTTACTTAGAAATTCATCCATCTCTTTTGTGTTGTCAAACTTCTCAGAGTATAAGTTTTTGAAATATGATGTTATAATTCTCTGGATTTCTTGGGTATCAGTAGTGATAATTCCATGTTCATTTCTAAATTTGTTAATTTGGGTTTTCTCTCTCCTGCTTTTGGTTAATTTAGCTAGGGGTGTATCTATCTTATTGATTTTTTCAAAGAACCAGCTTTTTGACTGGTTGATTTTTTCTATCATTTTCTTAGTCTCGATTTCAGATATTTCTCCCCTTATTTTGCTAATGTGCTCTCTTCTACTACTTTTGGGATCAGATTACTCTAGTTTCTCTAAAGCCTTAAGCTGCATCGTTAAGTTATTTATTTCTGATATTTCCATTTTTTTGATGTAGGCATTAAGAGCTATGAACTTACCTCTTAGTACAGCTTTCATTGTGTCCCAGAGATTTTGGTAAGTTGTATTTTCGTTATCGTTCACTTTCAGGAAATCTTGAATTTCCTTTTTAATTTCTTCCTGAATCCAGTTCAGGATCATTCAGCATCATATTGTTAAGTTTCCAGGAGTTAGTGTATTTTCTCTTGTTTGTTGTGTTGTGGATGTCCAGCTTTAGGCCGTGGTGGTCTGATCGGGCACAGGTTAGAATTTCAACTTTTTTGTATATGTGTAGATTCATTTTGTGGTCCAATATGTGATCTATTTTGGAAAAAGTTCTGTGTGGTGCTGAGAAAAATGTGTATTCTTTTGTGCGTGGGTGAAAAGTTCGATAGAGATCTGTAAGGTCCATTTCTTTCAGGGTTTGATTAAGTTCCAAAGTGTCTCTGTTAAGCTTTTGACCTGTTGATCTATCCCATGTTGAAAGGGTGGTATTGAAATCCCCAAGAATTATTGTTTGGGTGTTGATTTCTTGCTTTAGATGCTGTAGGGTTTTCTTAATGAATGTGGAGGGGCCCGTATTGGGTGCATAAATGTTCAGGATTGTGAAGTCTTCCTGGTGAATTGTACCTGTGACTAAAATGTAGTATCCATCCGTGTCTCTTATGATTTTCTTTGGTTTGAAGTCCACGTTCTCTGAAAGCATAATTACTACCCCTGCCTGTTTTCTGGTTCCATTAGCTTGTAAGATTTTGGACCAGCCTTTCATTCTTTGGATGTGCCTATCTTTTGTGGTGAGATGAGTTTCCTGAAGGCAGCAGATTGTTGGAGTGTGGTTTTTAATCCAAGTTTGTAATCTGTGTCTCTTAATCAGTGAGTTAATACCATTGACATTAATGTTATAATGGAGAAATTATTTTTAATTCTGGATATTTTTTATGTTTAGTAGATTTTGTAAGTTTTAATTCTGGACATTTTTTATGTTTAGTAGATTTTGTAAGCATGTTGTTTGATATTTATGTTTTGGTGGTATTATACTTCCCTTCTGTCCTCCTGGATACGCTTGTTCTTTTCTTCAAGCTTGAGTATTAGTTCTAGGATTTTTTGCAGGCCTGGTTTGGTAGACATGTATCCCTTCAAGTTGTCTTTGTGCTGAAAAACTTTTCTTTCTCCCTCAATCATGACAGATAGTTTTGCCGGGTATATCAGTCTGGGTTGGCATTTTTGCTCATTTAATACTTGAAGTATGTCTCTCCAAGCTCTTCTTGCTTTTACTGTTTCCATTGAGTAGTCATTTGTTATTCTAATAGGTTTACCTTTAAAAGTGAGTTGCTTTTTTTATCTTGAAGCTCTCAGCACTTTTTCTTTGTCTTGAATGTGGAGTGTTTTGACTATTATTTGCCTTTGCGATTTTCTATTTTGGTCGTATCTGTTTGGAGTGCGAAATGCCTCTTGTATTTGGATAGGCCTCTCATTCTTTAATTGTGGGAAGTTTTCATTTATGATGAGTTGAAATATTTCCTCAGGTGTGGTATTTTGGGATTCTTGTTCTGGTATTCCATGAATGCGCATGTTAGGCTTCTTCAGGGTGTCCCATATGTCTTGAATGTTCCTCTCCAGTATCTTTTTGGCTTTAACAATCTCTTCCATTGAGCTGGTTAATTCTCCCACTTTGTCTTCAAGATCTGAAATTCTATTTTCTGCCTCATTTGTTCTGCTGATAAGACTCTCTGTTGAGTTTTGGGTTGAAGATAACTTGTCTTTTAGTTCCATTTTAAACTCTGCCTGTTTTAATTGTTCCATACCTACTTTTGTTTCTTGAACTGTTTTTCTCAACTCCTCCAAGTGCCTGTTGTGTTCCTGTTCGAAGTGGTTGATACGGTTGTTTAACTCTTCTCGGATTTCCTCTTTCATAGTATTAATCATGGTAAGGATCATACTCTGAAAGTCGTTATGTTGGGTCTGGCTTCCATGGCTATTTTCTGTGGATTTGTTCTAGTCAGAATCCCTCATTATGGGATTGATTCTTTTGGCAGGAGATTGGTCTTCTTGGGTTTTGTTTCTTGTGGATCTGCACTTTGACTTGTACATTGTTGTTTTGTTTTTTAGGACCTTTCAGTTTCTGTGTTTTTCACTGAATTGACGTAGTTAGTATTGTTATGCTTGCCAGTTATTACTAGTGCTTACCTTGGATTGGGTATGTTTGTGTATTGTTATTATTATATCCTAGATGAGGCTACTAGGCTGTTAGTACGTCAGTTAAGTCTGTTTATATTACCAGGAGGTGAATATTAGTTTGGTAGTGCACTTTTACGATTTAGTTTCTTGGTGAAATGTGGGGGTGAGTGGTGTACTCCCTGGAGTTGTATGTTGTGGGGTGGCTGTATGAGAAAGTTGATCTACAGCACTGATACTTTAAAGGATCAGTAAGGTGAAAAGAAAAAGTTTACTTATCTTTGGGCTGGATGAGAAGAAACTCGCCCACGTGATATAATGATTGTAGTGGAGTCCAGATGTATGGCCTGTGCTCCCTTTGTTCCTTAGAATTTTGCTTGAGTTTCCTTTGGGCTCTATTGAATTCTGAGTAGCAGTGTGTCTTCTGTGGACCATGTGCGTAGGTCCCCAGTGGACCAGAGAGGCAGAGGGTCTGATGTTGATGGCAGAATTCTTCACCTGCGACCTGGGAAGGTAGGCCTGGAGAGGGGCGGGGGCCCTGGGCACAAAGCCGGGGGCTGCACAGCATGGTGCTGCTGGCCCGGCGGCTCCCGGGTGGGGGGCGGGGCTGGGCTGGGCTCTTTCGCTCCCTGGCTCAATGGCAGAATTCTTCACCTGGGATCCAGGGGGATGGCTAGGCGCACAGGGGGCAGGATGCGAGGGGCTTGGGTCCTGGACGGGGCCCAGGCTAAGCCTCAGTCAGCCTGGGTGTTCGCTGCCACTGGGACGCGTGGGGCTCCGGGTTGGTTGGGGGCTGGGCTGTGCTCTCTCTCTCTCTCACTCACCTTGGGCAGGGGCGGGGCGGCGCGGAGGGGGCTGGGGTGGGTCCCGGCGAAGAGAGGGGGGCAGGCCAAGCCGCAGTCGGCCTGGGTGCTCGCCGCCGCCGGGACGCGTGGGGCCAAACGTTTGATAAGAACTTAACACATTGCAAATAACAAAGTTCATTGTAAATAACTAATTCATATACCTTTCAATCATACACATTAAATATGACATCCATTTTAAACTTACCTCCTCATAAGCACTGTTCAGTATCTGAGTTTGTATGAAAAATAGTTTAGAAGATACAAAGCAAAATGAAATGCCTAAACTCAAATATATTGGAAATGACTCACTTTAGACTTTGTAAAGATGAAATATTACACAATCAGATGAAATATTTCATGATCAGTAGTATGAACATAATCAAAAGGTCCTTAGAGCAAAATTGTGCTTTGCTGGCACTGAAATGTTTCTTCAATTTATAAAAATAGCAAAGAATTAATATATTCAGAAAAGTATTGTGAAATACGGTAGTTTATTCAACTTATGGAACATCAAAATTACAACATTTACCTTTTAATTCAGAAATTAAAAGCATGCAATAAAATAATTATCCTGCAAATAATATATTAATAAAATCAAATTTTAATTTTTAATAAGAATTGATTATTAGGATTTTAGGTAAGTAATGTTTCTATGAAGAACCCAAGTAAAAGATAATTTTCCTTATGAAGTAGAAGAAAAGAACAGTAGTTGGTCTATATTTATGAAAATAAATTCATTAATACAGGGCAAGTATCTTAGTCCACATCTATGGCATGTCTCATAAAATCATGAAAATGAAATTTGAGGAATGGCAAAATATATCTTACTGTATTGCTTAATCTTATAGAGAGGAAAAGAAAAACTTGTGCACCAAAGCATAAAGAATAACTGTTGTATAGACATTTTAAAATAATCAGTGTTCTATTTGTTGTCATTTACACCAATAAATATGGCTTATTCATTCGTTGAAAACTATACAGTTAATATAATTAATTTTTAGTTTTATTTAGATTAAATTGATTAAGGTTGATAAAAGAATATATAATCAATTTGGATTTAATTATTGAAATATTGTTCCTTGACCTGTATCATTTAAATCCTAGTTTATTATGCTCTTAAACACAGAGACACAGCCATAGAATGCTTTGACCTTCGGCCCTAACGTGTGTGGAGTATCTTGCATATTGTTGTTCCTCCCCATCTTTAGGCTCTTATAATGTTACCGCCACCTCTTCTGCAAATTTCCCTGAGCTTTGGAATGGGAGAAATTAGGCTGGTCTGATTCCTGGTGATTAATGTAGGGTCTCTGATGTTCTGAATTATGGTTTGTTATTTTTTTTTTTCCTTCTTCTTCCAGTTTTGCTGTTCCTGAACCGTCCTTGGCTCCTGGGTATTGGATATCACTCCTAGCCAGAGATAAAAGGCTGTTAAAATAGAGTCTTATTATAAGGGTAGATTCAAAGGTATATGGAATAAGAGTAAAAGACCACGGTGTAATCATAATAGGACTTTGCATGACCTGCACATGACCAACATGTCATTGACCGCCCAAAGTCTAGCATGGATCACAGGCTCTAAGACCCTTAGAGGCAAGGGATTAATAGCCACAATAGTATTCCTATACTAAAGGGGAACACAAGAAAGGGTTCTTGGAAATGCCACTGAGTCCTTACACCTCAGCAGAGAGGAGGACCCGGAGGGAAGTTTGACATGCACACTAAAGGATGCTCCAAGAATGGGGAAAGGGGGGTACTGGGAGAAAGGGAGGGAGGGGGGAAAGGAAGGGGAAAAGAGAGGAGCAAGGGGATCCAGGGAGGGGTGGAGGGAGGGAGGGGAATGGGGTACCTATCAAGTTTGTGTGAGTGGAAAAAATAAATTAAAAGAAAGAGTGTTTTGACCTTTTAAGCTCAACTTTCCACATTTGTCCTTTCTAAGTATTTACATGAAAGTTGGGTCAATTAAGCCTCTGAAAGTGGCATGGTTGAACAGTAATTCTTAGTGGAAAAGGGAGAAGATATAAGTTTTTTAATTTTTTCTGATTTTTTAATTTTTTTAATTTTTCTGCTTTTACAAGCATATTAAGTATTCAGTACTGTTTCCCTCCATCCCCCTCCCTCCAATTTCCTCCCTTCCCATCATTAATTCCTCCCACTCCCTCCTACCGTCTTGTCTGTATGCTTCTGTGGATCCCAGGTTCCACTCTAGCTTGTCTACTCTTGTGGAGGTTCAAGCCTCTGTGTCATATTAAGTTGCTTCTCTTTGGTCCACCCCACTGATAGGGGAATTTCCCTTCACTCATCCAGCATTAGATCCCAAGAACACACAGATCTACTGTATGTTCTTATCTTTCTTGAGTTTCTAGGTAGTCTATGGAGCATGTTGTTATGTCAGTTATTATGCAGGTCTGGGAAGGACAAGTCCCACTGTACTGAGTTCCTAGATGCACCAGTCCTACCTTGAGTGGAATGTCTTGACCAATCTTTAGGTTGTTACAATCTTACCTCCCCATCTTATGCAAGGTTAGAATTGGGAGAGATTAGGTTGCCTAATTCTGGGTGAACCTTGCTGAGTCATTGCTATGCAGTATTACAGTTGTCCATTGCTGTCCACTTCACTGTTTTTCTTATTGCTCTAGGCTGCATCCTGTCAGGATACTAAACCTTCTACCTCTGTTGTAGAAAAAGACTTCTAGGCTGAAAGTTATATGTTCTTCCAATCTATGGTTGTAATAACAGCTATTTACAGAGAACTTTTATGTAGTATCTTCCCACTTATAGGTTCAATGGAAATGTTATTTAATTGACACAACTTATTTAAAAGTATTTGGATTAAATGAATCTGTCATTTTTTTATAGACAGATATTCTTCTAAAATTCCATGAAAAATATCTCCTAGTTTATGAGAAAAAAAGTCAAGTAAATAAGTGATTTTGTTATTATCATTAATATTATGATTATTATTATTAGAAGTATTGTCCATAAAGACCACAGGACACTACTACACAAAATATATCCTACACTTTATAATAAGATATGATGAATAAGTCCTATATAATAAACAGAATACAAGATTTTAAAGCTGAACTCTCTTTAAAGCTGAATGGTCTCTCTTCTTTTCATAAAAACCCACAGAAAAAAGAAATGCTTCCTAAATCCTCAAGGTCATATTTCTGGCTAAAAACAAAATCAAGTCAAAACTACAGACTACATCCAGCATTTCCAGTTTTTTTATTTTTAATTCTTGAAATCAAGGATTGAAATTAATTTTGAATTCATTGTTTCAAAATCATATGTTATAACTTAGACATAGGTGTCAATTTGACTAGAGAGCTAAACCTTTAGATACATCTACATAATAAGTATGCAGTAAAGGAAGGGCAAGAGTGTGACTGTGGGGATTATCTAATTGATGTGGGAAGATTTGACTCATAGTGGGAAGGACCATTCCCTGAGCAGGACATAAGACAGATAGTTTGTTAGAAATTGACAAATGAACAGCTATGAAGTTTGTAACTATTCCAGTGGATATGGTGTGGACTATTTTATTCAAGTTGGGAAAGAATGGTTGCATAGCCGATATCAGGGTCTTGGACTTGTGGCATAGGTTCTTCTGTTTTTAGCCAGCTATTCATGATTCTGGTGGTTTAGACATGGTATCTAAGACAAAACTAGAAATCAAAATTTTCTGAATGCGAAAGAATGAACTTAAAGTGGCTATATCTGCAGATGACATGATCACATGTATGAAACTTATGAGTAATTCACTAAAGAACTAAGGTTCTTATGAGGAACTTTGAAATGTTGCAGAAGATGTCACTATGCAAAGATGATTTGAGTTTCAATGTATTTATAATGAATAGATTGAAAAAAATTAAGAAAATATTTTTATTTGAAGCAGAATGAAATAGAAATATTTTTAAAAAGGAAGAAAAACATTATGTGAAATCTAATTTTTTCAAACACATAAAAAAGTCTGAAAATGTAAAAATAACCCCCATGTTATCATATCAGAAAAATTCATATTAGAGTAATGGATATATTCAACAAGTGCTCAACAAACTTAAAATATTAAGATAACTTAAAATATTTCCCTTTACAGCATCAGGTAAGATTTTTCTTTTTCTGTTTTTGTTTCTTTATATTTTCCTTTCTTTTTAATAGAGATAAGCTTTCATGTATAAGGTTGCCCTTGTACTCTGTGGCTGAGAACGATTTTGAACTTATGGTTCCTCTTCATCTCCCCCAAAGGCTGGGATTAGAGTGATATGCTATCAAGTTCAGTTTCCATGTAATTTCATTTTAGTAATTAATATTTGTTCTAACTATAACCATGATACACAGTAACCTATCAAAAAATAAAGCTAGAGAATGCAATGACCCTGTTTTCAAAACAAACTACAATATAGCAGTAATAAAAATAAAGCAGTGCTCTCTTCAGTACATATTTATAGACCAAGGAGGTAGATTTGAAAATCTAAAAGTAAACCAATATGTATAGGCTATATAGATTTTATCAAAGGATGTATACAGCACACAATTTAAAGAAAATATGCCTCCAAGAAATATTGATCGCAGAGTCAGTGACAAGTGTGATCATGATCTGAGTTTGACCTCCAAAGCTACACTTCAGAAAGAGAGAATCAACTTCTGAAAGTTACCAGCTGACCCTGTCAAGTGCATAGTGGCATACATGTAACAGTTCTCTCCCTTGCTTATCCACTCTTCACTCTGTTTCTTTCTCTTTCTTGCTCTCGTTATCACTCTTTGCATCATAATTAAATGGAACATTTTTAAGAAAGAATTACTGCTTGGGTTAGTAGGTGGCCATTTGCAAAATCATGAAGATATGCCATTACCAGATTATAACACATACAAAAATTAGCTTTAGTTGATTAGACATCAGAAAGAGAGAGCAAAAATGTTTGAAGAATACACACGATTAAATACCCAAATTTTTTAATAGATTTGAAAATTTAAAAAGTGAAACTAGGGGCTGGAGAGGTGGCTCAGTGGTTAAGACTCTTCTTTGCAGGCAAAAGGTCCTGAGTTCGGATCCTAGACCTCACATATAGACGTTGGGCGGAAGCAGGGGCAGACTGAGTTTCTGGTCCTGGTAGGGCAGAGCCTGTGGATCCCTGGGCAGAGTAAAACAAGGAGGAGGTGGATCTGGTCCATGGTGGTTCCCAAATTCCCCCGTGGTTCTACATGTACACACACACACATATACACACATGCACACATGCACAATTGAATAAAAAAAATGAAACTAAAAATAGTGATAATGTGATTCTATTGCAACTTGTCATACTACAATAACAAGTACATGAATTTCACCCTTGTCACAAGGGCCATCAAGAAATTGCAAAACCAATAGGAACTTATATTTAGAAAAAATACAAAGAAGGCTTGGAACACAGGGGAGTTCCGGGTAAGAAGGCATGGAAGATACTTTGGAACTTGTAGATCTTAGTTTGAGAAACAAGGGAAATAGACATTTTTTATCACTCTAATAACTGTTTCTATGGCTTTATCTGGCAAGTGACCCCAGCAATCTGTTTTTCTTTACCATTCACACTGACTTTCTATGTCAAGGAGTTTCTATGTCAAGAGACTCTGGAGTTGTCATAGATTTGGCAAGCACAGTGTATGGGTGCAGACTGAAGACGGTGGACAAAGCACTTCCAGAATTTCCACTAGACAGAGCTAACCACTACTAATTAACCTAGCAAGAAAACACAGCACAGGCTTTTGTGACAATCAAAGTTACCCAGATATTGTGAGGACAATTTCCTCAGATTTACTGGATCTACATGTGTGGGGGTTGTCAGGTCCAAAGCCTGATCTCTGGATGATACATTAGCACCTGAAATGGGCGGTTGCCAGGTATCCCTTCCTTGGGAGGTCCAGTTTGCCTCTTATCTGCAAGACAATGGCTGGCCTAACTCCTTCCCTTGGAGGTAGAGTTTATCTCCAGTCTGTTCTTGGATTGCTTTTGTTTCTCTTAGAAACTGGCTGAGCTCCCTTCCCCTCCCCACTTCTCCGGCAGGGATGCACGAGGTCCAGCTGGGCCTCACCACGACCTAGGTAAGCTCCATCCTCGCCAGCCCCCAGAACCCCAGGTCAGCCCAGGGGAACCAGCTCCTACCCCACCATCCAGCCAGAGCCGCGTGCCTGAGGGACGAGGAGGACCTCCCCCTACACACGGGCCCCGTCCCAGCTCTCCTTGGGTTAAATAGCTCCATGCCACCACCCCCATCCTTCCTTCCCCATCCCGCTCCACCAGCCGGGTCCCGGACAGTCCAGCCAGGCCTCACCAAGACCTAGGTAAGCTCCGTCCCTGCCAACCCCCAGAACCCCAGGCAAAATAATTCAGTTTAGTGAAATTGAAAGATCTTGAGAGTTCAAACGACAATGCCAAAGTCAAAGTGCAAATCCATGAGAAGCAACAACTCAAGTAAACAAATTTCCCACTGAAGGAATTAATCCCATAATGTTAGACTCCAACCAGAACAAACCCACGGAAAATGGCCAAGAAAGCCTGACCCAGGATAACGACTTTCAAAATATGATCATTACAATGTTCAATACTATGAAAGAGGAAATCCGGGAGGAATTACATAATCCAGTCAATCGCTTTGAAGAGGAACACAACAGACACTTGGAGGAGTTGAGAAAAACAGTGCAAGAAACAAAAACTGGCATAGAGCAGTTAAAACAAACTCAAGCAGAGTTTAAAACTGAGCTACAAGACAAGTTATCTTCAACCCAGAACTCCACAGAGAGTCTTATCAACAGAACTAAGGAAGTAGAAAACAGAATTTCAGACCTTGAAGATAAAGTGGGAGTACTAACCAGCTCAATGGAAGAGGTTGTTAAAGCCAAAAAGATACTTGAGAGAAATATCCAAGAGATATGGGACACCCTGAAGAAGCCTAACATGCGTATTCATGGAATACCAGAGCAAGAATCTCAAAATACCACCCCTGAGGAAATTTTTCAAATGATCATCAAGGAAAACTTTCCTCATATAAAAGAAGAGAGGCCCATCCATATACAAGAGGCATTCCGCACCCCAAACAGATACAAACAAAACAGAAGCACTCCACGGCAAATAATAGTTAAAACACTCCACATTCAAGATAAAGAACTGGTGCTGAGAGCTTCAAGGGAGAAAAAACAAGTCACTTTTAAAGGTACACCTATTAAAATGACAAATGACTTCTCAGTCGAAACAGTAAAAACAAGAAGAGCTTGGAGAGACATACTTCAAGTATTGAATGAGCAAAAATGTCAACCTAGGCTGACTTACCCTACAAAACTACCCATCATGATCAATGGAGAAAGAAAAATCTTCCAGCACAAAGACAACTTGAAGGGATACATGTCCACCAAACCAGGCCTTCAAAAAATGCTAGAAATGATACTCAAGCGTGAAGAAAAAAACAGGAATATCCAGGAGAACAGAAGGCAGGTATAACACCATTAAAAGCAAAGCAATATACTTATAAAAACTACTAAACATAATAAATGTCTGGAATTAAAAATAGTTTCTCCATTATAACACTAAATGTTAATGGAATTAACTCACCAATCAAGAGACACAGATTACAAATTTGGAATAAAAATCACAATCCATCAATCTGCTGCCTGCAGGAAACCCATCTCACCACAAAAGATAGGCACGCTCTAAAAATAAAAGGCTGGTCAACAATTCTACAAGCTAATGGAAGCAGAAAACAGGCAGGGGTAGCAATTATGCTATCAGACAAAGTGGACTTCAAACCAAAGAAAATTGTAAGAGACATGGATGGATACTACATTTTAGTCACAGGTACAATTCACCAGGAAGACTTCACAATACTGAACATATATGCACCCAATACGGGTCCCTCCACATTCATTAAGAAAACCCTACAGCATCTAAAGCAAGAAATCAACCCCCAAACGATAATTCTTGGGGACTTCAACACCGCCCTCTCAACATGGGATAGATCAACAGGTCAAAAGCTTAACAGAGACACTTTGGAACTTAATCAAACCCTGAAAGAAATGGACCTTACAGATCTCTATCAAACTTTTCACCCACACACCAAAGAACACACATTTTTCTCAACAACACATGGAACTTTCTCCAAAATAGGTCACATATTGGGCCACAAAACGAATCTATACATATACAAAAAAGTTGAAATTCTAACCTGTGCCCGATCAGACCACCACGGCCTAAAGCTGGACATCCACAACACAACAAACAAGAGAAAATACACTAACTCCTGGAAACTTAACAATATGATGCTGAATGAGAACTGGATTCAGGAAGAAATTAAAAAGGAAATTCAAGATTTCCTGAAAGCGAATGATAATGAAAATACAACTTACCAAAATCTCTGGGGCACAATGAAAGCTGTTCTAAGAGGTAAGTTCATAGCTCTTAATGCCTACATCAAAAAAATGGAAACATCAGAAATAAACAACCACAATGCAGCTTAAAGCTTTAGAGAAACTAGAGCAATCTGATCCCAAAAGTAGTAGAAGAGAGGAGATTAGCAAAATAAGGGGAGAAATATCTGAAATCGAGATTAAGAAAACGATAGAAAAAAATCAACCAGTCAAAAAGCTGATTCTTTGAAAAAATCAATAAGATAGATACACCCCTAGCTAAATTAACCAAAAGCAGGAGAGAGAAATCCCAAATTAACAAAATTAGAAATGAACATGGAGTTATCACTACTGATACCCAAGAAATCCACAGAATTATAATATCATATTTCAAAAATTTATCCTCTGTGAAGTTTGACAACACAAAAGAGATGGATGAATTTCTAAGTAAACACAGCTTACCTAAATTGAATCAGGAAGTTGTGAATTATTTAAATAGTCCTATAACATATAAGGAAATTGAGGAAGTAATCTTGCATCTTACCACCAAAAAATGTCCTGAACCAGATGGATTCAGCACAGAATTCTACCAGACATTTAAGGAGTTAATAATACCAATAATCCTTAAACTGTTCCATGAAATAGCAAAGGAAGGAACACTACCAAATTCCTTCTATGAAGCTAATATCGTTTTAATCCCAAAACCTAATAAAGACTCACTTAAAAAAGAAAACTATAAGCCGATCTCTCTGATGAACACAGATGCAAAGATTCTCAACAAAGTCTTAGCAAATCGGATTCAAAAACATATTAAAAAGATCATTCACGGGGACCAAGTAGGCTTTATCCCGGGCACACAAGTTTGGTTCAACATACGCAAATCAATAAATTTAATTCATCATGTAAACCAATTCAAAGTCCAAGACCACATGATACTCTCGATAGATGCAGGAAAAGCTTTTGACAAGATCCAACAGCCTTTTATGATCAAAACGCTAGAGACAGTAGGAATGGAAGGAACCTTTATCAATATAATGAAAGCTGTAACAAGCACACAGCAAGGATTATGCTCAATGGGGAACAATTAGAAGCATTCCCACTTCGATCAGGAACTAGACAAGGCTGTCCACTCTCACCATTTCTATTCAATATTGTACTTGAAGTCTTACCTGAAGCCATAAGACAAGAAAGGGACATAAGAGGGATTCAAATCAGCAAGGAAGAAGTCAAGCTATCCCTATTTGCAGATGACATGATCTTATAGCTGAGTGATCCCAGAAACCTCCACCAGGAAGCTCCTGGAACTAATACAGAAGTTCAGCAGGGTGGCAGGATACAAAATAAATGTGCAAAAATCAGAGGCCCTCCTATATGCCCAGAATGAAAGAAGTGAAAAAGCCTTGAGAGAAACCATCCCATTCACTATAGCCCCTAAAAAATGAAATACCTTGGTATAAACCTAACCAAGGAGGTAAAAGACCTTTATAATGAAAACTTTAAAACCCTAAAGAAAGAAATTGCAGAAGATACCAGAAGGTGGAAAGATCTCTCTGGATTGGCAGAATCAACATGGTAAAAATGACCATCCTACCAAAGGCAATATACAAATTCAATGCTACACCAATTAAAATCCCAAAGCAATTCTTTAAAGAAGTTGACCAAATGATCTCAAAATTCATATGGAGGCACAAAAGACCCAGGATAGCAAAGACAATCCTGAGTAACAAAACACTGCTGGAGGTATTACCATACTGAACCTTAGTTTATATTAAAAATCCATATTTATAATAACAGCCTGGTACTGGCTCCAAAATACACACACAGATCAATGGGTAAGGTTTGAAGACCCAGATATAAGCCCACAGGATTACAGCCATTTTGTCTTTGACAAAGGGGCCCAAAGAATTCAATGGAAAAAGAACAGCATCTTCAACAAGTGGTGCTGGCGGGGCTGGAGAGGTGGCTCAGGGGTTAAGCCTCTGCCTTGCAGGTGGAAGGTCCTGAGTTCGGATCCCAGATCCCATGTATAGATGCCAGGCGGAAGCGGGGGCGGCCTGTGCTTCTGGTCCTGGTAGGGCGGAGCCTGTTAATCCCCTGGCAGAAGGAGGTGGAGGAGTCCATGGTGGTACGCGAATTCGTCCGTGGTTCTACACGTACACATACACAGATACACACACACAGACACACACACGCACACGCACATACACACGCACATGCACACAGTTGAATAAATAATAATAATAAAAAAATTAAACAAATGGTGCTGTCAAAACTGGATCTCCACATGCAGAAGATTAAAGCTGGACCCATACTTGTCACCATGTACAAGAATTAATTCCAAATGGACCAAGGACCTTGATATAAGGCTAGAGACTATAAAAACCATAGTTGAAGGATAAGGAACTCCCTCGAGCTGATTGGGCTAGGCCAACATTTCCTAAACAGATATCCAATGGCACAGGCACTGCTACCAACTCTCAACAGTTGGGATCTTGTGAAATTAAAGAGCTTCTGTTCAGATAAAGAGATTGTAACAGGAGCTCAAAGGCAACCCATAGAATGGGAGAAAATCTTCACTAACCTCATATCTGATAGAGCTCTACTATCCAGAGTGCACAAAGAACTTAGAAAACTAAACACCAAGGAAACCAATGGCCCAATTAAAAAATGGGCCCTGGAACTTAAAAGAAATTTTACCAGTGCTTACGGTGCTTACGTGCTTACGTAAATGTCTAACAAATATCTTAAAAAATGCTCCACTTCTTTAGCATCAGTGAAATGCAAATCAAAACTTCCCTGAGATATCATCTCACCCCAGTCAGGATGGCAAAAATCCACAATACAAAGAACAACAAATGCTGGAGAGGATGTGGAGAGAGGGGAACTCTCCTACATTGCTGGTGGGAATGCAGACTCATACAGCCACTCTGGCGAGCCGTCTGGAGATTCTTAAAGAAATTAAAGATTGAAATGCTATATGACCCTGTGATTCCACTTTTAGGTATAACCCCCCATACAGCAGAGGTTCACCTTGATAACACAAGCACAACCATGTTCATAGCAGCACTGTTTACAATAGCAACGACATGGAATCAACCCAAATGTCCAACAGTTGATGAGTGGATAAGGAAACTGTGGTACATCTATACAATTGAGTACTACTCAGCCATCAAAAATGATGAATTACTGGAATTTGCTGGGAAATAGAGTCATTAGAAACAATTATATTAAGTGAGGTATCCCAGACCCAGAAAATTAAGCACCGTATGTACTCCCTAATTGGTGGCTCACCCACCCAGCCCACCTTGAGACACTCATAGGTAAATCTATGTATTACCTACAGTAATTGCAAGGATTATGAACAGGAGGGATGGGGTTAGAGGGCCACACCAGAAACAAGGAGAGAAGTGACCATGTTACAGTAGAGAAAATAGGCCTCCATCAAGGACTGCAAGAAAGTAATGTGACACCTGGTTAAGTTCACAGACATTCGTTCCTGATCATTTACATCTAAGTGGGTATGAACTCACCAGAAGGGGAGGGCATATAGTCCGGCAGATTAAAAAATAACCATTTTGCAAAAGGGTGATTGAGCCCTCCCATTGCCAAATGCCATATGACCCTGTGATTCCACTTTTGGGTATAAATATTACATCTACCCTGGAATGTGCTCTTATAATAAGACTCCAGTTTAACAGCTTTTTGTCTCTGGCCAGGGGTGACATACAGTGCCTATCACGATGGAGTGAAGGGCATTGCAGGAGCAACAAAACTGCAAAAAAAATCAACAAGCCACTATCCAGAACTTCAGAGACTCTATATCAACCACCTAGAACTAGGCCAGACTAATCTCTCCCCATCCTGAAGCTCAGGGACATTTGCAGAAGAGGGGAGCGGTAAGAGTGTAAGAGCAAAAGGATGGGAGGAGCAATGATTTGCAAGATACTCCACACAAGTTAGGGCCGAAGCAATCATATTTGGACATTGCATATCCGGCGCAATGTCCAACGCACTATTGACCTCACAAAGTCTAGCATCTGGTAAAGGTACAAAGATCCTTGGAGGCAAGGGATTGACAACTACAGTAGTGTTCCTATGCTTAAGGGGAACAAAGGAAAGGGTTCAGGGAAATGCCACTGGGTCCTTGTATGTCATCGGAGAGGAGGGCCCAGAGGAGAGTCAGGCATACACAAGAAAGGACTCTGGGAATTGGGGCGGGAGGCATGGGGGGATGCGGAGGGAGGGGTGAGGGGAGGGGGAGCAGGGAGTTCGGGGGGAGGAGGAGGGAGGGAGGGAACTGGTGTACCTATTAAGTTTGTATGAGCTGAAATAATAAAAAATGTATTAAAAAAAAAAAAAAAACTGGCTGTGCTGTTACTCCCCCAACAGTTCTTTCCTGCTTATCTGAGATATGCTAATTCTCAGACCAGGTAACTCTGTTTTGAGGCATATGTTGTGCCCAGGTCTTCGGTCTCCAAAGACCACCAGGAGTCCACATCCATGAAAAGAGCAAGGAGGCTTTATTACAAGCTTAAGCTTGGACTCCGTACCTTCCTGATGCAGCAGGTTAGTGACAAGAATGCCAAGTTTAGAAATTATAGGGTTTTTTATAGTTAGGAAAGCAGGGGGTAGAAAGCAAATTCATTACTTTTAGCATGTACGCAGTATGAGTTCATATCTTGAGGCATGTCTTCTGATAAACATATGGGCACATCCTGAGGTAGATAAACATATGAGGCACATCCTGAGCTATGTGGTCAAATAAGCACATGAGGCACATCCTGAAGACTTGTCATTTGTCTTGATATTTTTATAATTCCTGTGGACATCTGGTGTTTGTCCATTGAATAGCAAATAACCTGGTCAGAGGTCAAGGAGTTCCCAGGGATGTCTTAGTGGCTTTTCCATTTACTGAGTCCAGTCTTAAGATGAAGGTTCCTGACAAGATGGAGCTACTCTAGTCAGGACTCTGTTGGGTTCCTTCAGCATACATTCTCCAGTTCCTGCTAGCAACAAAGTGCCATGCCAGCTTAACTGGAGACATCATGTCTGATCCCAAAGCAAGTAGATGTTGCTCCTAACTTTTCTTTGTTAACTGGAACGCATACGTTTTACGTTGTCCTGTAAAGAATTTGGTCCTGCTCTTCTCGGGTGTCTTCCTAAATTTGGCCCTGTTCCTTGACTGTTTTCCTGTAAATACTCATGTGTGCTACAATAAAGTCAGCTTGGATGATGGACATCCTAGTGAGGAGACCCAGAACCCGATTTTGGTTTTCTTCTAGTTCTTGTATATAGCTTTCACAATGTGGCCCAGTCAGAGCTCAGCCATTAGAGCTTACTAGAGATAGGCTGAGAGCTTGGAATGCTTGGAATGCAGCCCCAGGAGCCTAGCTGAGTGCCTGAAAAGAAAGTTTCAGCAGACTGGAGTTGCCCAAGAGAGAATCTCAGGTGTTGTGGGTAGTAAGGTGGTAATTCAAACTGCTCACAGACAAGGGGGGACCAATCCCTGCGTGCTGAAACTGTTGGGTGTTAGCCAATCATGTAACTACTAAGTTGGAAGCCCCCTCCCCTTACCAGTAAGCTATAAAACTTACCCTGGACAAAGGACGACTGCTTCCCTACACGACTGTCTGCCGGTTGTGAGCACAGGTTCAAATCTGCTAATAAAGGCCCTCATGCGTTTTGCAGCCAATGTTGGCTCCTTGTTAATTTCTGGGACCCCAGAATCTGGCCACAACACGAGGCTCCCTCTGACCTGATGTCTGATCAATTTCTACCTCTCCCACTTCTGTTTCCTACGCATAAGTCTGGGTTTATGCTGGTTTGTGGGCCTGGACAAACATGGACTGAAACAAACCAACCAGGAATGCACTAGTTCCAGGAAACCACTAGGAAAGGACTCATAGCATCTTGGTTTGGACACAACTTCAACACAGGATAATAGGATTCTTAAAGGACTCTCTGGGAATTGGGGGGGAGGCACTAGGGGAAGGGGAAGGGGGGGAGGGGGGAGGGAGGGAACTGGTAAAAAATTTTAAAATGTATAATTAAATTTTTAATAAAAAAAAATAGGATTCTAAGAACTGATTCTCATTCATTCTCCCCACAGCATGCGTGCGTGCGCGCGTGCACACACACACACACACACACACAGATAAAGAGAGATTGAGACAGAGAGACAGAAATAGAGAGAGAGCTATATCCATGCTGCCAGAAAGCACTGAAAATTTAATCATTTAAGACTGCTCTTCCAGCAATTTACATAAACTTTTATTGTGTTTATTTACTTAATTTTCATTCTTTAATATCTTACAAAATGTGAGATTTTGGTTGTATATTGTTATAGGGCACCAGCTAGACATGAAACTTCAGTCATAACTGCCAAATAAAAGCTAATTTTTTAATAATTTGCTGGCCAGTGGACTCCCTGCTAAGGATTATATATCAAAGCAAAGAATACCAGACAACATTACAGAATGGGTTATTATAGGGTTCACATACTGATTAAAAGAAAGAGTAAGAGATGAATATTTTCTGATAATTATCCACCTAAAGAAATATAGCAGCCTTTCTGGGAACTAACTGGTATGAAACTAAGAACTTAGGATAACCAATGCTATAGTACCACCTTATATTTGCCATTATGCCCTGACCTTTAGACTCTCATTCCTTTGTGAATTTCCTTAAGAATTCCAGTAAGAATTTCCTATCTCTTTCTAGGTGGGGAGACTGGGAGGGGGCAGGGAAGTGGATTGAGCCTGGCTTTCAGAATGGTCTCCCTAGAGTTGTCCTGCTACAATATTACAGAATTAGGGGTTACTATTGCTGCCTAAAATTTCCTCCTCAGTTTCCTATAGCAATTCTTTATCACCAAACTTCAAATGAACTCCTTGGAAACTTACCACTCTCCCTATTTCTCACACCTTTATCCCCACCTATTATAATTGCATAATTGAAATCTTTCATGCTTGCAAGAAACATTAAAATCTATCAGCATCTAAAAGTTCACCAAATATGTTGGAAAACTACAACTGGCCAAAGTACAGAAAATAAGTAGTCACTTGGAACATTTAAACCACCATCCCAACCCAAGGTTTAGAGCGCATCTCTAAAGAGGGGAGAGCAAAAAAAGGGGCATGTTCCAGCCAGACAGATCTGTACATTACAGGACTGCTGCATCCATAAACTCACTGAAGCTATGTGTACTTCCACAACACCTGCACAAGATTTAGCCTATCATTTTACCACGGAAGGGGAAATAAATATCTCAAGAGGCCCCACACCTTCCTGATAGATTTGGAGTGGTAATGCTGATGAGGACAAAAGATGATTTGTCAATGGTATATCCACTGATATATGATTCATGTTCCATTGATTACTCATGGAAATGCTATCAAAGTTATCCCACATTGAACTCAGTGGACCACACATGCATAAAGACATAAAAATAAGAGGGAGACTGGTAGGAGAAAAGAAGGGCTGTAATGGGAAAAGGAAGAGATTTAAAAAAAGGTGTAAAAATATAAAAAATTACTACATTCTTGAATTAAACTGCAAAGACTTAAAACATTTAAAAGAACTTAAAAACATTGAACTTTTGAACTAAAAAGAGATTTTTTTTTCAAAAGAAGAAAATCAAATATCTAAGAAATACCTAAAATAGTTTCATGTTCCCTAACCCTCAAGGAAGTGTCAATTACAACTATTTTTATATTCATCTTCCCCCAGTCAGAATGACTATGATCATTAAACAAATAACAACTGTTGGTGAGAAGGCAGAGAAATGGGAACCATTAGTGAAGTGTAAACTGTTGCAGCCCTAGCAGAAATCAATATGGAAATTCTTCAAAAAGATAAAAAATTAAACTATGGTTTGACCAGTTGTACCACTTTGGGAGATATCCCAAAAGGACTTTACAATTGCATATCCATGTTCATGGTGGCTCTATTCATAATAGCAAGGTAATCTGACCAGCATACACTTCCATCAATTGATGATTGGATAATTAAAGCATGAACATATATATAACAAAATGTTATTCATCCACCAAGAAAAATTAAACTATGAAATCTGGTAAATAAATGGAACTGGGAAATATTATACTGATGTATACCACACACAGAGTAAAAAATTGCATATTGTTTCTTAAATGTTATGCTGATTTTGAACTTTCTGATCTATGTACTTAGTTAACAATATCAGTAGCATCCCGAAATTCTAAAAGGACCATTGAGTTGGAGGTAATGGGTTAGGAAGGACCTAATGGAAGGTCAGACCAAAAAAAAAAAAAAAAAAAACATAGAAAGCAAGAAATGAGTAAGTTTAATAATGAGCAAAGAGGTTTAAGAAGGGAGATGAGAGGATAAGGTATAAAAATGTGTGGGTTAATAATATGTAACACTAAGGATTTTAGATAATAACCCAGACAGAAACCATCTATAAGTTTATCAAAAACATTAAAAAAGAGTGTAAGTAAGCATATCCTAGAGAGAGAGGAAATGAAACTCCCCTGAGATGCAAAACATATCCTAGGTATTTAAAAAAATTTCCCAGAACCAGATACATGATATCTCATATAGAACTGTTGGTCAGTCAGGTTTCAAAATTCTCCAAAATAATATAGGTGTTTGCTATTGTATTTGATTGGTCTATACAACATAATAGTAAGATCTGATTCTTGAAATCACTGAAAGCTTGGATCACAAGACAGGGAGAAAATAGTGGTGAGGGGAATGGTTGAATAGCCCTTTGCAATTAAAATCCTAAAATATTTACTTATTTGTAACAAAACATCTTCAATTTTTATATAAAACTATTTGCTTATAGTACCAAAGAGATTTATTAATGCTCAAATTTATGAAGACTTTAGCTAATGGTGCTCTGTGGCCAGTGAGTTTAAATTTATATTTAAATTATGCTAACTTCTTAGCATTCATTATTAACAGTGGTGCTGTTATAACATGACAGAATTATAATTCTTCCAAATTAATTACAACTTAATATTTAAATGCTGCTTTGTTTTCTGAGAAAGAAATCTATTATGTAAATGTCTGCCAAATTAGATTAATAGAGTCATTCATGTGTGATGTGGAAAATAATTGTGGGTTACAATAAATTGAAGCAAAGAATTGTTTTACCCTTTTTTATTATGTCCCTCTTATTATACATAACTAAAGTTCCATGAATGTTTAGATAAGGGTCAAAGTAATAATAATATTTGCTGCTACTACTCTTAACACTTCTGGAAGTATGCATATTATAAGTCAAGTTACTGCTCAGTCCCTGTTTAAAGTTAATATAACAGAACACTGGGCTTTCAATAATCATTCATGCCTGAATAACGATGGAGAGATTTGGAAAGTGATCCCACTTCTTTTGAAAACTTATAATTATCATTTTCCATCTGTTTATTTCAAAAGTATCTCTACCTTCTCAAACATTACTACCTTGTCTATTATTTCTCTTATAATAGCAAGTTCTTGACCTTATCAAGTTACTTTTGAAACAAAATGCTGAATAATAAGTGCCCAGCACAAATAACTAGAAATCCAGATAACCCTTTAAGGTAATTTAATTAGTAGAGTAGAATCAGTTTAGCTCTTCATGGTTTCCTTCAGAACAATGTATTTTTGAAGAATGAGATAGAGATGTTCACAGGACATGAGATTTAGGTAAGGAAAAAAAAGTGCAATTTTTTTTTTTATTTATTCAACTGTGCGCATGTGCGTGTGTATGTGCGCGCGCGTGTGTCTGTGTGTGTGTGTGTGTCTGTGTATGTGTACAACCACGGACAAATTTGCGAACCACCATGGACGCCTCCACCTCCTTCTGCCCAGGGATTCACAGGTTCCGCCCTACCAGGACCGGAAATGCAGGCTGCCCCCGCTTATGCCTGGCGTCTATACGTGGGATCTGGGATCCGAACCCAGGACCTTCCGCCTGCAAGGCGGAGGCTTAACCCCTGAGCCACCTCTCCAGCCCAAAAAGTGCAATTTTTTTTTTAAATTTTTTATTATTTATTCAACTGTGCGCATGCGTGTGTGTATGTGCGCGTGTGCGTGTGTGCGTGTGTAGAACCACGGACGAATTCGTGAACCACCATGGGTGCCTCCACCTCCTTCTGCCCTGGGATTCATAGGCTCCTGCCCTACCAGGACCAGAAACACAGGCCTCCCCCGCTTCTGCCTGGCGTCTATACGTGGGATCTGGGAACCGAACTCAGGACCCTCCGCCTGCAAGACGGAGGCTTAACTCCTGAGCCACCTCTCCAGCCCCCAAAAAAGTGCAATTTTTAAAGAAGAATTTAATGAATTTTGTGTGGACATAGGTGTTTTGTATTCTTTAGAGTTTGTTATGATATAATTTGTTTTATGTTGCTAAGTTAATTCTCATTTGAATATACCCAGAATATAAGTCTAAAATACAATGAAATTTGAAGGCTTATGAAACCAGAGTCCAATCTATTCATCACTATTTCCCTTTGGGTTCAAGTGCAGGATCTAGTGTAATTGGACTCTAATATTTTTCTGTAATGTGATTAATTTTCAAAAATTTCAAAGCAAGAGTTAAGTTTGAGTTACTGTAAGAAATATCTGCATAATTTGTTAACAGTTTAATTCGACAGAAGAGGCACTAGCAGTTTAAGTTTCTTGGAATTGGAAAAACAGACTAAATTTGAAGAACAGACTCTAAATTTGTAACTATTTAATTAGTGGTAAAGTATAATGACAAAAATAAGTCTAGAGGTTCTAATTGTTGGAAATAAATTATAGCGTAAAGGGTTTCAAATGCAACAATAAGACTATATCCTTTGCATTCATGTTCACAGCAAATATTAGCAGATCATGATCTTGGAAAATAATTCCAATTGAAACATATATTTTAGAAAATGAAAAATAATCAGATATGAGGTTGTCTTTCTCCATATTTTCTTTTCCATCTTTAAAATGCTCATAAGGTGAAACATTTTAATTTAAAAATTATCAATGACAATAAATGGCTAAAAATCTAAATTTATAGAAAAAGAAAGAGAGAGATTTAAGTTCCGGGCAATAAACATTATGAGTTTACTTAATTATATATAACTTTTCTTTGTTGAATAGCATTTAATTTGTTCCTACATTTTCTTATTCAATAAACTTAGTGGCATAATGTACAAATTCACCAAGACTTTGGCCCTCAAATGACTGCAATGTGCTCATAATTACAAGTTTTTTCTGTTTAAATATTTTATTTGGCTACAATTACATAGTTCATCACAATATTTTTCCTGTTTTCATGACCAAACTTGTCATTCCATCTTGCCATTAATTACTTTACTCAATCAACACAGTCATAAATGACCAAACCACCAAAGATTCCAGCACTTCCCCAAGCTGCTGAGGAAATTCAGTCACAGAAATTTTGTATTGCTTCCACTACTTCTTCTTTTATATATTATTTTATACATTACACAAAATAAGAGGTTTACATGTCTCAAGAAGCAAATAGAACATGCAAACAATGGGAACTTCATGAAACTTACAAGACCTATTTAGAATTAAATGATATCTTCTGTTTTGTCTTTAATTAGATTTTCCTATAATTGAAATAGGTCTTTTTATCTATTTCTCTATTGTTGGGCCCGCCCAGGATTTGCCCCAGGGCATGGCCGAGCCCATGGGACTAAAGATGGCGCTGAGAGCAAGGGTCTTGGGGTGACCCTGATCTCTTCACAGAGAGCCCTAATTGGCTTTCAGGTATCTACCTGCCCCCTGTGCTGAGTGGCATAGAACTTGACCATTAGCACCTGTAGGATATGTTGACCTGTGACACAATTGGATGCCCATTTCACCCCTTGGTGGCCTTTGTCTATAAAAGTTCCTTTTCTCCCCCCAATAAAGTGAGATCTGCTTCTGACAATCTCCCCGCCCCTGCCCAGTCTCTGGGGGTAGAGGGGGAGATGGGAACAGCTGGAACCTGTTTTCATCACAGCCAGCAGCTGTGTGTTTGAGTGAGTGAATGAGTGGGTGAGTGGGTACTGGTTCCCACAATCTATCATTCTTCTATATATCATTTTATTTTCTATTGCTCTATCATCTATCAACCTATCAGTTATCTTGTCTTATCTATCTTTCTATGCTGTGGAAATAACGGGGAGAAGATACTGCTCTTCAGTGTAACCATCCTGGAATTTGAGAGGTGAGGTCCAGAGATAAAGAGTTTTAAGTGTCATCTTACATGTTGGCTTAGGTTTTCTGATGTAACATCACCCTTTAAGCGATTAATGCTCTTGTAAGCATTTCCAGTAAACTTACTGATTCACTGAGTTGGACTTGGGTGGTATAACATTTTTGTCTCTGATTGGATTCCTGTCTTTCCTGAGTAGATGATTGTTCACTTTTACTCAGAAAATGTTATGCAAAACTTCAATATTTTTATCTGCATTATACCCAGAAAATGCTATGCAAAACTCAATGTTTCATCTGCATTTAATATTTTACAAAATATTTTCTATATATATTTTCTAACTATGAAGCACCCTTTAATTTCCAGTACTGCCACCAAACTCCCTAAAAAAGATTCAATATATAAAATTGCATCATTACCTTAAATTGTTTGTTTTTGAAGAATTAAAATACATTTTAGGACTTTATTTAGAAATAGAAATCAAGAATCAATGGAGGTCGATCTTTCTATAAAGAGTGATATTTAGAGATTAAATAAATATATTTGAAATAAATGTTTAATATGTACATATTCTACACAGAAATTTTGATTTTCAAAACACTACTTGAATTACGTGAATGCAGTTCTTTGTAACAATCTCTGATCCCCCAAGAAGATTAGAGCATATAAATTTAGTATCCCAATTGGGGATGTTGGGAGGATAAATAAATAACCTTGTGGTCAATGATGCAGATACTTCCTTCTACAACACCCCTCCAAGCAGTTGTGTGCATATAATATTTCAAGTAGTTTTTTTTTGTTTTTGTAGACTAGCTTAATTTCTGTTCATATATAGTGTTGAAACAGAGAGGAGCATAACTAGTTATACAAAGGTGGATTTTGGTTTATTTTTCCTGGAAGTGGTGGGAATGAAGGGTCAGGAATTTATGTTCAATCTATTTATTTCTTTATGGCAAAAAAGTGTTATTCCATTTTTTTAATCGATAATGCAACTGAATTTTAAAGTTGATAAATAACTAGCCCCTGCTCACAGAAATGATGAAAAACAGTAGAATTGTAGCAGCCAAAAATCTTTGCTCTCTGCACTAAAACACAAAGTCTTCTAGTAGAGTTTCCAGAAAGATATACTGAGTCCTGATATTCATCTGCTTTATATTTTTTATTATTTTCCTACTATGCCCAGTCATGAACAAAAAACATAGATTTTAGCAAGCAAATATAATAATTACTAAATCACTAATTATTCTATGGTAGCAATCTGTAAATGTTTTATATTATGGTAGCAGTTTTTATATTTATGTTCCCAATTTAAAAAACAACAAATCAGAATATTACAATAAAAGTTTTAGTTCAAGTATTCCCTCATAAGTCATAAATGATAGCTAGTGGGATATAAAATGCTTATCTTCTCACTAAAGTGTGGCATGCATAATCAATCTTACACAGAAGGACTGTCAGGATTCATTTAGTTGATGAAAAAGCAGAATTCTGGAAAATCTGTTAGATATCATGTGATTTTCTTTTTAAAATTTGCTAACTTTTTGGTTACCATTGCTATTGCTGGATGATTTAACACACAGTATCCTGTGCTTAGTGCACAAATTCTTCACTAAGTATTTTCATATTTATTGACTTTAATTCACCACAGTGACATTCTACACAAAGCAACATAGCATACAATATCTTATTCAGCATAAATTAAAGGTCTAACTCACAACATGAAGACCATGAATCATTTAAAATAACTCAATAAATATCTTCTCACAATATAGAAACAAGTAGAATCATGAGAATATCATGGAGATGAAAGAGAATAAGATAATCAGGAAGAATGAATAAAAGGGAGAAACTTTAAAAAGTGAGAAAAAGGAAGATTTCCTCCTATGCAGCCTTTATTAACAGTATGTGGTGAAACAGGGAATGGAGGTTTTTTTCATTTCCCTCACTACTTAAAGTTCACTCTGTTTCATGTGAATAATGCATGTTGGCTGACATTCTGGGATAGGAGGTATGACACAAGAAATGCTAATAAGCTTTAAATGAACAATATATGGAAAGGAAAGGTAGAGGGCATGAAGCAGGGCCATAGCAATTATTATGCTCTCTTTAATATCAGTACTTAAATAAAGCAGAGCCAATATTTTGCCACTGCATTTTAAATGTGAGAAGAGATATTCTTTAAATACCCTTTGAAATGCATTACTCATGATCAAAGGTCTTAACTCAAGGCTAAATCCATGTTTGGAAAACTGACTGACTTGTTGAAACTCCTTTTTAAAATTGATGATTAACTGTACAGAGTGGAAAACAAAACCAAATTTTTTTCTAATATTAAAGATCAAGAAAATAAAGCTGTGACATTTCTTGTATCAAACAATGTAAGTAAGTCAGAACAGATTTATTTAGATAATAACTGAAACATCAGACTTGAATTAAACTACACTTTTAAGACATTTCTGCATTCATGCCTGTATTTCATAATAAATTTGAACTTTTAATGTATGAAGAAATATTCAGCAATTCAGAGTTAACTACAATATCTTCAACAAAAGATGTGTATATTTAATTGTGGAAACAATTAAACTTCATCAAATTAAAAGTTTTTTCCTTGATGAATCTTCTGATACACATATATGCTTGTATTGGTAATTCATAATGTGTACCTTCAGTAGTCCACTGCTTTCTATATAGATGTCATTTGTATCTTTCCTTTTTTCATTTGGATGTTATTTTCCTAAGTTTTGATTTAAAAATGCTTATGGAAAAAAATCACATGAAAAATGGGTTTTTCCATAGCTACATGCAAGCATCCCTGATACATAGGAAGAGAGAACTTATTGTAAAACCATAACTATCCTAACAGACTTTTGAGCACTTAGGTTTTTGGAAATTTTATGATTATTACCCCGCCCCCCAATAAAACTCACATAGTAAAAATAATTGTTAGAAGCAAAGATTCCCTCAAAGAAGATAGTGACATTAACTATTTGAATGAAAATTAAACCTGAGGGTTGCAGTGCTTATTTGCTTGATATGTATCTACATATTTGCATATATATACACACAATTTTAAGTTTTTATTACATATCCTTAGAATTTTTATTTTTATTCATTTCATTTGTGTATACATTTGGTTTGGGGACAGGGTTTTGCTTTCAAATTCAAGCAGACTTTCCTTGAACTTTAGGTCCTCCTGCTTTGGTCAGTGAAGCACAGGAATTACTGCCATAATAGCACATGGCCAGAGTCAATCTAGTGCTGCTATTTTAGTTTAAAAAGCATATTTTGAGGAATGATTAGGTCTTGATAATGATAATGATCCATTTTTATGCTTTGCATTTTCTCTGTCTTTTAATGAATAAAATTATTGGGCAGCTGCAATCCCTGGGCTTTCTCACCTGTGTTTCTTTCTCTGGTTCTGTCCATATTTTTGCCAATTTCCTTACACACTGTCATAGTTAAATACAGGTGTCAGCTTGATGCTGGAGGATTCAAGCTCTGGGCAATTTATAAACAATCAGTGGTTGAATTAGACTCTGAGCCTAACTCGAGTTAATGGGGAAGGCCCAGTTCAAAGTGACTGGGGCTGGTCCCCAGGCAGGTGAATAGGATGGAGAGAGCTGGTTAAGGAAGTTGGCACCTTTGGTATACTTGGTTAGAAATGTTTTTCTAGCAAGTAAGACTTCCTTCTCTCAACAGTCCTGTGGCTATATATATGGATATAATATGGTCTTGGTATGAATTTTCCTGCCAAGCTGGATTAAGATCTATAACTAGGGAATTCTGAATCAAAATAAAACAAAGCCCTTCTTTCCCTATAAACTGGCTGTGAATTTTTTTAACAACATGCTGAGTAACTACTACATCACTGCTCAGCAGTTTGCAGACCTCTCTGTTCTTCTGTATGTTTACTAGTTCTCAGTTGAAGGTTATCTTTGGGTATTGATGCTGTCTCACAGGTGGTGTAGGTTTCCCACTCTTTGTTCATAGCCTGGAAATTTTTTGAAGCAGGAACTTGAGACAAATCTTTGACTTATACATTTGTTTCCAAATCTTCAGAATCATCTCTTTTTTTTTCTGCTGCCTCCGGTTTTAATTTGTTTCCAGTAGGAGAGAGATTTTCCCAGTTGATTCATCTTTTCTTGAATCTGAGCACTAAAATTGCTCTTTAAAAGTTTTTATTAAATTTATAATACTTTCCTAAGTGGACATAAAATAAATCACTCGATCAATCAGAAGAAAATTGCATGTTTTAAAATATTTCCATAGCAAAACTTTATGATAATGAATTCCTGTCTTAATTCTGGAAGAAAATTCAGTAGTTGGTACACAATTCATTACTTTGTTAAGTTAATGAGGATCTAATTATATTATGAAAAATCAAAACACTAAAGAAATTTGCAATATGAATTCTGCTTTTATTATGAGATGTAAATAATGATTTAATGCTATATTGATACTGATGAATAATAGTGAAATAAAAACAATATTATTTAATCATATGATAATTCACTTAATTATTTAATTATACTAAGAGGGCACATATGTACAACTGCACATGTGTGGAGGTCAGAGAACAACTTTCTAGAATCAGTTCTCTTCTTCTACCTTTTCCTTACCTCCTATTTTATTGTACTAGTGCTATGATGACAGATGTACCACAACAGGTTTTACATGAGTTTTAATTAATAGATCTGCTTACTAAGTGATTTTCCCAATTGTTACATTTCAGTCTCTCACTGATCATACCAGTTATCTTGATTTTTATAACTTTGACCATAATTAATTTTGTTTAAAATATACATTTTAAAACTCCACTCCTCACTTATTATTTTTATTTTTTCTAGTTTCACATGCATAATGAGTAGTTGTCCCAGCCCACCTTCCTTCTACCCTTCTTCCCTCTCACTTTCCTTTCCTATCCTTCCCTTCCTTCATCATTCCATACCATCCTCCTGTCTGTCTGCTTCTGTGGAGCACAGAGTTCCCTTTGGATTGTCTGTTTTGGGAGGGGCTCAGGTCTAAATGGCAGATTAAATGGCCCTTCCATGGATATACCCTCTGATAGTGACACTCCCTTTCACCTGTCTAACCCTCACTCCTATAGTTTGCACTGCATGTAATTATTTTTCCTGAGATCCTTGCTAGTTTATGGGAGAACGTTAATGGTCAGCTATTTTGTGCAGGTCTAGTAAGGATAAGTCTCATTGCAATGAGGAAACAGCAGCCCTTCCTTGAGTGGAATGTTTTGGCCAGCAGTGAACTTCCCCATCTTTAGACTTTACAATGTTACTGCCCCTTTTCTGCAAGACTACCTGAGCTTTAGGATGTGAAGAGATCTGGTTAGTCTGATTTCTGCTGACTGTTTCAGTGTCTACAGTACTCTGTATTCTGTTTTGTTGCTCTTGTCTATTTCATTGCTTTTTCATTGCACTAAGCTATATTTTCTTTGAGTATTGAGATCTTTTCTCATCTAAAGAGAAAATGAAAGGCGCATAGATGGGAACTTACTCTTGAGTGTTTTTGGTTAGTTAGAGACGTCTAGTCCATCTAATCCTGTTTACTCTCAGTTTTCATCCTGTCCTCTGTTGTTTAGACTAGTTTACAGTGCTGGAAACTTGTTCCCTGTAAGGGAGAGAGAATAGTAGGTGGGTGGTTGGCTACCTGGAAGCTAATCCCACTCTCTACTGTGTCCTATTCCTGTTCTTCCCACTTTTGTAAGACTTTTCTTACATAAAAGCCTTTGTTTTTTTTTTTAGCAGTTTACCCATGTGCTTTAGCTTCTGCTCTTTTGGGATCTTCATCCACTTCTCACAGCCCTCTCCCCCAACTTGTGTTCCTTTACATTTGTGGGAGTTGTAAGAGTTTCTATTTGATTGCATCATAATGAGGGTTTTATGCTAGGGTTTATCCACTATAAGGAAGAACAGAGCATTTGCCTTTTTGTATCTTGCATGTTTCACTCAGCATGATTTCTTCCACTTCCATCCATTTCCTGGTGAATTTTATTAGCTCATCTTTTCTGAAAGGTGAGTAATATTACATTATATATATGTACCACATTTTCATTAACCATTTGTCAACTGTTGGATATCTAGGTCGGTTCCATTTCTTTGCAATTGTGAAAAGGGCTGCTATGAATATGGTTGTACATGTGACTTTGTTGCAGGATTCATTGTTCTTTGGAAATATTCTCAGGAATGGTATAGTTGGTTCATATGAATTTTCAATTTTTAGCATTTTTAAGAACTTCCATGGGGCTGGAGAGGTGGCTCAGGGGTTAAACCGCTGCCTTGCAGGAGGAAGTTCCTGAGTTCAGATCCTAGACCCCACGTATAGACTCCGGGCCTGCGTTTCTGTTCCTAGTAGGGCGGAGCCTGTGAATCCCGGGCAGAGTAAACGAGGTGGAGGCGGTCCATGGTGGTTCCCGAATTCGCCTGTGGTTCTACACACACACACACACACACACATACACACACACACGCACACACACAACACATGCGTCCACACGCACAACTGAATATATAAAAAAAATTAAAAAAAGAAATTTACCAGTATCAATGATAATAATTTGGTGACACTAAGTTTATATTACTCACATAGTTTTGTTTCAAATATGTATTTTTATTTGTCAAATGTATTTATAAAGCCCCCAAACATTTTCACACACGCATACACGCACAATTGAATAAATAATAAATAAAAAAAGAATTCTCCTTTTAAAAAAAAACTTCCAAATTGATCTCCAAAAAGATTATATGTTTCTACAACCCTACCAACTATTAATGAGTGCCCACTTCTCTTTGCATCCACACCAGAACTTGCTGTTGTTTGTGTTTTGATTCATAGCCATTCCAATTTTTAGGAACTTCCAAACTGATATCCAAAGGGATTGTGTCATATTACAACCCTACCAACAATGTATGAGTGTACCTTCTCCCTCTATCCACATGCGAATTTGCTGATGTTTGTGTTTTGGATCATAGCTATTCTGACTGCAGTAAGAGGATAGCTCAGGGTCGTAATTGTCTTTTTCCTAATGATTAGAGAGGTAGAACATTTTATAGATGTTTGTTAGACATTTGAATTTTGTCTCGGAGAAGCTTCTTTTCAATTCTATATCCCATTGCAATGGAAGTTGTTTATTTCCTTGGTATTTAGTTTTTGAAGTTCTTTGTCTACTCTGGACATTAGTCCTCTGTCATATGTATGGTTAGTAAAGATGCTCTTCCATTCTATAAGTTTGTTTTTTACTCAATTAAGTCTTTTTTGCTGAGACTTAATTTTAATTTCATCTAGTCCTACTTGTTTAATGTTGGACTCATTTTCTCTGTCTTTGGGGTCCGATTGAGGAAATGATGGCTGAGACCAATTGATTCGAGGGTATAATGTTGACATCTTCGATTCATTTGGATTTGACTTTCATGCATGGAGACAAATAATGGTCAGGATCCATTTTTCCCACATGTAGATATCCAATTTTGCCACCACCATTTATCAAAGATATTGTCCTTTTTCCAGTTTATTTTTTAACACCTATGTCAAAGATTAGTTGTAGTAAGTGCACTTACATTTGAGTCTTCAATTCTAACCTATTGGTCTCTATCTCTTTTTTTAGAGCCAATACCAAGTTGTTTTTATTACTATGGCTTTTTCATGTAGTTTAAGGTCGGATATAGTGAAACATCCTGCAGAGTTTTTAATCATTCCTGGTCTTTTTTGGTAGTTATCTTTTGGCTCTCCTGAGTCAGATGATGTCTGATTTTGTTTTTTGTTGAAAAAAGTTTCTCTGGACTTGTGTGATACAATTATTTCTTGGTTCCATGTGCCTCTTATCTGGCATTGGGAGTGGTTGGTCCCAGGGCTGTTATCTTCTCTCTTTTTTTTGTCATAAAATCTTGTTAGCTCAGCAACATTGTTTATAAATTTTCTTTGATAGTATTATTTTTTACAAGAGAACATGTAGCATTTTCTTTTGGCTATACTTGACCAAAAGTAAGGTAACAGCATGTTTTTCAAATTTTTCTTGTTTCACCAACTGTTGACCCAAATTCCTATTGTAATAAATTTTAATTAATGGTAAAATGAATATTGTGAAACAGAGGGAACTAACACAGAAGCAGTTAATGTTCAGAGTTATTATTTTCTCTGGAAAGAGAAGAGTGAAAGAGTTTCATTTAAACAAATGGAGTAAAGTCTGATATTTTAAGGTCTTTTTTTCAGGTAGTCATGCACTGCTACTTGATCCCAAAAATCCTGCCACATTATCTCAAATCAGTTGTTTCTGGAATAAACAGGTTGACTGTAATTATGGTCTGAGGCATGACAGCTATCCTTTTGCTACAAGATCTGGTTTTTGACTAAAGTAACCTACAGTTTGTTAAATAGATAGAAACACACCTAAAGCTATCCCTCTTTCCTCATTTACATAGAGATTAAAGTTCTTGCAAATTAAGAGGCTCAGGACCAAAGACCTAATGAGTGTCTGGGTAAGACCAAAGGAGGTTTTAAATTCTTATGATACTCAACTCCAGGTTTGTGCTTTTCTCCTCTGAGCATCTTTCATTAGCTAGTACACAGGTATAAAAGTTGGACCATATGGCCCTAAAATTTTTAAAAATTCTGTGAACTGATTAATTATTTTTTTCAGGAGGAAGGAAAACATAGATCTTACCTTGTCATTGTTTAATTCCCTTTCCTTCGAATATAACTAATCCTATGTATTGGACTGACCTTTGGTAGAATTGAGACTTTTTAAAAAATATCTATCATAGTTAGATACAGTTGTTAACTTGTTGATTGTGGATTCAAGCTATGGGCACATTTGTAGAGAACTAGTAGTTGAGTTAATCGTGAGCAAACCTGTAGGAGATTATCCAGTGAATGGGGAGTTCCATTCTATGGTGGGTGGGACTAGTTCTTGGATAGGTTAGTAAGATAGAGGGGTCAGGTTAGGAAAATTGGCATTCTTTTGTATACTTGGTAAGACATGATGATAAGGAAACTAAGAATTGTCCCTCTCTCAGCCCTTATGTGGATATGACCATTTATTTGGCCCTTGTTGATATGGGCTCTCCTGCCACGCTGAACAAGGAACTCTAATCAGACACTTGTAAGCTAAAATAAACCCTTTGTTCCCCTATAAGTCATTTTGTCATAAATTTATTAGCAACATGCAGAATAACTACTACAATACCTTATAGTTCCTATCAGCCAGAAAGTTTAAGCATATCCTATTTCCTTTCTGGGAATCTCTTCCATGAGGACCACACGAAATTACTCATATATTGAAGGACCTTGGCCTAGTGAATTGAAAAATCAAGCAAGTCCCTGGATGAGACCTGATCAAAGAGTTGGGGAAGTTCTGAATTCTGGTTAGGACTCAGCTGATACATTTTTATGCTAGATCATAGTTTTTCTTGGATCATTTCATTCTCAGGATCTTTCATTTTAAAGTTTAAGTATTTATGTCTCAGTTTCAAAATAACATGACTAATTGAATCTATTATTTAATTCTTGTAAAGCTTTTCTATATACTAATGGTAATGCGAAAAATGGTATAAGGCTCATTCTTCACAAGAATAATGAGTAATTATATGATTGAAATCTGGATGGGTAAAAAGTGTATGATTGTGCTTGGTTGCTCAGGGAACAACTATATGTAGGCTGGTCTTTAAAAAGATTCAGTCTCACTGAATTAGAGAAAAGTTGACATGTAGCACAAGTATGGATGTCATACTTAGTATCTACAACAGTATTTGGAGCACTTTCTGTATGGACTGCAATGTCTGTGCTGTGAATTTAAAAAGTACCTTTAATTATATATATTTTTACTTAAAATTGCTTTAAGAGATAATCATTCATAATAAATTACCTATCTCTGTAGAATACACAAAGGAACAGACATTATTAAACAGGTGAAATACATAAAATAGAAAGGAGAGAGTAACATGGAGAGAGACAGAAAGTGAAAGTGAATAAGTGGTAATACTGACAGGGGCTGATAGAATATGAGTAACAGCAAAACAGTGAAAACTGGGAAAGAGAACTAGCTACTCTCATATAGTTAAAGCAAAATGTTACTGGCAAATAACCTGTAAAATATTCTAATACATTTTTAGGGCATTAAGAAGTCTTTATGATAAAAGAAAATGATTTAAATATTTTGTAGATACAATTTCTGCCTAATAGTGTCCAATGTATACAGTGTGTCTACTAAATATAATCATTTATTTCAGCATTACTTACTATCTCTATGCTATGATCTCCTTACTTCTATTATCACTGCATCCAAAATTCAAATTTGAATAGAATCAGTTCTTTCTTCTTGTATCAATTTTAGCTAATGCTTGTCGGTCATTTCAGCATTTTATTAAAAAAGGTATTACTCCATACTTTTCAAAGTGCATATTTTATCCTTTTAGTTATTGCAGTGGGCAAAAGTTAAGAGCCAGATAAATCTGAATAGGTTTGCTAGAAATAGTCCAGGTATATAAAACAAGCAAATCAAGTTAATAAAATTTTACTTCCTAAAATAGTTCACTAAGATCCTTGGCTGCTTCATTTCATTTCTCTCATAGAACCTTTTTTTGCTCTTTAATAACTTAAGTTTATTAATCTTTATAAGATTAGTGCTTGCTTGATAATAACTTCACAAATTCTACTACTTAACCTAGAAATATGTACTTGGGCATATTCTATATTACACTTAGTTCCATTTGTAGCCTAACTTGACATCTGATATGCTGTGAATACATTTGCACTTACTACAGAGTGCAGAATAGTTTGTCTTGGTCTGCAATGTTATATAGCAAGAATATTTCATGCATCGAGTTTGTTTTTCACTTTGTATAATTTTGTTAGTGTTGGTATCAAAACCAGTACCAGTCCCAAAACTAGTGAGTACCAACTACTAAGCTTCATCCTGATCTGTTTTCTTCTCCATTTCAATAATTTCTATTAATGTGAAGCTTATTATTTTTCATTCATTTCCTTTTCCTCATGTCTTATATAATATGCTTAGATTTCTTCTTGAGACAACACATAAGTTTCCATTAAATCCTGTGCTCCATGCTCTACAATTTATTACTTGACTTTAGCCATGCAACTATTTCACCATATATCCATTAATACTAAAATAAATTTAACATTGATAAATCGATTTTTGCAATTTATTTAACATCAGGGAGCTTATATTCCATAAAATAAGCAGAAAGCTTCTTTTAAACTTATCTTCAATTCTTTTACTTTTTGACATGTTATTTTCTAAATGGCAATGATTTATATTATTTAACATCTTCTTGTGTTGCTTATTCTCACAAACATCTTTTTCTTTTATTTAAAATCACTTATGCTTAGAGCATTCCTTTTTATGTCATTTATTTGTATGTATGGCTACAGTTAGCAAGTTTCTGTGAACCTTGCATGTTTTTGGCCTCTTAACATAGTTTCTAGTAAAACAACAAAATATAACAAAATATAACAAAAGATATTAAGTACAAAGTCTATGTTCCCTAAGTTATAGTCAAAAGGCCAGTTTGTGTTTTTGAACTAGCATATGGTATACAAAAGACTGTATGAGTTTCTGAGTTAACATCCATAATTAGAAGTTTGAAGTTACTCACAATGCCATTAGAACCTTATTAATTTTGTTGTGTATTTTTCTAATAATCTCTGCTCTGACATTTGGAACTTAGTTTTTTCTTTTATATTGTTTTGTCTCTTTTCTTTACTTTTTGTACTATTTATAATTAAGCAACTTGGAGCTGTCTATATCTGATAGAAAGTTTTCTAGTGAAGAGCTAGGAGGACCAGGAAGGTTTTATAGATTTTATGCTCCAGAGCCTAACGCTCATTTCTAAAGCTTCGTGAGGAGTTAGCACTGCAGTGTGCCGCTGCTCAACAGGATCCCTACAGATAACAATTACATGCTGCATAATTCACAAGGCTAGAGGAAAGGCTTTGGAATATTTTACCACAAAGAAATGATAAATGTCTAAGATGATAGACATGTTTATACTCATTTAAACATTGCATAATATATGGATGTATGGAAACACCAAGCTCAAACCCTATTAAAATGTACAGTATTTGGCTTTTAATACCAGTTAAAATTAAATTAATGTTTCTTTGCCTACTTTCTTTTCTCCTGCTCTCAAGTTCTTTGGCTTTTCTGCTCATTCCTGCCTTTCTTTCTCCTGGTGTCAGACTGTCCTGGCCACTCTCCCCTTGACTGCTCCTATAATGAGCTATTTCTCCTCTTCTAATTTTGTCTCATCCAAAGACTAAAGTACAGCTTCCATAACTTTAAAAAATCAGATTAATTTTTAAAAGTTGGTGAATAGTTTCTTCAAAATCTGGGGTGGCTCTCATAATATGATCAATTCCAAAATGTTTCCAACACCATCATTAAGCTCCAAAAGTTCCTTTCTAATGCTGTCACTCAAGGTAGAGTTCCTCTTAATATAATCTTGTTACTGCTGAGTGTGTATGCCATTGTGCATATGTGTGTGCATGTGCTTGAATTAGTGTGTGTACACATTTATGTATGAGTGCATAGTTGTATACATAGTGTGCATGTGTACACAAGGGGTTTACTCATTCTACTCATTCAGAGGGTGGGACTGGCCTATAGAAATCTGCTGCTTCAATGTGTACTCTACTTCCCAGGTATTCTTTGACTTGTAGTCACAATAGTGAGGCATATTATTGTCAAAGGAGATGTTTCTTGGCTCTGTGAAGCTTTATTGCCTAATACTTAATTAAAAATTGTTGGTTTGCTTTAATGTTTTTCTAACACATGTACTTTATGGTTTCTTTCAAAATATTTATATGTTGATTTGTTTAATAGTGTGTTGTACTTGTGAGAGTGTGTATGTGCATGTGTGTGCACACACATGCACGTGGGTCTATCTATAGCAGAAGACACTGTGTGTGCCCATGGAGGCTGAATGTTAACTTCAGGAATCATCCTGAATTGTTCTCCTTCTTTTGCTTTTCACTCAGTGTTTTTAGGTAAGATCTGAGATTCAAACTCAGATCTTCTACTTCTTCTACTTTTCAGGCAGAGACTTAACTCCTGAGCCATGTCCTACAGCTCATTCTTTATCAGTGAAGGAAAGAAATAATCACACTGTCACTTATGAATGGACAATTCCATGAACAACAGTTAAAAAAAAAAACAGAACCAATATAAAGAAAGAATGGTACATCACTGAAAACTCTTAATTATGGTGCACCAAAGTGATTCAACAGAAAAAGTATCTACTGATCAAACTTCATGAGATAATTTCCCTCCCAAATCACCAGTTATTTTCTTACTGTTTTAAACACATCCGTAATCCTATCATACCTGCAGTGAGATGGGAAATAGATACGAGAGAATCAAGTAGAAGCCTACAGGACAGGCAGGTTATGCTTAGAGTACACAGTGCAGTTCCCAAGAGAAGCCTTGTCTTAGGAAGGTTGAAGGAGAAAATTAGCACTCCCAAGTTGTCTCTGACCTCCAAAATATGCTGTGGCACACGTATGCCTCTCTTTCTCTCTCCATCTCTCTGTCTCTCTTTCTATCTCTTTCATTAATGATAAATATAAATAAATAAATTACAAAGTAAAAATGCAGTTCTACTTCTGATCTCTGATGTATTTTTCATGTTCCTTGAGAAAACATTCAGTATTATCTTTCTCGACTGGTTTTTGAATGTCGGCATCCTTCTTCACAAAGCAGCTTCTACTTTCCTTTTTCCCTTTTCCAATTCTGTTTCCTTTGTCCCTCAGCTCCTCCTTCCTTTTTCTTTTTCTCTTGTAAAATAGTATCATTAATTGCTGAACAGATAATAAAAATATAAATTACAATGTAAAATTTTAAGTTTTCCTGTTCCATGGGGAACAGTCTTTCATGCTTGGATTATGTCTCCACCCCTTCACATCAGGATCTTAGAATTTGCTCTTTTTTTTCTCTTGATTTCCCTCACAACATAACTTTTCATACATTGGTGTCAATTTCATTTGAATCTTTGAGGGGCTGGAGAGGTGGCTCAGGGATTAAGCCTTTCGCCTTGCAGGCAGAATGTCCTGAGTTGGGATCCTAGACCCCATGCATAGACGCCTGGTGGAAGCGGGGGCGGCCTGCGTTTCTGGTCCTGGTAGGGCAGAGCCTGTGAATCCCGGGGCAGAGTAAACAAGGGAGGTGGAGGCATCTATGGTGGTTCCCAAGGTTCTACACACACAGGCACAACTGAATAATAATAATAATAAAAGACAAACTTCTCATTAGAATCTTTACAAGACCTATCTTCTTTTCTTTTTTTTTTTTTTCTGCCTGTGGTGGCTTTATTACACTGTCATTGTGACCAGCAGGACACGTGGAACTGGAAGTCATCACTCACTTCTAGGGGTGAGTAAGCTGATCACAGTAGGGCTGTGGGAACCAAGGTCCTGGCCAAACCTCAGTGCTCCTCTCCAGGGGCAGAACAGTGGCTGGTCTGTCCCGTGGACCCCTGTGTCTGGACCCTATCCACACCAGCAGTGCCAGACATGTGTCTGCACATCTCATCTGAACCGTGTTGGCTACAACAATGGGTTGCTTTCCATTGATTTCTCAGTAATTGTGCACCGAAAGAAGTCCAGTGTTCACTAGCCAGGGCAGGCTCTCTGCACCAGGAAAGCACCAGGGAAAATCAGCGACAGGGTGCTGCTCACCTGGAACTGCAAGGGGCACAGCACACATACATGCATGTGCATGGGACACACACATGAATACACAAACACATCTGTGTTCCCACACGCATATGTGCATCCACACACCCACAAAAAAAACCCAAGAGCACATGGTGTGAGTCACAGGGTCCTACCAGTCCCTCCAGAGGTGGGGCCTGGTGGCTAGGGCATCAGGATCACTAGGTTTGCCAATTCTCTGGATTGTAGCTGGCCCAGGATCGCTGGCCCTGGGGCACCACGGAGAGGCTGGCCTCCCAGGATAAGCATGAAATACAAGGGGAGTCAAGAGCCTTATGTGTGTGTGTGTGTGTGTGTGTGTGTGTGTGTGTGTGTGTGTGTGTGTGAGGGGGGTGATCGACAGATCTGTCCACTGCAGGGAAGGACATCACTTCCCTCCAGACCAAAAAGACTCAAGACTTATCTTCTAACTGTACTTCCAAATGTAAATTTTCTCTCTTGGACATTGTATGCAAGTCTGGAATGTAACAGAAAGTTGCACATGTAGTTGATGTGGAATATTAACTTGATAAGTTTTTTTCCAATAAAAATTCTAATTTGTTATTGTACTGAAAAAAATATTAAGCTCAACAGCAGTTGCATATTAGATTTCTACATATTGAATATGTTGCAGTTAATTTTTTCATTTTTTCATTTATTTTTTAGTTTTACAATCTCATTGAGTAATAATCCGGGTTTCCCTCCATAGCCCCTCTCTTCCACTCCCCTCTCTTCCCCTCATCAATGGATCCCACTCCCTCACACCCTCCTACCTGATCACTTTAATGGATCCTTGAACGGCTTGTCTACTCTTTTGGGGGTCAGGTCTCTGTAGCATACCAAGGTGACTTTCCTAGGGACACCCCACTGATATTTCCCTTTTCATTCACTCATCCAGGTCTGGTCCCTAAGTTTTCCCCTGTGTAATCTTATGGCCCTTCCCTTTCCATAGTCTATGGAGACATGTTGGTGTTTTAGTCAATACCTAAGCCTTAGGATCGGGAGAAATTAGGGTGGCCTGATTCTGGAGTAGCATTGTTGTATTGCCTATAGTTTGCACTATGGCTGGCCATTGTTGTCCACTTCACTGTTCTTCTACTGGCCTAGGCTCTAAGTGCACCTTATCAAATTTGGACTGAATTAGATGCACCTATGAAAAATTAATTAGTTAAGAAAAGTGATTACAGTAATGACATTACAGACATTATAGATCCAAGGTTTCTTCAAAGTAACACTCAAACATGAACAATAAATGCAGATCTAAACTGCATCCATAATTTGACAATTAACATAGAATATATAATGTACAATTTTTAGAAAAGTAATATTACAAAAAAAGAAGTATAATCAATAAGAAACAATTGAGTATTCTTGTGAGACAAAGGATTTAACAGCTTGAGACATCTTCCAAACTTGATTGAATATTTATAATCATAATAACTGTTTGAAATAACACATTATAAGCCAAAGGAATTGAAAGGATGGTTAAGAATGGATAATGACCTAAATTAAACATGTTGCTATGACCAAAACCCAAAATATCATTTGACAGGGAGCATATTATTAAAATATATTAGATCAGGCATCCAAATAATATTACATCTGTGATGTACAGAGTTGATTTGCTTGAAAATTTTCTATCTTTTTTGTCTTGTTTCCTTATTGTAGTTTCCCCATAAGACCCTACTCCTTGATAACTTCCTTGAGAATGTGGAGATAAAAATGGAAACAATAATTGAATAAAACCAAGCACAAAATTATAGGTACATTAGTTTAAATGAAAAGTATTTCAATTTGAAACTCCAAAAATAAGTTAGATATGTATAAACTGACCACCACTCTTCAGGAAATCCAGTAGGAAAACTTCTGTTCATGTACAGGGTCTATTGTTACTATATTGCTGTTGTTTGCTTGATTGGTTGTGTGATTTGTTGTTGTTTCAGACAGGGCCTCTCTATAGAGCACAAGTTAATTTTGACCTCAAACATTCTCCTGCTTAGCCCTTGTTAATACTAATTGAAGGGTTAATGCAGTTACAAGGATAAATCCCTGAGAGAAAACTTTTATGGGCTCAGACGATCTAAAAGTGCAAGATCTGTCTAAGGGAAATCTCGTAAATAAATCTTTTTCTTTAATAATTTTATTATCTTTCTCTAAATGTGTTTTTGAATTAAAAAATTGCTTCCATGTTATTTTTTTTTCTACAAATAAGGCAGGTTTACAGCAGCTTTGCTGGGATGGTCTTTAAAGTCTTTGAAGGTCTTTAAAATTCTGGAACAGGATTCTGTATCTTGTTCCTTGCCTCTTATGGATTCCATAAGTTCTCTAGGGTACCTGCCCCTCATGGCACTCCATGTCTAGAGTCCATGAGTTCCAGCCTTTCTCTCTTCTAATAAACTCTACCTTAATCCTCTATGTGTGTTCTAGTTTCAATCTTTGACTCTGAACACAGGGTTCCCTGCAACCTTGGGACAGTTGTTTCCACAACATAACCCCTCCCCCAGGGACCCTGTAACATTTAGTAACCCAGAGGGATATTTGGCTAACAGAAGAAAGACTGTTCTTGCAACATAATTACTACTAATGTTTCCAAATCATCACTTTTTAATTCAGATAGCTCCAAATATACATTGATCTAGATTTAACAATATACATATCATAGTTTTTTTTAATTATTATTTATTCAATTGTGTGCATGTGCGTGTGTATGTGTGCGCGTGTGTCTGTGTGTGCGTGTGTATGTCTGCGTGTGTGTCTGTGTAGAACCACGGACGAATTCGCGAACCACCATGGACGCCTCCACCTTCTTCTGCCCTGGGATTCACAAGCTCCGCCCTACCAGGACCAGAAGCGCAGGCCGCCCCCGCTTCCGCCTGGCGTCTATACGTGGGATGTGGGATCCGAACTCAGGACCTTCCGCCTGCAAGGCAGGAGGCTTAACCCCTGAGCCACCTCTCCAGCCTACATATCATAGTTTTTAAATAATACAAACTTATAATCATCCCCATTATCAAACAAGGTAATTTTTCTAGGAAATCAGTATATTTCCTGAAGTGTCTTTGTTATATTTCCTAAGTAAGCTTTTTGAATGAACTTGTTGCAACTAGAAAAAAAAAAAATTATCTGAAAAACCTGCTAGACTTTTAAATGTATTGAATCTGGTTTAATTTGGAAAACAATTACAAAACAGTATCTTGTTGAACTAAAAAAAAGTATTCATGCATGTGCCTGTCCTACTTAGTTTTATAGAAGTTGCTTGCATTTGCAAGCTTCTAGGCACTTATTGGATGGAGGAGTGAGAATGTATCAGGGGTAAACTACTGAAAAAAGTGACAATTGGGTTGGGGAGATGGTTCCAGGGTTAAAGTCTCTGCTTTGAAAGCTTTTCTACAATAAGAGAGCATAGAAAAATGGTAATATGTATGATTAATGGGATTTCAGCAAACATGGAGTTTGTTGGCAACTTGATCTCCCAGCCTCCGGATTGGATAGAAATAAATTATTTCAATAGGCTTATTGATGAAGATTGCTAGTGTTTTAGACTAATTTTTTAAGAATGATAATTTCCAAAGATGGAACAGAAAACTGCAGATTAGTACATTTACATTTATAGAAACATAATTTTCACACACTTTCATGTCTTCTATTCTTTGTTTCTTTGTAATCTGTAATTACAACCTCATTCTGTCAGTAATAGAAAGAATCTGGTTATATTGGATCATCAATATCAGATGTAAAACACAATAAATTATGTAATAAGTTGGTAAGTTCACTAAGATCATATATTAACAATTCAGTTTTAAACTATTGCTTATTATGTGTTCCAACTTTTTATCAGTAGTCAAAAAGCTGACAAACATTTTGCCTAATTTGGAACAATTGTCACTTGCAACATAGTTATAATGACTAGCCTACACCATGTTTCTAAGGCAATGCTTCTTTCAATGTCTATTGAAAAATATATTTCCAATAATAACTTAAAATCAAAACACATAAACAAATAGGGGACATTTTGAATTAAAATCACAGAACATTGTTTTCAGGATTCCTGAAATATGAATAGCAAAATCTACATACACAACATGTACGCTCCAGTCCCTCATGGGCACTAGGATATAATTTTCATATAAATATAAATTTTTTTTTTAAAAAGAAGACTGATTATAAGAGTATATTCAAAGGTAGATGTAATAAAAGTAGGAAATCACAGTGAGGGAGGGGTCAATCACCCATTTGCAAAATAGTTACTTTTTATCTGCCAGACTATATGCCCTCCCCTTCTGGTGAGATCATACTGGCGTGAACGTTGAAGGGTTCTCCGGGGAGTGGAGTGGGGATGCTGGGGGGTGAGGAGGTGAGGGGGAAGCGGGGGCAGGGGGGGTGGGTTGGGGGGTATCGGGAGGAGGGGGAGGGAGGAAGGGAGCCAGTGTGCCTATTGGGTTTATATGAGTGGAAATAATAATAATAAAAAAAGAAGACTGAATATACCTAGTCATGGAAAAGGAATTTTTAATTGGACTAGTCTTTTTTCTAGTTTATTTATTGATTTTTTTGGTTTTACAAACATAATGAGTACTAATCCCTGCTTCCCTCCATCCTCTTTCCTCCTGTTTCTTTTCCTTTCCTCATCAATCCATTCTACTCCCTCCCATCCTCCTACCTGGCCACTTCTATTGACCCTAGAGATCCCTCTGGCTTGTCTACTCTTGTGGGGGTCCAGGCCTCTGTGGCATACCAAGTTGCCCCTCTTTGAGCTACCCCACTAATAGGGGCATTTCCCTTCACTAATCCAGCTGTAGTCCATCTGTGTTCTTATTGCTCTTCAGTTCCTCATTGTCTGTGGTATGTCATTCATTATGCAGGTCTGGTAAGGAGAAGTCTCATTGCTTGAGTTCCTGAATATAGTAGCATCCTTCCCTTGAATGGAATATCTGTCTAACAGTGGACCTTAACATCTTTAAATTCCTACAGTCTCACCATTCCCTATTCTGTAAAATTCCCCAAGTCTAAAATGGGGAGGAATTAGGGTGGCCTGTCTCTGGGTGAGCATTATCAAGTCAATGGTACTTTGCATTATGGTTGACAATTGTTGTCCACTTCACTGCTTTTCTACTGGCCTAGGCTCCATCCTGTCAAGGTGTTGAAATTCTCTACCTTTTGTGTAGAAGGTTTCTATGCTGAGGGCTAAGTGCTCTTAAAATCTATGAGTATAATAGTAGTTATTTACAAAGCATTTCAGTCTACTGTCTTCCTACCTATGCGTTCATTGGCTGTTTTTCTCTATTGACCTAATTCCTTCCATTTTTATAGGTTCTTGTTCTAGTTAACAATAACTAGATTATGCTCCATTCTGACAAGCAGGTGTTGAGTTCAATCAGGAAACTGTAGGTTGTACTTTGAAACTCATGCTGTTGTTACGCTGGTGTTCACGTGTTGTCATGATGACTTTTATTGCAACTTGCAGATCTCATGAGTTGATGAGGTCTGTAATTATTTCTCAAGTAGCTTCAACAGTATTCCTTGGTATTGTGTAAGTTATTTAGCAAGGAGGAAATTCTACAATTTGATGCATTTTGCTCATATTCCGTGATCCATTTGTATTGCATCTTCAGTAATAGGGTTTTACTGATTTTTTTTTTTTTTTTTTTTTTTTTTTTTGGAGAGCAACCAAGAGGAAAGGCAAAAGCTTATTTTGTTTGGGGGTCTTTAAGAGCTCCCTGACCAACATTTTTTCAGGAAGTGCACCATTCCTATTACTTCTACTATATCTCTTATTGTCACTGGGTACTAAGTGGATCAACTCTGGGATTTTTTTTTGTTCATTTTGATTCACCCTGTTTTTCCCACTTTTCCTTTGCATAGGGACCATCCATTATTATTCCTATCTTTAAAAGACATTTTTGACCTATTATTAGCATATGAGGTTCATATTGGGTAGCTCCCACATCTTAGAGAAGTCAATCTGTACCTCTTATATGGCATCCCCTTATGTCCCACTCAAGTATTTTTCCCAATTATTCCCTCCCTCATTTTGCTTGCCTTGGTATCATAAATCTTCCCTTTGAAAAAGTTTCACCTGGCTGGAGAGATGGCTCAGGGGTTAACACTATCTCCAAAGCAGAGGATTTTGAGTTTGGATCTCAGGTCCCAAGTAAAAAAAATGCCAGGCAGAAAAGGTAGAGGTCTGCACTTCCAGTCCTGGTGGGAAGAGTCTGGGAAATCCCAGAAAGAAGCAAGGAGATAGAAGCAATACAGGATGATTCCAGAAGTCACCCTTGGTCCTCTACAGACATATAGTACCCTCTTATACACACACAAACATTTAAAAAATCAATAAAACATAAGGATTCATTCTTTCCACTCCTTCCTACCTTTCCATTCATTGGTTTACTTTGACTAGTCTTGTACCACTGTTGGAACTACTCATGTGAAACATACTGACAAAGATGAATAATCTATCAATTAATTATTTTTGTTAATTTTAATCTATTATTTTATTAATAATAAAGTAAACAATATATATGTATAAATCTATACATATGTATAACATGACATATCATTAATATAATTCACAGAAAGAAGTTTCATGAGAAACAACGTTTTGTTTCTACTTTTTGCATTTTAAAATATGGGACAAAAGGACCAGTGACAAAGCCTTATAGGTAAAGATGCCTGTGCACCTGTGCTCAGACCTGCTCTGCGTCTGAGTATAAACTTGGTGATTTGAGTTCAATTCCAGTAGCCCACACAGTAGAAGGAGAGAACTGACTCTAATTCTATACACATGCACTGGCATGCCTTCTTTCTCCTCTTCCTCCTCTCTCTATCTCTCTCTTTTTCAAGTTAGATGGATAGATAGATACATAGATAGAAAGGCAAAAAACATTTTTTCAGAAACACACAAGACAAGAAAACCAGTTAAGAGTAGGTTTCATCTTCACAAGACAGAGTTCTAGGAAAGGCCACTGAGTCCTTACACCTCATCAGAGAGGAGGATCTAGAGGAAAGTATAGGAGATATACATTAAAGGATGCTCCAGGGATGGGGGAGAGGAGGCACTGGGAGATAGGGAGGGAGGGGCGAAAGGAAAAGAGGGGAGGGAACAAGGGGGTCCAGGGAGGGGTGGAGGGAGAGACCAGTGTACCTATTAAGTTTGTATGAGCAGAAAGAAATAAAAAAATGGAAAAATTTTTCTCTAAAATATTTGGAAAAATAAAACTATAATTATATGTTCATATATTTTCTAGATAAAACTAAAATTCTGAAAATAACTTCATGTGTTAACAGTATAATCATTAACCTAATAGGAAATACATTAAAAGTAAATATTTGTTAAATGTACAGAAAAAAAGAGTAGGTTTCATCTTGATGGTTTTCTAGCAATATGATTGAAAGCACGAGGTAAACACAAAGCCATACTCATACCACCTAAGGTCTGGCAAGGTCTTCAGAGCTGTTTGCTGACTGACCCTACTCAAAGGAAATATAAATTTCCCACTGTGCTTAAGACAAGAGGTAATTTTAAAAGCTCTGTCTAAACTTCAATTCCTCCCACACAGCAAAAGTTGGGAGATTTCTTCCTTCATTTCAAAGAGATAGCCCCCAGGTCCTGGGGAGACACATTTTTGGGTTGTAAACCTGACAAGAGACTGTTATAAAGATTTACATCTCTAAGAAACAAGAGAGATTTATAAGTACTAGTCTTTTAAAATAGATGGCTGTAAGAAAAGGGAGAGCTGTTCCCAGAATCTGAAGGAGAACTGTCTAAAGTCACAGGGGAACTTTAGAACTTTCTTCTTTACTAGAGAAAAACCACATTTCCCAAATGAAAATCTTCACGACAAAGGATTCAAGTTCATTGGCTTAACAAAGGCAAAGTTCAGCTATTGAGAAAGTCAGCTTCAAGACAGCTTTCCCTTCTGAAACTTTTAACACCAATTAATGGAAAGAAAAGAGAAAAACTCAAAGTTTCTACCAAATTGAAAAGGAACCTAGATAATTTTAAAGGAAGGTGGAAATGAGGAGAAACACATCAGAGAGGGACATAGAAAAAAGAACAGATGCTAAATAACAGGGAAGATGTGATAAGCACATGACAGAAAGGTGATAGATAGACAGATAGATGATAGATAGATAGATAGATAGATAAATAGATAGATAGATAGATAATGATAGATAGATGATAGATAGGTAGGTTAAAAAAAACCCAAACATGCCATGCCATGGACTAGACTGGTAAAAAGTTTATTGAGTATATTATTTCATGGTAGCACAGAATAATTTTCAGAGTGAGAACAAGGAGTGTCTGAAGAGGGAGTGAAGTTTTTATCCCTGGGCTTATGGGCTGAGTGAAGGATAAAGGGGATTGATTGAGTTATCCCATTCCTGAGGTAAGTGACCAAGCACAGGCTTTGCAAGTGCCAACTAGCCTTTGGAGGGAATAAGGGCAGTGACCAGCAAGCACAGCTTTTGCTCTGAAAGTGGGGGTTGGAGAAGAGGGAATCTATTAGACAGACAGACAGAAACATAGATAGATAGATAGATAGATAGATAGATAGATAGATAGATAGATAGATAGATATGCAGTGGAGCTAACTTATCTATACTTTGGTTATTTTAGGATGAGATGAAGACTTGAGAATCCTAAAGGATAATTGTTTTGTTTTCTGCCCTTTTTAATGTGTAAGTCCAAATATTCATGGAATTGTTAAGGTTCAATGAACTGAACATGTAAGTTCAATGAACTGAACATGTAAACTCCCTCTATTATTACATGTAAATTATGCCTCAGGAGAAAAGAAATGCAATTCTGACTATTAATGTATGTAGTGATGTGCTGTTAGTTAGATAAAGGAAAATACATATATGATTCTATATTAAATGTTCACTATTTTTATATGGAACAAGAACTTCCCCTCTAGAAGTTTGAGAAATACAGTTGCTTTGGGTTCACTGTTAGATTCAAAGGGGTAAGTGGAGTTGTGAGTATCCGGACATGTGTAGCATGTCTCACAGATATCCATGAATAATGAGAAGCTAACATGTAAGGGAGACTTAAGAAATACACATTTTTTAGAATTAAGAGCCTGGTGATGAAGAATACCATGGTTTAGCCTAAGGTGGAAGAACAGCGGAACAGAAGAGCTAGCTTAAAGTCAGAGCGGGCGGGGGTTGGGGGGAGAAAAAAGTCTTTACGGCCAGCAAGGCAGCTAGGGTTCAGAAAAAGGGAGTGTCAGAGAGCAGAGAGCAGAAAACAGAGAAAGCCACTGGGCCTATCCTCCGTCTCTTAAGGGATCATACTTTTCTTAGGAACTACATGAGAGTTGCTAGAGTAGTGGGGTAACAGGGTTGGGGAGCAAGTTTCAACCTGAACCACAAAACTAAACCCTCAGTATCCTCCACCTTTACTACTCCACCTTTTTTTTTTTAACTGACGTTCATGCAAGCTCTGAGACTCACAGTTTCAAAGCACCGGTCACAATTTCAAAGCACCACTTTAAACACCTTTTCTATTCTTTTTTACTGTTGAAGCACTATAATTATTTTTTCTTGTCACACTAGGTACTAGAAACTTCTGTGAGATGAAGCACTCTTCTTAAATAGGCCCCAAAACTATTTCTTTCCCAAAGCTTACATCTAATCCTGTCTGGTTCTTAATAGAAAATTGAGACTATCTTCTCTTGCCACGCACTAAACAAACATCTCCAATCTGAAACTTCAGTAAGGCATGGAGCTTGAAGTAGGTTTCACATTTCCTTCTCTATGAGCTGATTTCCCATAATCGTACACTAACAAGACACAGACACGTAGATATCCACACACATACGAAGACTCACATGCAAATGTGCACACACACTAAATAGAAGCATATATATGCTCACAAAACATAAGATTCAGATGTACACACATATTCATAGAGATTTGGGGTCCCTCTCTTGGGTTCTTCATGCATCCAGTTCTTGTATTTGGGACTCAAAGATTGAAACCAGAACAAGCATAGAAGATCAAGGCAGAGTTTATGAGAGGAGAGAAAGAACAGAACTCATAGATATTAATCTGTGGGGGGGTGAAAGAACTCTGAGGAACTCACAGATTCCAGGCTTGGCATCCATCAGGTGCAAGGAGCTGGAAAAGAACTCACAGACTGTAGATGTGGAGTGTCATAAAGGGCAAGGGAGATAACGTAGGATGGATGCCAGGGTCTAGAATATTTATACCCTTAGTCAGGCCATGGGAAAGTAGTTTTTCCTCCTTGGTTGGATCCAGTTTCTGCAAACTGGATAGGAACTTTTGGTCCTCCACATCTCATTGGTCTCTTCATATTAGGGCACTGCCCAGTTGATCTTCTGCCTACCTCTAGGTAGGGCTTATCTGTAAAGAAAACTAATCTCCATACCCTTTCATGAACATAGACTTAGGGGAAGTTGGCAAAGGATGTGTTCCTTCAAGGTAACCCCAACCCTTAGGATGACCTTCAAGAACACCTCCAGAGACACCCTTCCCCACATGGCTGCTCTAAACCTGCCTAAAGAGGACACTTACACAGATGTATATTCACAAGACACACAAGTGCAGATCTACATGCACATGTAAGACACACATTCATGCAAATGAATGCATACACTCAAATGTTACACACATACACAGATGTACAGACACTTTCATTTCATGAATATTCTCAAAGTTGTAAGTCCTCACACTATCCTGTTTCCTGGGGAAGACTTATTGTCCAATATTGTATATACCTTTTTGTTTGTTATTGTCTTATTGATGTCATGCTAAAGTAAAATTAAAAGGCAGTGTGAATATTTAATTAAAATTTTCCATTTCTTTAAGTTTTCATCTTATGATTAGATAGTTACTAGAACTGGAACCCCCTTGTTTTCATGAAGATTGCCTTCACGTACAAAGTTGAGCAATTTCTTACTAGTGTGGCAGTGAGTTTGAGATGCTCTCTTATTTATTACATTTTTGCTAGAAACTTTTCTGTCTGCTATGAACTTTTTCCAATTCTCCCTAGAAATTACAGATTGAATCTTGAAATGTCAGCAAGTGACTTGTCTTTACTTTTGATTTAACTGTCATACCCAGCCTAGAACACCAAGTGCTGGCTGCTCAAATAAGACAATATCAGGGTAGGCATGTAAAACTCCATTTCTTTGTCAATTCCCATGATTTGTTTCCTGAAATGTTTTCTTTATTCCAGACCAGAATTCATTTTAAAGTAGCTGCTTATTGCTCAGACAGGATTTTATTTATTGCAGTTTTCTTAAGAGTTAAAAATATAATTTTTAAGCAGATAGAGTGTCAGAGGCTTGTGGTCCCAGCACTTGAAAATCAAGGCAGGAGTATCATGAGTTGCAGTTTATATTCAGTAGTAAGGCTATCATTCTCTCTTCCTCACTCCCTCTCTCCACATACATACACATATATGTATTTGTTAAATGAAAGAAATAAATAACAACTCATAATTATGGATTAGTATAGATATGGCACATTAAAGTTATTTTATTTGACTTCAGTAAGAATGCTGCAGAATATTAAAAAGGAACATGACAGTGAATCTTGTCTTAATTATATGGCAAGACAAATTAAATGTGTGTACTTTTAACTTTATCTGGTCACTTCATAATGTTGTACAAGTTACTGACAATTTAACATAAAATATTCAGTATTTCAAGTCATATAAAGTTATATATTAAGGTGTGTAAAAAGTTTTGAAATGGTCTTATTATAAGGAGATGACAGACCACTTCTTGTGTCTCATTTAAGCAATAATAACCAGGATATGGCTATGTGTTCCCAAACATATTACTAATTAAGTAGATATGTATATCGTTTAAGTGCTCCTTATATACAATATCCATTATTAAATAATGGCATCAATATTACATTTTCACTGTTTTGATGATTAATATTTAACTGACAAAATTGTATAATAAACTAGATGACCTGTAAAATTTATAAGATGTGACTTAGAACGCTGTTATCCTACAGTTATTCATTATTTTTATGAAGGAAACACTGAATTATTTTACTAATCCATTCATAAGAAAAGAATGCTTTTATGCTAAATAAAAATTTCCATGTTTAAATTTTTCATTTGATCTGTGATATAAAGCAACCAGTTCATTTTGCACATTCTCCGTAAGACTTATGATTCAAGAGACGGGTGTGGTGTACCACTGGGTGTCTTATCAGCACTCTGCAAATTTCTACAGGATGAGGGAGACTAAGGTAAGTAATGAGAAAAGATTCTTCCTGAAGATGGAACTGTGGGAGTTATACATTAAGATCCAATGTTGTCTTCAGTTTCTTTGGAGGTAGATTTCAAGAAGTCCTCCTGCTCATTCTCAGGACTTTCCAGCATTTACAAATGTATCACTTCATTAATCACATTCAGGGCAAAGATTGCAGTATACTCTAAATGTCATACGGATGTAAGTCAGGTTCTTAAAAAGTTTAAATGTCTGCATAGAAGGTTGATGTTGAATGATTTAATTATCTTAATTATTGACTTGAACCTTTAAAATATCACAGCAATCAGCAATAAGAAACTGAGACTACTTATTCCTCTTAATCTATTTACATGTTATTAAGATGTTGATTGGGCAAAATGAGTCATCAGTACAACTGTGCTAAACTTTTGTCAGACTTAGATCTGATAGTCATCCCACTCTCACTGAAATTGAGACTGTTGCAAGAATGCCAGGGCCAGCCTTTATGTTCAGGATGAAAATTACTGATGTGTAAATTACAAAACCATTTTCTGAGATAATGATATTGTGGTAGAGAATTGGGAATGAATTGTTGATTTTTAAAACTTTCTACTCCCTTCCTTCAGTTAGTTCTACCCCAAAGGGCACTCAGCATAGTGCATTCCACTATACCAACAGGCTCCACATGACTGTGGAACGTTCTTTTATAAATTTTAGATTTTACCTTTGTTTCCTTGTGGAATTTTGTTTTCTAGAAGAATGCTGTTGGTATGTCCACACTGTTGGGACACTCTTCTTGGTATCTGCCTATCCTAATTGACTCAGAAGGATACCTCTGCTCAATTTATGAGATGCATTAGGCAATATACAGCTGATCATATATTTTAGTTTGAGGAACCCCCACCATCCAGAAGAAAGAGAGAGAGAGAGAGAGAGAGAGAGAGAGAGAGAACTATTCTAAACAAGCTTAAAATATCTTCATTAGGATATTTGAAAATGAGCTGGTGTCAAAATCAATTTAACCCAAAGAAAGGAGTTTAATTGATCTAAGATAAAAAAGCAATCACGTCTGTGTTTGATTTTTACTCTGAATTAACTATAGTCACAAGAGTAAATTGAATGATGAGAAGAATGATGAGAAGAACGGAATATGAAGAGGACTTGGCGGTGACGGCATTTGTTAGATTTACGGCATACATGACTGAATGACAGAATGAGAAGAGAATCAGTTGAGAACTATTTTTCACCTTTCCAAAAGTAGACCTGGTTTGTATCTATCATCACAAAAAGGATCCCATACATGATGAATACCCTGAATATCCACACAAAGTACTTTTCTATGCCCTGAATCTCCTACATCTGGGATGTCCAAGCATCCAAGGCTTCTGGGATTGTCTCTAAGCTGCATGAGCTACTCCAGTCTTCCTTCTGTATAATATATTGTAGCAGAGCAATGACTTTGAAATTTTCAAATTTAGGTTTTTAAGGGTATTTGTGACCTCTGAACATAATTGAACTTTAGCTTTTCCTTATCACACAGAGACAGTTTTGAATAAAAAAAAGTTAATGCAGCTGGTTCTTTTGACCTTTGCACTTAGTACCACTTTATCATTTACTCAGTTATAACTGCATGCCAAAGTTAATGTTTGCCATTTACAACCACTGCCCTCCAAATTTATTCACTTTGAACTCTGTCTGATAGCATTCTTATTGGTTGAATTATTTCCTAACAATGACACTATTGACTGTGTATGCATGTGAGGATGTGTCCAGCTATATCAAGTCCCCTATCAGTACTCAGATCTAAGACAAGGGCAATTTAGTGATTTGATCTCATAGGCCACAAGATCTGATTTCATAATAATACCAAGCTATTTTTTCCTCACTCTTTTTTAAATTTGTACAGTAGTTTTGTGGAGATTGCATGGCATATTTACTATCACCTATAAAATGATAAATTGTTGAAACCACATATTTATGTATTTTAAATACAACATGCAGCATAAGACAATTAAGATAATTATTTTATTAATTTAGTTATAATTTATTGTTTTATGTATAACATAATTTAAAATGGTGGCACTGGAAATATTCACAATGTCTACTAGAAGTTTTCTGTAATTTTAAGTCATTTTATATGTAAATCATCAAAATTCTTTTGTCCTTCCTTTATAACATGATAGACACTAACAAGAGAGTTGTTAATACACATATATTTTCTTTGGCTACCTTAATAGTTAATTAAAAGGACCCTGCATAGGAAAAGATTACGAACACTGGCCTGGAAGATACTTGGAGCCCTGTGACTTGTAGATACTAATATTACAGAAGAATATCATGTCATATTCTAGCTCACAGGGAAAAAAACTGCTGCAAAATTCAATACAACTTAAATATTTCCCCCATCACAGCTGGTGTAGGCAGGCAACCTATTCTCTACAAGGTATCAAAACACTGATCTACACTGATGAGACCACAAAAGTTGTGTGGCATCAGCTCTCAAGACTTTTAAATGTTAATTAGTCCTTAATGTTGTTTTACATTACTTTGGTGATTAAGCATTTCATCCTGTGTTGGTACAATCTGGCGCACTATATGTGGGTTTGGTCCAGAGAAACAGCAAGTAAACACCTAAGGCAAAAGACGTTGTTAATACGATGCAAAAGTTAAAAATCAGAAACAAATACCTCTTACGTGAAAGGAAATCAGTTTCAAATGCATTTTAAGACATCAGTGCCAACACAGAGCTACTTTTTGCTTTGCCTTGACTCTAGTCACTGATATTTTGGAGACTAGCTATATAAACATCCTCTGCAGTGCCCATTCTAGCTCTAGGTCTCCTTTCAGAGATTCAGTTTTTCATCTTTTAAGAGGTGTATTTTAGGCTCCTGTTGGTAACATTTCCTATGCCGTCTCTAAGACGTAAGTTCAACCATTGTAGTAACTGAATGATTCTTACATGACAAAATTAATTGCAGTAGGATTGAAGGTCTATCTTAAACCCTCTTGAGAGTCTCTATCCTTCTAGAAGACCTGGAGATAATGCCTTCTAATCACAATCTATTTGGTCTTTCTCTTTCTCCCAGGCACCTCCTGCAGAGCCAATTCTCAGAGAAGTGTTATATCTCTCTCTGTTTCTAAGGAGTATGAACTTTTCTCTGTCTTTTTCTTTCCACTTTTAGGAAGTTGAAAACAGTATTCTTGTATAATGTATCACAAACCAAGGTGAAATTGACGTGACAAGACATGATAGCAAAGCATAGACTAGTAGTATCTAGTTTGTGAAATAACTTATAAACATCTAGTTTAAGATGGAGAGGGAGGGGGCTGGAGAGGTGGCTCAGCGGTTAAGCCTCTGCCTTGCAGGCGGAAGGTCCTGAGTTCGGATCCTAGACCCCATGTATAGACGCCAGGCGGAAGCGGGGGGTGGCCTGCGTTTCTGGTCTTGGTAGGGCGGAGTAGTTCCCAAATACGTCTGTGGTTCTACACACACACATACATGCACACACATACGCACACATGCATATGCACAATTGAATAAATAATAAAAACATTTAAAAAAAAGATGGTGAGGGAATGAATGTACAGATGTTCTTGGTAATAGCTCTCCCCAGTGTCAATCTCCTTTGTTCTGTCTCTCTAGGTTTCTTTTCCTTGCATTTAACCCAATTCCAAATTCCATCTCCTTCCCACCTCTTCTCTTCCTTTTTCTCCCTTATCTCTTAATTCTGTTTCATTTCCTTAGGTTCTGTTTTGTCTGTGTATTGTTTGTGTGTACATGTGTGCTTATTTTCACATGGTGTGTGCAAACATTCCAGTGTGTGTTTAGAGGCTCAAAGCCTCCACTTTTATTATTAAGGCAGAATCTCTAAATTGAACCCAGAGTTGACTAATCAGCTAGACTAGCTAGCCAACTAGTACTGGGGAAATCCTATCATTGCATCTTACATGCTGAGATCACAACTCCCCAGATATTTACATAGGTTCTTGGGATCCAATCTCTGTCCTCATGCTTAAAGGGCGAGCACCTTATGCATGAGATACCTACTAAACATCTCACCAGGAAAAAAAACATCCTTTACGTTCTCGTGTGTGTGTGTGTGTGTGTGTGTGTATGATACTTATAACATGCCTAAATACACGAAATTGCCATTAATTTAAGCTTGATACTTTAAAGTTCCAGGAATTCACAATTAATTCATTCACTCAGAGTTTAAGAATTATAAATTCCAAAGTATTCATCTGCACAGAACTTACAGCTTTTATTTCCTAAATTAGGTGTCCAGGGTCTCAGGTAGCATAGTGCCGTGGAACTTGAGCAGATGGTACTTTGCAATTAATACAAATTTTCAAACCTGAACGCTGTGTGCATAATAGCGTTTGCTTCGCTTATTATTAGATATTGAATTTTACTCATGTACTGCTTTAAAAAATTACTCTATACTCTGCCACCTCTGACCTTACAGGAGATTAGGAAATTGAGAAGTTATTGAGTGAGGAGATCCAACAAAATTACAATTACAGAAACCTCAGAATGCTGCATGTAATTGAATTTATCCACAAGCCAAAAAATCAATGCAACCATCCAGAAACACACCAAATGTGACATTCAGTTTTCTATGCTTTATCAAACCTAATTGATGCTGGAGGAAATAAATGAGAGAAGTAGGCAGTTTTATAGTATGAGTCTCAAAGGAAATATCAAATACCCATTCATAAGAGCCGTGGGTAATTCATGTTTCTGAATGCCTGTTGATGGCCTCAAATGAAACTAAACTGCCTTCCCTCCTCAAGTTCTGACTCTAATGACTTCTCCCTGCATTTCTATAAGGAGCAATAACAGGAAGGGATCTATTTAGTAGTTAGATATCACCATGACACTTTCCAACACCTGATCTGGGTGAACTTTCAAAAGTTTCATAGCTAGTAGACAAGAATAATATTTTTATTTCAATTTGTTTTTTTAACCTATGTTAACATATATCTTATATGTAACATGTACTGCATGCAAAGAGACAATGACACTTTACACAGTAGCTTTCTGCTATTTTTTTCGTTATCGTTATGGAAATTCTAGACATTGAAACTGTATTCATTATATTAATAATAATAATTAAGCAAAGATAAAAGCAAAAGATGTTGAACTATGGCATAGATGAGAGGAATTGCCTTCTATGAAATAATTTGCAAAAGCGTGAGCTTCCTTAAATCCCATTTCAGGATCCTGAGAGGGCTTCCAACTATCAGGAAACTTTCATAGCAACTATAGTACAAGTTTCAAATTTTTAATGAAAAAGGGGCAGAAAGAAGCCATGGAAAGAAAGAATGATATCTGAAAAAAGAAAACCTTTGTTGTAACATATAATTAATCAACGTGTATAATGAATCTCTTCTATTAAAATTATGTGCTTCAACTTCCATCTTAGTGACTTGCAGATGTTCCTCAGTAGATGTGGATGGATTCTTAGAAAAGTCCTGTTGAGATAAAAAGGAAATTATCTAGAATAAATGATAAATATTAATTAATACACAGATAAAATTTATTATTATTATTATCATTTATTCAATTGTGCTGATATGCGTGTGTGTATGTGTGTATGTGTATGTGTGTGTGTAGAACCATGGACAAATTCAGGAACCACCATGGACGCCTCCACCTCCTCCTTGTTTACTCTGCCTCCAGATTCACAAGCTCCGCCCTACCAGGACTGGAAATGCAGGCCACCCCCGCTTCCGCCCGGCGTCTATAAGTGGGGTCTAGCATCCGAACTCAGGACCTTCTGTCTGCAAGGCAGAAGCTTAACCCCTGAGCCACCTCTCCAGCCCCAATCCACAGATAAAATTTACTTTTAGGTAGTTATAATAAAAAATGGAAAGGATGAATAAAGCTGAGTCCCTTGTGAACTATCAGAGAGTTGATAATTGCCACAAAGTTCAACTTGGTGAAACAAGAGTTTGTAGATGTTCTTTGCAAGCATATGGGTAAGTGGTTACCACAGTTGTTGTAGTCCAACCAGTTACATTGCCAAAAAGCTCACCAAAATATGGGTGACTAATGAAAGTTGCAGCTCTGTAGCTTTCTGCATACCATGCAGGCAGCTTCATAGTCTTCTCCAGGTGACTTAGCTATTCTGTGAGCTACCTACCCCCAGCAATTATATGCTGTTTTTTAAATCTTAGAAATGGAGCTTCTGAATCTTTCAGTTCTCCAGGATCTGTTTGGTTGTTTATGTCTTGATTCCCAGGAGCCTCTAGGAAAGATTGCAAAGGAAATCACTATCCCAACATTTAGCAAATCAGCAAATGTTGAGTAATTTGTTTTACATCTTGTGACATTTGGAAATTTCAAGTGGTAAGATTAATAAAACATGAAGAGATGAGGTCCAAAATAAGCATGCATTAGTGAGAATTCTAAATATGTTTTAAATTTCTTTATCTTTAAATGAAACTTTTATACATCTAATGTTGGAAATTGTATTATAATTGGTTGTGATATGTGCTAAAAACTATAAAATAGTGTGTATAAGCAGTATGTGTGTTATTTGAAGGTGATAACTGAGAGGGTCAAGTATTTAATGTCCTAAGTTCTAGTTTCACATTAGCTATTAATACATGTATTCTTAACTTACATTTGTATAGTTAAGGAGCTGGTTATTTGAAAAATTCCTGGAGGTAATGTTCATCTCTTCCACTGATACCACCAAAATGTGACACAGTTGAAGTTTATTAAAATACTTTCCCTATGGACCTTTTTACTTCAGCTCTAACTTAACCCAATGGCAATTATTTTATTATTACCCATTTCACAAATTCCTGACATAAAGTATGAGCTAACAGCTTCTCATTTTAGTTCTCATTAGGGGTTTATGCAATTTTGTGCTATAAAAGGAAAGATTGTCATTAGATCATAATCAGATTTTTCATGCATAACATAAATATAACATTGAAAATTACAAACATAATCATTGTAAAGACCTCAAAATATTTGTTGAGATAAAATGCATAGCAGGAAATAGTAGTTAGACAAACTATCTTTTATTAAATGTTCATTTAAAGTAATTTTTAAGCACATTATTATATAAATCAATTTATTTACATTTTTAGTTTCAAAGATACAATGGTTTAAAATTCACACATTTCAGATTTATTTCTGTTTTTATGAAGATGTTTATTTAGAGCTTACTGAAGAAAGATGAGTCAATACCACATTAAGTTTTAAAAAAAATACGTGTTATGGAATATACTCACTGTATTTAATTATTTTTAATGTAACAGTTACTCTTAACTATTGCTGTGAGAGAGCACCCAAAGTCAAGAAATTTAAGGGAGAAAGGGAGATTATTCAGCTTACGATTCCAGAGAGGAGGCAGTCTGTCAAAGCAGAAGCGGCATGGCTGGCTGACCAAAGTTGGAGGAGGCTAAGTCACCCCAGACATCTTGGAAGCTGAAAGCTGCAGACTGCTTGCTGCAAAGGCCGACTTCTCCTGGAGGTAGGGTGAGACTAATCCACTTCAAGGCCCACCCCTTGTGACTGCCTTCCTCCAGCAAGGCTCCACTTCTCAAGATGCCATGACCTTGCTAAACACATGAGACTGTGGAGGACACATTTCAAACCATGACATCTGATATAAGGCAGCACTCCATAGACTGGGAGCACATATGTGAGCATAATAGTAGGGATATGCATTTAGGAACATGTATTTTAATTCTCTCTGATACTGGCTTGCTCATAAGCATTGAGTCTCTTCTTCCTCCCTAAATTTGTAACAAGTTTTAGATAGGATATGCCTAGTAAAATTAAGTTTGTCTTCTCCTGAGTCTAATTTATCATTGGCAAGTCCAGCTGGTCTCTACTGTCAATTGCATTTCAAATTTTCAGGAAACAGGGAGATTCAAAAAGCAGCAACACTAGAAAGACTTAAACTTTTATTCTTGTGTTTTCTATTAGTTTATTTCATTTTTATTAGTATGAATTACTTTATTCAAGTGAATGAAAAAGAAAAGCACAATATGTTAAAGTTCCAAAGTTTGGTTTTTTAAAACCTAGCTTCATGTATTCAGATGCTTTTCTTGTTTCTCTTTTATTGTTTCTCTTAGAAGATATTCTAAAGCAGAGCAAACAGTACATCTGAAAAAATTCTAAAAGAACATTAGGAGAATGAATAAGCACTGCAAGGGGCCATTTAAAGAAATGAACACTAATTATCAAGAAATTCTCAAATCTGAGAGAGGAAGGCACAGAGAAGACCTCTTTATTTCAGTGAGAGCAAGCTTTACAAAGAGAAAGGAGCTTCGTGCAAAGATTTTTATTACAAATAAAAATGCATTGTAACAGTAGACAGCACACTCAAAATTAAGCCTACTAAGCTAACAAATAATATTTCAAAAACCATACCAATGAGCAATCTATACAAGAATGATGCCAAAAAGTATAAAGATATGTGAAAAGATGTTTGTCGGTATATTTATTATTTGTATAGTATTACACATTTAAAGAATAATTTCACCTGAAAAAAGACCAATTTACTTTTCAGATAACTTCCTTTTAAGGAGCATTTTCTAAGTAAGTCTTTCTTATTATATATGTAGAATTTAATAGCATCTCTTGAAAACAATATTTTATATCTTGATTTTGTCATTTTTTTCCAAAAGGTTCCAAATTGTTTCATACTTTCAGAAAGTATTCACATTTAACTAAAGACTGAAAAGTTACATGAGGCAAAATTCTTACACATTGTTGAGAAATACTTGTAAATTTGTAATAACGTCTTACTCAGGTTGATAATATTTGCCATGGTCAAAATTCCAAAGGCTCTTTTCTGAAAAACACAAAATTCCAACCAACTCTTTTGCTATGAATTAGAATGCAGAATGTGACACTGTAGTGTTGGGAGCCAACATTGACTCCTATAGTGACAAACTTAAAGGCAATTTCAGGGCCTGAAGAGATGTCAGAAACTTCTGGAATCCCACATGTTGGAAGGAGAGAACTAAATTCTGAAAGTTGCCCTCTAACCTCCACCTGCAACCAGAATCAAGCCTTGTATCATTCTGTCTTTCTATCAAATAAAAAGAATATTTGGGGAATAATAGATATAGTTCAGTAAACAGTTATATCTTATACATAGCTCCTAAAACTTATTCTTTTATCTGACCAAAACAATAGGATTTTTGACAGCACATAATATCTTATCAAGAAAATACAGACCTAAAATATACACATTGCTAATCATCTCTTTGTAATGAGAAGACATGTATTTACATAAAGTAATAGATTAAATAGTATTTTATTTTTTGTTTTCTTTTTCCTTCCATTTTTTAAATGTTTCATGAATAAATATAGTAAATTTATAATATTTTCCTTCATTAGCACCAAATTCCATTACCCCTCTTTTTTCCCCTTGCAACCCTGCAAGTTCCCTTCTGGCTACCTTTATTTTCAAATCTTCTCACTTGTGCAACAATTGTATATTCCACCTAGCTTGTCTTTGATGATGTATGCTTTACAAGAGTCATGGCTCAGCAACATCATAGACAGTGGATGTACATTTAAGGAAAGCATCCTCCTTTTCTTTCCATTAGCATTAGTTCTCATTAATCTCTCAGAAAAGTGTGGAGCTTCTTAAGTGCTTCTGTTTGCGTGTGATGTGTTGTTAAGACCGTTCCAGTGTAATTAGTATATAAATATACGTATTTGCCATGAAATCTTGTCCATGTGTGCCATGAAATACCACAACCTTGTAATATCAAAGAGATAATGTCTGGCAGAGTACCACTTCACTTCAAGCTCTTGCAATATTGTCACCCATTCTGCAATATTCCTTGAACTTTGGGGTGGAGTGGATGAGGCGTATATGTCCTGTTTGTTTTCTGCCCTTTTATGGATTGTACTTTTCAGTAATAAACAACTTCTGTTGTAGTTTCTAGGTTGACTGGTGAGAACTCTTCATTATATAGGAATAACGACTGTCTTCCTAGCTAAACATTCATAGATTTCTCTTACCCTAGAACGTGTTTCTTTCCCTTTCAAAAATTTTTGTTCTAATTTATAGTTACAGGAATTTGTTCCATTTTGACAAACAGGCCTTAAATCTGATCAGAAAGTTGTTGGTTGTCTTCTAGATATTCATGTCATTTTACACTGATGGTCCTGTTGCCATGGTGATTGTTGCTGCAACGTGAAGATTTCACAGCTTGAAGAGATTTTTGATTGCTTTTCTCCTCCTATAGCCTGCATAGTACTCTCAGGTAGTGTGTATGCTGTTCAGCAGGTAGGAAGCCTCCAGATAAATTACAACTGGTGGTTTTGGTCCATGTCCTGGTGTCCATGTATGTTGCATCTTCAGTATTGTCTTACTTTCAGTTTTTGAAAGATAACTAAAAGCCACGGCAAACTCCTATACTATTTGGGGGCTTTTGCGACCTCTCTGACCAACAACTTATAAAGAAGTGTAACATACCCGCTACTTCTACCATTATGTTAATTTTCAGTGGTTTCCAGAGTACTTTTTTGGTTTGTCCTGTTTTCCTTTTTCTGTGCTCCTGTGCACAGGAACTGTCCATTCTCATTCCTTTTTTCAAAAAAATGTTTTTTGACATATTAATGACATAGGATGTTCCTATCTGGTTGTGCCTCACAATCATAGGGATTTTCATTTAATCTCTTAGCCCTTCTTATATCCCATCCCATCCCCCTCATCCTCTCTAGGCATTTTCTCCCATTATTCCCTACTTTGCTCTGACAAACATGGTACCTATACTTCCCGCTCAAAAGACTTCATACTAACCTTTCCTGTCCATCCTTCCACTCATCAATCCCTCAAAATTTCTGACTCCTACAGTAATTCTAAACCAAGTACTTCATTTAGAAGGTAAAGACTAACATCTGTTTGTCTTTTATTGTCTGCAATACTTCACTCAATATTGTATTTTTGAGTTCCATCAATTTACCATCAAATATCATAATCTCATCATTCTTGATAACTAAAGAGTATTCCATTATGTATTTGTAGCACATTTTCACATTTTTAAAATACGAACCCATTCCTCTGTTGATATGAATGTTGGCTGATTGTATTTTCTTGTTATTGTATATAGGGCTGCAATGAACATGAATGAACAAGTGTGTCTTTATAGTAGGATTTGAAATCTTTTGGGAATATTCCAAGAAATGGTATAGTTGGGTGATATGATAGTTCCGTTTTAACTTTCTGTGGAATCTCCACACTGATCTTCATAATGGATGTACTAGTTTATACTCCCACCAACAATGAATAATGTTCCCTTTTCTCTGCATCCTCACTTTCATTCTTTGAATTTGTATTCTTGATGCTAGCCATTCTAAATGGGGTGAGATGGTATCACAGAATAGTTTTAATTTGCATTTCTCTGATGATCAGGGAAATTGAACATCTTTTAAGGCATTTTGTTGACATTTGAATTTCTTCTTTCGAGAAGTCCCTCTTTAGTTCTAGGGCCCATTTTTTTTAATTGGGTCCTGTGCTTTCTTGGTGTTTAGATTTTTTAGTTCTGTATATGCTCTGGAGATTAAGCCTTTGTCAGAATTGTAGCTAGCAAAGTTTTTTCTTCCATTCAGTGTGTTGTCTTTTGCACAATTAACAGTTTCTTTTGCAGAACAAAATGTTTTAAATTTCATCACGTACTACTTGTTGATTATTGATTATTCCAGGGCACATAAGGTTCTGGTTAGAAAAATTTTAAATAGGATTATCAATTCAAATGTGTTCCTTAATCTTTCTTGAAACAGTTTTTCAGATTTAGCATTGAGGTCTTTGAAATATATAGACTTGATTTTTGTGTAAAGTGAGAGGTAGCAGTGAGAGGTAGCAGGCAATTTTCATTATGAAACCTGTAGATGCCCAATTTTCCCAGCACTGCTTGTTTAAGATGTTATATTTTCCACAGTGTGTATATTTGACATCTTTGTCAAGAATCAAGTGACTGTGGGAAGTTTTATCTGGGTTCTTGATTCTAATCCTTTGATAAATGTATCTGCTTTTGTACCAATATCATGCTATTTATTACCATAGCTCTGTAGATACTTTGATATCCAGTTTAGTGATACCTCCAGCAGTACTTTTATTATTCAAGATCATTTTGACTAATCAGTGTCTTTTGTCTTTCCATGAATTTTGAGATTTTTTCTAATTCTGTAAAGAAATACATTTGGATTTTGACTGGGATTGTAATGAATATGTATATTGCCTTTGCTAAGATGCCCATTTTTACAATATTAATTCTGTCAATCCATACATGGAAGGTTTTTCCAAATTGTAATTTCCTTTTAATTTCTTTCAGCTATGTTTTGTACTTTTAAATATATAAATCATTTACTTAGTTAAAGTTATTCTGAGGTATTTCATTTTCTTTAAAGTTAAAGATTTATGTTGCATATATACACATTTATAAAAATAAGCTGACCAAAGTACTCTAGTTCATACACTGAGAATTTTCCTCTTTGACCTAAGTAGTCAACATGATAAACATTTGCAAAATTTGAAAATGTTTATTTATTGGTACAATTATTGTTATATGGTTATTTAACATTGGAAGATACATCAGTGATGATTAATAAAATGAACAAAAATGCCTCTTACAATTAACAGTTATTGTTACAAACATGCCCTCTTATGAGGGAGATTGCTAAACAAAGTGCTTGAACACTAACGTGGAAATCAGCATGGTCGCCCAGACCTCAAAGAAATTCTGACGAGGCTTTTGCCTACAATTTCAGCCATGGAAAGTGGAGACTGAGGATACTCAAGGCAAGTTGTCTAGTAAGACTAGCTCGATTGGCAAGCTGTACAGGTTTGATTAAAGACATAACCTAAAAAAAATAAAGGTTAAAGAATGTTCAACCTCAGGGCTTACACACATACTCACACATACAAATGCATGGTTACCAAAATATGCACGTGTGTTGCATACACACATATGAATAGAACTACACCCCAAGTATACTATACACATGTAAAAAAATAACATAAAAATTTGACATGTTATCACTAAGCATAAATAATTGGCATAGATGCAAATTTGAGGAAAGTGCTTGATCAATCAAGAACACATACGACTAAATAAATCTCTATTTGCGAACTTCAAATGTTCCTAGTAGAACTCTAAGCTCTTGTATAAATAAATTTGGGGAAATCTGTACCATACAATAATCCATAGAAGAGTTATAATGCCTAAAACATCGTATGACAATAAATATTATAATTTTATATAACAAAGTGTTGTGAAATTACATCTGATATTTTCATAAAATCTAATATTGAATTTTTTAAACAAATGTGTGTTCAATTGAAGACATTTTGGCAGAAATGGTCTGGATTGTCACTTTCCTAGTATTGATGTATACAAGTGACTAATTTAAAACACAAACAAATTAATATCAACATAAGAATGTAAATATTATCACTCAAACATTGAAACTATTATGGGTCTATTTGCTATTCTGTTTATCTTCTTAATTCAATTAACTCAATAAATAGCTAGTGTAATATAGCCAAACTTAACTTCAGTTTCTAGCTAGTTTGCATATTTATTTATTTCGGAAGATACAGTGTAAGATAGTTCTTTACCTTCCCTACTGTTGCTTTTTAAAATGCAATCACAGTTTTATCTTCAAGACTTTGGAAAATGTTTTCTCAAGGGCAGAAAAACATCCTTATTTCAAATATCACGTGCAAGTTAAAATGAAAATTTTATTTCACCTTAATGATTTTCCCTCCTTATAATTAGAAGCTAATCTTATCCACACATTGCTGCAGGCTCACAACCAGTAAATGCTTCAGTGTCTAAATGATTGGGGAACTTCACTTTCTGATAATTACAAGATATAATTGCTTTGGAGCTTTCAAAGACCTTTCTGTGATTAGGGAAGCTTTTCTAATTCAGTCATAACATTTATATTACTAATAAACTAAGAAGTCCTACACTCTAATAGCTGACAAATTTGAAAGAAATGCCATTTCTAAAAATGTATTACAGGCTTCAGGGAAAATCATTTAAGTGTTTAAAAGTATGGCATTCTATGAAATCCTACCTCATAAGTTTTCACTATAAATATAAACCAATTTAAGATGTATATATTCAATATTACTGGTGTATATTTGGGGCAGTATATCAAGGAAATATCAAATATTTATTAGGAAAACATCTAAAGCTTTGGAAGAACATTGTTTTCTTTCTCAGCAACACTGTGTAGTCTAATCCAACCAACAGAATAGTGTTAGGTAACTTACTTCCAGGGCAATTCACACAAGAATCTGTCACTAAGAATTTCAGTGCTGTAAGAAAGTAAGAGCAATTTTTATTTTCTGGATGACAGTGAATATGACAGGAAAATTGTTGCTGAATTGTAATCTGAATATAAGAAAAGCCAGAAGAGGAAAACTCATACCCAAAAGTTGAGGAAAAGTAATTTACTGAAATTATAGTGGCTCTACTTTATGTAAAAATTATTTTTGAAGTTTTGACTGTCACAGTGAGTTATGACTAAAATGCAGCATGTCGGTGCTATAGGGACAGGATGAGCTGCAGTAAGGATAGATTAGGGAGAGAACAATTCACTTTGAGAAACTGAAATATGTATCTCAGTGTCACTCTAGTAGTGTCCTGAGAAGAGCACTGACATGCATGTTTATCACTCAACATGTATAACTCAACTCGGTGTAAGAACTTCAGTTAAATCTTATTGGACAGACAGATACTTGAGATCAAAGGAACAGAGCATAATGGACAGTGATATTTTCATAACCCTTTAATAAGTTACTATTGCATGAGACCTCATGTCAAAACTTTCTTTGTTTTTATCTTGGTATTGTCAGGAATCCATGCCATTCATACCATTTGCAATGTCTGTTTTAGAATGATCATTATTTTCATAAACAGCCATCTTTAAAATTACGTCTTGAAATGATTGCAACTGATCACTTAGTCCTTGCTCTTCATTGAATCAGAAGCTTCATGGCCATTTAATCACACATTCCTACTCCATATCACATATTGTGCCAAAAGAGTTTTGTATTATGTGCAGTCATGATGAGGATCTCTTTTTGTAGTTATTGAGGAAGCCTCAAAAAAATGCCAACAATCGGGAGTTAACAAATCTCAGAAGCCAGATTCAAACGTAGATCAAACCGATCCTAAGGGATGACTAATTAAAAATTAACATTCAGTGAATTACTTTGTACACATAGAGAAGCAATGTATCTTGATATGCGTGTGAATTATTTGTGAATTTGTGTAGGTGGTATGTTTGTGGTTAATATGTGTGTATATATAGTTTGTAAGTTATGTGTGCATGTATGTGATGTATAGATGTATGTGTGTACATGTATGTGTGTATATGGTATGTATGTTTGGTGAGTTTGTGTGTGTACCTGGTGTATGAGTATGTGGGTGCACATACATGATGCAAAAATGCACATGTGTGTATGTGACTGTGTGAGTATGTGCTATGTTTGTGCGTGTTTGTGAAGATGCACATGTGTAGAAACATAAGACAATATTAAAGTTTTGTTCCTCGCTTTTCCACTTTTTTTGAGAAAAATTCGTTCATCACCACTGTTTATACCCTCCAGGCTAGTCTGCAAGCTTCTGCAGCTTCTCAGGTTTTTGCCACCCATGCCATAGACAGGTACGACTTACACATAAGTCTGTCATCCCATCCAATTTATGTGGGAACTGAGGATTCAAGCTTGTATGGCAAGAGTCTTGCTCACTGAGACATCTCATCAACCTGAAAATTCTTTTATAACTGCAATAAACTGATGGATTATTAGTGTAAAAAACTGTTGAATATGTTCTATAGTGAACTTACTGTATAAATATCACAGAATTTGTGTAGCTTTTCCTCCATATCATTAATTATATTGAAATAATGTTGAGTTTGATTTTGTCATTTTCCTAGAAATAGAATATTGGAATTATGTCCTATCAAAAAATTTTAAAAGAAATCCTTATGGACTAGCAATCATGAAGTGGAACTGAATTCAATGTTCTGTATTATTCAAATAAAAATATTAAGGTATCAAGGGGTCACTATGAATTCTTCACCATCCTCCGTCTTGAGGCACCTGAGAGTAGAGCGATTTCAGGTAAGACCTACTAAACTCAGCCAAGTGTTATTATTTTAAGAGCAACTACTTCTGGATGTCATTGCATAAGGACATGCCTATATGAAAACTTATTTGATTTAAAAAATATTTCCATAAAATGTTAATTTTAGTATGAGTCATTTCTTTGGAAATGATTGAAATATTCATACAATGGCAAAAATGCCATATTGTATCAGTAGACATGTCCAGACATGTCCCTTCAGTGTTTATAAGTGAATCAGTTACATAAAAGTGTTTTTTTCTATTCTATTATTGCACTTCAATATCATAAACTTAATGGCTATATTCTTGTTTTACCAATTATTAACTGCTGAAAAATATAAAATAATGCTTTACTGATATAAAATGAAGGAGATATGAGAACTACTACTGAAACAGCTCTATTTCATGCAAAAAGAAGATCCTTGGATCAAAAGTTCACCCTAAGGAACCACCTTCGCATTACTGAAACATGACTTCTAGTGTCAACTACTTGCATAAAAGCAAGGGTGCAAGTTTTCCAGTCACAAAAAGGGTTCTATCTGTATTTTTCACATATATGACTGAAAAGTCTTGGATACATTGCTTTGCAGTATGAATTCCAAATAAAATAGTAGTAACTTCTGATATTTTAGGGATGAAAATCAGTCTGTTTTCATTAAGTGTTCTACATAACTTGCAAAATGCATTGTATTAGTAAGGTTTTTGTTTTTACAAAATACTGAAGAAAAGAAATCAAAAGAGGAAGTCTGTATTGTTGGAGAGTTTCAAAGGATTTAAAAGGTTTCAGTTCATGGTCTCTGGTTCATTGCTATGATATCAGGGGAGACAAAGCATATATTGGGGAAATATGCAAGAGGTTATTCAGCTAGTGATAGTCAGAGCAAAGAAAGACAGAAAATAGAGTGTGGAGATAACACACCCTTCAATGCCTTACTCCAGTGACCTACTTCCTCCAAGACTATCCAACTCATCAGCTTTGGCCTGACCAGCTATTAATAAACTGATTAAACCAATACCTCTGGAGCCTGAGAAATGCCACAGCAAAACAAGAAAGAGGTAGAATAATTCAGGGCACATGTACATACACACATAAGAAAAAGAAATTTGTGCCTTCAATATCCAATTATCTCTCAAGAACACAACTGTTAGAGGTCAAACTTTCAAAAAATTAACCTTTGGGAGAATATAGATTTCATGTTCAAATAAAAGTGGTTACTAAGTGAATTAGCCTCATAAACTCTTGCTGTAATAAATGCCCAACCCAAACAAATTAGAAAGAAGTTTTATTCCAATTTGTAATGCCAGGACCATCGTGGCAAGATAAGTCATATGAGCAATAGCCAAGGAAAGTGGTCATACCATAGCCAAAGTCAAAGGCAGATGGGGGACAAGGACTAGTTATATGCTGGTTTTCCAGCTTTTAGATGGCCAAACTGCTTCCTTACTACTGCCTCCATTTTATGCACCTGCCCAGAGAGTGAGTTGTCTATCTTATAACAGAAAGCTCTCCTCACTTCAAATAAATTACTAAAAACAATCTCTTACAAGCCTGACTAAAGATCTGCCTCAACTAGCTTCTCATAGATGTGCCAGAGACTCATCCCCCCAGGTGTCATGTTGACAGCTGAAGCTACGTACAACATTAAGTTAAACAAATCTTAAGATTTTTGCTTTTTAGAAAGTGTTATTGCCTGGATATCATTAGTCTATCCATTATATATGCTGAAATTAAATTCCTATGGTGAGAGTTTTAACCTTGGTGAGACATTTGAAAAGTGAGGAGATCACTGAGTTCGTGAATGACTTTGCATGTGATAATCTGAAATGCTCTGAAACAGAAGCTTCCTTGGTTTCTTAGACTTTCTCTTGTTTTCCCTGTCACCCAACAGATCCTTCGATTCTTTTATCATGTATCATCATCTTATAAGACCTTCCTCAGGAACTACACAGAAACCAGTACCATTTTTCTTGAAATTCGCAAATACTTTCTATTCCTTATAAATTATACAGTCTCTTGAATTCTGTTATAGGAATGGAAAGCTGACTTGTGCAGAAATATTCTCTACATAATGCTTATACTTAGTGATAATCCTTCTTAACTTGAAAAATCTTACATGTCATGTAAATATGAGAAAGATTATAAGGGATTCGGGAAGTTTTATACATATTATTATTTGTAAAATATTTACTTGTCATTTCATGTAAATAAGTTTTACCATTACAATGTTGATACGTGTCTGAACATTGTTGAAATGTGCCTCCTTGGGCGTTGTCACCAGTCTAATTCTTAAAGGAATGTAGATTGGTATTGTCACTTAAAAATAACTTACTGAAAAATGTGCATCATGATACAATGACTTGTTGAAAACCAACAAAAAAGTTCAAAATCAGATATCAAAGCATACTATTTTGTTAAAAATAAGGAGACATAGGATGGGATTTTAACTCTTACTTCTTATCCAATGATAAGAGAACATTGGACACACTAGGTAAACACTTCTAACTTCTATACTCTAAAGAAGGGATTTTCATGTGGGAGGAATATATGCTTCAGCAGTAATTTCAGGATAAAATTGTAGGATGAATCATAGAATAAAATGCAATTGATAAACACAATTTCACAGGCTCTATTAGGACACATATAGTAAGAAGTATGTATAGCTACTGGGTACAATATGAATATTCTCTGCAGAAAAAATATGTGTCCCTAGATTAAATTCCAAACACAGCAGATGGTTCAAAAATGCAAAATCTTTCTTTACAATGATTAAGAATTATTCACTGATATACCGGAAATCCGCAAGATTTTCTTAGTAATGGGCTTAGGAGTTTTCCACCCAGATCTCTCTTCAACAACAAAGGATTTATTTATACAGATGTCAAGAAGCCTGCTAGAAGTTAGCCTCATCTGTCAGTTCTCTACTAAGACACATGAATCCACTGCTCCTTGCTGGTCCATCCTGCATTTCAGGACTAATAATATAAGGACTGTAAACACATAGTCTCCTCCCTAATACAAGGTTTTGGAGGGCTGTCTTCCCCTTAGGAGGTCTATATGAAGTTGGATGATATATTCATTAAAACTGCTTTGCATATCAGCTTCTCCTTCTGCCAAATAGTGTTTTTCAATCCCTTTTACAGATGCTTTTCCTGAGATTGCCACTAAATGCTTTGCACAATTAGTACCCTGCTTATCTGAACAAGGACACTTCTAAATTCCTTCATGCACATCCTGCAAATTCATGCTGTCCTTGTCAGCACCAGGCAGGTTTTCTCTTGTCTCTTGGCATCCATAACTTCTGCTGCTTTAGTTCTCTGTTTTTTTGTCATCTGCCCCTTCAGTATACACACTACAGCCTAATTCAGAACTGATCTCTTTTGAGACTGCCTTCAAGTCTTTCACCTTGAATGGAAGTATTTTTATTTGGATGTTCATTTTTGTTTAGAGATTAATTCTGTTGTTAGATAGTATATCTTCCAATGGAGAGCATTTTTGGGGGACACAGAATCTCATGTAGCCGAGATTAGCCTTAACTTTCTATAGTTCACCAATGGACTTAAAACTGGTTCCTTCTGTTTCCACCTCCCAAATGATAGCATTACAATAATGTAACATCATGCCTGGATGAGAATATTTAATTTAAGAGAAAATGATCTCTTTATTTTTGCTTTTTTCTCCAATGTGAGTGTATTGCTTGATGCTAAAATCTATTTTCTTACTAAATTCTTTCAACTGAAACACTGAGGAAACCATATGACAGGTAAATGAAAGTGAGCACTAATGAAAGTCCCCCGAGATATCTTGACCATGATATCTGCTACACAGGTCATTCCACACAGTTTATCAAAGTGATATTCTAATAATAATAGGAAATAAATTTAACAATAAGGCTTTTATTAATACCTAATACTAATAGCACTCAGAAGTTGTATTAAACCATCATTATGTTTTGTTTATTGCCTTCTGAAAATTGACACTTCTTAGTTATACAATACTTACCTCATTTCACAAACAAAAAGCAATGTAAATCATATAATTTGCATGACTTTTCAAGGAAAAATGTGAGAGAGTTAAGCACATAACCACTGGAAGAAGACAATTTTCTTTTCTTTCTATCTTTCTTTCTACCTTTCTTTCTTTCTGTCTTTTTTCTCTTTCTTTCTTTTTTTCTATCTTTCTTTCTTTCTGTTTCTTTTTTTCTTTCTAAGCTTTCTTTCTCTTTCTTTCTTTCTTTTCTTTCTCTCTGTCTCTCTCTTTCTCTCTCTTCTTCCTTCCTTCCTTCCTTCCTTCCTTCCTTCCTTCCTTCCTTCCTTCCTTCCTTCCTTCCTTCCTTCCTTCTTTCTTTCCTTCTTTCTTTCTTTTTCTTTCTTTTTTTCTCTCTCTCTTGATCTCTATCTATCTCTCTCTTCTTTTATACTCTCTTTCTCCTTACTTCTTTCTCTCTTTGCATGTGTACCTGTACGGAAGGTGTATACATAAGTGCCACATATTTGTACATGTGTTGTTGTTGCAGTTTGCCTGCATGGTTGCTGATAAATCACCAACAAATGGTTTAAGGGAACAAGGGATTTATTTTCTTTTACAATTATGGGTTACAGTTCTTAGTCCAGCTTGACAGGAGAGCACACAACAATATGAGGGCCGAGGGAACTGGCCACCATCACCACATAATGGCTGAGTGAGGGATGATCCTTATTTGCAGACCAGTATGTCTGCCCAAGAGTACACAAGGATGACAACTTCCTCAAGTAGATCTCAGTATTTTATTCATTTGTTCAAGGCCTAGTCTCACCCACCATGGGCTGGACCTTCACCATCTGCTAGACAATCTCCTGCAAGTTTGCTCTGGGCTTAAATAAACCACTAATTATTTACAAATGTGCTCAGAGCTCAAACCCTCAACTGTCAAGTTGACACCTATGACTAAGTATGACACTTTACCCCTTGTCAAATTGACACAAAAGCATAGCACTTTTAGACTGTAACCTTCAGTCCTTGTCCCCATAGGTATTAAAAGTTATCTTAAAAATAAATATCTAATTTTATTAGTTATAAAGCTCTAAAAGTTCTCACAGACAAATTTTAAAATGTTTTTTCATTAAAAGTTCAGTTATTAAAATGTTGGAATGAAAGTTTTAAAAAATGTCTCAAAATATGTTAAATACTTCAGTGCCATAGTTAGGCACAGGTGTCAACTTGACAGTTGTACACTGGCATATGTGTACATGTGTATATGGAAGCTAGAAGTTGATGTCCAGTGCCTTGTTTGTTTGATCTTCCCCTTTTATAATTGACAGGATCTGTCAATTAAACTCAGAGTGCATTAATAAGATAGACTATTTTGCCACCTTGCCTTGGGTAGTCTCTCTCTTCATCTTTGGAGTCCTAGGATTACAGGCAGAAGCTAAGCCTATCTGTTCTCTGTATGGTTAGAATTTTGACAAAATCTAGGACAATGATACTAACTTTTTAAAAAATGTTATTGCCTGAAAAGATTGATATGCACCCTAAAGGATGCTCCAGGAATGAGGGGGCCCCACTGGGAGAAAGGGAGGGAGGGGGGGAAAGGAAGGGGAAAAAGGGGAGGGAGCAAGGGAATCCAGGGAGGGTTGGAGGAAAGGAGGGGAATGGGGTAAATATCAAATTTGTATGAGTGGAAAAAATAAATTAAAAAAAGATTTAAAATAGGAGGATACTTCACAAAAACAATGTGTAAGAAAGAAAATTCCTACAATATAAATATAGCATTACAGAGCATAACATGAAAACAGGGACTGTATTATCAGTTAAAATATTTACATCTGAAAAAGAAATACAAAAGATATACATATTGAAGTGCCATCAGGTTTCTGAGTCTTGAGTTGCATAGACCTGTGTGTACTAATGAGGAGGCATATTCCTGGATTAATCTAAAACAGTTAAATCAGGACATAATCTATGTCTGTAATAGGTCCCTGATTGATGTTGGAGGAACAGGGTTAAAGGTTTTGCCTATGAGCTTTGGTCTGGTTAGTGGTGCCTTTTTCTTACTTGATTCCCAATCTAGTGTAGACTCTGTGCTGAATTCTAAGGCAATGTTCTCTGCTACCTTCTCTGATGGGCCTCCATGCACATAGATCTTACTCCCTATTTGGCTATCCAAACTTGGAGACAGATGATAGAGATAGTAGGCCATGTGCCTCATGCAGCCTCAGTGGCTCAGTTTGCAGGTATTTCTGAAAGACAAGAGTTCTGTGATATTTCTCTCCACTGTTTTCACTTGCTTGGAGGCCTGGTATTTCAAAATGAACCCTTAGATTAATTAACAGCATCATCTCCAAGCTATTTGGTGCTCTGTAGAGGATCACACTTGTAATATTTCCTTTCTGTCTTCTTCAGTGTATCTTTTATATTTATGTTGATGCAAGTCACTGTAGTTCTTCCTTTTGCTTATTTAACTTTTATATAGTTAGTTCAGTGATGTGTGAGAAACTGTGCTAATTAACAGATTGTCAACTTGACATGATCTGGAATTGGTTAGGAGATAAACCTCCAGCTATACCAGTAGGGGGCTTATTTAGTTCTGGGTATGCTGGTGAGAGTTTATCTTGGTTAGTTTAGTCGAGGTGGGTAGACCCACAATAACTGTGGATGGCACCATTCCCTAGGCTTAGATTTTGAATGAGTAAAAAGAAGAAAACCAGCTCAGAATGACATTCGTCATTCTCTATCTCTGGACTGTGGATGCAATATGTCCAATTACAGCAAGCTTCTGCCACCAGGTCTTCCCTACAATTATAGTGAACTCTAAAGCAGCTTTGGTCAGAACATTTGGCAATATTTCTATCTGAATTCCTTGTTCAGAAAAACGACTGTCTGTTTTTTCTTTAGGAATATTTTTATTGTACCTTGACAATCTCATTCTTGTATATGAGGCATCTGATCGCATATATCCCCTCCTTGCTCCCCATTTCCACTTTAGGTCTCTACACACCCTCTCTCATCTTTTTATCTTTTTTCTAAACAGACTATAACATAAAATAATAGATGAGTAATAAGAGAAAAATCACATAAGGTATAGATGGCTGTTACATTTGCGCTCCAAATGGCAATGGATGACAAAATTAAAGAACAACAGTTGTGTCCATCTCCCATATGGCTGTGTGAGCACATGGAGCCTGAAGCAGGGAAGTCTATTCTTATACCATAATTCAAATGTTGAAATATGGCATATTTAATAGTAGAAGTATTTAATTACTTTTTCAAACCTAAGCAGAGCCTGGTGGCATGCTTGGGAAGGTAAGAAGACAGAGGCAAAGTATTCTTGGGCTACAGAGTTATTTCTAGTTGTTATGGACAACTTGGTATGACTCTGTATTGTATAATCTTTTATTCTGAGTAAAAAGACACAATTTTTGTCTTTGTCTATCCAGATTGCATTTCTTGACTGTCAATGATCCCTCCCTTACAGACAGAGAAGATAGAGAGGGTCAATGGATCCTCACCTGATAATCTGGCCTTTTTTGGAACACCTTCCAGCAATTAGTGTGAGATGCTATCTTAATCATAGGTGCACTTGAGGATTGACCTTGACCCTGAGCTCAGACTTTGAGGTCTGGGAGCAGCCATAGGGTCTATAGGCTTGGGACATTTAATAGAAAAAGGAATTCTATTTACTCACCAAGGGGAACCTATCAGCTGTACTGTGGATGAGACTTTTCAGTGTAACTGCCTATGGGGACATACCTCTCCAGTAAGTAACTACCACCCCTAATCTATGAATAATCTCAATAACCTCATTAGTTAGTTAAATTGGTCCTTGGGCAAATATGTATTTTGATATAATGTTAAATTCCTTCCTGAGGTAGAGAGACATTTGTATGGTAGCTCCTCAGGAAAGCTTTCACTCACACTGTCTCAAATTAAACAGTTAAAAATAGTTTAGATGTACAGTTCATTTGTGGCACACTGACCTACCATGTATGAGGCCCTAGGTCCAGTCCCAATATTGAAACAATAGAAAGACAAAGACAAAAGTTATGTTGCATCTCAATTTGTAGTCAAAATTATCCAAAATTAATGCACAGCAATCCAACACATAAAATTTGATTTAAAATTTACAAACTTTTTATGTCAGCTAGAACTTGGTTCCTTACTAATATATAGTACCATATTTTATGAATGCAAATTGACAAAAGGACATACAGTAAGCATAGAAAATGGTTTTGGTATGTCTTATTATTCATACAAATAAAAATATAATACACTCCAGAGAGAGAAAGATACTTTTTATAGTTAGTTCTTGGGGACTTGCAAAATAGAATTATGAAAGAAGGACATTTTTGTGTAACTGCAGAAACCTGTAAATTATGGCTATCAAATAAGATGATACTAAGGGTTTACATTTACATATGAAACTTTATGTAAAATAAACATAAGTTAATGAACTGAGAATTGATTTTGTTGTCTTTGATACTTTGCAGTATATCAGCTCTGGGGAGCCAATCAGTTACAGTATTCTATACTTATTTTCCCTCCCATTTAGAATTGCTTTACTTGGCAAACATTTACATAATTTTTATGCATGAGAAAACTGAATGTGTTGGAAAATGATAAAGGTTGTGAAGAGCTATATGCTAGCTGCACAGGATTGCTGTAAATATATTTTAATGCAAATCTTATCAACCAAATGTCAGGATCACTCCAGTGAAATTCATACTATTGCAACATGCTTACTCCAGAAAGGAGCAAGCTGTTCAACAGAGATTCAGACTTTAAGCAGAGGCAGAGAAAATGCATTTGTTCTGGGTATTTTCAGATAAACAAAGCAAGTTTCTTGTATATTCCTGGTGTGAATAAAGGTGGCTGGTTCACATTTGATAGTAGCACTGTTAAGATAATAATAGGAAATGTTTATTCTACATTTATTTCTCAAGCACATATTGCTCCTTGAAAAAGCTCATAAGTAAACTTCCTTTTTTCTGTTTCTTTTGAGATACCACCTTTTGTTTTTTGTAATGCTAACTTCAAATGCAATAACCCAAAGTCCATGAAATGTGCACATGATTGGTGAATCCTGTTCTTTGGATGATTATTAATAAATCAAAAGTTTGTTTATTTTTGCTATAGTGGTTCACATCTTTGCAATGTTAATATCAGAATTGTTTAGGTTAATTTGATTTAATAAAATGTTAAGTATATCAGATGTTTAGGTTTATGATTGCAATATTTATGAATCACAGTGAAAATCATTATTATTTAAACTATACACATTCACAGCCATGTGACTAATGTGCTTAGTCATTACTTTACTATTTCATGCCGTATTTTTGTTACATATGTTATGCATCTTTCTTGACATGTTATACTTGTATTTTATTATTCTTAAATATTCTTTTTTTATAAGATATCTGTTGTATAATTATGTCTTTGGCCTTAAAACTGATATATTTAATATAATCTGAGTTCAGCATTCAAATACAGCACTGCAAAGTACCAAAATGAATATGAAATCATTCTAGGATTAGTCTAGAATTAGTTGTGTCTTCCTGTAGGTACCTGTAAGCCTTGTTTTATACTGAATCTGGCATTATTTGGTACATTGAATGTAACTCTTTCATGCACAATCATCCAATTAGATGTTAAAGTTTCTTCTATTCCCACACTTTTGGTTCTTTGAAAACTGATGCACTGAGATGCACAGTCTTAGTCTATCTCTATTTGCATGGGATTTATTCACACTTTAATTTTTAATTTGTTTCAATGATTTTGATTTTGTTTTTTCTTTTACATGGCATTTAGTTCACTTATTTTCCTCTCTATGAATTATTTTTATTTATTTTTATTTTTTTAAATTTTTTTATTATTATTATTTATTCAACCGTGTGCATATGCGTGTGTATGTGCGTGCGTGTCTGTGTGTATGTCTGTGTATGTGTAGAACCACGGACGAATTCGCGAACCACCATGGGCGCCTCTACCTCCTTCTGCCCCGGGATTCACAGGCTCCGCCCTACCAGGACCTGAAGCGCAGGCCGCCCCCGCTTCCGCCTGGCGTCTATACGTGGGATCTGGGATCCGAACTCAGGACCTTCCGCCTGCAAGGCGGAGGCTTAACCCCTGAGCCGCCTCTCCAGCCCCTTATTTTTATTTTTGAACAATTTCAGAGATGTGTATAATGAACTCTAAACCACTTTGATCAGTCTATCTTATCTTTCTCCCTTTTCTGCCAGACACATCATCCCTGTAGACTTCCTTCCAATATTTATAGCATTTTGTTTTGTTTTGTGTACTATTGAGTTTACCCAAGGTCTTCTTTGTGACTATGGTTTTTGAACTATCAAATAAGGCTGGGTGGACCCATTAGTGTATATAAAACTAGATATTATTCATTCCCTCCCTCAGAATCTAAGCATTTCCAAGGGTTTGGTGTTAATTGGTAGGGTCCACAAGTCTATCCCCTATCATTACCCTCTCATGTTGCAGCCTGTGTGGCAAAGGACCAGAGCAAACAGCTGTGGATCCTGTAGGTTTATGATGGCAATATTTATGAATCACAGTGAAAATCATTATTATTTGAACTATACACATTCACAGCCATGTGATTAATGTGCTTAGTTATCATTTTACTATTTCATGCCATATTTTTGCTACATATGTTATGCATCTTTCTTGACATGTTATACTTGTATTTGTTTCTAGCAACAGTTTTCAGAATGTGGCATAGCAGAAAAAAATATGATATAGTTTTACTAATTGCTAATATATAATCTCTGTATTCATCAAATTGACATAATCTTTCACTGATATTTGTCCATGTATTTAGAATCATTTAAATATGTTTACATATATGTGTAAAATGTTCTTTGTAGGTTGGTGAGATGGTTCAACAGATAAAATCACTTATTCTGATTGATTTCAACACTTGGAATTACCCAAAGGTATATAAGGAGACAAGAAATTTTAAGCAAAGGTGTGAGGAGGTGACCAACCCCACAAAGTTGTCTATTCATTGTTGTGGCATGCATGCTAGCACTCATATACAAACACTATACCTAGCAGTAAATAAAATTAAAAATAAAGTAATATTTCTGTATGTTTTTAAATGTGTACTGACAATAAATTATTGTTTTTATATGAAAAATGTACTCTGTGCATGCATGCGTGCATGTATGTGTGTGTGTGTGTGTGTGTGTGCGTGTGTGTGTGTGTGTGTGTGTGTGTGTATGTATTCTGGTATTAAATTCTACTTCCAGGTTTAATTTCTATGTGTAGATGTAAAATGGTCATGGATCTCTGCCATTAAGTTTTCCTACTCACAAAAAAAGTAATTAAACTAAAAGCCAACTTAAACTTAAAACAAATATTCAATATTTAAAATCATTTTCTATAGAGTATACAGAGAACAATTACAAGACAATAGAATAGAGCTCTGAAGAAACACCAGTTCAAATAGCTATACAAACTCAAAAATAGTTTCATGAGTGGAATAATTCTGGATGAGAGATAGTTATAGCTCAGCTCTGTGGTAAGTTAGATGGTATGACAGTTTGGGGAAGACTAATTCAACATTATTTATGTCATGTGAACCGTGACATCATAAAAAGAATGATAAACTCTGCCTAGGAAACGAATAGACAATTCATTTCCCAATCTACAAATTCCACAGTACAATGTAAAGCCGGGCAGGTTTCCATGAACCCAGATTGCAACTGAGCTACTGTGAATGGACTAAACTTCTATTCCTAGAAAATGAAGTTGAGAAAGAGATAGAAAAAAGTATATAGCCTAAAAAGGAAATAAATAGTTGAATATCTAATGTATGCAGATAACAGAATCTTAAATAGTACAGGAATAAAATTCTTCCAATAAAATGGTTTGACACAATGAGCTTAGTAATATTGAAAAATGTAAACAAAACCAGCATTCCATATACTGAAAGGAGCTATCCAAAAACCAAGGAAAGTTAAAAACTAAGTGACTTAAAATATATATCCTTTATAAAATAGTTGAAGAAGCATAAATAAATAGAAAATATCTTGTTTTAAATATGAGAAAAAATATTATTCTTACAATTTACTAAACAGAGCTGGAGTGATAGATAGCTCAGTAGGTAAGAGCACTTCTTGCTATAAAAGCATATGCACCTGAGTTCAAAACCTGATAACTTATATTAAAAAAAAAAACTTGCCTTGTGTATATATTTGTGTCTGTATCTCTCTGTACAGAGGAGACAGGAAGGTACCTGAGGCTTGGTGGCCCTTAGCCATCTTCATATTATGTCTCAAGGAAATAAAATAGACTATAATAAAACAGGATATCTGACCTTCCCTCCTGGTCTGTGTGTGGGGATAGAGGCACACACTATATAAATACACATACTCATATAGACATAGACACAAAAATTTAAAATAAAGGGGCTGGAGAGAGGGATCAGGACTTAAGTCTTTGTCTCACAAACAGAAAAATCTGAGTTTAAATTTCAGATTCCATATAAAAAAGTTGGGTAGAAATGGTGGTGTCTTTCAGATCAATCCCTGTAAGGCAGAGCCTAGCTCAGAGCAAAGCCAAAAAGGAGAGCAACCTAGGATGATTCCCAAAGTTACCCTTGGGTCTCCACAGGCACACAGAGCATGCACACATGTACACAAAGGACATGTACACACAAAAATGAATAAAAATAAAACATTAAAAAATAGAAGAAAAATTGCAGTTAACGTTATTCACATATATCACCATTAAAAGGAGACTTTTCAAAGAGGTGCAGAAACAGAAGTCTCAAATGCCATATGAAATAAAAAGAGATTCCCATTGGCCAAAATAATCTTTTACTTTCAAACATTCTATAATCTGATTTCAATGTGTGAAAATGATATAGAAATCAAAGCATCATGACTATGGCCTAAAACCAGACAGATTCAAAGCAACAAAGAACAAGAAACTCAAAAATAAACAGATATAAAGAACTTTCAGTGGGAAAGAACTTCAATAAATGTAAATTTTGATGACTGGATAGCTACACGAAGAATGAAATTATATCCCTGTACCTTACCATATATGAAAAGAACTCAAAATGAATTGTTATAAATGAATTACCTGATACTCAATATTCTATGAAACAAAATATTGCAAAATCTTCATGACATTGGTTTTGACAAAGACTTTGGGGTTATGCATAGGTCATAAAAGGAAAAGCCAACAAATAAAATGACACTGAGCAAATAAAGTTCTACAAGGTCAAAGAAAAAATTGGGAGAATACAGAGATGACCTCCAGAAGCTTGAGGAAAGATAATTTGGAGACTACATGCACATCTGTAAGTTCTTATCACACATGTTAAATAAGGTAATTAAGCTTCAATAAAAATAGATTAACAATTCAAAACAGGTAAACTAATAACTAATAATGAGAGTAAGAACAAATAGGCCTCCAAAATAAAATAAGATAAAATTCACGTAAAAATATTGAACATTTCTAATCATCAAAAATATACATAGAAACACCAATGAAAATCTCCATGGACCTATTGACTAGACTGATAAGAGAGGTTGAAAGAAATGAGAGGACTATAGAAATGTAGGGGGAAAGAAGAATGCATTATATACATATAAATATTGCCAAAGATAAGGTTAATAAAAATAAATAAAACTAAAGTTTGGAGAAGAAATGAGTAAAAGGTAATCGCAGATAATATTTGAAATGTAAATTCATGCAGGTATTCTACATACAATATGCTAGTTCTTCAGTAAAAGTAAAATAGTAATACCATAATTTCTAGCAGTACATCATTGGATGCATGTATAAAGGAAATAGAATCAATACATCCAGGAGATATCTGGACCCCCATGTTATTTATACAGTAGTCTAGGAATGGGAACACCCCTTAGTGCTCACCTGTTGATGAATAAATCCTGAAATTGCAGAGGTCATAAAACAGTGGAATAAATTTCATGTAAGTCTCCACAATCTCAGATTTAGAATGTAACAAGTTGTACATTGTAGAACATGGAATTGTGGTTGCCAGAGCCTGAGGTGAACAGATGCAGGGACTGGTGAAAGAGCAGTGAGGAAAGTTAAGGAGCAAGTGTACAACACAGTTGTGTCAGTTGCAAGAAGTACATTATAATCTTGGAAACTTCAATTGGGTTGAGATTGCAAGCATTCTTGCCACAAATTTATTTAACTATACTGATATATATATATATATGTACAATTATATATAATTTTACATTTCTATAATTATATTTGCTAAAATATTAGTTACTACTTCTATTTCTGTGATCAAAAAGTGAAGCAAAAACTTCTTTAGGAAGAAACAGTTGATTTTGGCTCACAGATTGAGAATAGTTCGTTGATGTCAAAAAAAAATATCGCAGGCTTGAGGCAACTGTACCGCATCACATTTGAAATAAGGAACACAGTGATGAATATTTGTGCTCAGCTTTCTTTCTCCCTTTTATCCTGTCCATGATCCAGCCCATGAAATGGAGATGTCCACATCTATATGTTTCTTTCTGTCTCAATTAAATTAAGCAAGCTAACGACCCAGAGTCATGTCCTAAGGCAGTCTCCCAGTTAAGTTTAGATCTCATGAAGTAGGCAACTGAGAGTAATCATGATAAAAAAGGGATAAAGAAAAAATATTGGAATAGTTTCTCAAACTTCTATAATCTATATTGTAGGCTTCTGGGTTTTGGTTTGTTCATTTATGTCTGGTTGGTTGTGTTTTGTTATGACAGTGATCAAATCTTAGGTTTTGCATATGATAGAGCATTATTCTATGTCTAGGCTACATTCATATCCCTTGGAGATCACTTTTTAAAACTGTATAATTCAACAGACATTACTGGCATGCCTAATTAATATCTGAAGTAATAGGTAATTTTTTGTCTAGGTATGTCATTTTAATGGTCTCAACTATATTTATAAAAATAATTACATAAGCAGAAAAGTATTCTTAAATTATCTAATTCATATTTTGAAAGGCAATTTTAATCACTGAAGATCAGTAAATTTGCTTATGAAGAAGGAATACTTTACATTTCATACGATAATTTTGTCTCAAAACAAATTATGACATAATTTTAGCTAAACATGAAGTTTCATAAAATAAAATAATTTGGTTAAATGGAATCATTAATATTATATTTTACAGGCTATTACAAAAATATTTCTATGTAATTTTGCTTATATTACTTCATGAACATTAGCATTAAGAAGATCATAAACAATATCATTTCAAATGATAAATTATGTAATGCAGACTCTGTTAACTGCTGAGCAACTCTCTAATACATGAAATCAACTTTTTGATTCCATAGCCAAGAGCTAATGAGAGGGATTTTTTTTCTATTTGAGCTTGTTTTTGTAGCATAATAAAATATTTACTAGAATTATACTTATTTTCTGAAATAACCATATTTATTTTTTAGTGACTGAAAATATCCCATTACACTGAGCAAAGGAAACAAAAGTTCTGTATATATTCATCTAATCATGATGTGCTTCCTCATTCTTGCACTTCTATACTCATTCATTCAATGACAACTTGATTAATTAATTTCATATTTATTAATTCAATATTTTACACTGATTTGCAGATTTCTCTTGCCGTGTCATCGTATTTTCTTTGCACAAATATCTAGTGAAGTGTCCTATTTTACAGTAGTGATACATTTGAATGTTATGAACATCCTGTCTATACACATATGATTGGTGTTACTGACCTTATACTTTAGCACTCTCTCTAAGACTGATTTTCATATTTTTGATCCTTGAAATCCTAACATGTGAAAAATATTTTAGACCATTTTAGACCCAATTTTAGTACATTTTTAATTAGCTCATTTTAATGTTATTACTTATTTTTATTCTCTCTTCTATATATCAAAGTGTGCTTCTGATGAAGGTTAGAGGAAAATTCTTGGCAGCTAGTTCTCTCACTCTACCATGTAATCTTGCAGGAATCCAAGTCAGGTCCCCAAGTTTGCTGGCTGGGACTGTTACCTATTAAGCAAAAAAAAAAAAAAAAATCTAGAAAGTTAAGAGAAAATCCAGGCAATTTTGAAATAAAATTCTAAGATGTATTCTTGCTACCATCTAAGAAATTTGAAATGATTGACTATTTCAAAAATTATCATGCAGTCCAAATAATAAACCCTACCTAATATAAAAATAAGGTCACTGATGACCAGAAAAGATTAATTTTCATGAATACTTTACCTGAAACTGAAAATTGGATACTGGCTTAAACAATATTTTCAATATAATGGAACAGATTTATTTGCTTTTTGTTCTTTTTTCATTATTATGTTTATGTCATGCTTCTTTCCAAAATATTCTTAATGCTTGAAGTACAGAAGTGAGAACATTGAAATGTTCCTATAATCACCTGTAATTGTGCACTCATAAATTAATTTGCTTAAGAAAGTACTCATCATTTCTTACAAACATAAATGAGCTAAGTGATAATAGTGAAATATGTATAGTATAGTCAAATATTCAACTGGTCAGCATTTCTCTCTGTTTTTAAAAATATGTTTTTGTTAATGATGTAGATAAAGTTTGGACATATTGGACAGGCATAAATATCATAAAGATAAAACAAATGCATTTATCCAAAGCCAATTTTTTAATTTATTTTTTCCACTCGTACAAACTTAATAGGTATCTCAGTCCTTTCCTCCTTGCAAAGACAATTTTTAAGAATTATTCTTAATAATATTCACCATGCTTGGATCCTAACTGTGTTACTCAACAAGAGACCCAGATTAACTCTATTTAAGGAATTTTGACTATGTGAATATGATAAATCTCTATAATAATCTTCAATTTATGGCCAAATAAATTTGGAAGCAATGAATCTCATTTTTTCCATGACAGGATATCATAGGATTGGGCAAAATATTTAAAAAATTAATAGGTTGTCAGCAAAAGCTCACACTGATTAGAATGTTCTGCAAAATTATATGCCCCTATATTTGAAGCTATTTCATACAAAAGTATGAAGAACTGCAGAGGGTGCATATATTCCAAAATGAATATGGAAAATGTCAATATTTCAGTTAAAACTTTTATGAAGAATGACAGTGGAATGTTAAAATAGAAGACTACACTCGAGTGATATTTTAAAGATTGCAAGCCAAGAGCAGCAGTTTGGATTCACCAGCTAACAATCTGACATGAAGAATCTAAGGTGCAAGCATGACAGTCTAACAGACGGGTGTTACTCAACCCTATCCACATGTGAAAGCAAGGGGAACAGAAAGATTTGTCTTGACTCTAATGGAATGAGCCTGCTGGTGCTTTCAGAAATTAAAAATGTTGATACAAGCAGAAAAGACTCTGAAAATGCTGAAGGACCTTGACCCAGATTGCATGGAATTTGAAAGATTTGTCCAGGCTTTGGAATATTTGGTAAGAGTATAAAATCCAGAAATATTGCATTCTTTATTCACTGTGGTTTTGCTTCAAGGACTTTCTGAGGATTGTTTTGGCTCATCCTTGAAATCAATTTTTTGGAAGCAAAGAATCAGTACATCTGGATAGAGTGAAAAAAAAAGCTGGACATTTTACATATTCATGTGCTATTAAAAATGTAAGAAATAACTCAGTGTGAAAGAGAACAAACTTTTTATAAAATAATTCTCCAAATATCTTCATTGATTTTTATTCCTTTGTTTTTTCAGAACACAATTACTACAAACACAAATGTTGACATAGTAAGCTAAAATTTAAAATAAAATTAATATTCATATTTAAATTTGTACTTTTTCTAAATTACTCAGTTAAAGAAATATTCTTATCTGATATGTATGCTTCAATTAATATTTAAAACAATTTTATCATAATTGGTACATATTATATGAGTAAGAAAGCCTACATTATGACAGCCACTAGAGTTTATTTTGAAAACAAAACTGAATATAGAGGTACCCTTGTATAAAGCAAAACAAAGATAAATCTAGATGCCAAGAAGGAGTGATTGATAGATAGATAGATGGTAGATAAATAGATGCACAGAAAAAAGTAAGTAGATATGTAGATAGATGTCGGAAAGAGGAAAATAGATACCTAGAGATATAGACAGTCAGATTAGATTCATAGATGACAGTTACATATATAATAATTCTGACTATTCAAGATGCTCCAGTTATTAGGGATAACATAATATGTCTGCAGAGAGAAATGAAGTAAAATATTTTAAATGGATGAGCTGAAATTTGACACATAAAAGTTGAAACAACTTAGCACCCTCAGTGAAAAAGATAAGTGAAAGAAATTTTTTGTTAAATTTTTCTAAGGAAGAACTTAAATTATAGCAATTCATCAATCAAAAATAAGAACTTAAGAATCATAAAACTTTCAAAAACCATATTCTATTTCCTGTTTCCATTCAAGGAGGTGGAATCTTTGAACAGCTGTTATTCCTAATCTTATGATGAAGATAATGACAATAAAGCCAGTCAAACAACAAGAAAAACATATATTAAAAAGTATTCCAAGTAGATGGAAGCAGGAAACAAACAGGAAATGCCATTTTATTTAATATCTGACAAAAATAGACTAAAAACAAAGCAAACAATAAGAGGCAAAGAAGGATGATGCACTAATTAAGGGAGCAATCCATCAAGAAGACCTTTACATTCTAAACATATGTGCAAATAATAAGGCTCTCCTAAATTTTTATTAAACAAATATTATGGGATGTAAAGTAGCAAATCAAGCCAAATAGTGTGATAGTAAGATATTCAACACTCCACTCTCATCAAAACACAGATCGACTGGTCATAAACTGAACAGAACACAGGTATTAAATGATATGATAAACCAAATGGACATAACATCTATAGAACTTTTCATCCAAATATGAAGAAGGATTGCACATTTTTTAAATGTGAAATGAAACTTTCTTCAAAATATACCACATACTAGGGCACAAAATAAGTCTCTACAAATACAAGAAAATTAAAGGTATATCCATTTTTATTTGACCATCATGAAATAAAGCTAAACATTTATATCAAGAGAAACACCAGAAAACACATAATTTCTTGGAAACTAAATGACACATCAATGAATGAATAAATCAAACCTCAAATTTAAAAATTCTTAGAATCCAATGGGTGATAATTCAACATACCAAAATCTATGGGATGCAATGAAAGTTTTCTTAATAGGAACATTTGTAATATTCAATGACTACATCAGAAAAATAGAAACATTACAAATAAACAACTTAACAATACAACTTAAATCCCTGAAGAAACAAGAATGAATGAACCCGAAAGGTAGTAGGTGGGAGGAATTCAAAGAAGAAATTAATGAAATAGAAATTTAAAAACTACATAAAAATACAAGGAAAATTATGCAAGGAGTTGGTTATTTTAAAAGATAAATAAGACAGACAAATGTTTGGTTAAATTAACAAGAATAAAAAGAGAGAAAATTAAAATTAATATAATTAGAGATAAAACTGGAAATGCCACAACAGATAATGAAGAAATTCACAGATTCATAAAGACATGCTTAAAAAGCACATACCCCTCCAAACTGAACAATCAATAAGAAATGGAAGAAATTCCAAAAAAATCCTATAATTTTTCAAAGTTGAATTAAGATGACCTGAATGAACTTAACATACCCATAACAAGTATTGAAATTAAAATAGTAATTACAAATCTCCGAAACAAAAAGAGATCAGCACCTGATGGATTTAGTGCAGAATTATAACAGACATTCAAATTTATTTTATAAAATACAAAAGGAACTGGGTTCATAGTGAACCCAGTAACAAATAAATAAAGAACCAAAAGAAATTTATAGAACAATATCATTACAGACGTAAATATTCTAAAAAAAATTTGCAAACTTCAATAAGACCATTTACCATGACCAAGTTGGATTCATCCCAGAATCACAAAAATGATTCAATATATGAAAATCAATAAATGTATTTTACTATATTAAAAGATACAGAGAGGCCAGAGAAATGACTTAGCAGGTAATGTGCCTGCTTATAAACTTGGTGCCCTGAGTTCAATTCCTGGAAGCGCACATAATAGATTCAAAATCTGATTTTTGTATGCTTTCCTCTGACCTCCATCTGTGCACCATGGCAGGTATTTCTCTCTCCTTCTTTCTCTCTCTTCCTCTCTCTTTCCTTTTCTCTCTCTCTCTTTCTGTGTCTGTCTCTGTCTCTCTCTTTCACATATACATACACTAAGTAAATAAAATATTACTTTAAAAAAACACACAGACAAAAAAAAGAGTATCCTTTTAATAGATGCAGAAAAAACTTTTGATAAATACAACACGCCTTCATCTTAAAAACCCTTGGGAGAAAAGGGATGGAAGGAATATATCTCAACGCATTAAGGACTAACAGTGACAAGTATTTTTTTTCATTTCTTTTTTTATTTAATTTATTACAAACAAGCTGGGTTTAAGTCTTTGTCCTGATCACCTCCCTGCCCACTTCTCTCCTCCCCCACCTTCCCTATACACATATCCTTCTCCTCCCCTCCTCTCCCTTCATTCCTCCAGTTCTATCTTACCTCCCCCTCCCCCTCCACTCCTACCTCTTCTCCTCTACTTGTGTGTATCAAAGAACTTGACTGAGATGCCTATATTGGTAAGGGAGCCAGATTTCTGTTGAATATTGGATGGCTCTGCTGTGCGTAAAGTCATAAGCTAAGAGATTCCACTTCAATTTTCTAGAACTTTCCCCTGAGACACTCTCTGAGAGCAGTTCTTTCTTCTAAGATCCAAGTTAAGATAACTCCTTGGGAAAAGATCAGTAGATATGGTGGTAGAAGTTCTCATCACAGTGCCCTTTCTGTGTATAGTTGCACTGCCTTGATTGGAGTGTGTAGGTCAGGAGTAACCCCACATTTAGTCTTTAACACTCTTATCAGTCTTTAACAATCTTACCACTTCCTCTTCCAAGAGGTACCTTAACCCTTATTTTGGGATAATATTTTGATAGACTGATTAGGGCTGAGTATTCTGGGTTCCATGCTATTTTATATTGTGGTCCAATGAGGTTTTCTGACTCATTAGTCTTCCATGGTAATAGGGTGTGACTTGGTTGAGCTCTGAGAGGTTTTCTGATCTAAAGGTTAAAAAAAATAGTGTTTAGATGGTGTAATATTATCAATTTTCTATAGACAACACTAAAATATCTTTTCCTGTGTACTTATTTTCTTTCTACTGTTATTTGGTTTATAATATCAGGCATGATTTTTCTGACATTAAGAGGATAAGAATCCATTCAGAGAGTAATTGCTTTCCCATGAGTCTTATAAACCTGTTTCTCCTCTAGATGTTTCTTATCAAAGTTGTAGTTGTTTATAGCTATACTATAAAGAGGTAAGAGGCTCAGGTTAGGCTCCTGATCTCTCTTTTACCCTGAGCCTCTTACCTCTTTTTTCCCTTGCTTAATCCCTTGCTTTCCTTTTCTTATGGGCTTTTCTTCCATAATGGCCTTATTTATCTATTTACCTGTATTCCTTTTTCTCCACTCTCATAGGGTCTTCTTTCCTCTTTCCCCCAAGTTATGCTTCTTTGTGGTTATAGTTAATATTCTAGAAATTTCCCCTTGAGTAGGTACCACCTATAAAGGTGAACATGTGGTGTCTGGCATATATAACTCAGTATAACTACTTCTACTTTCATCCACTTACCAGAATGTTTCATTAATACAGTTTTCTTGATAGCTGAATAGTATTATATTATTTATATGTATCACATATTCATTATTTGTTCATCTACCATTGGACATTTAGTCTGATTCTGGGACTATGCTATTGTGAAGAGATGCAATGGATGTATGTGTGGTTCTATAGTAAGACAAACATTCTTTGGGAATATTCCCAGGAGTAGTATTGCTGTGTTATAAGACATTTAAGTTTGTTAACTTTTTTTAAAATTTTTTTATTGTGTATTCAATTGTGTGTGTAGAACCACGGACGAATTAGGGAACCGCCATAGACTGCCTTCACCTCCTCCTTGTTTACTCTGCCCCGGGATTCACAGGCTTCGCCCTACCAAGACCAGAAACACAGGCCACCCTGCTTCCGCCCGACGTCTATACGTGGGTCTAGGATCCGAACTCAGGACCTTCTGCCTGCAAGGCAGAGGCTTAACCCCTGAGCCACCTCTCCAGCCCCTAAGTTTGTTTACTTTTTGAGGAGACCTTCCATACCAGTCTCCATAGTGATTATACAAGTTTAAATCTCCAAACCAAATAAAGGCACGATAACAAAGAAAATTAAATCAAGGCAGTGCTATTATACACAGAAAGGCCAATCTCACTAATGAACACAGGTGCAAAGAAACCCAACAAAATTTAGCAAACCAAATTCAAAAGCATTTCAAAAGAATCATTTACTTTGATCAGGATGGATTTATTCTAGAAACACAAGGTTGGTTCAACGTATGCAAATTAATAAATGTAATTCATCATGTAAACACATGTAAGGCCCCAAATCAGATGATTCTCTCTATAGATGTAGAAAAAGCTTTTGATACAATCCAACTTCTCTTTATGATAACCGTCTTGGAGAGACTATAGGAAAAGAAGGAATTTTTATAAACATAGTAAAGACCAATACAAAATCCTATAGCAAAGTTATAGCAAGGGGGAAAAACATGAACATTCCCTCTTCAATCAGAAACAAGGCTGTTCACTCTCACCACTTCTGTTCAATACTTGAAGTCTTAGTTAGAGTCATAAGACAAGAGAGGGAGACAAAAGAGTTACAAACAGAAAAAAAAAAAGAAGTCAAGATACTCTCTTTACATATGACATGATTTTATATCTAAGGGACCCTAAAAACTCCACTAGGAAACTCCTGTAAATAATAAAGTAATAATAATAATAATAAATAATAAATAAGTTCAATAGAATGGTAGGTTACAAAATTAATGTTTAAAAAAATCAGTGGCTTTCTTATACAACAAGGTTGAAAAAAGTGAGAAAGACCCAAGAGAAGCAATTCTATTTATCATAGCCCCTAAAAGAATGAAATATCTTAATATAAATCTAACCAAGAATATGAAAGAATGTGAAAACATTAAAACACTAAAGAAAGAAATTTCAGAAGATACCAGAAGGTGGAAAAACCTCCCATACTCTTTGATTTGTAGAATCAAATCATAAAATGATCAGAAGCAGTATACAGATTAAATGTAATACAATCAAAATTCCAAGACAATTTTTCACAGAAATTAACAAAAACACTCAAAATTCATTTGGAAGCACAAAGGTTCTAGACTAGCAAAAATAATTCTTGGTAATAAAAACTCGGCTGGAGGAATCACCATACCAGACCTTAATCTATAGTCGAAATCTATAGTAATAAAAACAGCATGGTACTGGCTCCAAAATAGATACATAGATCAATAAATAAGAACTGAAAATTCAGAATTAAACTCTTGTACCTAAAGTTGATTGATTTTTGATGTAGATGATCAGAAAAACTATTGGAAAAAGGACAAGTATCGTTAACCAATGGTGTTGACAAAACTGGCTTTCTACATGCAGAAGATTGAAACTGGACCCTTATCTGTAACCCTGCATGGATATCAACTCAAATAAATCAAAGACATCAATATTAGATAGAGTATAAAAACTCTAGAAGAACGAATAGGGAATTTCCTTGAAGTGACTTGTCTAGGCCAACATTTCCTAAACAGGAACCCAATTGCACAGTGAATAGGACCAACATTGAACAAGAGGGATTTCGTGAAATTAAGGAGCCTCTGTTCAGCAAAAGTTATTCTTAACTGGGCAAAAACACAACCATAGAATGAGAAAGATTTTTACTAACCAAACATCTTATAGAAAACTAATATCTGAAGTACACAAAGAACTCAAAAAATTAAATACCAGATTAACATTCCCATTAGAAACTTAAACTTTTCCCAGGACAAAATTAAAATGTCTAAAGCCTATATTTAAAAACAATATTCCATCTCCCAGCCATTATGGAAATGCAAATAAAAACCACCCTGAGATATCTTCTCACTCTGGTCAGACTGGTTAGGATGCAAAAGACATACAAAAAATGCTGTATATGTTGTGGGCAGAAGGGAGCTTTCATACATTGCTAGTGGGAATGAGACAAGTCTGTTATGATATTCACTATAGACTTGCAGACCTATAGAATACAATCTATTGACAAAAAGCTTGAAGCATTCCCACTGAGATGAAAAATTAGACAATGCTGTACACTTTAACATTCCTCTTAAAGTCATAGCTAGAGCCAGGAGAGAGAGCATTAAAAAGGATTCAAATAGGAAGGAAGAAATTAAGGTATCACTATAAGCAGATATAGTAGGGGACAGGCTACAAAGTTAATATCCAAAAATCAATGGCCATCTTACACACAAAGAACAAACACTGAGAAAAAAATAGATGATGAGAAAAACAGTCCCATTTATTATAGTTCCAAAAAATGAAATACCATGGAATAAATTCAATCAAGGAAGTGAAAGATATATATAATGAAAACTCTAAAACACTGAAGAAATAAATCAAAGAAGATACAAACACATGGAGAAACTTTTCATACTCATGGATAGAAAGAATTAACTTTGTCAAAGTAATTATATAACTGATAGGGTATGATCTTACCAGAAAGGGAGGGCATACAGCCTAGCAGATAGAAGATAACCATTTTGCAATGGGAGACTGACCCACCCCTCACTGCAGTCTCCTACTCTTATTCCATCTACCTTTGAATCTATCCTTATAATAAGACTCTATTTTAATACCTTTTTATCTCTGGCCAGGGGGTGACATCCAATACCCATCGGGATGGAGCCAAGGCCATTGCAGCAGCAGCAAAAAGGAAAAAAAAAAAAAAAAAAAAACAACAAACCATAATTCAGAACATATCAACCACCTGGAATCAGGCCTGCGTAATCTCTCCCCATCCTGAAGCTCAGGGAAATTTGCAGAAGAGGGGGCGGTAAGATTGTAAACGCACAAGGATGGGAGGAGTCATGATATGCAAGATACTCCACACAAGTTAGGTCTGAAGCAATCATAATAGGACTCTGCATGATCTGCGCAATGACCAACATATTATTGACCCCTCGAAGTCTAGTATGGATTAAAGGCACTAGGATCCTTAGAAGCAAGGGATTAACAGTCACAATAGTGTTCCTATACTTAAGGGGAACACAAGAAAGAGTTCTAGGAAATACCACTGAGTTCTTACACCTCATCAGAGAGGAGGACCCAGAGGAAAATTTGATATACACATTAAAGGATGCTTCAGAGATGGGAGGAGGGGGCACTGGGAGAAAGGGAGGGGGGGAGGAAAGGGAAAAGGGGGAGGGTACAGGGAGGTGCAGGGAGGGGTGGAGGCAAGGAGTGTACAGGGGTACTTATTACATTTGTATGAGCAGAAAAATAAATTTAAAAAAAAAGACACTGAAAAAAGAAACTAGGGAATGATACCATTTATAGTAACTTCAAAAAAATGAAATAAATGCAATCCTAAGGAAATAAAGACATCTACAGAGAAAACTTTAAAACAATAAAGAAAGAAATCAAATTCCAATATCATTCCTCATGGGAACTATTAAAAAAATTCATATGAACACACAGAAGACACTGGTCCCATCTTACCCTAGTCAGAGTAAGTACATTAAAAAAACAACAATTTCTAATAAGAATGTGGAAGAAATATAATCCTATATAAATTGTTCCTGCCTGCACAAAAAAACAACATGAAGGTTCCTTAGAAAGGTAAAGATAAAACTACCAGGTACGTGACTCAACTATACCACTTCAGTATATGCACCTGAAGGACTGTTATTCATCATACCAAACAGATTCATGGGCATCTGTGTTTATTAGCCATAATATCCAAGTTGCAAAGTAAGCCTATGCGTCTATCCACAGGTAAATGGGGAAAAATTTGTGGTAAATATGCACGATGGAGTTTTATTCATCCTGAAAGAAGGATGAAATTATGTCATTTACTAGAAAATATGTGGAAACTGTTATCATCCTATTACACAAAACAAGCACAGAAAAAAAATTATGTAACCAAAGAAAATATGCAGATTTAACTCAATTTTCTTCAAAATTCCTATGCATATTATGACAGAAGTTTACAAAATAACCCTAAGATTCATATGAAGTACAGAAGGCCCTACATAAATAAAAATACCACAGGAGACATTGTCATACCTGACTTCAAAGTATATTATAGAGTCATGTGATTAAAAACAGCATGATACCAGCACAAAAACAGACACACAGACCAATGGATAAGAATAAAGGACCCATATATAAAAGTCCATCTGCTATTTTTCAGGGATTCAAAAGCACATACCAGAAAATTGACATCTTTAACAAATGGTGCTAAGAAAATTGACTTCCTACATGTAAAAAAATGAAACTAGCCCCATACCCACTATCCATGAAAATTAACTATAAATGGATGAAAGAAGTGAATATTAGACCAGTAATGCTGAAATTTACAGAAAAATAATGTAGCAGTTAAGATTAGATAAAGAATTTCTGAACAGAATCCCATCTGTAAAGAAAATATGATCCCCTTTACCCCACCCCGCTCCGCCGGTCTGGACATGCGCGCGGTCCAGCCGGGCCTCACCCCGCGACCTAGGTAAGCTCCTCCCCCACCCGCCCACCAGAACCCCAGGTCAGCCAAAGGGACCCGACTCCGACTCCCACCATCCAGCCGGAGCCGCTCATAGAGGCAGAGGGACGAGGAGGACCTCCCCCTGCGCCCAGGCCCCACCCCAGCTGCCCTCCAGTTAAATAGCTCCATGCTGACGCCCCCATCCTCCCATTCCCCACCCCGCTCAGCTGGTGAGGACACACGGGCAGTCCAGCCGGACCTCACACGAGACCTAGGTAAGCTCTGTCCCTGCCCACCCCCAGAACCCCAGGCCAAATAATTCAGTTTAGTGAAATTGAAAGATCTTAAGAGTTAAAACGACAATGCCAAAGTCAAAGTGCAAATCCATGAGAAGCAACACTCAAGTAAACAAATTTCCCACTGAAGAAATTAATCCCATAACGTTAGACTCCAACAAGAACAAACCCGCGAAAAAAGTCCAAGAAAGCCTGACCCAGGATAACGACTTTCAAAATATGATCATTACCATGTTCAATACTATGAAAGAGGAAATCAGGGAGGAATTACATAATCGAATCAATCGCTTTGAAGAAGAACACAACAGACATTTGGAGGAGTTGAGAAAAAAAAGTGCAAGAAACAAAAACTGGCATAGAGCAGTTAAAACAGACTCAAGCAGAGTTTAAAACTGAGCTACAAGACAAGTTATGTTCAACCTAGAACTCCACAGAGAGTCTTATCAACAGAACTAAGCAGAAAACAGAATTTCAGACCTTGAAGATAAAGTGGGAGTTCTAACCAGCTCAATGGAAGAGGTTGTTAAAGCCAAAAAGATACTTGAGAGAAATATCCAAGAGATATGGGACACCCTGAAGAAGCCTAACATGCGTATTCATGGAATACCAGAGCAAGAATCTCAAAATACCACCCCTGAGGAAATTTTTCAAATGATCATCAAGGAAAACTTTCCTCATATAAAAAAAGAGAGGCCCATCCATATACAAGAGGCATTCCGCACCCCAAACAGATACGACCAAAACAGAAGCACGCCATGGCAAATAATAGTTAAAACACTCCACATTCAAGATAAAGAACTGGTGCTGAGAGCTTCAAGGGAGAAAAAACAAGTCACTTTTAAAGGTAAACCTATTAAAATAACAAATGACTTCTCAGTTGAAACAGTAAAAGCAAGAAGAGCTTGGAGAGACGTACTTCAAGTATTGAATGAGCAAAAATGTCAACCCAGGCTGATTTACCATGCAAAAACTATCCATCATGATCGAGGGAGAAAGAAAAATCTTCCAGCACAAAGACAACTTGAAGGGATACATGTCCACCAAACCAGGCCTTCAAAAAATACTAGAAATGATACTCAAGTGTGAAGAAAAAAACAGGAATATCCAGGAGAGCAGAAGGCAAGTATAACACCATTAAAAGTGTAGCAATATACTTATAAAAACTACTAAACATAATAAATGTCTGAAATTAACAATAGTTTCTCCATTATAACACTAAATGTTAATGGAATTAATTCACCGATCAAGAGACACAGATTACAAACTTGGATTAAAAATCACAATCCATCAATCTGCTGCCTGCAGTAAACCCATCTCACCACAAAATATAGGCTTGCTCTAAAAATAAAAGGCTGGTCAACAATTCTACAAGCAAATGGAAGCAGAAAACAGGCAGGGGTTGCCATTATGCTATCAGACAAAGTGGACTTCAAACCAAAGAAAATCTTAAGAGACACGGATGGATACTACATTTTAGTCACAGGTACAATTCACCAGGAAGACTTCATAATACTGAACATATATGCACCCAATACGGGGCCCTCCACATTCATTAAGAAAACCCTACAGCATCTAAAGCAAGAAATCAACCCCCAAACGATAATTCTTGGGGACTCAACACCGCCCTCTCAACATGGGATAGATCAACAGGTCAAAAGCTTAACAGAGACACTTGGGACCTTAATCAAACCCTGAAAGAAATGGATTTTACAAATCTCTATCGAACTTTTCACCCACGTACCAAAGAATACACATTTTTCTCAGCACCACACGGAACTTTCTCCAAAATAGATCACATATTGGGCCACAAAACAAATCTACACATATACAAAAAAGTTGAAATTCTAACCTGTGCCCTATCAGACCACCACGGCCTAAAGCTGGACATCCACAACACATCAAACAAGAGAAAATACACTAACTCCTGGAAACTTAACACTATGATGCTGAATGAGAACTGGATTCAGGAAGAAATTAAAAAGGAAATTCAAGATTTCCTGAAAGTGAATGATAACTAAAATACAACTTACCAAAATCTCTGGGACACAATGAAAGCTGTTCTAAGAGGTAAGTTCATAGCTCTTAATGCCTACATCAAAAATATGGAAACATCAGAAATAAACAACTTAACAATGCAGCTTAAAGCTTTAGAGAAACTAGAGCAATCTGATCCCAAAAGTAGTAGAAGAGAGATTAGCAAAATAAGGGGAGAAATATCTGAAATCGAGATTAAGAAAACAATAGAAAAAAATCAACCAGTCAAAAAGCTGGTTCTTTGAAAAAATCAGTAAGATTGATACAACCCTAGCTAAATTAACCAAAAGCAGGAGAGAGAAAACCCAAATTGACAAAATTAGAAATGAACATGGACTTATCACTACTGATACCCAAGAAATCCACAGAATTATAACATCATATTTCAAAAACTTATCCTCTGTGAAGTTTGACAACACAAAAGAGATGGATGAATTTCTAAGTAAACACAACTTACCTAAATTGAATCAGGAAGTTGTGAATTATTTAAATAGTCCTATAACATATAAGGAAATTGAGGAAGTAATCTCAAATCTTCCCACCAAAAAATGTCCTGGACCAGATGGATTCAGAACAGAGTACTACCAGATATTTAAGGAGTTAATAACACCAATACTTCTTAAACTGTTCCATCAAATAGCAAAGGAAGGAACACTACCAAATTCCTTCTATGAAGCTAATATCGTTTTAATCCCAAAACCTAATAAAGGCTCACTTAAAAAAGAAAACTATAGGCCGATCTCCTGATGAATATAGACGCAAAGATTCTCAACAAAGTCTTAGCAAATCAGATTCAAAAACATATTAAAAAGATTATTCACGGGGACCAAGTAGGCTTCATCCCTGGCACACAAGGTTGGTTCAACATACGCAAATCAATAAATGTAATTCATCATGTAAACCAGTCCAAAGTCCAAGACCACATGATACTCTCGATAGATGCAAGAAAAGCTTTTGACAAGATCCAACAGCCTTTTATGATCAAAACGCTAGAGACAGTAGGAATGGAAGGAACCTTTATCAATATAATAAAAGCTGTATGCAACAAGCCCACAGCAAGGATTATGCTCAATGGGGAGAAATTGGAAGCATTCCCACTTCGATCAGGAACTAGACAAGGCTGTCTACTCTCACCACTTCTATTCAATATTGTACTTGAAGTCTTAGCTGAAGCCATAAGACAAGAAAGGGACATAAGAGGGATTCAAATTGGCAAGGAAGAAGTCAAGCTATCCCTATTTGTAGATGACATGATCTTATACCTGAGTGATCCCAAAAACTCCACCAAGAAGCTCCTGGAACTAATTGAGAAGTTCAGCAGGGTGGCAGGATACAAAATAAATGTGCAAAAAGAGGCCTTCCTATATGCCCAGAATGAAAGAAGTGAAATAGCCTTGAGAGAAACCATCCCATTCACTGTAGCCCCTAAAAAAATGAAATACCTTGGTATAAACCTAACCAAGGAGGTAAAAGACCTTTACAATGAAAACTTTAAAACCCTAAAGAAAGAAATTGCAGAAGATACCAGAAGATGGAAAGACCTCCCATGTTCCTGGATTGGCAGAATCAACATCGTAAAATGACCATCCTACCAAAGGCAATACATAATTCAATGCTATACCAATTAAAATCCCAAAGCAATTCTTTAAAGAAGTTGACCAAACAATCTCAAAATTCATATGGAGGCACAAAAGACCCAGGATAGCAAAGACAATCCTGAGTAACAAAAACACTGCTGGAGGTATTACCATACCGAAGCTTAGTCTACATTACAAATCCATAGTTATAAAAACAGCTTGGTACTGGCTCCAAAATAGACACACAGATCAATGGATAAGGATTGAAGACTCAGATATAAGCCCTTAAAATTACAGCCATTTGGTCTTTGACAAAGGGGCCCAAAGAATCCAATGGAAAAAAAACAGCATCTTCAACAAATGGTGCTGACAAAACTGGATCTCCACATGCAGAAGATAAAAGCTGGACCCATACTTGTCACCATGTACAAGAATTCATTCCAAATGGATCAAGGACCTTGATATAAGGCCAGAGATATAAAAACCTTAGTTGAAAGGATAGGGAACTCCCTCGAGCTGATTGGGCTAGGCCAACATTTCCTAAACAGACATCCAATGGCCAGTCGCTGCTACCAACTCTCAATAGTTGGGATCTTTTGAAATTAAAGAGCTTCTGTTCAGATAAAGAGATTGTAACACGAGCTCAAAGGCAACCCACAGAATGGGAGAAAATCTTCACTAACCACATATCTGATAGAGCTCTACTGTCCAGAGTGCACAAAGAAATTAGAAAACTAAACATCAAGGAAACCAATGGCCCAATTAAAAAATGGGCCCTGGAACTTAAAAGAAATTTTACCAGGGATGAAATTAAAATGACTAACAAATATCTTAAAAAATGTTCCACTTCCTTAGCCATCAGGGAAATGCAAATCAAAACTTCCCTGAGATATCATCTCACCCCGGTCAGGATGGCAAAAATCCACAACACAAACAACAACAAATGCTGGAGAGGATGTGGAGAGAGGGGAACTCTCCTACATTGCTGGTGGGAGTGCAAGCTCATACAGCCACTCTGGCAAGCCATCTGGAGATTCATAAAGAAATTAAAGATTGTAATGCCATATGACCCTGCGATTCTACTTTTGTGTATAACCCCCCATAGAGCAGAGGTTCACCCCGATAGCACAAGCATGACCATGTTCATAGCAGCACTGTTTACAATAGCAAAGACATGGAATCAACCCAAATGTCCAACAGTTGACGAGTGGATAAGGAAACTGTGGTACATCTATACAATGGAGTACTTACTACTCAGCCATCAAAAATGATGAATTACTGGAATTTGCCAGGAAATGGATGTCATTAGAAACAATTATATTAAGTGAGGTATCCCAGACCCAGAAAATTAAGCACCATATGTACTCCCTAATAGGTGGCTCCTAATACCAAACCCACCCAGCCCATCTTGAGACACTCATAGGTAAATCTATGTATTACCTACAGTAATTGCAAGGATTATGAACAGGAGGGATGGGGTTGGAGGGCCACACCAGAAAGAAGGAGAGAAGTGACCATGTTACAATAGAGAAAATAGGCCTCCATCAAGGACTGCAAGAAAGTAATGTGACACCTAGTTAAGTTCACAATTCGTTCCTGATCATTTACAACTAAGGGGGTATGAACTCACCAGAAGGGGAGGGCATATAGTCCGGCAGATTAAAAAGTAACCATTTTGCAAAATGGTGATTGACCCCTCCCATTGCCTAACACCATATGACCCTGCGATTCCACTTTTGGGTATAAGTATTACATCTACCCTTGAATGTGCTCTTATAATAAGACTCCAGTTTAACAGCTTTCTGTCTCTGGCCAGGTGGTGACATACAGTGCCCATGACGATGGAGTGAAGATCATTACAGGAGCAACAAAACTGCAAAAGAAAATCAACGAACCACTATCCAGAACTTCAGAGACTCTATATCAACCACCTAGAACTAGGCCAGCCTAATCTCTCCCCATCCTGAAGCTCAGGGACATTTGCGGAAGAGGGGGCGGTAAGAGTGTAAGAGCAAAAGCATGGGAGGAGCAATGATTTGCAAGATACTCCACACAAGTTAGGGCCGAAGCAATCATATTTGGACATTGCATGCCTGGCGCAATGTCCAATACACTATTGACCTCACAAAGTCTAGCATCTGCTAAATGCACCAAGATCCTTGGAGGCAAGGGATTGACAGCCACAGTAGTGTTTCTATGCTTAAGGGGAACACAGGAAAGGGTTCAGGGAAATGCCACTGGGTCCTTGTATGTCATCGGAGAGGAGGACCCAGAGGAGAGTCAGGCATGCACAAGAAAGGACTCTGGGAATTGGGGCGGGAGGTATGGGGGGATGGGGCAGGAGGGGTGAGGGGAGAGGGAACAGGGGGTTCGGGGGGGGAGGAGGAGGGAGGGAACTTGTCTACCTATTAAGTTTGTATGAGCTGAAATAATAATAAAAAATGTATTATAAAAAAGAAAATATGATCAACAGTCGACAACTGTGATACCATAAAATTAAAAAAAAAATAAAAAACAACCTTCTGCTATGGTCACTCCACTGATAGGGACATGTCTCTTCACTTATTCAACTCTGGTCCCCAAGGTTTCCAATGTATGTTCTTATCACTCTTCAGTTCCTTGATATTCTATGGGAACATGTTGGTATGTCAGTCATTATGCAGTTCTGGTAAGGACAGGTCTCATGTAATGAGTTCTTAGATGCAGAAGTCCTTCCTTGAGTGAAATGTCTTGTCTAAAGGTGGTATCTTCACAACTTTAAGTTCTTATATTCTCACAACCCTAAGTGGGGTGGCACACCTCATGTGCCACAGAGGCTTGAACCCCCACAGTAGTAGATGGGTCAGGAGCAACCTTGGGATACATAGAAGCAGACAAGCAAGAGGGTGGGATTGATGAAGGGATGGGAAGGAGAGACGATGGAGGGAAGCAAGGATAACTACTCAATATGCTTATAAAAGTAGAAAAATAATTTTTTAAAAAAATGGAAAAAATTACTGCAACAGAAATCATAAAACAGCAAGAAGACAACCCACAGAAATATTTTACTGCATTTTTCTTTTATTTATATAAATATTTATTTATTTATTTATTTATTTATTTATTTATTTATTTATTTATTTATTTCTACTCATACAACTTTAACAGGTACACCGGTCCCCTCCCTCCCTCCAACCTCCCACTGCCCTATGCCCTCCTCCTCTCCCCCCCTCCCTATTCCCCAGTGCCTCCCCCTCCCATTCCCAGAGCATCCTTTAATGTGTATGCCAGATTCTGCTCTGGGTCCTCCTCTCTGATTAGGTGCAAGGACCCAGTAGCATTTCCCAGAACCGTTTCCTGTGTTCCCCTTAAGCATAGGAACACTACTGTGGCTGTCAATCCCTTGTATCGAAGGATCTTAGTGCTTTAGCAAATGCTAGAATTTGAGGCGTCAATAGTGTGTTGGACATTGCGCAGGGCATGCAAAGTCCAATTATGATTGCTTCGGCCTTAATTTGTGTGGAGTATCTTGCATATCATTGCTCCTCTCATCCTTGTGCTCTTACAATCTTGCCGCCCCTCTTCTGCAAATTTTCCTGAGTTTCTGCATTGGGGAGAGATTAGGCTGGCCTAGTTCCAGGTAGTTGACATAGAGTCTCTGATGTTTTGGATTATGGTTTGTTGATTTTCTTTTGCAGTTTTGCTGCTCCTGCAATGCCCTTCACTCCATCCTGATGGGTATTGTATGTCACCCCCTGGCCAGAGACAAAAAGCTGTTAAACTAGAGTTTTGTTATAAGAGTATATTCAAAGGTAGATGTAATAAAGGTAGGAAACTGTAGTGAGGGAGGTGTCAATCATCCATTTGCAAAATGCTTACTTTTTATCTGCCAGACTATATGCCCTCCCCTTCTGGTGAGATCATACCCCATCAGTTGTAAATGATCATGAACGAAAGGCTGTGAACTTAACCAGATGTCTCATTACTCATTTGCAGTCCTTGATGGTGGCCTATTTTCTCTGCTGTAACATGGTCCCCTCTCTCCTTGTTTCTGGTGTGGCCCTCCTACCACATCCCTCCTGCTCATATTCCTTGAAATTACTGTAGGTATTACAGAGATTTATCCTTGAGTGTCTCTAGATGGGTTTGGTACTAGGAGCCACCTATTAGGGAGTACATATGGTGCTTAATTTTCTGGGTCTGGGATACTTCACTTAATAAAATTGTTTCTAATAACATCCGTTTCCCAGCAAATTCCATTAATTCATCATTTTCGATGGCTGAGTAAGTACTCCATTGTATAGAAGTACCACATTTTCCTTATCCACTCGTCAACTGTTGGACATTTGGGTTGATTCCATGACTTTGCTATTGAAAACAGTGCTGCTGTGAACATGATCGTGCTTGTGCTATCAAGGTGAATTTTTGCTATATGGGGAGTTATTCCCAAAAGTGGAATAGCAGGGTCACATGACATTGCAATTTTTAATTTGTTTAAGAATCTCCAGACAGCTCACCAGAGTGGCTGTATGAGCCTGTATTCCCACCAGCAATGTAGAAGAGTTCCCCTCTCTCCACATCCTCTCCAGCATTTGGTATTCTTTGTATTGTGCATTTTTGCCATCCTGACCGGTTTGAGATGATATCTCAGGGAAGTTTGACTTGCATTTCCTGGATAGCTAAGGATGTGGAACATTTTTTAAGATATTAGTTAGACATTTTAATTTCATCTCTAGTAAAGTTTCTTTTAAGTTCCAGGACCAATTTTTTAATTGGGCCATTTGTTTCCTTGGTGTTTAGTTTTCTAAGTTCTTTGTGCACTCTGGATAATAGAGCTCTATCAGATATGTGATTAGTGAAGATTTTCTCCCATTTTTTGGTTGGCTTTTGTGCCTGTGTTACAATCTCTTTATCTGAACAGAAGCTCTTTAATTCTACAAGATCCCATCTGTTGAGAGTTGGTTGCAGTGACTGTGCTATTGGATGTCTGTTTAGGAACTGTTGGACTAGCCCAATCAGCTCGAGGGAGTTCCCTATCCTTTCAACTGTGGTTTTTATAGTCTCTGTTCTTATATTGAGGTCCTTGATCCATTTGGAATGAATTCTTGTACATGTTGACAAGTAGGGGGCCAGTTTTAATTTCTGCATGTGGACATCCAGTCTTGCCAACACCATTTGTTGAAGATGCTGTTCTTTTTCCATTGGATTTTTTGGGCCCCTGTGTCAAAGATCAAATGCCTGTAGTTGTGTAGCCTTATATCTCGGTCTTCAACCCTTATCCATTGATCTGTGTGTCTATTTTGGAGCCAGTACCAGGCTGTTTTTATAACTATGGATTTGTAGTATAGACTAAGGTTTGGTATGGTGATGCTTCCAGCAGTGTTTTTGTTACTCAGGATTGTCTTTGCTATCCTGGGTCTTTTGTGCCTCCATATGAATTTTGAGATTGTTTGGTCAACCTCTTTAAAGAATTGCTTTGGTTCCACATTGAGCATAATCCTTGCTGTGGGCTTGTTGTATACAGCTTTTATTATATTGATAAAGGTTCCTTCCATTCCTACTGTCTCTAGCGTTTTGATCATAAAAGGCTGTTGGATCTTGCAAAAGCTTTTTCTGCATCTATCGAGAGTATCATGTGGTCTTGGACTTTGGACTGGTTTACATGATGAATTACATTTATTGATTTGCGTATGTTGAACCAACCTTGTGTGCCGGGGATGAAGCCTACTTGGTCCCAGTGAATGATCTTTTTAATATGTTTTTGAATCCAATTTGCTAAGACTTTGTTGAGAATATTTGCGTCTGTGTTCATTAGAGAGATTGGCCTGGAATTTGCGGGGAAATGGATGTCATTAAAAACAATTATATTAAGTGAAGTATCCCAAACCCAGAAAATTAAGCATCGTATGTACTCCCTAATAGGTGGCTCCTAGTACCAAACTCACCCAGCCCACATTGAGACACTCAAAAGTAAACCTATGTAATACAGTAATTGCAAGGATTATGAACAGGAGGGATGGGGTTGGAGGGCCACACCAGACACAAGGAGAGAGGGGACCATGTTACAGCAGAGAAAATAGGCCTCCATCAAGGAATGCAAGTAAGTAATGTGACACCTGGTTAAGTTCACAGACGTTCGTTCCTGATCATGTACAACTGAGGGGGTATGATCTCACCAGAAGGGGAGGGCATATAGTCTGGCAGATATAAAGTAATCATTTTACCAATGGGTGATTGACCCCTCCCTCACTGAGGTTTCCTACTTTTACTACATTACCCTTGAATGTGCTATTATAGCAAGACTCCAGTTTAACACCTTTTTGTCTCTGACCAGGGGGTGACATACAGTGCCCAGCAGGATGGAGTGAAGGGCATTGCAGGAGCAGCAAAACTGCAAAAGAAAATCAACAAACCACAATCCAGAACTTCAGAGACTCTATATCAACCACCTAGAACTAGGCCAGCCTAATCTCTCCCCATCCTGAAGCTCAGGGACATTTACTGAAGAGGGGGCGGTAAGATTGTAAGAACACAAGGATGGGAGGAGCAATGATTTGCAAAATGCTCCACACAAGTTAGGGCCGAAGCAATCATAATAGGACTTTGCATGCCCTGTGCAATGTCCAACACACTATTGACCTCACAAAGACTAGCATCAGCTAAAGGCACCAAGATCCTTGGAGACAAGGGATTGACAGCCACAGTAGTGTTCCTATGCTTAAGGGGAACAGGAGAAAGGGTTCAGGGAAATGCCACTGGGTCCTTGTACGTCATCAGAGAGGAGGACCTAGAGGAGAGTTAGGCATACACAATAAAGGACTCTCTGGGAATTGGGGGGGAGGCACTGGGGGATGGGGAGGCAGGGGAGGGGGGGCAGGGGGTTTGGGGGGGAGGAGGAGGGAGGGAGGGAACTGGTGTACTTATTAAGTTTGTATGAGCAGAAATAATAAAAAATGTATTAAAAATTGCTTTGGGATTTTAATTGATATAGCATTGAATTTGTATATTGCCTTTGGTACGATGGTCATTTTTACAATGTTGATTCTGCCAATGCAGGAACATGGAAGGTCTTTCTACCTTCTGGTGTCTTCTGCATTTTTCATTTTAAGGATGCATGCTAGAGTTATTTAACCTTTATTGTTTATATAGAAATATAAAAAGTTAATCAAAATTATTAAAGAAATAAAAGAATCAAATTCACAATTCTTATTTGATTATAAAATGATGGTTGGGGATTTGCATCTCAATGATAGTGCACTTATTTAAGATGCACAAAATGAGTGTGATCTCAATACTTGAAGAAAGTTACAGAAATTGTAGTATTTATTGTCTGTCTGTGTACAATTCAGCATAAAATGAAAGACAGAACATATACCTATTGCTCATTACAGTTGAAACCAAGATCATGTAAGAATTCAGATGGAATGACCTTCTAGAGTTGTAGAGTTGAGTCTTCTGTTTGCCATGCTTCGTCAGGAACATTTGTGGAGAAAACACTTCCTCAGGCACTTAACCCATATTCTCTTAATGTCCTGTTTGAAGACTTGTCCTAATCTATGAAAACAGTTATGCAGTTTAGTGAGTACAGTTTAGTGGGGAGATTTTCTTTCATGAATTAAATAATTGTATAAAAATAATTATTTTACATGGATCTGCAGGTTTGTTGTTCCAATTCTGGGTATATTCTTTGGAACTAAAAAAGAATTGTTTTCCACAAAACCCTGTTCCACTAAAATGCCTCTGTAAGGATGTGGTTGCCTCTGTTATATAGCTTCCCTCATTCTCCTTAACTTTTCCCCAGTACTCTCCCTTCTTCTCCTTCTTCCTATTAGCCATCTCTTCTTCTTCCCTCCCTTCCTTCTTTCCTTCCTCCCTTCCTTCCTTCCTCCCTCCCTCCCTCCTTTCCTCCCTCCCTCCTTCCCTCCCTTCCTTCCTTCCCTCCTTCTCTCCTTCCCTCCCTCCCTCCCTCCCTTCCCTCCTTTCCCTCCTTCCTCCCTCCCTCCCTCTTTCCCTCCCTTCCTCCCTCCTTCCCTTCCCTCCCTCCTTCCCTCCCTCCTTTCCTTTGTTCCTTCCTTCTTTCTTTTCTTCCTTCCTCTTCCTCAGATTTGTTGCTTTACAGCATATTTATACATTGAGCAATAATCCTGCTATTGATAAAGACATTGTATCTAAACTTCTAATAACAAAAAACTGAAATGGCAAATGCAAAATTGTTTTTTTAAACATTTTTATTATTATTTCTGCTCATACAGACTTAGTAGGTACCCTGGTTCCCTCCCTCCCTCACCCCCCCCCGACCCTCCTGCTCCCCCTCCCCTTACCCCTCCCTCACCATCCCCCACAGCCTCCCCCCCAATCCCGGGAGAATCCTTTAATGTGCCTGCCAGTCTCTCCTCTGGGCTCTCCTCTCCAATGACGTACAAAGACCCAGTGGCATTTCCCTGAATCCTTTCCTGTGTTCCCCTTAAGCACAGGAACACTACTGTGGCTGTCAATCCCTTGCCTCCAAGGATCTTGGTGCCTTTAGCAAATGCTAAACTTTGTGGGGTCAATGGTGTGTTGGACATTGCGCAGGGCATGCAAAGTCCAATTATGATTGCTTCGGCCCTAACTTGTGTGGAGTATCTTGCATATCATTGATTCTCCTATCCTTGTGCTCTTACAATCTTGCCGCCCCCTCTTCAGTAAATGTCCCTGAGCTTCAGGATGGGGAGAGATTAGGCTGGGCTAGTTCTAGATGGTTGATATAGAGTCTCTGAAGTTCTGGATTATGGTTTGTTGATTTTCTTTTGCAGTTTTGCTGCTCCTGCAATGCCCCTCACTCCATCCTGATGGGTGTTGTATGTCATCCCCTGGCCAGAGACAAAAAACTGTTAAACTAGAGTCTTGTTATAAGAGCCCAGCAAATGCAAAATTGTAAGGACAAAGGTGCCTTTGTCTTTCCCTGGAAAAGCATTCAGTACATGTGTACAACCTTATTTTTCTCTCTCCGTTTACTTTTCAGTTAAAAACCACAAAATTAAGGTATTAACAAATAGCTACATGTATTTCTAGATCATTTAGTAGACTTCTGCTTAGAAACTGTATGGTGGATTCTAAGACACTGTGGTTTGTGCTTCAGAAATTTGTTTTTTGCCACATCTACAAAGCATATTTCCTGTCCAATAGGTAAATGGGAAAGAATTGATTTTATCAAACATGATACCCATAGAAGAAATATATGTGTTTTGCTCAAAATAAGATAATGCAATAAAATAATGCAGTACTTACTGAATACAATTAAATTGACAGCTCATTAACAGCTTATTTACAGTTCATTGATGGACCCAACAACCCCTAGTTTCTCCATATCATGAGGAGTTTTATCTGTTGATTTTATTTCAGGGAAACCAAAATATCTGTCTTTAAACCTCAATAAAATGTTTATTATTGCTTTAAGATATTAAAAACTATTTTCTTCTAAAACCTTAGTATGCTATCTGAATTACTGGCACAGTCAGTAATGTGCCTAAAAATGGCACAGTCAGTAATTGTCATCTATTGCATGCCATGATATTTTTACATTTCTTCCAGATTTTCCACATTTCAAGTGTCCTTTCTGCTATTCGATTATTTAATTATGTAGTATACATGTTGTATAATCACTGTGGTAATTATTTATAGAAAGAATTAATCAATAATTTAAAGATAAAAATCTGAAGAATGCCCATATAAATAAATGGTTTCAGGAAGTGAAATGAGAAGCTTTTCTATCACCCAAGTCATATCACCAAAAAAGCAGCAAAAGCAAGTAGCCAATAAAATAATTAAAGTTTTTTTTCCATTGAACATATGAGCCTTCTAGTTTAGTTTGTAATGTTTCTACAGAATTTCACGTATTGTTCTGAAAATAACGTGATGATCTGTCACATGATGTAAAACAATAAAAAATAAATGTTTGCTTGTTTTTCATTGCTTTTGATTCAATAAAGGCTGATTAAAAATTGTGAAAAATATATAGTTGGATTGTTATCTTAATTTTTTCTGTTCAAATTCAAGAATTAAAAAATCATCACATTGGGAATTAATAAGTGTATAAAATATGATTTTTAACTTTTCTTAGTTTTAGATAAAACTGTCATTGACACAAAATTTTTCACTTACATATGAAAAAATAATAATAACATGGGAAGACATGTTAATTAAGTGAATAAGTTACATAAATAATTTAACTCATAATTTAATCTTATTTACTTCAGTGGTGTCTTTCAAACATTATTCTCACTTTCAGTAAGATTCTAGGCAGGAATATTGAGGAGTCAGTCATCAAAAGATGAATGCAAACAGTTATTTGGAACAACGGTAAATAAGTTATTTTCAAATATGGTTGGGTGACTGAATTTAACATTGTTTTACTCTTTCATTTTTGCTCAGTAAAAACAATAGAGTAAATTTAAAAAGTTGTTTCTCTTACTTGGTTCAATAATATTGGCATATTAGTTCATATGCATGTAATCTCCATTTCAAAGTTTTCCCTTGGCAGATGCACAGGAATACAGACACACTTCAAAAGAGAAAAACAACCAAATTCATTTCAAATCAAACTAGCACAACACCATGCCTCATATTTTATAATTTAATAATTTAATATATTATAGTTAAATTACATAGAAAATTAGAATTATATTATATCAGAATATTTCTAGGCTGAATATTTTTATTCTGAAGATGAAATTAACTAATGCTGCATATTTTATGTGCTGCATATTTTATTTCTGAATACAATCATATCCATGTGAATTAATATAATTTTGTTAATAGGCATTATTTGTACAAAATAATGGGTTCCACTGAGATCAGTGTAACTGTTAACAGTGTACATGTAATAAGGGTATGTGGATAGAGAACCACACTAGCTAAATAAATAGTAGTTTCATTACTAAAATACATTTGTGAAATAACATAATACATCTATTTTAAAATTTAAAAGTACAAAGTGTACTTTGATATTCCAGTTCATGAAGCAGTATTTTAACTACCTGAATGGCAGACATCTGTGAAGTAGGAGCTATGCATTGATAAATGTAACTTTGCTAATATATCTTAGGATTCATTAATTTTGTTTCATATTTTGTAGATGGTAATTAATGAGACTTATTAAGCCTGATCCATTATCAGTTAATATGAGGTTCAGCTGTAGGGATGATCTCTGTTCAGAGGAAGCATATGCATGCTGATAACTGGTATGAGTGTCCTCAAGACAATTTGTAAAACAATCTTTGCATCCTTGTTTGTGAAAGAAGGAAAAGTAAGAGACTGCTCTAGAACTCCAGTAATTAGAAAACTATGTGTGAAAAGTCACATCACTTTTTTATTTACTGCATCATTGGTTAATAATAGATATAGGTATTTTGTCTTTTTAAATTAACTTTATAAACTGATTTGAGAAACATGAAACTAAGCATTCTAAGGGTGAATTATTTGATGTTTCAGACCATACTGCAGTGTGTCATGCTTCAATAAGATTAAAGAAATGCTTTTTTTGATATTTTGATCATAAAAAAGGACTAAAATAGTTTCATTAACATTGTGATCAATTGATTACCTAATAAAACTATTCAAACATTTGTTAGTGGAAAATATTTAAAATATTTCTTAGAACATATGTGTGCCTCTTAGCCTTTTGGCTATGATCAAGGGTATATTATTATTATATATATTAATAGTCTCCATGCTGTGCAATAGCACGCCAGAATTTCCTCCTCTTAGCTAACTGTGGTGTGCAACCCACTTACCAACTTTATGTTCCTATCTCTTCTTTCTACTATTGCAGGTATCTGAACACACTATTCTACTTTCAATTCCCAATTTAGATATCACTAAAAAATGAGTTAATATTATGGTTCTTTTCAGTGACTCGTTAATGTCATTCAACATATTTATCTTTAGTCAATAGTATATTCATTCAGGGGTCCTCATATATGAAAACATACAGGATTTATAAGTCCAGTGTGAGTCATTGAAAAAAAACAGATGCTTTTCCTTTGTCTCTGTAGTTTTTCAACAAAATTAGTACTTTGAAAAGGAATCATGATGAAGCATGGCAGATTCACAATAGATAGTTGTTTGTCAGGCATTATAAAATAGATGCTACTCTCCGGTATTTTTACATACAGGTTAATTCAGAGTTGAGCAGTTGCTCCATTCCAAATGGATCAAAGAAATACATCATGATGCAAAACACTTTGACTGAAAATCTGCCTGAGTGAAGCTCATGACAGACTGCTGAAACTTATCAAGTTGAAAACAATAGAGAACTAGCATATATCATAGATATATTCTATTATGAATATATAATATAGCATAGATGCTTCCTCTATGCAAATGCTCATTCAAAGCTAATTTCTTAGGCATTCAGTCTTCAACAGAAACCAGGTTCTCACACTTTGAAATTATTGTGCTAGTTTCAGGGGTGTGCTGATATTCCTACCTTGTAATTCTGATTGATTCTGAGGAAAACATTGTAAATATTTATTTGGAAATGAGCCCCCAAATTTTGTAACCTGTGGTAGATTAATAAATCACACCTTTTATTTATATAAAATTTATTTTATCCAAGGAAAAATATTAGAAATAAAAATGAATAGGTATTGTCATATTCATATTGGTGAGATAGTTTATACATTTTCTGTCTTCAGTCCTGACATTTGCAAGTATAAACAATGGAGGAGAATTTAATCCAAACAAATTCAAACTCAATATATGTTATGCAAGGATGGGAGACTCATTACAAGGGATTCAGGAAATGCCTGAAATTTTCTTATTTTGTCTCCAACAGTCTTCATAAGCTCTTTGAAAAGTTTTCAAGACTAGACCATGAAATGGATACAACCTGGGTGATTTTCTTACTCCTTTTAAATTCTCTGAAGCCCCAAATAACCTACACTAGATGAGCAAAAGGCAAAGTAGGGAACAGCCTTATGGCCTGCCAACTACTTGTTGAGGATATGAAAGAGAATTGGAGCAAAAATAGAAATAATTCTTTTTAGAACTTGATGTCTTTATAGATGAAAGAGCCAGATGTCCCCACTGTAGTAATGGCACTCATAGATTCAACATGCTGAGACTGGAAAAGAAGTCAACAAATTCTGAAAAAGTTATGTGGATACCTACTAAATGTGTTTTATTGGAAAATAATTTGCATACACTTAAGATAACAAGGAGACTACAGAGAAGTGTGGCCACCATATCAACCTGAAACTGTCTCAAGTACAAAATTTATTGTTCAAGGTTAGCAAAATTCTCAGGCATTTTGTAACAATTCACTGGCTTAGCCTGAAGAACAATCATCAGACAGAATTAGAAATTATGACCTGAGCCAAAATAATTAAAATACTAGAATTTTGATTTGAAAACAAAAATCATTTGTCCACTAAAAATTGTCCATCCTCTTTTTATTTTTTAGAAAGAAACATACAGAGAAAAACAGTAATAAAAACACCATTATTTAGGAATTGTTTGCAAAGGATGGGCCTTTTTTTTAATTAAACAGCAACTTTTGTCTAAAGGAAAGATTTCCAAATCAATTTTCTTTTTGAATATTTCAAAATTTTTTGATGTACTGTTCACAGATCCTAAATTATCTTTCCATATAGAAAAATTCAGCCTACATCTGCATTTTCTCTATATTAAATAATATATTTTATTGTAGATTCTGGGGCATCTTCTTAAAGCTTGTAGAAGAAAGGCTGTGCCTCCTCCTCACATTTCATGGTGGACACGAAAATGGCTATGTGTGCGGGTCATCGAGAGCTACTGAGGCTGCTGGCTAGGGCAATGAATTGCTGTTTCATTTTAAAAAAAAAAACAGTTTCATCCAAGATTCATTTATTGTTTTCACCCCAAACCTCCTAAATGATGACTTTTTTGAAATTCTGCAGCAATAGAAAAATAATAATGAAGGAGAATTGGAGTTGGGAACATTAAAGGTCAGTTGCACTAAGTGTTTTGAATGTTTACCCATAACTTGCAATTCTTTCAACAGCAGATGTCTGTAATTCACAGCTTTCTCAGAAAGCCAGAACCAATCCACCAGAACTTTTTTAAAATGTTGATGATTCACAGATGAAGTACTCGATTGTGCATTAATAATGTATTCTGATAGGCAGGATGGTTCAATGGGCAAAGGTCCTTGCTGCTAAATGTTATAACTAGAGTTTGATTCCTGAAACCTACATGGTTGAAAGAACAGACTCCTGCCAGTTATTCAATTACCTCCACTTACCTGCATTAGCATATGGCTGCTTCTTCCAAAATTAAATCAATGATTTAATTTGATACCATGCTTTTAGGTTACTAACAACCTTCAACTACCAGGAAACATCTGGAAGGATGTTATTCTGAAGTGTGTCTAAGTCTAATATAAAATGTGGTAGAGTAATGATGGCTATTCTTATCATCAAATGCATAATTTGATGATAGGAAGGAATATGAATAGTTAGTAACCTGAAATATCAAACAATTGACAATGTGATTAGTTAGTAACATGAAATATTAAAAAATTATCTGCATAATATGTGAAATTTATTATTTAGAATTCATTTGTCAAATCAAAGTCATAATTATTCATCCTTATAGATATATGTGTATGACTCCTAATTATACATTCAATTATTTTATTCATACACAATAAAATATGCAGTAAGGGTACAATCTAACACATGTATTGTCATGAGCTAGAATTCAAATCCCTGGGGACCTACATTGTATAATAAGAGAATCCACATATGTTAGTTGTCCTCTGACCAACACCTGTGTTTGTGGCCTTCCCATTCTCTCTCTATCTTTCTCTCTTTCTCCCTCCCTCCCTTTTTCAAAAGATAAAATCTTTACAAATTGTTACAATTTTAAGGGCACTAATTAGCATATTTGATATTGCCCAAATAGTCTGCCTGTGTAATAATAAAACTTCACAACCAATTATCATCTCCACTGCAAGACTGAGCTGCTCATCTTGGGGTTTGTGACTCCAACATTAAACCACAGAGGTATTGGAAGGAATGAGTATAACTGTTTAATGGCTGAAGTATATTTTCCTTTCATTCATAGGTCACTTTAAAACATTTATTTTCTTCATAAATATACAATCTGATAAATATATAGACCTATACATATTCAACTTGACTTCACAAGCATGAGCATGCATAACAATATAACTATCAACATTTTTAATTGGGCAAATGCTTAATATGCAAATAACATAATAATTATCAAGTAATTGTGATATAATCTGTAATATCTAGGAAGGGACATAGAGGAGACATTTTTGTCTCCTTTCCAAGAAAATCTCTGAAATAAGGAATAATTCGGTTGGCAATTGTATTTTATATGCAGGTAAATAAAGCATTTATCACAAAACAAAGAAATATTTGGAAGATGAGCCTTAATAAAGAAATGAGATGGAAGAAACATGGTGATTTTTGGTGAAGTTAAGAGTTAAAAAGTAGAGAAAGAAGGTGCAGAGTGAGAAGAACAGTGGACAAGAATTTAGGGATCTAAACTAACCAGAATGATGAGTAGTGTCTTGCTTTGAAGACAGTTCTGTGTGTTTCCCCCACTAGCTCATTAGAAGGGAATTTTGTTTATGAAAACCCTTACAAATTTTGTGTAATTCTTTAATAGTGAAAACTATTTGCAAGAAAAAAATTATAGGATTTGCCCAAAATTAGCTATTGACATCTACATTTCCAATTAAAGGGGTAAATTTATATTTTACATTTTCTTGCAGAAAGAGCTTTGATGAAAAATATATATCACTCCAAATATAACTACAGTGCCAAAAATCATGAGAGTTTTTTTTTAATTATTTTTTCCATTCATACAAACTTTGGGGCTGGAGAGGTGGCTCAGGGGTTAAGCCTCTGCCTTGCAGGCGGAAGGGCCTGAGTTCAAATCCTAGACCCCACGTATAGACGCCAGGTGGAAGAGGGGGCGCTTCTGGTCCTGGTAGGGCGGAGCCTGTGAATCCTGGGCAGAGTAAACAAGGAGGACGTAGAGGCGTCCATGGTGGTTCCCGAATTCATCCGTGGTTCTACGCACAAACACACACACACACATACACACACACACACACACACACACACACACACACATACACACACACACATACATACACACACACAAACGCGTGCGCACACACATGATTGAATAAAAAAAAAGATAAAAAAAAAAGAAACTTAATAGGTATCCCGGTCCCCTCCCTCCCTCCAATCCTCCCTGGATCCCCTTGCTCTCTCCCCTATTTTCCCCTTCCTTTTCCCCCCTCCCTCCCTATCCCCCAGTACTCCCTCCCCCATCCCATCACTGGAGCATCCTTTAGTGTGCATGTCAAACTTCCCTCTGGGTCCTTCTCTCTGATGAGGAGTAAGGACTCAGTAGTATTGCCTAGGGCTCTTTCTTGTGTTCCCCTTTAATATAGGAACACTGTTGTGGCTGTTAATCCCTTGCCTCTAAGAATCCTAGTGCCTGTGATCCATGCTAGACTTTGGGGGGTCAATAATATGTCGGTCGTTGTGCAGGTCATGCAAAGGATTTATTCATTCATTCACGCGCACACACACAATGAATGTGTGTGTGCGTGTGTGTGTGTGCGTGTGCGCGCTTTGAGTGCTTAGAGAGCACATGTGTCCCTTTTGAAGGTAACTTTCAAAATCATCCTGGATTGTTTCTACCTCCTTCTCCTTTTGCCCATCAGGGCCAGAAGTGCAGGCAGCTGCTGTTTCTGCCTCGTGTTTTGAGTAGGACCTGGGATCCGAATTCAGGATCTTATACTTGCAAGGTAGAGTCTTAACCCCTGAGCCATCTCTCAAACCCCCATAAGAGGTTTTTTGTTTTGTTTTGTTTTTTAACATCTGCTTTGAGAAGGATGTGATATAAGATGGCTAGAAGGAAAAGTTAGACTCCCTCCAAGTGTTTTATTTGCTGCATTCATAAGTGGAAATATTTACAGTTATATATAAAATAGAAGGCATCATACCTGCATATTATTCTTATAATCATCAGTTGGTACACTGTTACCAATCCTTCCTTCAGACCATACTCTATCACGAATATGTAATATTTGATATATAAGGTTGAAAGTAAAATTTCCAATAACTAGTATATGTGACTTATTTTATGATAGCATGGCTAAAATCTTATATTAAATGTTGCCAGTATTCATATATGCTTAAAATAACAATCTCAGGAAATTTTCTCACCAACGATCATCTGATAGTTGTGTTTCCTGGCACAAACAAACTTTCCTATATTTTTACATGGACACCAAAATTAAGTATTCCAGACTTCTTTTTTTTTTTTTTAAGTATTCCAGACTTCTTGAGAATGATGAATAGAAATAAATTAACTGGTGCTAATTTACTACCAATATATATCCTTTAAGGATTACTGCTTTTTCAGCTCATATAGTGTGTAGGCTTCTAGAACTACATTTTAGTGACATCAGTTTTCTAGACTCCAAGATTTATTTGATAACTGCATGATGATTTAGCAAAGCATGTCTTAACAATATAGAATGATGTCACAACACAAAATTACATCAGTTAGCATCACTTTCACTGTATAGTATATAGTTATGCTTAGTCCTGTCTTTGTTGTAAATCACATAGGCATTGATCATGTGATATATTCTCTTACTTTCTTGGGGCATAGGACTTCTATCCCATAGGTATATACAGAGAAAGAACTCCTGGGCAAGCTGGAAAATGAAACTAACCAAATTGGTGAACTATGGGCTGGGGGATTCAGTTTCCATATTACTCTCTCTATATAATGAAGAATAATGAGAGAAAACACTCAATCTCATATTTGTCTGACCAAATGTATATATACATATGTGTGTACCTGTATACGCATGCACCGAGGCACATACAAAAAATAAAATAGAACCTCAGAAATGTACCCCAGGTACACAACGTTTTAAAGAAACACAAGTGATTGAGTTGTTTGTACTCAAATCTCGCAAGGCGCTCCTAATGTTTACTCAGTTCTTTAGTTTTTCCTAACATTTTCACTAAAATCACATGTCAATAGCTATACAAATTTCCTCATTACATTTAAGCGATTCACTATGACCTCCACAATTTCATTTTGCCTCCAGGTTATAAATTTTAATAGTTATTTACACCTAAATTGCATATTTTTTCACTGTGTATGAGCTTCTTCTTTGAAATCAATATTTCTTCTTCAACTCTAAAGGGTTTTACTTTCTTTATTATTCCTTCCCTGCTATGCTTATCTTGGCTTCTTTCTCAGTGATTTTTCTTCCTTCATTGTTGTATTTAGGTCAAATGGCTTGTATTTTTCTATAATTCTTCATTCAACAGAATGACTAGTCATTTTGTTCTTGCTATCAAACATTTTCAGGAAGATATATCTGAACCTAATGAATTATTATTCCTGGAGACTTTGTAGTCTGCATAGTGATCAATTAAATTATCTGTAGTGTGATGAGTGATATCAAGTTTACTTCTGTGTTTGGGCCATGTCAGAACATTGCATAAAAAGAAAATGGCAAGAATTAGTGTGGTGAAGGGAGAACTTCTCTAGTCACGTTTTGTATGTTAATAAAAGTAATTTTAGAAGAATTGAACTGGAAACTTTTGTACTACATAGCAACAGAGAAAACAATTGAATACATGTAAAGTTAAGTATTATTAATATGTTCCCTGTGCAGAATTTCTTATTTGTATTGTTGATTCAGGGGGTTATTTCATCTAATTCTCTGTATTCCCTTAAATATCATTAAGCTTTTCTCTTCATTTCTTGCAAGGAAATTCACTGACTTCCTTTATTTGAGATCTATGTTTCTTTTATTTGCCAATTTCTAGATTTCTTTAGTTTTCATGTATTCCTTTGTTTTTATTCATACATACAGATCTCATGAATATTCACCAGTTAGATATATTTACATATGTTCATTTTCATATAGGTAAATGTAAGAGAAATATTTCAGCATGCATAAGACACAAATGCAACTTAATTTTAAATGCACATTTGTGTGGAAATAAATACATACGAACACAAATATGAATGCAATATGAACATCTAATGGAAAATTAGTTTCAGATTCTGATTTTAATTTTGGTCTTTAATATTACAGGAAAAATTCAATTAGTGTAACTGATATAGATTATTGATATTTCAGATTGACAGTTTAACATGGATAATTTTATTTTTGTTTTGACCTTAATTTGAAAATTCTCTCATTGTTATTGAAGCGTTATCTTTTCTTTCTCTCTGTCTCTTCCTTCCTTCCTTCCTTCTTTCTTCCTTCCTTCCTTCCTTCCTTCCTTCCTTCCTTCCTTCCTTCCTTCCTTCCTTCCTTCTTTCTTTCTTTCTTTCTTTCTTTCTTTCTTTCTTTCTTTCTTTCCTTCTTTCTTCTTCATTTCTTTCTTTAAAAAAAATCCACTTCCCTGGCCATTAATGAAATGCGAATCAAAACCATTCCGAGATTTTATCTTATTCAAGTCAGGATGACTAAAATTCAAAACACATACAATAGCAAATGCTGGAGAAGATGCAGGGAAAAGGGAGCCCTCATACACTGCTGGTGGAAATGCAAATTTTTTTAAAATAATGTATTGATTTTTTTCCCTTGCATACAAATGTAATAGGTACCCTGGTCCCCTCCTTCCCTCCAAACCTTCCTGGACCTCCCTCTCCCTCCCCTCTTTTCCTCTTCCTTTCTCCCCTCCCTCCCTTGCTCCCAGTGCCCCTCCCCCTATCCCTGGAGCATCCTTTAATGTGTATATCAAACTTTCCTCTGGGTCCTCCTCTCTGATGAGGTGTAACGACTCAGTGGCATTTCCTAGAACTCTTTCTTGTGTTACCCTTAAGTATAGGAAAACTATTGTGGCTGTTAATTCCTAGCTTCTAAGGATTCTAGTGCCTTTAGTCCATGCTAGACTTTGAGGGGTCAATGATATGTTGGTAATTGCTCAGATCATGCAGAGTCCTATTATAACTGCTTCGGCTCTAACTTGTGTATAGTATCTTGAATATCATTACTCCTCCCATCCTTGTGCTCTTAAAGTCTCACCGTCCCCTCTTCCGCAAATTTCCCTGAGCTACAGGATGGGGAGAGATTAGGCAGGTCTGACTCCAGGTGGTTGATATAGAATCTCTGATGTACTGAATTATGGTTGATTGATTTTTTTTTTCAGTTTTGCTGCTGCTGCAATGGCCTTGGCTCCATCCTGATGGGTATTGGATGTCAACCCTTGGCCAGAGACAAAAAGCTGTTAATAGAGTCTTATTATAAGAGTAGATTCAAAGGTAGATGTAATAAAGGTAGGAAACTGCAGTGAGGGAGGTGTCAATCACCCATTTGCAAAATGCTTACTTTTTATCTGCCAGACTATATGCCCTCCCCTTCTGGTGAGATCATACCCCATCAGTTGTAAATGATCATGAACGAAAGGCTGTGAACTTAACCAGATGTCTCATTACTCATTTGCAGTCCTTGATGGTGGCCTATTTGCAAAATGGTTACCTTCTATCTGCCAGACTAAATGCCCTCCCTTTCTGGTAAGATCATACCCCATCGGTTACAAGTGACCAGGAAGGAAAGTCTGTGAGCGTAACCAGATGTTTCATTACTTACTTGCAGTCCTTGATGGTGGCCTATTATCTCTGATGATCCCCTCTCTCTTTGTTTCTGGGGGGGACCCTCCTTCCCCTTTTCTCCTGTTTATAATCTTTGCAGTTACTGTAGGTATTACAGAGATTTATCTTTGAGTGTGTCTATAACTGGGCTTGGTACTAAGATCCACCTATTAGGGAGTACATACAGTGCTTAATTTTCTGTTTCTGTGATACTTCACTCTATAATTGTTTCTAATTCCATCCATTTCCTGGCAAATTTCATTAATTCATCATTTTTGATGGCTGAGTAGTATTCCATTGTATAAATGTACCACATTTTCCTCATCCACTCGTCAACTATTGGACATTTGGGTTGATTCCATGACTTTGCTATTGTAAACAGTGCTGCTGTGAACATGGTCATGTTTGTGCGATTGAGGTGAATTTTTGCTGTATGGGGAGTTATTCCAAAAGTGGAATAGCATGGTTATATGGAATTTCAATCTTTAGTTTCTTTAAGAATCTCCAGACGGCTCGCCAGAGTGGTTGTATGAGCCTGCATTCCCACCAACAATGTAGGAGAGTTCCCCTCTCTCCACATCCTCTCCAACATTTGATTTGTATTGTGGATTTTTGCCGTCCTGACCAAGGTGAAGATGGCTAAGGATGTGGAGCATTTTTTAAGATATTTTTTATGCATTTTAATTTTTTCCCTGGTAAAGTTTCTTTTAAGTTCCAAGGCCCATTTTTTAATTGGGCCATTTGTTTCCTTCGTGTTTAGTTTTCTAAGTTCTTTGTGCACTCTGGATAATAGAGTTCTATCAGATATGTGGTTAGTAAAGATTTTCTCCCATTCTGTGGGTTGCCTTTGAGCTCCTGTTACAATCTCTTTATCTGAACAGAAGCTCTTTAATTTCATAAGATCCCATCTGTTGAGTATTGGTTGTATTGACTGCCCTATTGAATTTCTGATTAGGAAGTGTTGGCCTAGTCCAATCAGGTCCAGTAAGTTCCCTACCCTTTAAACTAAGGATTTTATAGTCTCTGGCCTTATATTGAGGTCCTTGATCCATTTCGAATTAAGTTGTGTACATGGTGACAAGTATGGGTCTGCATGTGGAGATCCAGTTTTGTCAGCACCATTTGTTGAAGATGCTGTTCTTTTTCCATTGGATTTTTGGGCCCCTTTATCAAATATCAAATGGCTGTAGTTGTGTGGGCTTATATCTGGGTCTTCAACCCTTATCCATTGATCTGTGTGTCTATTTTGAAGCCTATTCTAGGGTGTTTTTATAACTATGGACTAAGGTTTGGTATGGTGATACCTCCAGCAGTGTTTTTGTTACTCAGGATTGTTTTTGCTATCCTGGGTCTTTTGTGCCTCCATATGAACGTTGAGATTGTTTGGTCAACTTCTTTAAAGAATTGCTTTGGGATTTTAATTGGTATAGCATTGACTTTGGTAGGATGGTCATTTTTATGATGTTGATTCTGCCAATCCAGCAACATGGGAGGTCTTTCCACCTTCTAGTGTCTTCTGCAATTTCTTTCTTTAGGGTTTTAAAGTTTTCATTGTAAAGGTCACTTACTTCTTTGGTTAGGTTTATACCAAGGTATTTCATTTTTTAGGGGCTATAGAAATGGGATTATTTCTCTCAGGGCTTTTTCACTTCTTTCATTCTGGGCCATTCATAGGATCTGGATCATTCATAGGAAGGCCACTGATTTTTGTATATTTACTTTGTATCCTGCTACCCTGCTGAACTTCTGTATTAGTTTCAGGAATTTCCTGGTGGCACTTTTTAGGATCACTCAGGTATAAGATCATGTCATCAGCAAATAGAGATAACTTGACTTCCTCTTTGCCGATTTGAATCCCTTTAATCTCTTTTTCTTGTTTTATGACTTTGGCTAAGACTACAATAGAAGTGGTGAGAATGGACAGCCTTGTCTAGTTCCTGATCGAAGTGAGAAGGCTTCAAGTTTGTCCTCATTGAGTATAATTCTTGCTGTGGTCTTGTTGTATACAGCTTTTATTATTTTGACAATGGTTCTTCCATTCCAACTGCCTCTAGGGTTTTGATCATAAAAGGCTGTTGGATCTTGTCAAAACCTTTTTCTGCAACTATTAAGAGTATCATGTGGTCTTGGATTTTAGACTGGTTTATATGGTGAATTACGTTTGTTGATTTGCGTATGGTGAAACAACCTTGTGTGCCTGGGATAAAGCCAACTTGACCCCTGTAAATGATCTTTTTGATATGTTTTGGAATCTGATTTGCTAAGACTTTGTTGAGAATCTTTGCATCTGTGTTCATCAGAGAGATTGGCCTATAGTTTTCTTTTTTAAGTGTATCTTTATTAGGTTTTGGGATTAAGACAATATTAGCTTCATAGAAAGAATCTGGTAGTGTTCCTTCCTTTGCTATTTGATGGAACAGTTTAAGGAGTATTGGTGTTATTAACTCCTCAAATATCTGGTCGAACTCTGTGCTGAATCCATCTGGTCCAGGACATTTTTTGGTGGGAAGATTCGAGATTACTTCATCGATTTCCTCATATGTTATAGGACTATTTCAATAATTCTCAACTTACTGATTCAATTTTTGTGAGTTTTGTTTACTTTGTTTCACCATACGCAAATCATTTCTTTTGTGTTGTCAAATTTCACAGAGTATAAGTTTTTGAAATACAATGTTATAATACTCTGTAGTGATAACTCCATTTTCATTTCTAATTTTGTTAATTTGTGTTTTTTCTCTGTTGCTTTTAGTTAATTTAGCTAGGGTTGTATCAATCTTATTGATTTTTTTCAAAGAACCAGCTTTTTGACTGGTTGATTCTCTATATCATTTTCCTAATCTCAATTTCAGATATTTCTCTCCTTATATTGCTAATCTCCTCTCTTCTACTACTTTTGTGATCAGATTGCTCTAGTGTCTCTAAAGCTTTAAGCTCCATTGTTATTTATTTCCATTTTTTTTTGATGTATCTCTTGGGATAGCTTTCATTGTGTCCCAAAGATTTTGATAAGTTGTGTTTTCATTATCGTTCATTTTCAGGAAATCTTGAATTTCTTTTGTAATTTCTTCCTGAATCCAATTCTCATTCAGCATCATAGTGTTTAGTTTCCAGGATTTAGTGAATTTTCTGTTGTTCATTGTGCTATGGATGTCAAGCTTTAGACCATGGTGGTCTGATAGGGTACAGGCTAGAATTTCAACTTTCCTGTATATGTGGAGATTTGTTTTTTGGCTCAATATGTGATCTATTTTAGAAAAAGGTCCATGTGCTGCTGAAAAAAATGCATATTCTTTGGAGTGTGGATGAAAAGTTCGATAGAGATTTGTAAGGTGTATTTCTTTAAGGGTTTGATTAAGTTCCAAAGTGTCTCTGTTAAGCTTTTGACATGTTGATCTATCTCATGTCAAGAGGGCAGTATTGAAATGTCCAAGAATTATCATTTGGGGTTGATTTCTTGATTTAGATTCTGTAGGGTTTGCTTAATGAATGTGGAGGGACCTGTATTATGTGCATATATGCTCAGTATTGTGAAGTCTTCTTGGTGAATGCACTTTGACTAAAATGTAATATCCATTTGTGTCTCTTATGCTTTTTTTTGGTTTGAAGTCCACTTTGTTTGACAGCAAAATGGATACCTCTGCCTGTTTGCTAGTTCCGTTAGCTTGCAGAATTTTGGACCAGCCTTTTATTTTTAGGATGTGGCCTTTTATTTCTGAGCCGATGTGGGTTGGTTTTAATAAGTTGTAATCTGTGTCTCTGAGCGTGATTAATGACAGAATTTATGTTATAATGGAATTATTTTTTTTATTTTTTTATTATATTATTTATTCACCGTGCCGTGGCTGTTGTGTTGTGTATGTGGTGGTGTGTGTGTGTGATGTTGTGTATTGTGTGTAGTGTTTGAAACCACGGACAACCGCGAACCACCATGTAGCCTCCATCGCCCTGGTATACGCTCCGCCCCACCAGGACATAAGACATACCCCCCTTTGGCGTCTATACGTGGGTCTGGTCGAACTCAGACCTTCGCCTGATCGGAGGCTTAACCCTGAACCTCTCCAGCCCAAATATTTTTAATTCTGCACTTTTTTTGTTTAGTGACTTTTGTAAGTGCATTATTTGGCTTTTAGGTTTTGGTGGTATTATACTTCCCTTCTGTCCTCCTGGATATGATTTTTTTTTTCTTCAAGCTTGAGCATCATTTCTAGTATTTTTTGAAGGCCTGGTTTGGTAGTCATGTAAGTCTTCAAGTTGCCTTTGTGCTGGAAAACCTTTCTTTCTCCCTTGATCATGATGGATAGCTTTGCTGGGTATATCAACCTAGGTTGACATTTTTGCTCATTTAATACTTGAAGTACATCTCTCCAAGCTCTTCTTGCTTTTACTGTTTCCATTGAGTAGTCATTTGTTATTTTAATAGGTTTACCTTTAAAAGTAACTTTTTTTTCTCTTGAAGCTTTCAGCATCTTTTCTTTTTCTTGAATGTGGAGTGTTTTGACTATTATTTGCCGTGGTGAGTTTCTATTTTGGTCATATTTGTTTGTGGTGAGGAATGCCTCTTGTATTTGGATGGACCTCTCATTCTTTAATTGAGGGAAGTTTTCATTAATGATAATTTGAAAAATTTCCTCAGGTGTGGTATTTTGGGATTCTTAATGTGGTATTCCATGAATGCGCATGTTAGGCTTCTTCATGGTGTCCCATATCTCTTGAATATCCCTCTCAAGTATCTTTTTGGCTTTAAGAACCTCTTCCATTGAGCTGGCTTATTCTCCCACTTTGTCTTCAAGATCTGAAATTCTATTTTCTGTTTCATTAGTTCTGCTGATAAGACTCTCTGTCGAGTTTTGGGTTGAAGATAACTTGTCTTTTAGTTTGATTTTAAACTCTACCTGAGACTGTTTAAACTGCTCTGTGTCTATTTTTGTTTCTTGAACTGTTTTTCTCAACTCCTCCAAGTGTCTGTTGTGTTCCTATTCAAAGTGGTTGATGCTAGTTGTTTAACTCCTCTTGGAGTTCCTCTTTCATAGTATTGATCATGGTAATTATCATACTTTGAAAGTCATTATCTTGGGTCTGGCTTTCTTGGCTATTATCTGTGAATTTGTTCTAGTTGAAATCCATCTTTATGGGGTTATTTCTTTTGATGGGAGATTTGTCTTCTTGGGTTTTGTTTCTTATGGATCTGCACTTTGACTTGGGCATTGTTGTTTTGTCTCTTAAGACCTCTCAGTTTCTGTGTGTTTTTGACTGAACTGATTTACTTAGTATTACTATGCTTGGGCAGTTATTACTGGTGCTTGCCTTGGAGTTGGATATATTTGTCTGTTGTTAGTATTATTTCCTAGATGAGGCTATTAGGCCGTTAGTACATCAGTTAAGTCAGGTTAAGTAGACAGGGGGTGAATATTAGTATGGTAGTGCACTTTTACGATTTAGTATCTTGGTGATATGTGAGGGTGAGTGGTATAATCCCTGGAGTTGTATATATTTTTGGGGTGGCTGTACGGAAAAATTAATCTACAGTGATTAATACTAGAAAGGAGCAGTACAGTGAAAAAAGAGTTTTGCTTATCTTTGGGGTGAATGTGAAGAATCTCTCCCATGTGATAAGATGATTTTAGAGGGCTTCAGATGTATGGCCTTTGTCCCTTAGAGTTTTGCTTGAATTTTCTTTGGACTCTGTTGAATTCTGAGTAGCAGTATGTCCTCCATGGACCCCTAGCGAGGGTCCCTGGTGGGCCAGAGGGGCAGAGGGGCTGATGGAGGTGGCAGAACTCTTCACCTGAGACCTGGGACTTGGCTTAGTGGACCCACCCAAACTTCAGGGATGGAGGAATGTGAGCAAGTCCTGTCCTGGTCAGGCAGGCAGGTGTGTGGGAGGAACAAAGGGGTTGAGACCTGGGGTGTGGCCCAGGCAAATGGGAGGCAGCCTGAGCTGGTTGGTGGGAGTAGCTGGGACAAGGGGAGACCTGGGAACTGGTGGAATCTCACCTGGGATGGAGGAGCAAGCACGAATCCTGTCATGATTTGGTCGGCAGGCGAGTGGGAGAAACTGGGAATGCAAATTTGTATAACCACTATGGAGATCAGTGTGGAGGTTCCTAAAAAAATTAAAAATTGAAATGCAATTAATTCAGCTATACCACTCTTGGTAATATTCCCAAAGGATGCTTCATTTTACTATAGAGACATATGCTCATGCTCATCTATGTTCATTGCAGCACTACTCACAATAGTAAAGTCACAGAATAACCAAATGCCCAAAAGTAGATCAACAGATAATGAAAATGTATTACATATACACAATGGAATACTATTCTGCTATTGGGAAAAATGAGTTAATGAAATTTTCTGATAAATTGGTGCAGTTGGCTTGAAGTGCTCACCTCTGGGGGCCTCTGAGTGATCCCCAAGAGTCTGTTCCTTCCATAAGCCTCTTGTATCCAGTATCTTGGGGCTACATTCAAGCAGGCCCAGGGATGGGAGCCATCTAGAGGCAGCCACTGGCAAGATGATTGAAGTGCTGACAACTGACTCAGAAACTTCTGCACCAGCTGCATGTCCTATTATATCAGGAGTCAAGATGTCAGCCAACGGTCTGCAGCTTGCATTTTATTGAGTCTGTACATAATAATGGTCTCAGAATGACGGTGAGACTCAGGGACTTTGAAGTGAAAGATCTTCTCAGTCTTACTCAGTTCTTTTGTTTTGAAGCAGAGACATTTTTCTCAAACTGAATTTATTGGACAGTTTTGTTTTTTCTAAAATGAAGGTACAACCAAAACATCTGTGTGTTGACCTCAGTTGCTTTTTCTCGGCTGTGAAATCCATAGAGGAAAGGAATGGCTTAAGAGAACAAGGGATTTATTTCCTTACCAAAGATCGGTTACAGTTTAACGGGAGAGTATGCACCAACACCAGGGCTGAGGAAACTGGCCACACCATCACCACATAACAGCTGAGAGAGGGACAATCCTTACTTGCCAGACCACCATGTCTTGCCAGCTGTACACAAGAATGCCGACACACTCACTCTACTAGCTCTGTATTTTATTCCAGGGCCTAATCCCACCCACCACAGGCTGGGCTGTTTCCATCAGCTAGACAATTTCCCGCAGGTTTTCTCTGGGCTTAACAATTAATTCTCTACAAACGTGCCCAGATCTCAAACCCACAATTATCAGGTTGACACGTGTGCCTAACTATGACAGCTCATGTATGAACACATCTGAATTTTTTTAGGCCTAACTATGATGGCCCATGTATGAACACATTTGAATTTTTTAGCTGATGAACAAAAGCATTATGAACTTGGGTGATGTACTTACACAATAATGTAGGTTTCTGCAAACTGCTAGAGTGACCCAAACATATAGTTAACTTATTGTTACTAAAGCAAGTAGAGCACTAGAAAGCAATTGTGCACATAGAAATGTAAACTTGGTTATTGATCTATATATATATCCTACTCATCTAAATTTCTTAATTCATTTTAGTTTATCTTCTTATGGTCAAAACTAACTGTTAACATTTAACATATGTACTTATGGTTACAAATTTAGCTATGAACATTTCACTTTCAGCAGTTAGTAAAATTTAAGCAGACTTCTGTTAAGTTGGATTTTTGTAGTTTACCTAAATAGCATTGTTGCAATAATAAACCTTTCAATGAAACCTTTCTTTGCAACCCTGAGCTATGGGTCCATAATTTTAAAGTGGATTCAAGTTAGAAATCTGAGGACATCACAAGTAGATTACAATTAAAATCCTGGGAAAGCTGCCTTTTCCTGTGCTTAGTAGAGTTATTGCTAGCGATCTGTCTCCTGAAATTATTTTCCTCCATTGGAGGAAAGGACTCAAGGACTCTTTGTGGGAGAGCGATTTATTTCTTCCTGAGATTTTTGCTAAGCCACAGGGGATGTCAGCCACTGTGTAAATCTAACAGAGATAGACCCAACTTCAATGAGTTCCTGGATACAGCAGCCCTGTTCAGACTGGAGTCGCATGGCCAGTGATGTACATCCCTATCTGTTGGCTCTTACAATATTAATCCCCCTCTTCTTGACTTTTTTAGAGCTAAGACCTCTTAATTTTCATTAAATTCTGTCTGGTCAGTTGATCTCAGGCCTTTTATTAGAATCAATAAACATCAGGAAATTATGAATTCACACCACTTAATTATGATTAAGTATTTTTAAAATTCAGAAATAAATATTTTGTCTGTGAGTGTGTCATATAAATATTATTCAGCAGATGGTACCTATGAAAATATTGTGTGCAACTATGTAAAGATTTTGTCATGAAAATGATTAGAACTGAAATACTATTATTTAACAAAATTTCCTCTGAACTTCAGAGGTAATTTCAAAGATAGAAAAATATATTTTCTCAGGAAGTAGCATATTGACTTAAAGAATCAATCATTTGAACATGTCAATAATTACAAATTATTAAGAATAATGTGAAATGCTGACATTTGCTGGGAACTTACGGATAGAATACAAATACACAATCTTCACTAATGGAATGTTGGAGAATTTACCAGAGTCTATTTTGTCAATGTGATAAAAGCTGATGTGGAGGCAGCTTTCTATATCATTATGATTCACTTTTTCTTTGTTTATTGTTAATTTGTCTTTGATATATAATAAGGGATGTTTTTGATGACTATTTAAAAATATTTCATGAAAAATGACTGTAAAATATTCAATTTCAAATATAATATATTTACCAATACAGATAGAAATGTAAGAATAATCTCATTTCACTTTCTGGAAGAAATATTTGAAGGACTCAACGACATGCTAGCTTTCAATTTTTTAAAATTTTTCTTATAAGAAATTAGCTTTCATGAGGTTTTCACTGATTTTAGGGATAATAAAGCAAGCCATTTTTTCCCACATGCTTTATTCTAATAGATGTACAATGAACAACTAGACTGATTTCTTGAAAGGCTAGTTTTTTGAAATGTGTAGTTTTGTTCTTCTGCCTATATGTATACAACTGACTATGCTTGAAATTTGGATTAATTCTGCACTCTTCTAAATACTGGAATATTTCTCTCTGAACTTTTGAAATCTTACTGTTTTCTGTCACTAGAATGCTTAGATAAGTAGATATCTTTAGATAATGTCTTAACTACCTTTACTGTGAGTCTATTTCTTCTTACCTGCTATCATATAGTCCTATAGAGGCAGATTGCTAGTTTGCATGTGCTTCTACTCAAAGCACTTGAAGGAGAGTGTGGGAAGAGCAACCTTTCAGGCCAGGCTGGTCGGCTCAATGTTAGAACATCTGTTTAGTGGTCAAAAGGCTCTGATTCTTTCCCAGCATAGCAAGAAAATAAAAAGCAATAAAAATAATGTCAATTTATACTTTCTCAGAATTTCAACTTTTTATTCATTGTTTATTTTTAACACCTTTGATAATAATGAACCATGAATATCACCATGGTCATATCATACTATTTACTCTTAGCTCAATTATTAAATAGCATTTGCCTGTCTTTATGATGTCCTTGTTTTCAATATTTCTTTTAAAGTAGTCTCTTTTTTTCTTTCATTTTTCCCCTGGACATTTGGTGACTGAACTTGGAACCAATCCTGTTCCTCATCAGTCCTCACAAATGTTCTGACACTAAGTCTCATTGCCAATCCTGAAATATTTTCAGAATATAGTATATTCTTTCATTAAATCCAGATAATACACAGGCACATGCTACTGCAGACAACTCTTATTAAGTGCTGTGACTTACATGAAAGATAAGAGGGAGACAGGTTAGAAGAACAAGGTTCTCAGTTAGAGAGTGAAGTGGACGGGATTGGGTAATATAGGATAAGAATGATTTAAAAACATTGTATGGAGCTGACTAAGAAAAGAAAAATTTAAAAATACAAACAAAAGAGATTAATCCAAATTTCCTCTTTCCTATTTTGAAACATTGCATGTTATATATGAAAATGTATGTACATAGGTTCAAATTTGTAACATTTTGTGATTGTATTGTTACAGTTTCTTGGTTCTTGGCTAAGATCAAGTGCCTAATAATATTGTACTTTTTATTAAGAATCATTTACTTCAGGTCTAAAGCTCTGAAGGACTTTTATTTTCTTTTCTATTGTATCATCCTGGGCACAGAATGGCACATTAATTGCATTAATTATATATTCACTCAGCAAAGATGAAGTAAATATATACTTTTATAATCAGAATGGATGAAATAATTAAATGGGCCAATAAAATTACCAGTGTAGTTTTATTTTAAAAATCAATAATTTCTCAAGAGTTCAAATGAGAAAAACTGGTTAGAAGACAGAATACAGCAAAATATAGCACATAACAATACTTAATCAAATGTTTTAAGTATACATGTCACTTCATGTGTGCATATAATTTTTGTGAAATATATTTTCAAAAACTATGAGCATTGTTCCTAACAGGCGAGAAAGATTGATAATATTGAAAAAAAGAGTAATTTGTAGTAGGCAGAAGTGTAGTGCTCAAATGGTAAATCCTTGTCTCAATCCAGAAACTCACAAGTCACCTTATTTTGAAAAAAAAAAAATACTGGTTTATATAGTTCAGTTATGAATCAAAAGGTTTCTATGGATTAATTCCATTGCCCCTACTTTAATTATGAAATGTTCTATAGGATACATATAAAAAGGCAATTCTTAGTTTTCAGTAACCAAGAAATGGGTAATTCATTAAAACAAAATAAGTAGCACAGGTTTAATAAATTAAATCTTTTTCTTTCACCGCAAGTATTTTATTTGTTATAATAAAATCCAATCTTTCTGTGAGAAAAAATTTATCCAAGCACTGGTAAGACTTGCTTGAATTGTGGAGTGAGATAAATTAATGTGAACAGTCTACATAATAAGGCCTTTTTATCAAAACCAGTCCTCTTACAAGTAGCAAGTGTTCATCCAAGCATCGTTTTCTGTTTTCAATGCCACTACTACATCAACTTGTCACCCAAATAACTGTAATTAAGCATTCTCTCTGCTTGCTGATTACACTACACTGATGAACATTCCCACTGGATTTAACAGCCCCTTTCATAACATCTACAGTAATCATCACATATTATAATGTCTTTCTTGTTGAAGACTTCTTATATCATCTAAAATTTAAATTGAACACACTTTTTTGATTATTGCAATTTAAAGTTCAACAAGCATTTAATCAGAAAGGTGTAAGTATAAGTCCATTGCCATTCACTTAGCAGTATAATAATGTATATCCAGGGACATAAATACTTAAATGTTTTGGTCATGATTTGTGGCCTTTAAAAATTGATATCAACACATCATGTTCATAAATTCCTCCAGGAATTTGCAGATAAACAAGAGAATATGATTTAGAAATAAACATTGACAGATACTTACCTGGCAGGAGAGATACCATGATCACGAAGGTGGTTTTCCCAGGGCGAAGCTTATCCATTGCACTCCGGATATTCTGACCCCAGCGATTTCCCCAAATGTGGGAAACTCGACTGCATAATTTATGGTAGTGGGGGACTGCATTCGCGCTCTCCCCTGAAAAAAAAAGAAATAAACATTGACAAATTTAAAATGTCTCAGTCTGAAGACTTCAAAAAAAATTAAAAAAGCATTGAAATTTGACTCAAGAGACAGTACACGGATTATGTATTAAGGTCATTATTTTTATTGGGTCCTCATTATTCATACATAGAAAAAAAGGCAATATAAACTTTGAATTTTGGATTCTCCAGATATGTAGAAATTTTATTTAGGATTGTCATTAGACCTGATGAAGAGACAATGTTCCACAAGCCTCATTGGTTTAAAAAGTTGGTCTCTCTCTCTCTCTCTCTCTCTCTCTCTCTTCTCTCTCTCTCTCTCTCTCTCTCTCTCTCTCTCTCTCTCTTTCTCTCTCTCCCTTTATTCATTCTAATGTGTATAGAAGTACTTCTGTTCCTTAAGTATACTACAACCTAGCTCCTTTGCACATCCTTTGTACTACATACTTGGAACAAAAAGAAAAAAGTATCAAAGATTACAGATTTATTGTTTTCTGCTGCACATATAAAATATGGATGTGATGCTCAATGGTTGAACACTTAGGGAGCAGTCACAAAAATCAAAATTAGATGTCTGCACAAAGTGATATACTACTAGAAGGATAAAAACTCTTTGTATGCCCAGGCAAAGCAATTCTGACAGGAAGGAATGTAGGTACAATAGGCAGAGGAGGCTTTTTTTCCCCAAAAAATTGCTAAAACCATCAAGAAGATTATGTTGAGGAGTATGTTGAGTCTAATCTGAGAGAATATTGACTTCTAAGGGGCTAAAAAGGTAATGTGTCACATGAATCAGTTGTGATCCAATTTTATTATACAGACAACACAATTTTGAGGTTTGCTTACTTTGCTTGGTTGCAGTATTAATGGGAGGAAATAAACTACATCTATTAACAAAAATTACAACAACAAGAACAACAAAGATCTCAGATTCCAGTACTGGAACAATTTTGAATTTCCAATTTGTTGATAGTTCTCTGAAGAATAAAAATAACTAAGATAATCTGAATTTTCAAGGCAATATCAACAAAGTACAAAATCATTGAAAGGGTTTGGTACTTGTGAAAATGAAGACTTAGCTCTAGCTTCAAGGTTAAATATCCTGCTATAAGCCTGAGAAGTCTGCAGGAAATAAACCTGTGTTCTAATTCAAAGGCAGCCTCCCAGCAACAGCTCATGTTGTAAATGAAATTGAGGCAGTGTGCTAAAAACACCTCTCAGTGGAAAGTCATTATTTTTTACATTTTTCTGTTCAGATATTTTACTAATTAAATAAAGATCACTCATACGAAAATGATGTCCACTTTGGTAAATAAAATTCATAACAAAGTAGATGTTAGTTAACAATTTCAAAAAATTACTATTTAAATTTGTGAGTCTATGAACATGAATATATGTAGAAGAGGCAAAGGTGTAAATATCTACATCAATTAAAATATAAAGTCAATTAAATGAACAAAGGCTTTTACATAAAATAAGGGACAATAAGCTCATTTATTATCTACATGTCTAATGTAAATATTTTTTATTTGCTATTTAATATGTATCTTGACCATAGTAAAAGCTAGACAGAATGCTAATACATTATAGTTCAGGAAACAAAATAACCATATCCATTTTCCTTTTACATTTGAGAAGCAAACTTCTGAAATGCAAATTTACGTTTCCCTCTATACATTTACAAGTGACTAATGCATTTATTTATTATTACTATTTTTAAAGGAAGGACTGTTTGCAAGCAAAATGAGCTTCTACTATTACGCACTCTCTGTTTCTAAGACTGTATTTTCTTTTCTTGAAACTTCAATCCTGAATGCCCATCAACCCAAATCAATCATCAGAAGCTTCATGATAGTTATTAATTCCTTTAAATTTTATTCATTCATTTAATAAATTTTTCTGTAATTATAGTTTCTTTAATCCATTTCACAATAATTTCTTCTATCTATCAGCTATTGAAATTTATGTATTTATGTAGTTAGAAGTCAAACATCAGAAAAAAATATATCCATAAAGAAGTATCCACCATACAAACCTATTGTAATGTCTCTTCCCAAATGTTAACACATCATTTATTCATGCTCATATCTATTTAAAATTATGTATGAACAATTCAAATATTTATTTTATGGGACTTTTCAAATCAAATTGTTTATGTTAACCATGTCATTTTAACATCAATCATTGGACTAGCAATATAACTAAGTGGTTAAGGCATTTTCTCAGGAACCTGACATCCTGAGTTCTATTCCTGAAAGCCCAACTGGCAAAAGAAGAGATCTGATTTGCAAAAGTTGTTTTCTGACCTGCATGCATGTATTATGACATGCATGTGCATGATCAATATCTCTCTCAAATAATTAAATAATTAATCAAATAAATATATTAAAAACAATATAATCTAATTTGTATCAAATATTAGTGTGTTTCAAAATTTCTCCCAATCACCACATAAAACCCTATTTTGAAATAGCTGCTTAGCACATCTTCATACATATGAGATAATTTAAGAGTGCTACAATCTGGAAGTTCAATAATGTTTTACTACTTAGCTAATATTGAAATGAGTTCATCAAAATACATAGCAGTGTAATTTTACGTGCATATCCAAATGGTATTATTCTACAAATTCAGTATCTGAGTCATGGGACATATGTATTTTTAATTTTGGATATTTTACTGAGTTGTCTTCTATAAAAATCCATAATATTTTATATATTCATCAAAGTTAATATAATTCTCCATCTCATATAGGCTTTGCTTTTTAGATTTACTATATACATTATTTCCTTTGGAATTTTGTAACATTTTGAAATAGTTCCTTCTTCCACGAGTTTGTTTGTCCAATAATTTTCAAGAAGCATGTACTGTATTGAGGTTTGGGTGAATTTACTTAGAGATAAGTTAAGAGTAAGTTTAAGGAAAAATATACAATATGAAAAATCAGAGTTTCGTAATTTTTGCAAATTTTTGTATACAAGATACAGCTCTGTGACCATGTTACAGCAGAGAAAATAGGCCTCCATCAAGGTCTGCAAGGGGTGACATACAGTGCCCAGCAGAATGGAGTGAAGGGAATTGCAGGAGCAGCAAAACTGCAAAAGAAAATCAACAAACCACAATCCAGAACTTCAGAGACTATATCAATCACATAGAACTAGGACAGCCTAATCTCTCCCCATCCTGGAGCTCAGGGACATTTGCGGAAGAGGGGGCGGTAAGATTGTAAGAGCAAAAGGAGGGGAGGAGCAACGATTTGCAAGATTCTCAACAATAGTTGGGGCCAAAGCAATCGTAATGGGACTTTGCATGCCCTGCGCAATGTCCAGCGCACTGTTGCCCTCATAAAGTCTAGCATCTGTTAAGGGCACCGAGACCCCTGGAGGCGAGGGATTGACAGCCATAGTAGTGATCTTATGCTTAAGGGGAACAAGAGAAAGGGCTTATGGAAATGCCACTGGGTCCTTATATGTCATCGGAGAGGAGGACCCAATGGAGAGTTAGGCGTATACAATAAAGGACTCTCTGGGAATTGGGGGGGAGGCACTGGGGGAAGGGGAGGGGGAGGAGGGGGGAGGGAGGGAACTGGTAAAAAAATTTAAAATGTATAATTCAATTTTTAATAAAAAAAAAGATACAGCTCTGTATATTGAGTTTAATGTCTTCAAACTTTCTTCAGTTTAAAGAAATATTCTTTTCATAAAATTATAATTGGCCTTTTCAACAAGAGAGAATATAGACTTACCTGTCGAAGTGTTGTTCCCTTAAGTAAATCTGGGTTTGTGAGAGACTTGGTTCATTTCAAACCTTTAATTTACCATAGTAAAACAGAAAGAGCAGTGGCAGAAGAAATCAATCCCAACTTATATCCCTTGTCGAATATCAGCAGACACAATGTCCCAGAATCACCGTGGAGAAATGGAGTATAGATTTTCTACTGACATTTGTAAAATGCTTGTGTCAAAGTATTTTTCTAATACAGAAAAGGTTATAGCTGAGCAAATCAAAGCACTTTTTTTTGAACTGTCATGTTGGTCATTTGGATTAATTTTAATGTGTCTTCCTCATTTTAAAAATTCTGACATTATCATCTGGTCAAATTCTATGCTTGGATTTCTTACTGTGAATACACGAAGTTATTCATTATAAATAGAAGAGTTTAAATTAGAAATCTTCACAGAGATTACAAACTCATCTATATTAGTCACAACATTTCTCAAAAATCTAGTTTCTATTAGTAATATTTGGTTATTTTCTCTGTCCATTTAAAAAAGCTATATCTGATTTTCTGTGTACTGCTATTGTGATGGAATATACAATGCAAACTTTATATAAAATTTTAAATAACTGTGTTTACATAGCATGCTAATACAATTATGGTTATAAATATGAGTATAAAATTATAAAATATATCCTCAGGACTGTAGAGATGGGTTAAGTCTCTGTTGTGCAAGCAGAAGGACCAGAATTCGGATCCCAGATTCCATGTAAAAACACAGGATGGAAATGGCTGTGACTTGCACTTCGTTTCAGTCATCCTCCACAGGCACATGCATTCCTTTCTGATACATATGCACACACACACACACACACACACACAGATACACACATATATAAAGCAAAATTGATAATGTACATTTATATTCTCAGTTATCAACAATTGTTCAAAATATTGTCTCAGTGTTGAGATTCCATTGGCAATTGTTGAGGAGCTACATTCACTAACATGTCAAGAGCAATGAGTTTGTTGATGCATACAACAAAAGTCAGAGGTTCTTGAAAGTGAATGACCAAGCACAGTGTAAGACCTAAAGTAATATACTTTCAGCATGGAGTTATTGTTAGGTAAAAATGAAGAAGTTTATCAAAATAATAAAATTAAAAACTGCTTTAAAAGTAATGGGATAGGTCAAATGGGATAAGAATGAACAGCACTCAGAAAACTGAACTTCAGAAGTAGTAGTGAAAGTTAGGATTATAAAGCATAAATAAAATGATTCTAAGATACCATCATAAAAGACAAAATCCCTGTCAATAGATTGTTGATTAATAGAATAAGAAAATATGATGATAAATCAAAGAGAACATCAGATAATAATCAGGATTATTGGATTCAAACAAGAGACAAAATCAATTCAGAAAATATTTGAGTTTTTTGGTCACAACTAGTAAAATTTATATTCATGAAACTCAGGAAATAATACACAAAATAGTATTTATTAACTTTAAAATGTGTATTTGTTGGGTAGGCAAGATAGTTCAATGAGTTAGGTCTATACATGATCCCTGGAAGTTTACATGGTTGAAGGACTTCTACCCATGCACCATGATATACATTAGTGAAGTTTGTCTACATCTCCTCTTCAAATAAATAAGCAAAATGTGTTTAAAAATGTATACATGTCAAACAACCTGGTTAATCAAATGATGAAGATTAGTCAATATCCGCTTTACAGCTTTGAGCCTAAGTATGTGGAGTATCTTAGTTCCTTGGTACTCATTTTAATTAGGATAAATTCAAACATGTGGACAATACTGACCTTCTATTCCAGAACTAGTAAAGAAAATCTTCCATTAAAAGAAGATCTTCAGGGGATTTTGTGTTTGTTATTATCTAAGCAACTACTGTATTAAACAGAGTATAGGTAAGTAAATCAGAGGAAAATATTGTTGGCTTTTTAAGTGATCAATATATTATGGATATTGTTAAGAAAGCCAAACATTAGGGAAAGATTTTATCAGAGCTGAGCATTGGTAGCTGGGTTATGCTTAGAATATTATGGGGAAATGAGAAAATTATGGGGGCAGAGATACAGTAGGGAAGAAGACAGATGACTCATTCTTTGTTATTGATATGTATGAATTATCTTACATTAAAATTACACTCAGGACAATGAAGGCTTGATGATTAAGTACACTCAGAATGAACAGGGAAATATGACTAAATTTCCTAGAAACTGTATACTGTGATCATTTGATACAAATGAAAACTTGAAAGGACGTGAACTTGTGATAGTTAATTTTTATTTTCAACTATACTGAGTTAGCTAACTGAGCTCTAGAAAGACAAATAGCCTCTATTCTCTCCCTCATGCAGATGCTAATATTAAACCTCCAGGTATCAACCTGCAGTCAAGAAGGTTTGCTTAGTAGTAGTTGGTTTTTAGCACAAAACAAATGACTGCAGATCACTCAGCTCCATCTGTGAAATCCAGTTCTCTCTTCTCAAGAATCAGAAAGATAAATTTAAAAAAGGAAGATACAAAAATAATATAAAAGCATGGAGTAGGCTGTGAAATCTCCCAAGACTTCACTGGGACATTTCAGCCTTTACCTGAGAATGTATATGTTACTTTTACTTATAAAAGCGAAGTTAAAAATAGCAATCCTGTACAACAGCATTTAATTTCAAAAATGTGTGCTGAATATCTGAGCAGTAAGAAGCTTTATAACTTTGACCAAAGTCTGTGGGGCACCTTAGTTCCTTGGTATTCATTTTTATTATGTTTTATTTTATAAATACATGTTAGAATTTGTATAAGGTCATTTAAACTTATTGTATGGATGGAAATATAAAATAATAATTGGAAAACTTAAAAATTCCACATTATTTCAATGAATTAGCAGAAAAAGTGTAAAATAAGAAAACTTCATTCAAAATAGCTACAAAATAATGAACAGCATCAATTTAGCAAGGATGTAAAGGATTTCTACATTGAAGACAATAAACAATTAATGAAAGGAATTAAGGAATACTTGAGTAAATGGAAAATTAACCTGAGTTTATGAACCAAACATTCATATCTTGTTAAAATGATCACACTACTATAAGAAATCTGCAATTTCATGCAAATGCCATGAACACACCAATGACTCTTTACCAAAACAGGAACATTAAAGTAAAATTCATGAGTATCTCTTCAGGGACTATAATACAAATAAAGTTGGAAGCATCATAATACCAGTCTTTGAAGCGTTGTGCATATCTTTAATAATCAAACAACATGGGACTGTTGGAAAAGCAGACATATAAGCTACTGAAACAAGATAAAGCTCTAGAGTAAACCCAGATTTTTTAATATATTTTATTATTATTTCCGCTCATACAAACTTAATAGGTACACCTGGTTCCCTCCCTCCCTCCTCCTCCCCCCGAACCCCCTGCTCCACCTCCCCTCACCCCTCCCTCCCCATCCCCCAGTGCCTCCCTCCCTAATTCCCAGAGAGTACTTTAATGTGCATCCCTGACTCTCCTCTGGGCCCTCCTCTCCGATGACATACAAGGACCCAGTGGCATTTCCCTGAACCCTTTCCCGTGTTCCCCTTAAGCACAGGAACACTACTGTGGCTGCCAATCCCTTGCCTCCAAGAATCTTGGTGCCTTTAGCAAATGCTAGACTTTGTGAGGTCAATAGTGTGTTGGACCTTGCGCAGGGCATGCAAAGTCCAATTATGATTGCTTCGGCCCTAACTTGTGTGGAGTATCTTGCAAATCATTGCTCCTCCCATCTTTTTGCTCTTACACTCTTACCGCCCCCTCTTCCACAAATGTTCCTGAGCTTCAGGATGGGGAGAGATTAGTCTGGCCTAGTTCTAGGTGATTGATATAGAGTCTCTGAAGTTCTGAATTGTGGTTTGTTGATTTTCTTTTGCAGTTTTGCTGCTCCTGCAATGCCCTTCACTTCATCCTGCTGGGCACTGTATGTCACCCCCTGGCCAGAGACAAAAAGCTGTTAAACTGGAGTCTTATTATAAGAGCACATTCAAGGGTAGATGTAATAAAAGTAAGAAAACTCAGTGAGGGAGGGGTCAATCACCCATTTGCAAAATGGTTACTTTTTATCTGCCAAACTATATACCCTCCCCTTCTGGTGAGGTCATACTCCCTTAGTTGTAAATGATCAGGAAGGAACGTCTGTGAACTTAATCAGGTGTCACATTACTTACTTGCATTCCTTGATGGAGGCCTATTTTCCCTTCTGTAACATGGTCACTTCTTTCCTTGTTTCTGGTGTGGCCCTCCAACCCCATCCCTCCTGTTCATAATCCTTGTAATTACTGTAGGTAATACATAGATTTACCTATGAGTGTCTCAAGGTAGGCTGAGTGGGTTTGGTACTAGGAGCCACCTATTAGGGAGTACATACGGTGCTTAATTTTCTGGGTTTAGGATACTTCACTCAATATAATTGTTTCTAGTGACATCCATTTCCCGGCAAATTCCAGTAATTCATCATTTTTGATGGCTAAGTAGTACTCCATTGTATAGATGTACCACTGTTTCCTTATTCACTCATCAACTGTTGGACATTTGGGTTGATCCATGACTTTGCTATTGTAAACAGTGCTGCTATGAACATGGTCGTGCTTGTGCTATCAAGGTGAACCTCTGCTGTATGGGGGGTTATTCCCAAAAGTGGAATAGTAGGGTCATATGGCATTTCAATCTTTAATTTCTTTAAGAATCTCCAGACGGCTCGCCAGAATGGCTGTATGAGCCTGTATTCCCACCAGCAATGTAGGAGAGTTCCCCTCTCTCCACATCCTCTCCAGCATTTGGTGTTGTTTGTATTGTGGATTTTTGCCATCCTGACCGGGGTGAGATGATATCTCAGGGAAGTTTTGATTTGCATTTCCCTGATGGCTAAGGAAGTTAGACATTTGTTAGACATTTTAATTTCATCCCTGGTAAAATTTCTTTTAATTTCCAGGGCCCATTTTTTATTTGGGCCATTGGTTTCCTTGATGTTTAGTTTTCTAATTTCTTTGTGCACTCTGGACAGTAGAGCTCTATCAGATATGTGGTTTGTGAAGATTTTCTCCCATTCTGTGGGTTGCCTTTGAGCTCGTGTGACAATCTCTTTATCTGAACAGAAGCTCTTTAATTTCACAAGATCCCAACTGTTGAGAGTTGGTAGCAGTGACTGTGCCATTGGATGTCTGTTTAGGAAATGTTGGCCTAGCCCAATCAGCTCGAGGGAGTTCCCTATCCTTTCAACTATGGTTTTTATATCTCTGGCCTTACATCAAGGTCCTTGATCCATTTGGAATTAAGTCTTGTACATGGTGACAAGTACGAAAACCCAGATAGTTTAAGACAAAAGAATGTTATTGACAGTGAAAAGGATGCAAAATGAAACAAAGGATAAACTTCAGAAAAGGAATTGAAATAACCACACAAGAGTGAAAAATGTCAGCCTTTTAGGCTTCATTAAGTGAAAAATCATTGAATGGAGAAATGCAACTCTTGGAAATCAGTATAAAAGCAATCACTTCATGAAACTGGAATGTAAAATTACCTTTTTGGAATGGACACCAAACAATAAGAATTAATAGCAACAATATGATATAACATCAAAGCAAGAAGCAAAGCATTGAAAAGGAATTGACAGAGCAACAAGATGGCTTGGGGAACAGTAGAAAATACTTGCAATCCTTACCACATCTAAGTGGTAAATACCGAAATATGGGAGAAATTCATACAATGGGAACAAAAATAAATAACTTCTCAAAATAATCAAAGAATCTGAATAGATGTTTCTCCAAAGAAGATAACAAGGTGACATTAAAATGATCAATATTAGAGATAGAAAACTAAAAATCATAATTGAATTTTCATTTAATCCACTTTATAATCATTAGTATTAGAATGACTCATAAATATACAGACTCTAAGGACAGCAAAATAAAAACTGATAAAAAGTTCTATAATCTACCACCATCTCACTTTTGAATATATGTCTAAAAAAACAAAGTCAGTGCATGGGAGCCCCCTCTGCTTTGTCATTGTCACTCATATGAAATGGGATAAAAATGCATATCAGCAATTGGATCAGAAAAACAGTGTACATTCATATATCCAAGGAAGACTATTCACACTCTGTAAAGATAATTTTTGGAAGAATTAAGTAAAGTTAGAAAATTCAGCTAAAGATCGATTATCTCACTTATAAGTGGAATCTAAAATCAATTTTATCAAAGAAAGCAGGAGCCTGGTATCCAGTGAATGAGGTGGCAGGCTCAGGAAAGTGGTGGGAAGAGGTATGTGTAAATTTCAAAAATTTATTAAGTAAAAGAAGTAATTTCAAAATGTGCATGTGCAGCATGCTGATTATAGTAAATAAATTTTTATGCTTGAAAAACTATGACAACTGATATAAAACATTTAGACCACACAATACTTGTTAGACAATGCATAGGTTAACAGTCTGGATTTTATTAGTGTACATTTGCTGGATAATATGTAAGGCTACCAATTCCATTTCTTAGAAACTTGAAAAGTTTCTTTCAATATGGCATACAGGACTATTTGACACTTCAGCAAGCATTCCATGGCATTTCTGGTTGCTTCATGTCTCTGTTATCATGTAGTACTCTTAGAGTTCTTGACTGTGTCCCTTTTAACCAGTGTACAATGCTATTATATTGTTATTTTAATTTGGCTTTGCTCTTGGCAGGTCAGGTGTTCATGTGCTTGCTTACCGGCTCTGTCTTCTACATCGGATTGTTTCCTTTGTTTCATTTCTTCAGTAGTTTTTGCTTCCTTGTTTCTGAATTTTGAGAATATCTGGGTCATTTTTGATAAATAATAGGACACCAGATCTAAAATTATTATGCAACACTTGAACCTTATTTCTCAAAAGACATAGAAATTTTCATCACATATTTGTAAATCCCGTCAATATTAAGGAATAGTTTAATGGTACACACCTTTCCCAATACTTATCATTTCATGTAATTTAAATGAATTGGTATTTCTTCTTAAAAAATATTTTTTAAATAATAACCACACAAGAGTGAAAAATGTCAGACTTTTAGGCTTCATTAAGTGAAAAATCATGAATGGAGAAATGCAGCTCTTGGAAATCAGTATAAAGGCAATCGCTTCATGATACTGGAATGTAAAATTGTCTTTTAAGAAAGGACACCAAACAATAAGCATCAATAGCAACAATATGATACAACATCAAAACAAGAAGCAAAGCATTAAAAAGGAATTGACAGAGCAACAAGATGGCTTGAGGAACAGTCTCATTACAGAAAGTCCCTGGATGCAGCAGCCCTCCCTCGAGTGGAATGTCATATCCAGCGGTGGACCTCCCCATCTTTAGGCTCTTGCAGTCTTACCATTCCCGCTTCCACGAGATTCCCTGAGCTTTGGGATGGGGAGCAATTTGGTTCACCTGATTCCAGGTAAGCACTGCAGAGTCACTGGTACTCTGCATTCTGGTTGCCTGTTGTCTGTTTGACTGTTCTTCCACTACACTAAGCTGCGTCCTGTGTGGGTGTTGAATCCTCTCCTATGCAAAGATAAATGAGAGGTTTTTAGATGGAAGCTTACTCCTGGTTGTTTGTGGTTAGTATTAAGACATCAGTTCCTGCCCACTGTCAGCTTACTCCCTTTCCACTATTTGACTGGTTTACAGTGTTGGGCATATATGTTCCCTGTCATGGAGGATAGGGTGTTAGGCATTAATATGCAGATAGTTGATTTTCTAGAAGTCAATCACACAATCGTGTCCTATTCCTGTTCTTCCCCCTCCTTTAAATCTTTTCTTAAATAGAAGTGTTTTTAAAAATATTTTGCCCATGTTCTTGTTTCCGTTCTTTTGGGATCTCCTTGTAACAGCCCCCTCCCCCAACTTGTTTTCTTTTGTGTTGTGGGTATCATAAGAGTTTATGTTTTTTAAAATATTTTTTCTTTATTTCTGCTCATACAAACTTAATAGGTACACTGGTCCCTTCCCTCCCTCCATCCCTTCCTAGACCCCCTTGTTTCCTCTCCCTTTTTCCCCTTCCTTTACCCCCTCCCTCCCTATCTCCCAGTGCCTCCTCCCCACATCCCTGGAGCATCCTTTAATGTGTATGTCAAACTTTCCTCTGGATCCTCCTCTCTGATGAGGTGTAAGGACTCAGTGGCATTTCCTAGAACCCTTTCTTGTGTTCCCATTAAGTATAGGAACACTATTGTGGCTGTTAATCCCTTGCTTCTAAGGATCTTAGTGCCTTTAGTTCATGCCAGACTATGAGGGGTCAATAATGTGTTTGAATCACTTTTATCTCCCTTTCTTATCCTATGGCTTCAGCTAAGACTTCAAGTACAATTTTGAATAGAACTGGTGAGAGTGGACAGCCTTTTCTAGTTCCTGATCGAAGAGGTAATGCTTCAAGTTTTTTCCCATTTTGATCATAAAGGGCTCTTGGATCTTGTCAAAAGCTTTTTCTGCATCTATCGAGAGTATCATGTGGTCTTGGACTTTGGACTGGTTTATATGTTGAATTACATTTATTAATTTGCGTATGTTGAACCAACCTTGTGTACCTGGGATAAAGCATACTTGATCCCCATGAATGATCTTTTTTTGATATATTTTTGAATACTATTCACTAAGACTTTGTTGAGAATCTTTGCATCTGTGTTCATCAGAGAGATTGGCCTACAGTTTTCTTTTTTAAGTGTATCTTTATTAGGTTTTGGGATTAAGACAATATTAGCTTCGTAGAAAGAATCTGGTAGTGTTCCTTCCTTTGCTATTTGATGGAACAGTTTAAGGAGTATTGGTGTTATTAGCTCCTTAAATTTCTGGTAGAATTCTGTGCTGAATCCATCTGGTCCAGGACATTTTTTGGTGGGAAGATTCGAGATTACTTCATCGATTTCCTCATATGTTATAGGACTATTTAAATAGTTCACAACTTACTGATTCAATTTCGGTGAGTTTTGTTTACTTAGGAATTCATCCATTTCTTTTGTGTTGTCAAATTTCACAGGGTATAAGTTTTTGAAATATGACATTATACTTCTCTGGATTTCTTGGGTATCAGTAGTGATAACTCCATTTTCATTTCTAATTTTGTTAATTTGTGTTTTCTCTCTCTTGCTTTTGGTTAATTTAGCTAGGGGCGCATCAATCTTATTGATTTTTTCAAAGAACCAGCTTTTTGACTGGTTGATTCTCTGTATCATTTTCCTTATGTCAATTTCAGATATTTCCCCACTGATTTTTCTGATCTTTTCTCTTCTACTGTCTCTAAAGCTTTAAGCTGCATTATTAAGATATTTACTTGTAATGTTTCTATTTTTTTGATGTAGGCCTTAAGAGCTATGAACTTAACTTTTAGGACAGCTTTCATTGTGTCTCAAAGATTTTTGATAAGTTGTATTTTCATTATCATTTGCTTTCAGGAAATCTTGAATTTCCTTTGTACTTTCTTCCTGAATCCAATTCTCATTCAGCATCATAGTGTTTAGTTTCCAGGATTTAGTGAATTTTCTGTTGTTCATTGTGCTATGGATGTCAAGCTTTAGACCATGGTGGTCTGATAGGGTTCAGGCTAGAATTTCAACTTTCCTATATATGTGGAGTTTTGATTTGTGGCCCAGTATGTGGTCTATTTTGGAGAAAGTGCCGTGTGCTGCTGAGAAAAATGTGTATTCTTTGATGTGTGGATGAACAGTTTGATAAATATTTGTAAGGTCCATTTCAGTAAGAGTTTGATTAAGTTCCCATGTGTATCTCTATTAAGTTTTTGACCTGTTGATCTATCCCATGTTGAGAGAGTGGTGTTAAAATCCCCAAGAATTATCATTTGGGGGTTGATTAATGAATAATGGAGGGGCCTGTATTAGGTGTATATATGTTCAATATTGTGAAGTCTTCCTGGTAAATTGTGACTGTGACTAAAATGTAGCAACCATCTGTGTCTCTTATGATTTTATTTTGGTTTGAAGTCCCCTTTGTCTGACAGCATAATGACTACCCCTGCCTGTTTCCTGGTTTCATTAGCTTGCAAAGGTTTGGGCCAGCCTTTTATTTTTAGGATGTGCTTATCTTTTGTGGTGAGATGAGTTTCCTGAAGGCAGAAGATTTTTAATCCAGGTTTGTAATCTGTGTCTCTTGATTGTTGAGTTAATTCCATTGACATTTAATGTTATGATGGAGAAATTATTTTTAATTCCAGACATTTATTATGTTTAGTTGCTTTTGTAAGTGTATTATTTGGCTTTTAGGTTTTGGTGGTATTGTACTTCTCTTCTGTCCTCCTGGATATACTTGTTTTTTTCTTCAGTCTTGAGAATCATTTCTAGCATTTTTTAAAATTTATTTTATTTATTTTTTATTATTCAATTGTGCATGTGTGCGTGTGTGTATGTGTATGTGTGTGTGTGTGTGTGTGTGTGTGTGTCTGTGTGTGTAGAGCCACAGGCGAATTCAGGAACCACCATGGACGCCTCCACCTCCTCCTTGTTTAGTCTGCCCCGGGAGTCACAGGCTCCGCCCTACCAGGACCAGAAACGCAGGCCGCCCTCGCTTAGACCCGGCATCTATACGTGGGGTCTAGGATCCGAACTCGGGACCTTCTGCCTGCAAGGCAGAGGCTTCCCTCTGAGCCACCTCTACAGCCCCCATTTCTAGCATTTTTTAAAAGCCTGGTTTGGTAGACATGTACAGCCTTCAAGTTGTCTTTGTGCTCAAAAACTTTTCTTTCTCCCTCAATCATGACAGATAGGTTTGCCGTGTATACCAGCCTGGGTTGACATTTTTGCTCATTTAATACTTGAAGTACGTCTCTCCAAGCTCTTCTTGCTTTTACTGTTTCCGTTGTGAAGTTATTTGTTTTTTTTTTTAATAGATTTACCTTTAATAGTGACTTGTTTTTTTCCCTTGAAGCTCTCAGCACCATTTCTTTGTCTTCAATGTGGAGTGTTTTGACTATTATTTGCTGTGGCGAGTTTCTATTTTGGTCATATCTGTTCGGAGAGTGGAATGACCCTTGTATTTGGATGGGCCTCTCTTTCTTTAGATGCGGGAGGTTTTCATTTATGATAGTTTGAAAAATTTCCTCAGGTGTGGTATTTTGGGATTCTTGCTCTGGTATTCCATGAATGTGCATATTAGGTTTCTTCAGTGTGTGCCATAACTCTTGAATATTGCTCTCAAATATCTTTTTGGCTTTAACAACCTCTTCTATTGAGCTGGTCAATTCTGCCACTTTGTCTTCAAGATCTGAAGTTCTATTTTACCCCTCGATAGTTCCATTGGTAAGACTCTCTTTGAGTTCTGGGTTGAGGATAACTTGTCTTTTAGTTCAATTTTAAACTCTGCCTGAGACTGTTTTATCTGCTCTATGCCTATTTTTGTTTCTTGAACTGTTTTTCTCAACTCCTCCAGTTGTCTGTTGTGTTCCTGTTCAAAGTGGTTGGTGCAGATATTTAACTCCTCTTGGATTTCCTCTTTCATAGTATTGATCATGGTAATTATCATGCTTTGAAAATCATTATTTTGGGCCTGGCTTTCTTGGCTATTTTCTGTGAATTTGTTCTAGTTGGAATCTGTTGCTATGCGGTTAATTCTTTCAGTGGGAGATTTATTTTCTTGGGTTTTGTTTCTCATGTATCTACCCTTTGACTTGGGCATTGTTTTGTCTCTCGAGTCTTTACAGTTTCTATGTATTTTTGACTGAACTGATTTAGTTGGTATAAGTGCTCTCTGGCAGTTAGGAATGGTTCCCTTGGAGTTGGGTGCATTTGTCTGTTGTTATTATTATTTCCATGATGAGGCTATTAGACTATTAGTACATGAGTTAAATCAGTTTTAGTAAACAGAGGGTGTCTTACCTGATCTGAGAGCAAACGAGTGTGTGTTCAGGGCCAGCGGAAGGGGGGGAGGGGCTAGGGATGGTTGGGTGGGCTTCACCTGGGACTACCTGGGGTGTATCCAGTAGTCTACCCAAGCCCTGGCCAGCTTTGGGGCTGCTCAGGCTGGATGGTAGGAGGGGCTCAGAGGAGCGGGTGACCTGGGTTCTGGTGGGGAGTACCTGGAAAGCAGGGTGCCTTACTTGGATCGCATGAGCGAGTGTGCATTCAGGGCCAGCAGAAGGGGGGGGGGAGGAATTTCTTTGCAATTTTGATTGGCATTGCATTTAATCCTCATATTGCTTTGGTAGAAAGGTCATTTTTATTATGTTAATTCTACCAATTCTGGAACATGGGAAGTTCTTTCAAGTTTCTGGTATCCTATGAAATTTCTTCTTAAGGATTTTAAAGTTTTCATTGTACTACACACTTGATTAGGTTTATACCAAGGTATTTCTGTTTTTCAGAGGGTGTAGTAAATGACATGTTTTTTCATAGGACTTTTTTGCTTTTTTCAGCCTTGATATACAAGAAAGCCACTGATTTTTGAATATTAATTTTGTAGCCTGCCACTTTGCTGAACTTAGTTCCAGGAGTTTCCTGGTAGAGTGTTTGGGATTCTCATGTATTGAATAATGTCATCTGAAAATGGGGATATCTTGACTTCTTCTTTTACTATTTGTATTCCTTTTATCACACTCTCTTGTTTTATGGCTCTAGCTAAGATATCGAGCACAATATTGCATAGAAGTGGTAAAGGTGGACAGCTTTGCCTAGTTCCTGATCAAAATAGGAATGTTTCAAGTTTTTCACCATCAAGGATGATCCTTGCCATAGGCTTGTTGAATATCCCTTTATAAGTTCTTTTCATTTTTATTGGCTCAGAGTTTTTATTATTAAGGGATTTTGGAACTTGTCAAAACTTTTTCTGCACCTATGCAGAGAACATGGTTTTATTCCTTGGATTTGTTTATATGAGAGATTGTATTTATTGAGTTACAGATGCTGAACCAATCTTGTTTTCCTGAAATAAATTCTACTTGATTACGCTGAACGATCTTTGTGTTATGTTTCTGAACCTGTTTTGCAAAAATTTCCTTAGGATCTTTGCATCAGTGTTCATTATTGAGATGACCTACAGTTTTCTTCTTTATTGTGTCTTTATTTGTTTTTGAGATTAATGTAATGCTAGTTTTGTTGAAAGAGTTTAGAAATATTCCTTCCTCTGCTGGTTTTATGAAATAATTTTAGGAGTAGTGATGTTAGTTGCTTTGTAAATGTCTGGTAGAATTCTGCACTAATTCCATTCATTCATGGGCTTTTATTGCTAAGAAAATTTGCAATTACTCCTTTAATCTTGTTACATGATATAGGTTTATTTAAATAATTCGATTCATTCTGACTCAAATTTGGTAAACTGTGTGTACTTAGCAATTAATCCATCTCTTTCTGATTATCAAAGTTGGAAGAGTATAGGTTTTTGAAATATGACTTCATAATTCTCTGAATTTCCTTGGAATCCATTGTAATAACATCATTCTCGTCTCTAATTTTATAAATTTGAGTGTCTCACTTTTAGATTTGACTAATTTGGCTAAAGACTTATTAATATTTTTAGTTTTTTCACAGAACCAGTTTGTTTAGTTGATCCTTATTTTTGTTTTCTTTACTCAATTTTGATTATTTCTCCACTGATTTTACTAATCTCTGCTTATCTACTGTTTTTTTTGGATGGGATTGCTCTTTTTCTGGAAAGCTTTAATTTATATTGTAAAGTTATTCACTTGTAATGTTTCCATTTATTTGATATAAGAATTGAGTACTGTACCTTTCCTCTTAAGACAGTCTTCATCATGTACCCGAGATTTTAATATGCTGTGTCTTCATTATCATTCATTTTTAGATATTTTTGAATTCCCATATTGATTTCTGCCTGAACCCATTCCTTGATCAGTTTCATGGTATTGATTTTCAAGAATATGTGTATTTTTGTTATTTGCTTTCTTGTGGATATATAGACTTTTTTACATGGTGGTCTTATAAAGTATAAAATATAATTTCTACTTTCTTCTATATGTTGAGGCTTGCTTTTTGACCCAATATGTGGTCTATTTTGGAGACAGTTCCATGGGCTGCTGAAAAAAAATGTGTATTACTTGGTGTTAGCATGGAAGGTTAGGTAGAGGTTGATCTGATCCATTTGTGTTATGTTTTGATTGAGCTCTGGTTTGTGTCTCTTAAGTTTTTGGCCTTTCCAATGGTGTGAATAGGGTTTTGAAGTCTCCTATTATTATAGTGTTTGGATTGTTGGTATTGTTTTCCTTTCTGTCCTCTTAGGTGTGTTTGTCTTTCTTTAAACTTGAGTATCTTTTCAAGCATCTTGTTTGATGGTCATGTAGGCCTGCTGCTTGTCATTATAGTGGGAACTTTTTCTTTCCTCTTCAGTTATGAATAATAATTTCAAGGGGTATATTACCCTGGGTTAGCATTTTTGCTCATTCTTGTCCTGAAATATATCTCTCCATGCTCTTCTGGCTTTTATTGTTTCCATTGTAAAATCAATTGTTATTCTAATAGGCCTATCTTTAAATGTGACTTTGTTTTACTCTATCGAAATTCGCAGTATGTTTTCTTTGTTTGTATCTGTAGTGTTCTGACAATTATTTGCTGTGGTGAGTTTCTATTTCAGTCATATCTGATTTGTGTGATATGTTTCTTATACTTGTATGGGGAGCTCATTCCTTACATATGGAAAATTTTCACTGGTGATAGTGTGAAACATCTCTTCCAGTGTGGCTTTTTGTATTTCTTGCTATGGGATTCCATGAATGCACAGGTTTGACTTCTTCAAGGTGTCCCACAGCTCTTGAATATTCATCTAATGTATTTTTATAGCTTTTTCAACCTCATTAATTAAGCAAATTTGTTCTTCCACCTTGTCTTCTAGTTCCGAGGTCATGGTTTGAAATGTGCCCCCATGTCTCATGTGTTTGGGAAGGCTATGACATTTTTGAGAGTTGGAGTCTCGCTGGAGAAAGGTGGTCACAGGGATGAACTTTGAGGAGGATTAGATCAACCCTACCTGCTGGAGAAGTCTGTTGTTGCAGAAAGTATATTTGCAGCTCTCTGCATCCAAAATTTTTGCAGTGACCTAATCCTCATCTAGCTTCTGCCAGCCAGCATGCCACATCTTCCATGAAAGAGTATATCTCCCTTCTGGAAACATAAACTGGATAAATCTCCTTTCTCTCCTTAAGTTGTTTGACTTAAGAAGTTCTCTCACAGCAACAGATAAGAGTAGCTAATACAGAATATGGTCATGGAGCATTTGGTACTGCAATATGAGGTGCTTTGGAGTTAAGAGAAATGTGGTATTACTATGTGAAACTAAGAGTATCTAATACCAAAAAGTGAAGCTATTTGTAAAGCTGAGAGAAGTTGGTACACAGCAATATGGCCAGTGCTATGATCTGGTTAGTGTAACTTTTGAACTGTTTATTAGGAAGAATATTTCGAACTTTGGGACTTTGTGCTGGGAAATTTTGTGTGTCTTGGCAATCAAGCCACAGGAGCATTTATCATGAGAGCTACAAAGAAAGCAATGCTGGGAGAGATGCTGCAGTGGAAGCCCAGCTTTTGATGGTTCAGAGGGAACAAAGACTATGTTTGGAACTAGACAAGGATAAATGGAGCCATGTGTTGGTAGAGAGTTTAGTGACATTTTGCCCTCATCCTGTGTCATGGATAGGCAAAGGTGTCAACTTGACTGTTGGGGGTTTGAGCTTTGGGCACAGTTGTAGAGAATTAGTTGAATTAAGCCCAGAGCAAACCTGAAGGAGATTATCTAGCTAATGCAGAAGGCCCAGCCTATGGTGGGGGGGATAAGGCTTTGGAATAAATCACAGAGAACTTTTTGAGAGAGTTGGCATCCTTCTCATTATTTGGCCAGACATGCTGGCCTGGCAAGTAAGGATTATCCATTTCTCAGCTGTTATGTAGTGATGGTGTGGCCAGTTCCCTTGGCCCTGGTGTTGGTGTGTGGTTTCCCATCAAGCTGGACTGAGAACTGTAACCAGGAATCATAAGAGAGAAGAAATCCTTGCTCCCTTAAGCAGTTTGATGGTCATTTATCAGCAACCATGCAAGTGGACTACAATAGAATTTGGTACCAGGAGTGGGGTGTTGCTGATAAATCTGACAATGTGGACTCTGTGGCTTTTGAATGGTTTTGCTGGACAAAGTTTGAAATGTTTGAAGATTTTGAGTTTGTGGATACCAACACCATTCTGCAGAGTTTGGTGGGCCATTTGGAAAATAGCGATGCTGAGAGAGTTGTGAATTGTTTTGGTCCAATTTGTGATAAGGGGAACAAGTACTTTGGTGAAATTGAATTTAGAGACAATGGACTGGTTTGCTTGATGGAGGAGAGCTGTGTTGATGGCCATGAAACTCTGGAAAGAATAGGGACAGGCGGCAGAGTAGATGCTGCTGTTGGAGTTATGAGTATCATTGAAGGAAAACTTAGTGCTTTGCATTGGGACAGTAGAAGAGTATGACAATTCCATGGTTTGAAAACCAGGATCCCTTCAGGGGCTGAAAACCCAAGTTGAAGCCATTTCTTGCCCTTTAGAAGTTTCAGCTACCTAGAAAGAGGCTTTTTCAGAGTCAGCTTGCTACAGTTGGTACAGCTGTTGCTCCAGTACATCAAGCTGCATTTCAGCCTCGCTGTTGACTCTGCTGGCATCCCTCAGGTGGGAATGGTTTTGATGTACAATTACAGGATTCATGGAAAACAGCAAAAGCTTGGCACTGAGTAGAGACATAGAGTTCCTGCAAAGAAAGGTGAAGCTTATAGCTCTAGAGGTAAACCCAAAGTACTGTTGGAGATTCCAGAACAATGGGATGTCTGCGGAGGACAGTTGTGAGTGGAGATTCAGCCTGGTTCATGGAACTCTGCCTTTACAACTTTGAGCTGCAAACAGGGACTGGGAATGCCTAGAATTTTTGAGCCACCTTGACTATGTGATGGGCAGCAGAACATGGACATTGAAGTACAGGATGTGGTGATTTGCTGGACTTTGATCTTAATTCAATATTTTCTTGTCACATCAAGATACTTCTGTTTTAATGTTTTATCTGTTTTAAAGTATTTAACTTATTCTGATTTAAGAGTCTTAAGGTTAAGAAATTTTGAACTTTTAAAATCTTAGAACTGAATGTTTTAATGAGATAACATTTTAAATTTGTCCATGAAATGTATTTATATTTTTAAGATAACTTTTTAACATCTGTGGGGACAAGGATTGAAGGTTACAATTTAAAAGTGTTATGTTTTTGTGTCAAGCTGACAAGGAGTGTAGTGTCATGGTTAGCCACAGGTGTCAACTTGACCTTTGTGGGTTAGAGCTCTGGCCACAGATGTAGAGAATTAGTTGAATTAAGTCCAGAGTGAACCTGAAGGAGATTGTCTAGCTAATGAGAAAGGCCTAGCCTATGGTGGGTGGGATTAGGCCCTGGAATAAATCACGGAGAGCTGTTTGAGAGAGCTGGCATCCTTCTGTTCACTTGGCCAGACATGCTGGTCTGCCAAGTAAGGATTGTCCATCTCTCACCTGTTATGTGGTGATGGTGTGGCCAGTTCCCTCGGCCCTGGTGTTGGTGCATGCTTTCCCATCAAGCTGGACTGAGAACTGTAACTAGGAATCATAAGAAAGAATAAACCCTTGTTCCCTTAAGCAGTTTGATGATCATTTACCAGCAACCATGCAGGCAGACTGCAACATCCTGTAAGCTTGGCTGAAATTAAACTGGAGTGTTTGGTGGAGGAAATTTCAAAGCAATGTAGTATTGACAATGTGATATGGCTACTTTTTGCTTCTCTTTTTCTGAGTTATGAAAAAGAGCCAAGGATTGGTCATAAAGAAGCAAAAACTGTGAGGTTTGACAAAGAATAATGAAATGGCAAAATTAAAGAGTTAAAAGAAGAAGCAGCAGCTAGCAAAATGTCTGTGGTAATACAGAGAAACTCCATTAGGATATCAAAGTCTGCTCTTCATCTGGATCAGAGGAGAAGCCCTATACTGAGGGCAAGATTCTCACAGAAGGCTTTCACCCATGAGAATGCAAATCCTTTAGGAAGGAATGAGCTAAAGTGTGACATTACAAGGCAGGGATCTGTTACTCCCTTAAAGCACAAGAGAAAAAGAAATCTTTCCTAGAGTTGGGACAGAGAAACTGAATCAGCTCTGATTTGAACAGGCCAGTTTCCAAACCACGATTGTATCAAAACCCAAAAAAATCATCCACATGGTTTTGGTTTCAGAGGCAGCAAAGAGGCAAAGGGAGGGGGTCATTGATTCCTCCTCCAAGGTTTCAGAGAATGGCAGGATCCAAGCAATATGGGGCAGAAATCCTATAGTTTAGAGTTCCAAGAAGGGCAGTGTGTACTGTGGAACTGAAACCTGGTTTGCGATTGAAGAGTAAAGATGTTATAGATGGCAGAGAGAATATGGGACGTCTGCCAAGGAGAGCTTGCATACAATGGGAGGAGTCAGCCCAAAATGTTAGAACTAAAGCTTTAATGAGAGAACATTTTGAAATTTATGAAGTTATTTAGAGTTTTAGAATTAGTAAAATTAAATGTATTTTATAATATAAGATAAAGTTAACATATGTGGAAGAAAGGTTAAGATTACAGTTTAAAAGTGTTATGTTCTTTAGATACTCCACACAAATTAGGGCCAAAGCAATCATAACTGGACTTTGCATGCCCTGCACATTGTCCAACACACTATTGATCCCACAAAGTCTAGCATTTGCTAAAGGCACTAGGATCCTTGGAGGCAAGGGATTGACAGCCACAGTAGTGTTCCTATGCTTAAGGGGAACACAGGAAAGGGTTCTGGGAAATGCCCCTGGGTCCTTACACCTCATCAGAGAGGAGGACCCAGAGGAGAGTTTGGCATGCACATTAAAGGATGCTCCGGGGATGGGGGGGAGGCACTGGGGATGGGGAGGTAGAGGAGAGGGGAGGGAGGAACAAACCTGCTGCAAAATTGTCTAGCTGATGAGGAAGGTCTAGCCTGTGGTTGGTGGGACTAGGCCCTAGAGTAAAATACAGAGAGCTGATTGAGAAAGCTGGCATCCTTGTGTACACATGGCCAGGCATGCTAATCTGGTAAGTAAGTATAATTCTCAGCCATTATGGGCACATGGTGTGGCCAGTTCCCTCAGCTCTGGTGTTGGTGTGAGCTCTCCTGTCAAGCTGGACTAAAAACTGGACAATCATAAGAGAAAATAAACCCCTTGTTCTCTTAACCCATTTTATGATGACTTATCAGCAGCCATGCAGGCTAACTACTGCAATGTTGCATGCCCTCCTGCCAATCTGGACTAAGAACTGTAACTGGGCATTGTAAGAGAATAAATCCCTCGTTCCCTTAAGCAGTTCATTGCAACAATGCAATGACCTATAACAGAAATGGGAATATATATAGTATTTGGATTTTGTCCTGTTGCTTTTTGTTTTTCTTTTTTTATGGGCTGATCTTTCTTAGATATACCCCCATTCCTACCTTTTGGAGTGGGAATGTTTATTTTCTGCCATTGTAAGTTGGAAGTATGTAACTTGTCTTTGATTTCTCAGGAGGCTTTGAACTTTGAACTTTTGGACTGTATTTGGACTACTAAAGTAGTCCATGTTGAGACTTTTACAGTTGTACAGAGTATAACTTACCTAATGAGATGGCAATAAGCATGTGGGGAACAAGGGTGAAGTATCATGTCTTGAAATGTGTCCCCCATGGTCTCATGTATTTGGGAAGATAATGACAACTTAGAGAAGTGGAGCCTTGCTGGAGGAAGGTGATCATAGGGATGGCCCTTGAGGAGGATTAGATCAACCCTACCTGCTGGAGAAATATGTTGTTGCAGCAAGCAGTCTTGCAGCTCTTGTCTCCAAGATGTTTTCAGTGACCTAGGCCTCCTATTTTGCTGCCTATGCCATGAAAGACTGTTTCTCCCCTCTGGAACCTTAAACTGGATAAATTTCTCTTTCTCATTTTAAGTTGCTTGACTTAGAATGTCCTTTAACAGCAATAAAAAAGAGTAACTATTACTTCTTATATTCTATTTCCTGCTCCATTAGTTTTGTTAGTGAGATTTTCTGTTGATTTTTTGTTTGTAATTAGCTTGTTTCTAATTTCAAGTTTAATCTCAACACAGGATTTTTTAACTGCTTTATGTAGTTAATTTTGTTTCTTCACCTGCCTTTTTCATCTCATCCAGGTGCCTCTTATTTTCCTGTTCATATTTGTCTATGCAGTTATGAAACTCTTTGTGGATTTCTACTTTCATAGTTTTGATTTTGGGGGCTTTTGTGAGGTCCCCCTACCGCAGAATGATCAGAGATACAAAGTTACACCAAAACCAGCACATAATATATAAAGTTCATTTATTGTCAAGTAGACAAGAGGACAAAATAGACAAGCATCATGCAGAATTATTATCTCAGGGACGGACAGAGAAGCATAGAAGCAGAAACCAAAAGAGAGAGAAAGAGTTAAGCAGAGAGAGAGGCAGAAGCAGTGAGAAACACAAAGAGAGAAACAAAGAGAATGAATCTAGTTTCTGGGGACTCTTATAGGACTTAGTCATGTGACCAGGAGTATGTAATTATAGGCCAGGGACATGTAGTTGGAAAAGATGAGAAAGGGGGTTCACACCAGGGTGTGAAGGAGTTCATAGACAAATGTGCCACCCTCCTTGAGAGAGTGGAGGTATTTGTGGATAATATTATTGTAATGCCAAAGGAGTGTGCAATTCCCACTCTGGTTAATGGGGTTACAGAATTTTTAACTGAGAGCTTTAAGAGTGGGCATCAAGGTTTGTCTGGTGAGGATTGAGTTAAGTAACAGAGCAGCTTTAATAATGTAAAATAAGGCATGGTTCATAGTCAGGGGTTAGTGATGAATGTGAAATGGCAGATTTTGGATCCTTAGAGGTGTGTGAAGGTGAATGGTTAAGACCCAAAAGGGGTAGGCATATGGGGCTTTGGGTATGTTGCATAGAAATTTATGACTCTGGTCAATTAGGATGGTTTACTTGTTTTAGAGTTAGAAAGGAAAATTTTCTTTTGCTAAATAGTAATCTTCAGTGTGCTCACTTTTATGGGGTTACTTCACTGGTCTTTCTTTGGCTTGTGTGTTCTAGGTGCACAGGCTGCTCCACTCAGTGTGTGTCCTGTTACCTTGTATGGGATTGTGGCTTGGGACCAGTCTGTGAGGTCTGTTTGCCAGTTACTTGGAGTTGTGTCAAAGATTATTTTAAAATAGAGAATATAACAAAATATATCATTAGTTGAATATTAAAATTTATAATGAGAAATCCAGTTTAAATAAGTTTGAAAATATTTCACATAAATAATAAACTACTTTAATATATTTCATATATTATAATTTTAGTATATTTAATGCATAATAAATTTAATATTCATTTTTAAATATTTATTGGAAAGCTTAAATTGAGATATTTATATTATATATATTTAATTATAAATATTTTGGAACTACAGTGAAATGATAAATGGTTTCTTATTAATATGCTAATAAAATAAATGAAGGACATTAAATTTTATGAAATATTGTCCAATGTATTTAGAAATACATGTCTAATCTCTTAAAAATTTTGTCTGACATGTCTTTATAATAATCCTACGTTATTTTCAAACATCTTTACTTTGATAAATCACATTTTTAGTGCTAATATTTTAATACAGCAGTTGTGTCAAATGTCACTTTTCAAAACTTAATAATGCCTTATTCCTTCTAAAAATAATCTGAACTTAAGTTGCATTAATCTTTTTCATGTTGGTTTAAAAATAGTTGTTGCTTGGAAAATAAATGTTATCATTTGGACAGTTTAAATTAAATGCGACACACTTCTAGAAATAATGTACTGATTTTGTGGAATAGTAATCATGAAAACCAACGAAAAAAAATAAAATTGATAAATATGAACGTAGATATTCATGATTTTTTTGAAGAAGAAAATGATAGTCTTTCAAAAATCCTACATAGACTATTTTTTTAAAAACATGTTTGTTCCAAAAATAATAAGTAATATCATAAACTCTTTTATTCATCAAAATTCTATAATCTGCATACTATCATATTTATTGGAACAGTATAAAATTTCAAGCTCATGAATATATTTTCAGTCAATGCAAAGATAATATAAATCTTTCTACAGCAATTAATATGTCATAGTTTCATTACTTTTTTGGCACAATTCATTATAATTAAACACATTTGTTTGAACTTTGTGTAAAAATGTTTAAATAAATTGAAATATAATTGTCTATGGAGCTGTACCAGAATGAAGAGTGGCCTTATGGTATATATGTATTTGCACCTTTTCAGTATAGCTATCTAAATATATTGCAACCAAGGTAAAAGTACACTTACTACTTTTGTTCTAAATGAATTCCCTCTTTTTACTATAATTAAAAATAAAATTTAAGAGGTGGAATTAATTAATATGTAATGAATATAAAATTTCCAACTAGTTCTATTTATTTGTTTGGAGAGCCTTTACACATCCAATTTCAAAATGTCATATAAAATTTATAAAGCAATTTCCAACTAGATTCTTAACCTAAGAAAGATCCAATTATGATCTTCATGTCAAGCTGTCTCATTTCCTAGATCTAATTATTACACCTTTATTCTTCTATTCCATTTTTAATTCCCAGAGATTATGCTCTTATTTGGTAGTAATCTTTTCCAAATCACTTGTTTATGCTGAACATTTTCATTCTCCCAGTTAATTATTTGTCTACATCTTGAAAATTTTTTACCTGAAGTCCTGCATAATGACTATAATCGTAAACATTAGGATCTAGAAGTATTTTTTTCCACAATGCTATTTTAAGAGACCATTTCATCTATTTAACCAGGATTAAAACATACATTTAAAACTAATTGCACAAACATTTTTACTTTTCTGCACTGCATTTCACAACAGATAAAACAAAAGGAAGCCATATGAGCACAATTTTCATTCCAAAACACCAAATATGATTATCAAAGTATAATTGTACAGAGGTAAAATGATAAACTATCAAGTTCAGTGCACAAACACATGGGAGAGCCACTACTCTGTCAAATTTCCCTGCTCAGTCACTTTGGATAAAGCTCATGTGGGGAACCCCCCATGCAGCAGAGGTTCGCCTCGATAGCACAAGCATGACTATGTTCATACCAGCACTGTTTACAATAGCAAAGTCATGGAATCAACCCAAATGTCCAACAGTTGACAAGTGGATAAGGATACTGTGATACATCTATACAATGGAGTACTACTCAGCCATCAAAAATGATAAATTACTGGAATTTGCCGGGACATGGATGTCATTAGAAACAATTATATTAAGTGAAGTATCCCAATCCCAGAAAGTTAAGTGCCGTATGTACTCCCTAATAGGTGGCTCCTAGTACAAACTCACCCAGCCCACATTGAGACACTCAAGGGTAAACCTATGTAATACGGTAATTGCAAGGATTGTGAACAAGAGGGATGGGGTTGGAGGGCCACGCCAGACACAAGGAGAGAGGGGACCTTGTTACAGCAGAGAAAATCGACCTCCAAGGAATGCAAGTAAGTAATGTGACATCTGGTTAAGTTCACAGACGTTCATTCCTGATCATGTACAACTGAGGGGGTATGATCTCACCAGAAGGGGAGGGCATATAGTCTGGCAGATGAAAAGAGATCATTTTGCAAATGGGTGACTGATCCCTCCCTCACCGAGGTTTCCTGCTTTTATTACATCTACCCTTGAATGTGCTATTATAACAAGACTCCAGTTTAACAGTTTTTTGTCTCTGGCCAGGGGGTGACATGCAGTGCCCATCAGGATGGAGTGAAGGGCATTGCAGGAGCAGCAAAACTGCAAAAGAAAATCAACAAACCACAATCCAGAACTTCAGAGACTCTATATCATCCACATAGAACTAAGCCAGCCTAATCTCCCCCCCTTCCTGAAGCTCAGGGACATTTGTGGAAGAGGGGGCGGTAAGATTGTAAGAGCAAAAGGATGGGGGAAGCAATGATTTGAAGAGTCTCCACACTAGATAGGGCTGAAGCAATCATAATAAGACTTTGCATGCCCTGCGCCATGTCCGTCACACTATTGACCTCACAAAGTCTAACATCGGCTAAAGGCACCAAGATCCTTGGAGGCAAGGGATTGATGGCCACAGTAGTGTTCCTATGCTTAAGGGGAACACGAGAAAAGGAAATGCCACTGGGTCCTTTTACGTCATCGGAAAGGAGGACCAAGAGGGAGTTAGGCATACACAATAAAGGACTCTCTGGGAATTGGGGGGGAGGCACTGGGAGATGGGGAGGGAGGGAGGGGGAGCACGGGGTTTGGGGGGAGGAGGAGGGGAGAGGGAACTGGTCTACCTATTAAGTTTGTATGAGCAAAAATAATAATAAAAAATGTTAAAATAATAAAAAAAAAAGCTCATGGGGGTACTGAACTATGAACCTGAAAAAAATGCCATGGTCCTTCCTCATCTAACATACCTTCAATACCTAATGGGGTCTCTTTCATTCCAAAATGAGTCACATGCATGATTCAAATTTCTTTCTAAATATATCCATCAGGAGAGAGAGAGAGTGGGTAATTTGATTACTTATTCCCACAAATATAAAAGCCAAACAAATACAGAAAGTAAAATGGATGCAACTCTAGTAACTGTCCTGTGATTCTTCCACAAGAAATCATAGGTGATTAAACAGAACTCTCAGTATTGGGTATCTGCTACCACCTAATGACCTGTCGATCAGAACCTCTTAGTGAAGGGCTATTGCTAAAGCATTGAACATGGAGATCACAGAATAAGGAAAAAACAAACTGAAACTGACCTGAATATTTCCTCCTTGTTAACAAACTTTCACAGTATCAGAAGGTATAATGCAGGCTGACAGGGTGAGAAAAAGACTTCATAATGTCCTTACCCAGCTGAGACTGCTAGAATCTACAACAATAACTTGTCTGGCAAGAGATGACCATTCTGTCATAGTGGCATAAATGGCACAGCAATAGCCAACTGCTTTCTGAATTTTAAATTTAATGCTCACTTTGTTGCAGTGAACATATGCTTGTTAATTTTCTTTTTTTTTAATTTTTTTTATTAAAAATTTAATTATACATTTTAAAATTTTTTACCAGTTCCCTCCCTCCCCCCTCCTCCCCCTCCTCTTCCCCCAGTGCCTCCCCCCCAATTCCCAGAGAGTCCTTTATTGTGTACGCCTAACTCTCCACTGGGTCCTCCTCTCCGATGACATATAAGGACCCAGTGGCATTTCCATAAGCCCTTTCTCTTGTTCCCCTTAAGCATAAGATCACTACTATGGCTGTCAATCCCTTGCCTCCAGGGGTCTCGGTGCCCTTAACAGATGCTAGACTTTATGAGGGCAACAATGCACTGGACATTGCGCAGGACATGCAAAGTCCCATTATGATTGCTTTGGCCCCAACTATTGTTGAGAATCTTGCAAATCGTTGCTCCTCCCATCCTTTTGCTCTTACAATTTACCGCCCCCTCTTCCGCAAATGTCCCTGAGCTCCAGGATGGGGAGAGATTAGGCTGGCCTAGTTCTATGTGATTGATACAGAGTCTCTGAAGTTCTGGATTGTGGTTTGTTGATTTTCTTTTGCAGTTTTGCTGCTCCTGCAATGCCCTTCACTCCATTCTGCTGGGCACTGTATGTCACCCCCTGGCCAGAGACAAAAAGCTGTTAAACTGGAGTTTTGTTGTAATAGCACATTCAAGGGTAGATGTAATAATAGTAGGAAACCTCACTGAGGGAGGGGTCCATCTCCCATTTGCAAAATGATTACTTTTTATCTGCTAGACTATATGCCCTCCCCTTCTGGTGAGATCAGGAAAGAACATCTGTGAACTTAACCAGGTTTCTCATTACTTACTTGCAGACCTTGATGGAGGCCTATTTTCTCTGCTGTAACATGGTCTCCTCTCTCCTTGTTTCTGGTGTGGCCCTCCTAACCCATCTCTCTTATTCATAATCCTTGCAATTACTGTGTTACATAGGTTTACTTTTGAGTGTCTCAATGTGGGCTGGGTGAGTTTGGTATTAGGAGCCACCTATTAGGGAGTACATACGGCGCTTAATTTTCTGGGTTTGGGATACTTCACTTAATATAATTCTTTCTAATGACATCCATTTCCCAGCAAATTCCAGTAATTCATCATTTTTGATGGCTGAGTAGTACTCCATTGTATATATGTACCACAATTTCCTTATCCACTCGTCAACTGTTGGACATTTAGATTGATTCCATGACTTTGCTATTGTAAACAGTGCTGCTATGAACATGGTCGAGCTTGTGCTATCGAGGCGAACCTCTGCTGCATGGGGGGTTATTCCCAAAAGTGGGATAGCAGGGTCATACGGCATTTCAATCTTTAATTTCTTTAAGAATCTCCAGACGGCTCGCCAGAGTGGCTGTATGAGCCTGCATTCCCACCAACAATGTAGGAGAGTTCCCCTCTCTCCACATCCTCTCCAGCATTTGTCGTTGTTTGTATTGTGGATTTTTGCCATCCTGACCGGGGTAAGATGATATCTCAGGGAAGTTTTGATTTGCATTTCCCTGATGGCGAAGGAAGTGGAGCATTTTTTAAGATAATTGTTAGACATTTTAATTTCATCTCTGGTAAAGTTTCTTTGAAGTTCCAGGGCCCATTTTTTAATTGGGCCAGTGTTTTCCTTGAAGTTTAATTTTCTAAGTTCTTTGTGCACTCTGGACAGTAGAGCTCTGTCAGATATGTGGTTAGTGAAGATTTTCTCCCATTCTGTGGGTTGCCTTTGAGCTCATGTGACAATCTCTTTATCTGAACAGAAGCTCTTTAATTTCACAAGATCCCAACTGTTGAGAGTTGGTAGCAGTGATTGTGCCATTGGATGTCTGTTTAGGAAGTGTTGGCCTAGCCCAATCAGCTCGAGGGAGTTCCCTATCCTTTCAACTATGGTTTTTAAAGTCTCTGGCCTGATATCAAGGTCCTTGATCCATTTGGAATTAAGTCTTGTACATGGTGACAAGTACGGGTCCAGCTTTAATCTTCTGCATGTGGAGATCCAGTTTTGCCAGCACCATTTGTTGAAGATGCTGTTCTTTTTCCATTGGATTCTTTGGGCCCCTTTGTCAAAGACCAAATGGCTGTAACTTTGTGGGCTTATATCTGGGTCTTCAATCCTTATCCATTGATCTGTGTGTCTATTTTGGAGCCAGTACCAGGCTGTCTTTATAACTATGGATTTGTAGTATAGACTTAGGTTTGGTATGGTAATACCTCCAGCTGTGTTTTTGTTACTCAGGATTGTTTTTGCTATCCTGGGTCTTTTGTGCCTCCATATGAACTTTGAGATTGTTTGGTCAACTTCTTTGAAGAATTGCTTTGGGATTTAGATTGGTATAGCATTGAATCTGTATATTGCCTTTGGTAGGATGGTCATTTTTACAATGTTGATTCTGCCAATCCAGGAACAAGGAAGGTCTTTCCACCTTCTGGTGTCTTCTGCAATTTCTTTCTTTAGGGTTTTAAAGTTTTCATTGTAAAGGCCTTTTACCTCCTGAGTTAGGTTTATACCAAGGTATTTCATTTTTTTAGGGGTTATAGTAAATGGTATGGTTTCTCTCAAGGCTTTTTCACTTCTTTCATTCTGGGCATATAGGAAGGCCTCTGATTTTTGCACATTTATTTTGTATCCTGCCACCCTGCTGAACTTCTCAATTAGTTCCAGGAGCTTCCTGGTGGAGTTTTTGGGATCCCTCAGGTATAAGATCATGTCATCTGCAAATAGGGATAGCTTGATTTCTTCCTTGCCGATTTGAATCCCTCTTATGTCCCTTTCTTGTCTTATGGCTTCAGCTAAGACTTCAAGTACAATATTGAACAGAAGTGGTGAGAGTGGACAGCCTTGTCTAGTTCCTGATCGAAGTGGGAATGCTTCCAATTGTTCCCCATTGAGCATAATCCTTGCTGTGGGCTTGTTGTATACAGCTTTTATTATATTGATAAAGGTTCCTTCCATTCCTACTGTCTCTAGCGTTTTGATCATAAAAGGCTGTTGGATCTTATCAAAAGCTTTTTCTGCATCTATCGAGAGTATCATGTGGTCTTGGACTTTGGACTGGTTTACATGATGAATTACATTTATTGATTTGCGTATGTTGAACCAACCTTGTGTGCCAGGGATGAAGCCTACTTGGTCCCCGTGAATGATCTTTTTGATATGTTTTTGAATCCGATTTGCTAAGACTTTGTTGAGAATCTTTGCGTCTATATTCATCAGGAGATCGGCCTATAGTTTTCTTTTTTAAGTGAATCTTTATTAGGTTTCGGGATTAAAACGATATTAGCTTCATAGAAGGAATTTGGTAGTGTTCCTTCCTTTGCTATTTGATGGAACAGTTTAAGGAGTATTGGTGTTATTAACTCCTTAAATGTCTGGTAGAACTCTGTGCTGAATCCATCTGGTCCAGGACATTTTTGGTGGGAAGATTCGAGATTACTTCCTCAATTTCCTTATATGTTATAGGACTATTTAAATAATTCACAACTTCCTGATTCAATTTAGGTAAGTTGTGTTTACTTAGAAATTCATCCATCTCTTTTGTGTTGTCAAACTTCACAGAGTATAAGTTTTTGAAATATGATGTTATAATTCTCTGGATTTCTTGGGTATCAGTAGTGATAACTCCATGTTCATTTCTAATTTTGTTAATTTGGGTTTTCTCTCTCTTGCTTTTGGTTAGTTTAGCTAGGGGTGTATCAATCTTGTTGATTTTTTCAAAGAACCAGCTTTTTGATTGGTTGATTTTTTCTATCGTTTTCTTAGTCTCGATTTCAGATATTTCTCCCCTTATTTTGCTAATCTCTTCTCTTCTCCTGCTTTTGGGATCAGATTGCTCTAGTTTTTCTAAAGCTTTAAGCTGCATTGTTAAGTTGTTTATTTCTGATGTTTCCATTTTTTTGACGTGGGCATTAAGAGCTATGAACTTACCTCTTACAACAGCTTTCATTGTGTCCCAGAGATTTTGGTAAGTTGTATTTTCGTTATCATTCACTTTCAGGAAATCTTGAATTTCCTTTTTAATTTCTTCCTGAATCCAGTTCTCATTCAGCATCATAGTGTTAAGTTTCCAGGAGTTAGTGTATTTTCTCTTGTTTGATGTGTTGTGGATGTCCAGCTTTAGGCCGTGATGGTCTGATAGGGCACAGGTTAGAATTTCAACTCTCTTGTATATGTGTAGATTCATTTTGTGGCCCAATATGTGATCTATTGTGGAGAAAGTTCCGTGTGCTGCTGAGAAAATGTGTATTCTTTGGTGCGTGGGTGAAAAGTTCGATAGAGATCTGTGAGGTCCATTTCTTTCAGGGTTTGATTAAGTTCCAAAGTGTCTCTGTTAAGCTTTTGACCTGTTGATCTATCCCATGTAGAGAGGGCGGTGTTGAAGTCCCCAAGAATTATCGTTTGGGGGTTGATTTCTTGCTTTAGACGCTGTAGGGTTTTCTTAATGAATGTGGAGGGGCCCGTATTGGGTGCATATATGTTCAGTATTGTGACATCTTCCTGGTGAATTGTACCTGTGACTAAAATGTAGTATCCATCTGTGTCTCTTATAATTTTTTTTGGTTTGAAATCCACTTTGTCTGATAGCATAATGGCTACCCCTGCCTGTTTTCTGCTTCCATTTGCTTGTAGAATTGTTGACCAGCCTTTTATTTTTAGAGCATGCCTATCTTTTGTGGTGAGATGGGTTTCCTGCAGGCAACAGATTGATGGATTGTGATTTTTAATCCAAGTTTGTAATCTGTGTCTCTTGATCGGTGAATTAATTCCATTAACATTTAGTGTTATAATGGAGAAACTATTGTTAATTCCAGACATTTATTATGTTTAGTAGCTTTTATAAGTATATTGCTTCGCTTTTAATGGTGTTATATTTGCCTTCTGTTCTTCTGGATATGCCTGTTTTTTTCTTCACGCTTGAGTATCATTTCTAGCAGTTTTTGAAGGCCTGGTTTGGTGGCCATGTATCCCTTAAAGTTGTCTTTGTGCTGGAAAATTTTTCTTTCTCCCTCGATCATGACTGATAGTTTTGCAGGGTAAATCAGCCTGGGTTGACATTTTTGCTCATTCAATACTTGAAGTATGTCTCTCCAAGCTCTTCTTGCTTTTACTGTTTCGACTGCGAAGTCATTTGTTATTTTAATAGGTTTGCCTTTAAAAGTGACTTGTTTTTTCTCCCTTGAAGCTCTCAGCACCAGTTCTTTATCTTGAATGTGGAGTGTTTTAACTATTATTTGCTGCGGTGTGCTTCTATTTTGGTCGTATCTGTTTGGGGTGCGGAATGCCTCTTGTATATGAATGTGCCTCTCTTTTTTTAGATGAGGAAAGTTTTCCTTGATGATCGTTTGAAAAATTTCCTCAGGGGTGGTATTTTGAGATTCTTGCTCCGGTATTCCATGAATACGCATGTTAGGCTTCTTCAGGGTGTCCCATATCTCTTGGATATTTCTCTCAAGTATCTTTTTGGCTTTAACAACCTCTTCCATTGAGCTGGTTAGTACTCCCACTTTAATCTTCAAGGTCTGAAATTCTGTTTTCTGCTTCATTAGTTCTGTTGATAAGACTCTCTGTGGCGTTCTGGGTTGAAGATAACTTGTCTTTTAGCTCAGTTTTAAACTCTGCTTGAGTTTGTTTTAACTGCTGTATGCCACTTTTTGTTTCTTGCACTGTTTTTCTCAACCCCTCCAGATGTCTGTTGTGTTCCTCTTCAAAGCGATTGATTCGATTATGTAATTCCTCCCTGATTTCCTCTTTCATAGTATTGAACATGGTAATGATCATATTTTGAAAGTCGTTATCCTGGGTCAGGCTTTCTTGGCCTTTTTCCGCGGGTTTGTTCTTGTTGGAGTCTAACATTATGGGATTAATTCCTTCAGTGGGAAATTTGTTTACTTGAGTGTTGCTTCTCATGGATTTGCACTTTGACTTTGGCATTGTCATTTTAACTCTTAAGATCTCTCAATTTCACTAAACTGAATTATTTGGCCTGGGGTACTGGTGGGCGGAGCCCGAACGGGGACTTACCTAGGGTGCAGGGTGAGGCCCGGGTGGACCGTGTGCGTGTCCCGACCCGCGGAGCAGGGTGGGGTGAAAAGGGAAGATGGGCGCGTGGGCGTGGAGCTATTAACCCGAGGGCAGCTGGGGCGGGGCCCGGGAGCAGGGGGAGGTCCTCCTCGTCCCTCGGCCCTCGCGCGGCTCCGGCTGGATGGCGGGAGTCGGAGCCGGGTCCCTGTGGGCTGACCTGGGGTCCTAGAGCGCGCGGTGAGGCCCGAGCTGGATCTCGCGTACGGGTCCCGACCGGCGGAGCGGGGTGGGGTGAAAAAAAGGGTGCTTGTTAATTTTCAACCAGCAATGAACCCATGGAAGGGGAGACTGTGGGTCTCAAGAAGGGAATAAACTGTTAAGGTTTAACTATAAGTGCTTGGTGGCAAACTACAACCTAAATATGTCTAATTATACCCATACATTAGAACATTCTTTGGTCTTCAAGCAAGAAACACCCTTTTTGCATTGGAAAGTATTCAATATAGAGTAGCACAACTGGCTAGCATGCATACAATAAGCGACTGTGAATTCTCAATCCTAAACAAGGCATCAAAGTTCAGGGATCTTTGAAAAAAGGGATGAAAAGTATGTACGAGTCAGAGGAGTATACTATCAGACAGTATTCTCTGATCATGACAGCACTACCATACCCAAGAACTCCCGCTGGGCTCTTGATTTCCATAAGATCTGAACAATAATTGACCTATCAACATTTTACCATGGAAGAGGTATGATTTTATAAGACACAACACCTCCCTGAGAGACTATCGATAGTTGATGTCAAATAGAAGATGGTGAGCTACTTTTTTCACTCATTTTCTCATTAATAAGTCCTCCATGCCCCAGCAGTTACTCAGAAATTTGCTATAACAAGCATGCCGGATGAATCCCAGTGGGCCACACAGACAGTTAGATGCAATAGGGAGGAGACTGACTGGAAAGGGGAAACATAGAGTAGGAAAGTAAGCAGAAGGGTATGATTGGTTAGTGCAGGGTAAAAATAACAAACTCATTTTTTTCATGTATGAAAGTGTTAAAGAATTAAAAAGTATTAAAAAAATGAGTGATTCTGTGAAGAAACAAAGGAAAAAATAACAAATACAAAGCCAATAAAAGACAGTGACTCTAGTTATTGACTGTATGATCATTCCATGTTAAAAAAAAAACCCTTGTCATAGCTGACATATGAAAAGAGAATATGAAACTAATCTGAAGATTTATGTTAGTAAGAATTCAAAACCTTTGCAAAACACATAGTTTAGATCTCCTCCCAAATAAAAGCCAACAATGAAAAAGACCAAATACATATAATTTATATGATAAAGACATTTTTTCTGAAATACACAAATTAAATTTATACTATAAAAAAACCAAATGACAACTGACTCAGATTACAATTTATGACAACATAACTAAAATGTTCATAAGTAATTTATAAAATTAAAATCATTGGGACAGTGATTACAAATTAAGTAACAGACTGAAAATTATTGGGTTTTATCTTACGCTTTTAGAAATTATATTTGATTCTAGCAGAAAAAAACTTACGTATAATATTAATCATAGTAACGTGAGCATTGTTTTAATCAATCTGAACAGCCAGTGAATCTAAAAAGCTATAACTTACTTTGTGTTAAAAACTAAAAATACTATTAACAAAAGTGTTTTGACACGAAAATATGTATCCACTTAAAGTCTTATGTTGAAGACAAGATGTAATCTTTATGAGGAGATCCCCCAGAGTAATTTTCCACACATGCATTAAACATGCATTGATCTTATCCAACTTTTCCTTTCCTCTGCACTGTTTCAGAGTCAAGCATTTCTTATTCTGCTGTAGGGTAGATTCTGGTTACTTTTCACATATGAGAGTGAATACGTATATTTGTTCTTGGATTTCTTGCTTATTTGTGTTTTTTGCTATTGTTTTAAAGTAGTGTTTGTTTCATGACAAATATATTGAACAATGAATGGTGACATATGGCTGTAATTCAGCATCAGGCAGGTGGATGTGCGAAGGCAATCTAGAATAAATAGTTAGTCACAGATGTACAGGTTGCATAAGACCCCATGTCAAAAAAATTTTAAAAACCTCTCAAAGAAAAAAAAAGTAAATACCGGTTTAAAGTCCATCTATTCTCATAAACTTAAGCACTTTCTTTTTCTTGATCTCTCTCTTTCTCCCCTGTTTTTTTTTACTTTCTCTTTCAATCTTTCTCTGTTTCCATTATATACATGCTACCCCAGAGCACATATTTTTGTTATAATCAACTCCTTTACAAAGTGTATCTTGGTCCTTGTTGTTTTATTCATGGGTTGTGCATTCTTTGGGGTTCAAAACACTTATAGCATACTTACACTTTTTTGAGTATATGCACTTTTATAATTTTTTGGTGTATGGTTCTATCCTCTCTGCAGTGAAGAGTTGATAATCCCAATACAATTAACACCTACTTAGAAGGGCTGCAACATGGAGATAATATTTATATTACATAAAGATAGTTCAAATAAATATTTGAATTACAGGGAATCATGCTGAAACCCTAAACCTTTAGGGTCTTTCTCCTTTCCCATCCTGCAGTTTAATAGAAATACTACAGAAATCACATTACAGTAAAAAGAAATATCGTGCTCTCTGTGTAAACATGGTGTTGTCTGGCTTTAATTTATTAATCAAAATCAAACCAAGGTACTTCCAGGCCCACCTGGTAATCTCAAATACCAAAAAAAGGAGCAGAAATTGAAACAAAGAGTCCCTTAGGCCACCTTAAGTAATGATATTCTAGCAACTTCCTTCTAGGCTCTCAGGGCTGCTTTATTCTCCTGCTGAGCACCTTTCTGCTTATTGTTAATAAAATCGAACTTTGCTTCACACTGGCTCATTCTGAAGTTGCTTTCTTTCATTGGTGTGGTCAAGAATTATATGTAGCCTCCTTAGTGAAGGGCTCTAAAGAGTCACAATTGAGTTGGTCCTCTTCCCTACCCCTTTGACCATTCTATTCTGTAGGCGATTGCAAAAATTAATATATTAATTTATAGCAGCATCATAAATGTTCTCTTTTCTATGCATCCCTGAGCAAATATATTACTTGGGACTTTCTAAAGATAGCTTTTCTAGTTGGGGTAACAATATCTCACTGTAGATTGAATTTGCATTTTACTGAAGAGCAAGGATAAAGATACTGATTTTTCTTTCATAACTTTTTACTTTTTAGAATTTCTTCTTTAGAAAAGTTATTCATCATGTTTGAAAGGTTTCTTTGTGTTTTTATTATTGAAAAATTCTTTGTTCCTTGTATATTATGTATATCACTCTTTTAGCAGGACAATAATTTACACATTGTTGTGCTCCAGACTACTCAGGATATTAGCTGCTTCTTTGTCTTGAGACTGTGTCTGTCATAGTTAGGCACAGATGTCAACTTGACAGTTAAAGGTTGGAGCTCTGGGCACATTTGTGGGGAATTAGTGGTTGAGTTAAATCCGGAGCAAACCTGCAAGAGATTGTCTAGCTGATAAGGAAGGCCCAGCCCATGGTGTGTGGGATCAGGCCCTAGAATAAAATAGAGAGAGCTGACTGAGAGAGTTCACATCCTTGTGTACACTTGGCCAGACATGCTGGTCTAGCAAGTAAGGATTGTCCCTCTCTCAGCTGTTATGTAGAGATGGTGTGGCCAGTTCCCGCAGCCCCAGTGTTGGTTCATGCTCTCCCATCAAGTTGGACTACAAACTGTAACTGGACTATCATAAGAAAATAAACCCCTTGCTCCCATAAGCCATTTGATGATGATTTATCAGCACCATGCTGGTTAACTGCAACAGAATTTAGTACCTGAAAAGTGGGGTGTTGCTGATAAATCAGACTTTGTGGCTTTTGTGCATTTTGAATATTTTTGTTGGAGAAATTTGGACTTTTGTGGATGTAAAAACTATTTGAACAGAATTTTGTGGACCATTTGGAAAATAGTGATGCTGGAGAGTCATTAGTTGTTTGGGCCCAGTTTGTGATGAAGGGAACAAAGACTTTGATAAAGATGATGTACTGGTTTGCTTGAAGAGGAGAGCTGTGTTGGTAGCTGTGAAGCTCTTAATGTTGAAGGGCAGGCAGCAGAACATCTGCTGCTGTTGGAAAATGAACATCAATGAAGGAAAACCTAGTGAGTTGCAATGGAATGATAGAAAACATGAATACCACCACTGTATTTCATGGTTTGAAAACCCAGATTCCTTCAAGGGCCTAAAACCCCAAGTTAAAGCCATTTGGAAGTTCGGCTGCCTGAAAGAGGCTGTTTCAGCATCAGCACACAAAACTTAATAGACCTGTGGCTTGAGTGGTCCAAGCAATGTTTCAGCCTCATTTTGGAAGCTGGTAATGTTCCCCAGGTGTTACTGGTTTTGGTGTATGAAGCAGGTTCGTGGACAGCAGCAAAAGCTTGGAACCAAATGGCAGGTATAGAGTTGCTGCAAGAGAAGATGAAGCTTATTGCTGCAGAAAGAACTCAAAGTATTGTTCTAGTTGCCAGAACAATAGGGTATATGCTGAGGACAGCTGCGAGTGGAGATTCAGCCTGTTTCAAAAGAACTCTGCTTCTACAACTTTGAACTGCAAACAGGAACTGAAAATGCCTAGAATCTTTGAACCACCTTGACTACATAATGAGCAACAGAAGATGAACATTGAAGTAAGGGATTCAGTATTTGATTTGCTAGATTCTGATCTTATTTTAATGTTTTCTTTTTATGTCATGATATTTCTGTTTTGATGTTTTATCATCTTGACGTGTTCAATATATTTTGATTTGATAGACTCTTGTAGTTAAAAGATTTGAGACATTTTTTAAAACTTTCAGTTCCAACATTTTAAGAGCTGAATTTTTAAGGACAGAACATTTTAAAATTTGTCTATAAGAACTTTTAGAGATTGAGAATTAAATTAAATGTACTTATACTTTTAAGATGTCTTTTAATACCTATGGGAACAGGATTGAAGGTTAAAGTTTAAAAGTACTATGTTTTTATGTCAAGTTGACAAGGAGTGGAATGTCTTGGTTAGGCACAGGTGTCAACTTGACAGTTGAGTATTTAAGCTCTGAGCATATTCTTGGAGAATTAGTGGTTGAGTTAAGCCCAGAACAAACCTCCAAGAGATTGTCTAGTTGATGGGGAATGCCCAGCCCATGATGGGTGGGATTAGGCCCTGGAATAAAATACAGAGAGCTGATTGAGAGAGTTCACATCCATGTGTACACTTGGCAAGACATGCTGGTCTGGCAAGTAAGGATCGTCCCTCTCTCAGCTATTATGTAGAGATGGTGTGGCCAATTCCCTCAGCCTTGGTGTTGGTTCATGCTCTCCCATCAAGTTGGACTACAACTGTAACTGCACTATCATAGGAAAATAAACCCTTTGTTCCCTTAAACCATTTGGTTGTGGTTTATAAGCAACTTTGCAAGCTAACTGCAACAGTATCCTAATCCAATGAAATGCCCTTTTTCTCATTCACCATGATTTTAGAGATCATATGAGGAACGGATCATGTGAATAAAGTCTTTTCCCTGTGTTTTCTTCTACTTGGTTCATAGATTCCATCTTAGGTTTGGGTTTTTGATCCAATTTGAATTAGTATCTTGCTGTTGTCTGTTAAAATGAAACAGGGATTATTTTTCTACCTTTTGCTTGTGAACATCCAGTTTTTCTCTAATGTTTTTTGATGGGATTGTCCTTTGTTCAAGTTTTTTTTTTCATTGCATTTTCAGAAAACCTATTTGATTTAAAAGTGGAGAGGTCTATATAATTAATTACACTTTCTGTTTCTTGAGACAGCATTTAGATATAATTAAGGGAAGAAAACATTATATTTGTTTGGTTTACAGTTCCAGAGGAATGTAGTTCATTATGGCAGGAAAGGAAGGGCAGACAGCAGAAGCTGGAGACTCGCCCAGGTAACTGCAATCATAATGGAGGTAGAGAGAGAAATATAGGGCAAGCAGCAAATCATAAGAACATACTGCTGTAGGCAGCACAGAAGCCCAAGATTAACCCCCTTTTAATGTACCTTCTTACTACAGGCAATGTTCCATTTACAGTCTTCCCAACCATCTACATCAACTAAAGATTCAAACGCACAAGCCTGTGAGGTCAATTCACATTCCAATAATGGCAATCAAGGTTCTTTACCAAGCCCATGTATCTGTATTTATGACAACATTGTGCTGTTCTGGTTTGAGTACTATAGTACTGCAGTATGCTTTGAAATACTGCATTCTCTGTTTCCTTTTCCACTCTTCTACTTCCTCTCACTCCTTCTGATTAAGATGAAATATTTGCATGTTTGAATGCAACTGAATTACAGAAAATAACCAGCAGTTCATAATTATGGTATTGCTTTACTTTTGCGTAACTCAGAAAATATACTTCTCACATGATAGAAGTATGTTTTAAAAATGAATTTCTGAACAGTTTTCGAGTTCATTTCTCTTTATTTTAAGACATATATCTTTATAATTTTAGTCTGAAATATTAACCAATAAAATTCAGTTAGCTCCACATTGCCTCTTCGTAGAGAAGACTTTATCATAAACAATTTAGATTGTTAAAATTATACATTTTATTTCAGAAAATTTTAGTAGAATAATTTTAAAATAATACTGTTAATCTGCACAACCTTTTCTAAGTGGAATGAATACCTATTATCATCTTAGTCTCTAAATAAATTTGAGCTTAACCTTTATATCACTTATAGCCTTCATTACTGATATTCAGATGATTTTACTTTATTAATATGTATGTTCATGAATGTACACTTACCTGAATGTGCATTAATATAATACACATGATATTTTTCTTTCATGTGCACATATATTTATGTAGGATTGTACGGTATAAAATTTTAAAATACTAAAGAAAAGACAAATAATGAAAAAACGTGGAATAAAAAAGTAGAAATCGGAGGTGGCTCAGGGGTTAAACCTCTGCCTTGCAGGCAGAAGATCCTGAATTCCTGAATTCGGATCCTAGACCCCATGTATAGACGCCAGGGTGGAAGCGGGAACAGCCTGCGTTTCAGGTCCTGGTAGGCGGAGGCCTGTGAATCCCAGGGCAGAGTAAACAAGGAGGAGGTGGAGGCGTTCATGGTGGTACCCGAATTCGTCCATGGTTCTACACATACATACATACATACATACATACATACACACACGTGCACACATGCATACACGCACAATTGAATAAATAATAATAAAAAAATTTAAAAAAGTAGAAATCCATAACAAAATTTGGTACAATGTGAATTGAGCAAAAAGACTCATCAGAAGAAACTAGTTTTCCTTGTACCATGTTGCTTTCTAACAGTATAGAGAAGGTGTGTTAATTTTATTTTAAATAACTCCAAAGAAAAGGCTCTATGATAATGTTTACAGAGGCAAGTTTGACTCATCTTAAGTTTTACTAAACCAAAAATAAGGACTAGAAGCCTACCCAAAGGGCACACCATTTCTATAAACAAACAAACAAACAAACAAACAAATAAATAAATAAGTCAGACCTGTGGAAGGAGGGATCACTAAACTAAGAAACATATGGCAATAGATGTAGTGAAGCCTTTTGCTAATTGTTTTTCTCTTTCTTATAAATTTACTGTAATATTACCTCTTTTTCTTTAGCATTCTGTATGTCTAGATATTGTGTCAACAATGTCTACTTTTATCTCATCTTTAAAAAAATTTATGGAGAATAAAAAACAGAACAATGCTCTGTAAAGCAATAACCTAAGAATTTTGAGATATTTTTGTTCACTAATCAAAAATTCATGATTTCCTATTTCAGCATAAATAATAAAATTTCATGGTTAAATAGTCAAATAGTGTGTTAAAACAAAACTATAAGCAAAGAAAATCTCAGGTATTGGGAAGATATTAAGAGTTTGAAATACAAGGTAATTTAGTTATCAGACATAGTCTCCCCAAACCAGTAGAAAGAATTTGATGTTTTTTGCTACTCATCCTTTATTGTATTGCAAGATTGGCTTTATTTTCTCATTAATACTTTAGGAGATCTTCAACACAACATATTCAGGAGTGTTGTACTCCTTGTATTTTTCTTTTAATTTCACATTAAATGTAGGTTTGTCCTGGACCTTGCTATAGCGTACTCTGTATTAAACATGAAATCTCCTGCCTTAGTCTTACGAGTGCTATAATTAAAGGCATGCATTACTATGCAGGCTTAGGAGTACTTAAGTTTTCATTAAAAAATGGAACAGAAATCATGATCCAGAATTGTTATAAAAATTGAAACGTGTCTTCATTCAGTTATAAAAGCCCTAATCCTGTAATAAAACAGAATTATAAGTCTTAAAATATGTCAGATAAACTGAAAAACAAACACTTTTTCCTGAATCTTTGCCTCTAGAAATGATTAAGAAAATTTATTATCACAATCATAATTCTTCATGGTGTCGGAAATCATTGAACTCACTGTGGTTCTTCTGTTTGAAAGATTAGTGGTTACAATATATATTCCAATCTGGGTTCATGACCAACTCGAAAATATGTACTTAATCATAGAGTCGCTAAAACTACAGATTCCTATATAATTACACAACTTTAAAATTCTCTTAAATATGAACTCATTTTGAAAGAGGTTTCCTCATTTGTCAGAGTTCTAACTATTCATATGGGCATTTTTAAAACTGTAGAATTCTCCAGATATTGGTAGCTCTGAATTTAATCGACCTTACTTTGTGACCAGAAAAATCAGACTAAGATGTCTGATAAAATGTATCCTGATATCCAACTCAAGAGGAATTCCTTTCCTTGTTAATTACATGTTTTCCAAGGGGTTAAAATTAAGTGATTAACTCAAATCCCCAAAGCCACATGTAAAGTTTTCACAATGCAGATGAAAGATTTTTGAAGTAAAGAAATATAAATTGGTTCTTAACCATCTCATCTTCTACCAGCATCTAAAAGTAATTATCTCTCACTCAACAATCCCTAATAATCTATGTTTCTATTAATAACAAAATTGTCTCAGTTACACAAAGGTGATGGTTTATAATTTTTATTCTTAGTACCTACAAACCAGTTTTGCTTTTTATATTATTGTACAAAACTAAGGGAAACTATGAAATAAAATATTATTTTCTTATTTATTACTAGTGTATGTTCATGCCATTCATATATATATAAGTATGTATGTATGTAAGGACATACATGTCATGTCATGCAAATGCATATCAGGGACAACTATCTGTAGATGATTCTGTCCTTCAACTGTAAGCTTCCAAGATTGAACTCATGTCATCACACTTATTCTGGGAATAACTTTTTACCTTTTTACCCTCTGGTCAGTCCATGCTACTAACTTTTGTTGTGGTCAGCTTTTTTGTTTGCTTTCATGTATTTGTAGATGTTACTTTGGTTTGTTTTGATGCTGGGGATTAAGCCTAGGATCTTGTGCATGCTATACAAGCTCTTCACAATTGCATTACACATTCATCAGCTCATTTAGGTTCAAATTGTATGAAAAGGGAAGGGACAGGAATTAGTCCAAAACACATTACTTTCTAGAGATCAGGGAAATTTGGAAATGTAGATTAGTTTTTGGGCCACAGCCAATCTACATTCTAGTAAAGTTGATGTTCCCTCCCTTCTGTTCAATCCCTGTAATGTGGTCTAGTTTATAGCCAAACAACTTTCCAAACATTCTTCCCATCTGTAAAAGGCTTCTTTTATTTTTTTTTGTAAATAGGCTGGTTATTATTTTTAAACAAACAATGATAAAATACATAATATCTTACACATGTTTACTCTGTCCACTTTGGAAAATAAAGCCTTCTAATCAAATCCAGGTTGTCTACATCTCACAATTCATGATGACAAAACAAAGGTAAGTGAAATATGGATAGTCCTATATACTTAAAGAAATCAACATGCCTTATGAGAAAATACATAAACATTTTAGTCAATTAGTCAAACATTTAGTCAATTTGTTTAATTAAGGCATATCAAAGTCATAAGCAAGGCAAATTGAAGGGTAATAGAAACTATACCCCAAGCAACAAAGTAGCTTGAAGATTTTCTTTGAAGAATGTAAGAGAAAGCAGAGTGCAAAGAAAGACAAGGAAAATACACAGATTCAGGAAAAACATTTTGATTCTCAGTACAGGCTTCATTACACAATGAATTCCATCGTAGTCGAATATGGGCTAAATAGCTAATTATTTGATACTTCAACTTGAGTACTTATATGTCTCCTGCATAATGTCCAAATAAACTCTAGACGTTGGGGTAGCTACTCTGGAATAATTTCTTAGACATTAATTAGAATGGAAGAGTGGAGTTAATGCCAACAGCATGGAGTTGAGATCATTCTCCAAGGACTCCAACCCCCAGCTCAGCTTGTACTTTCATTTTATTTTAAAGTAGGGCAGGGGTAGAGCAAGGGAAGTATTGCTTTCTAAAATCAAACAGCATTGAAATTGTCAATCATCCAGGACTACTCGGGCCACCTTTATGCTGTCCTCTGGGAAAAGTGTAGGCTACGGGGATCTGGGATCTGAGCTCAGTTCCCTCTGTTTGGGAGGCAGAGCTCAACTTTTGAGCCAACTCTTTAGTCTGAGATTTTAGATTTAAAGATATTTCCATTGACATTGCTAGGGTGCTCTAATACAATTTTGATTTACATCCACTATTTAGGTGCTATAATATGTTATCAAAATACATAGTAATTTTACAAAATATTCAAAAGTGAACAGACAGAAAATGAGTTTTGGCATTTAGTGTTTCATTATTCTGTGAAGTGGTAGACATATTGAGCTGAATGTCAACAGCAGATATTATAACTTCAGTGTTTTTACTTGAATAATCAGGTAACAATTACATAGATTTTTCCCATTTATTGTAGAAATCAACTAACAAACATCATAAGAATGTAAGCATTCATTTAATTGGAAAATCCAATAATCACTTCTCCATGATGTCTTAATTAGCTTTAAGAGTTATCAAAGGTAAAACTAATTAAATTCAAACTTAAATCTAGATGGTGATTAAATTTGCCCCAAATTTATTAATTTTTAAATCATGTGTGTTTTCTTTGAACCAAAATGTTACAGTGCAACATAGCACTCAGCATTCACAAAATAAAACTCAAAAACTATTCTGAAAAAGGACAAATTAAAGAATATCAAACATAAAATGGCATATTTTAAACTGCTAAATGTAACTCTAATAAGCAATTGGTTGCACATTTAAAACAGTAAATATCCCAGATACACACATCCAAACATATCATATTTCTTAACTTGAGAGCTCATTGAATTTCGTTTAATCCACTCCTCTTTATAAACAATTTGAACTGTAAGCATGGATGGCTTTGAATCCTGAGCCCCCCAGCATTTCTTAGCACTGTTATCACTCTGTTTGGGAATCCTTGCTATTCTATCAGTATCTCTGCAATAGAGTGACTTTTCTACCTTTTATAAAGCAACTACTTTACCTGATGTTGATGTATCATATTAGCTTCTGTCTAATTTAAATAATAATTCCCTTAGTAATGTTACATAATATTTGTAGGTATCTGTATGCATTATCTATATTTATATTATATATTTCTATCATGCAAATCATGAATGTATTTGATTAATGTTAAGAAGTTTGAGCTATATATTAGATGTGCCACATACACTGAAGTATGGTATCATTGTGTCATTGAAAGAAATAAGCCAGATTCTGAAACACTGTTTGAACTTTCTTATATAACCACTTTAGAAGTAATTTTTTAACTTTATTTATTTATTTTTATTTATTCATTGATTTAATGTGTGCATATATGTGTCTGTATGAGAGGGCACTATGTGTCTCTGTGTAGGACCAAGGGTGACTTCAGAAATAATTCTGTATTGCTTTTAACTCCTTCTGGTTTCACTTTTTCCAGGCTCTACCCACCAGGACTGGAAATGTAGGCCTATCTATGCCTCTTCCACCTAGCATTTTTACAAAGGATCTGAGATGCAAACTGAGGACCTTCTTTCTGCTTGTGAGGCAGAGTCTTAACCCCTGAGCCATCTCTCCAGCCCTAGAAGTAAATTTTAACTACTAGGAATTAATAAAATCAAATAACACAAATAATACAAAAATGAAGTATTATGTGGTCAATCTGCAGTGTACAATATCTTATATAGACTAATGCTTTATTATTCCTAACATGAGATTAAAGGCAAAGCTCTTCCCCCATTAAAAAAAATTAAATGTAGTATTATTTTCCAAGTGGTACTATTATTTCAATGAAATTGAAAATTTTTTTTCTGAAAATGGCTTATAGTAATTTTTTATACAGCTTAAGTACATAGTCTGCCAAAAAGAAAGCCACTGTACCTTTAGATAACACAGTTAAATTGATGCATTATAGAAATTTTGTTCATCATTTAAACATGTCCCAATGTAATAGGATAAAATGTATCATCATAAATCATTTCTGTTTTGTTATTTAAAGTATTGCAAGGTCACCTCCAAAGTTAAGACAATATTAACTATTTTATTTATTAAGGACAGAAAATAAACCTGCAATATCTTATGGGACTGCAAATACATTTTTCCTTTGAATTTTGTTTTTTTCTCTACCCTTTTTATGATATTTTGATGATAGTTTTACCAGCAAAACAAAACACATGATAATGTGAATCATAAATTTTCTGAGCTAAATGGAGTCCATTAAGTGAAACACCGAATGCGAGGCTGTTAGATAAGGATGGCAGCTTACCATAAATTAAAGAAGTCACCACTCCAGAGAGTAGGTAGGAGAATTCTAAGATTCTTAGTAGCTCATTTATCAACCCCAGAGAATGTATCTTGTTTCAAAGGTAGAATATTAAGCAAAGGATTGAAAAAATAAAATATTTAGATTTTTAGAGAATGAATAAGGTCATATTCTAATCAGCTTTTGACCCATACTGCTTGGTGACAGTTTGATTATACAAGAAAATATGGATTGTGTTTTATTTATTTTACATGACTTAACCTATTATGAAATGATTTCAAAAGTGCTTCAGCTACTTTGAAAAAAATCAAAGGAATGTTTTTAAGAGTCAGCTCAGAAATTGAACACCTAGCTTTCACATATTGATAATAAAAAAATGAATGTAGGTAGATGATAGACAATTACAGAGGGTTCTTGGTTTAAATCTCTTCAAAGCAAGCATAAAATCCGTACCTTAATAATTGCATGCACTGATTCTTAAAAAGGATAACCATTGAGAATGCCAAGCAATGGACAAGACATATTTAAAGATTTTACTTTCCTGAGTGACCCCAGCTGGAAATTAAGTTATTCTGTCTTTGATTTCATGATCTCTCAAAGAGATGTTTGCTTCTTCAGACAAAAACAATTCAAAGCAAAAATGACAGAAATTGCAGGCTTGGAAATGTAACAGATGTATATCATCAGGATGCAATTCCTTATAATTTTATCAAAGATTTAGGGATATTACTAAAAATGAATCTGAATAAGCTATGAAGAATTGTCACAAAAATATCCATTCTGGAAAGAGTTGGGAGTGTTTGACATGGCAGCCTAGAAAAGTAAAATATTTTAATTTAGCAAAAAATTATGATTGCAAAATAACCAATAGTAATATATATCACTCTAATTGATGTGCCTCTCTGAAGCAGACTGCAGACCTGGAGGGAAGGTTTTTACACACAGCCTTGATGAGGGAGGTTGAGGGACTTAGAAAATATTGGCCTTTATAAAGGAAAGTGGAAGTATCCACTAAGTCTATTACTGCAGAGAGCTATCACAGCTTAAATTCTAGAGAGAAATCTAGGAAAAAAATGCAAGCTGCACAATCACTCTAGTTGGAGAGACTGGATAGATAACAGTTACAAATTGATAATTTATCTATTGATTATGGGCTACCAGCAAAAGACACTCAACCTTGCTACTACCAAGCAGCACAGGTTATGGCGTGTTCATTAATTTTTAAATTTTTATTCATAAACAATTGCAATGATTTTATCATTCACTCTTTACTACCCAGTCCCACTTATACCTCCTTTCCCAAAACATACTTTCTTCTTTCAGGCCAGTCTCACTCCTATTTTTATTAATGTCATATTTTAGTTATTTAATTTAGAAACTTAAATACCTCTCTGAAGTACAGAGCAATTGTATAAAAGAATATTAATGTGTAAGTCCAAGTATAATGTACTTAATGCGTAAGTTCAAGTAAAACATGAAAATACATTTGAAAACACATTGCAATCAGGAACTGAATATTCCTTGAGACATATTTTTGCATATAAGTATGTGTATTTTGAATGTGTGTGCAGACATGTACAAGAGAATGTAAGGTATAAATGTAAGGTATGTACCTCAAAAACGCACTGCACCACATACTAGATGGAAGTTTTTAACGGAGCTGCAAAACTGCCGGGCCAATTGTAGGAAGAGGGAGAGAAGAAAGAGAAAAAGAAGAGAGAGAAACAGGAGAGAAGAGAAAGGCAGGTCTCTCAGAATTGGTCTGTGGACTGAGGGGGGAGGGTGTGGAGGTGATTTCCATGACCTTGACCTTGACCCTATTAGCACTAAGGGTCAGGCAAGCATGTACTCTTAGGAGCACCAACTGTTAAGGGGGTAGAGACCATCAAGCAAAATCTCTGCTCTGAAAATGGGGAAGGGGGAGAGGAGCCAGATTCCTATCATTCCAGCCTTTTGTTAGTGATAAGGGTGTGATATATTCTTAGCTACTTCCTGCTGGAAGGAGTCAGCTTGGGAAAGTTTACAGGATAGAGTGATAAGAGTCCCTTTGCTGAGTCCTCATGTTGAGTGTGATGACTGTTGTGGACTGGATCTAACTGGGTCTCGTCTCTGGTGTAAGGTAGATGGACAAGTGGTCAGGAGCATTTGGTTGAAAGAGTATCTGGTGAATTCTCTAATCCTATACTGGAAGCATCTGGAAAGTCAAAGCATAAGTAAAAACAGGCAAATGGCAACTAGAAAACCCAAGAGGGGGAGAATCCAAATTGTCAAGGGGGACCATAATTGTGAGCCCTCCAGTGAGCCCCTGGCAGAATGGATTTGAACTGCCAATTTCTGAAGGTTGTTGATCCAATCTTCCACTTCTTTCCTGTGTTTGATGTAATAGCAGTTGATTTTGGAGGATGACTGAACCAACAAATTGAGTTAAGCCTGTAGAAATGAGGTGCGTGGGGTGAAGGTGACAATAGCTGAAAGTGCTAAGTCTCTCATGGAGCTTTGGGATGGTTTCAGGGGCACAGTCTGCTGAATGGGGAGTATAACCTCTCAGATAAATAGAAGACAGAGTTGCACCTAGAAGAGACAAAACGGACAAGAAAGTTAAAGTGAGGGTTTGATTAAGCGGGGAGCATGGACTACTGCACTCAAGAGGTAGGAAAGGGGTTAATTATCTGGTTTAGCTTATCTAATATGGTAGACATCAGAGTGTCAGGTCACATGCAGAGGATGGCAATAAATTGTTATTAAGGGCTTAAATGGGCCCACGATAATCTGACTGTGGATTTTGAAACATTTCAGGTCTCTACACTCAGTCAGCTTTATAAGTGCAGTAGTCTCTTTCCAGGGACTTAAGTTCAGTTTTCTGTTGCAACATGTCATAGTTTTGTGCATGCAGAGGCCACATAGAGTTGGTCACACATGTCCCACGTACCTGGGAAGGCTCATTCCTAGTGTCTCATGTAGATGAGGCTTAATTGCAGGTGATGTGGATAAGGCTGAGTAACAGGTGGGAGAGCAGTCTTCAGGAAAGAGATCGCTAATTGGCAGAGCCATTAATTAAAGAGTATCTGGATCATATTAAATTTAATAGTAATAATGATCCAGACCTGATATATATATGTTGCATTTCATCCTCCACATCTGACATGTTTGCATGTGACCTGTGATAAGAGACAATATTTATTATTAGAGATAAAATTAAAGAAAGCAAAATGATTCAAAGCATCATTTTAAGATCTTTTAATCTCATGGTACAAGCAATTAGACCCTTTAGGAATTAGAATTTTTATAAGTCTTATGAACATAACTAAATCTCTGTTTAATCAAGATAGACACAATTGAAAAATGTTTTAATGCATGAAGCTCAGCCCTTAGCAGTTATGTTTCTGAGGTTCACTGCCTTTCAAACTTCTAAATCATATTTCCTAAAAATATAACCATTTAGATAACCATAATCTTCATCTTTAAAAGAAATAAAGATTTGGGCTTTCTTTGGTAATTCACACATTATACCTTTAAAATAAAGGACTCTTAAAATATAAATACAACAGAAGACTTTTGACTGATGATAGAGCCAAATATATGAATGAGTTATAACATGAGTTAGTTATAACATGAGTTAGTTCTTTTAACTTTAGTTTGGCTGGTTTAGAGGATGTATATCTAAGTAGATACCAAGACACTATTAAATATGCAACAAACAAGCAGCATGTGGTTGTAGGAGAATCCTTTAAGTTTTCTTTAGAACTTTATAGGCACATTATACAAAATAGCATCTACAAATAGAATGAGCTCAAGCTTATCACATGGAAATAGAAACATTTGGAAATCATTATATCTGAATTACACTATGTTGTAGCAGAACACAGGAATATACATAGAGGACATGTAATTATGAAGCACATTGGAGCAAAGAAGTTTTTGTTCTATTCTAAGAACATGAACCCATACATTTTACCACAAGGAGGATGAAGAAATTCCAATGAATTTCTCAGAAGACTTTTGCATTTTCTTAGTTGTTATGTGATGGGACAAGATTCCATAAAAGAAGTCTGAGGAACAAGCAAAGAATAAGCAATATTTAACTACCAAATATTCTAAGTGATGCTAGAATACTGGCAATAGGATGTAAGTATAGAGGGGGTCATAAGAACCTTGTAACACAATGGAATCTTTATTTGCACTCTCATTAAAACTGAAACCAAGTGAGATATCAGGAACAGTTGTGATAGAATTAAAATGTAGATTACATTAGATTAGTACATATTTAGGCCTTTTTGATGTTATTAAAAGTAGTTGTTTCTGTTTTGTTTTTTTTAAGTATGTATAGATATATTATAATTGAACATTCCAAAATAATAAAAACATATTAGTGTGCAATAAGAATGAGAAAAAAATTGAAGTGAGCACAAATTTGTTATGGAAAGATACAAACATAATGGTTAGACAAACACATGATAAGAATACATGAAATCCAGGTAACTGAACAAGCACCACTTAGTAGGGTTTTCCTAGAGATGAGGACTTATAATTCAGTGACAATGGCTTTTAAGTTAGTCATTAATTCATGACCCAGTGGAGTGAGACTCTGTATTGATCAATGTTGGAAACAGACATTGGAAAATATCATTAAAAGCTTACCAACATTTAGGAAAACCTTATCATTAAGTTAGAATCAAACCCAGCATTTGGCCCAATTATTAATTACTCTTGTTTAAAACAGATGTCAAAGATATACTATAAAGATCTTATACATGTATATAATTAACATGATACAGATCAGACAGACAAAACATATAAGACTCTTTGAAACACATATAACAGCTGACAGCATAGATGATAAGAAAAAAGACTTAACTATGTAAAACAATGAAGCAGCAAAGAGCATGTATTCTGCATTTTGCTTCCCATTGTTAAGTTCTTGTAATTTACAGGGGTTGTCTCTGTACAGATGTCTGCCTGCAGAATGAAGGGATCAGGGCCAGAGACCTCTGCCTGGATACAGCTGGCCAGAGTCTGTCCTGGTAGATACCCAACAAGTTATGAGTAGGGAACAGGGAAAGCTCACTCCCAAGAGCAGTTTGGCTCAGCTGGGGCTTGGACCCAAGAAAGCTCCAGGAGCCAGACAGGGGAAGCTTACTGCAAATAGTGGCAAGTAGAGTCATAGTGCCATAAATATAAGATATAAATGTAAGGTGTGTATATATATATATATATATATATATATATATATATATATATTTCAAAAATGTACCACACTACTAGATGGAAGTTTTTAATGGAGTTCCAGAACCATCTGGCCAATCATAGGAAGAAAGACAGAAGAAAGAGAAAAAGAAAAAAGAAAGAGGAGAGAAGGGAATGATGGGTTTTACATCCTCAGGCTGGTGGGTAGGCTGAGGGAGAAGGGTGTGGAGGTAACTTCTGGAATCTCTGCCAAGTTCAGAAAGTGTGGCCAGGATCACTTTGGGCTTGATGCTGCTGGCACTAAGGGCCATCAGCAGGCCATCAAGCAGAAGCTCTGGTCTAAAAGTGGGAGCACAGAGGAGCCAGATTCCTATCATTCCAGCCTTTTGTTAATGATCACCAGATTCCTATCAGAGGGCACTTGAGTATGTGTTCTATGTAAGCCCAAGAGTGACATCAGGAATCATCCTGGATTGCTCTTCTACCCTTTTGCCTCACACTGGGGATTCCCAGGCTCTTACATTCAGGTCTTGAATTACAGGACTAGACCATCTCTGCTTAGTATTTTTACATTGGATCTGTGATCCATATTTCTTTGGCTTGCAAGTCAAAGGCTTTAACCACTGAGATGACTCCCCAGACAGATAATGTTCTTTTAATATATGTTAGAGAAGCTGACTGAGGCATGTGTTACAGTTCTATACTTATTTGTGAAATTTCTGAAAGTTAGAAGAAATTAAAATTAAAACAAATGAACATGGCTTTGAAAAGTATGGTAAATAAAAACATGAAATTATAATATCAAAGCTATATATTAAATAGTTGCAATCACACAACAACTTAGCCATATATGTTTATGGGTCTTGGCTGTGTGTTTTCTCTTCCAAGTGTCTTGATCAGACAGAAGTCAGGGATCACATTTTACTCTATCAGAATTGATGTGATTTATCTTTAAGATGAAACTGTAGTCTGTATTTGCTACTGTTCCAGATCTCAAAAAAAAATTGAAGTGTGGTAAACCAAAGATCAGATGGACTACTTAAAGCTACTGTTATTAATTACTTTCTTCCCCATGACTGAAAAGCAGATGTTATAATTAAATGACAGAAAAGTCATACTTCAGACAGAAAGAATAATATCCTCTGCACTATTCATTAACAAGTGGAAATGAGTCCATTGTTCAGAGAAAATGGTAAATTTATCCCTATGCAGACAGTTTTAGAATAAAAGATCCTCCCTAGCAGGGCATCTTATACTGTGGTCCCCAGTCTGAGGTCAACTGACAGCAGGATTCCCTGGGTCTATGTCATGCTTACCTCTCTCTGCTGGAAATTTCAAGGAAATGGACCAAGTCTGTCAATGTTTATATGAAAAAATATCATATTTTTATTTGTGTAGTTCTGTGAGTAGGAAAAGACAAGTAAAAATAATAAAAGTATGATCCATTATGACCTTAAAATAATGTCTAAAATCTTTTCCTGTACATCACTCTAAGAAGGGTCATGTCATCTATATGTTTACAGAATGGGATTTGTGTTAGGCTACCTGAAATTTACATACTGATATGTAACTTAAAAATTTATGTGTTCAAATCTATTTATAGAATAGGCAATATGACAAAAAATAAAAGTAAATAAAAATAAATGAAAAAGAAGTCACCGTTGATTTATTCGATATAAATTTGTGTCAGTTATGTCAGCATGTTTATAAACTGAATTATGTGGTAAAACTCTTGCAGGCTATAAATCACTCTGACTAGTGCTTATTTTTTTCTGTCACAGTACATTTTCTAAATAAGGCATAATGTTTATAGCAGTGGAATATATGAGTCAATAAATAGCTCTTGAAGGTGATGAAATGTCAAAATAAAACAGGAGGGTTTGATAACCACCAGTCGACTGCTAGTAGCAGCTGCCAATATTCCCATCAGCACAAACTTTCACACAATGAAGAAATAAACCATTTAATGGAATCAATTCCAAGGCTCTATTACTATTTTTAATCCCTTAGTTATTTAGTCAGTATATGAGTAGAACATGCTGTAAAAAGAACCTGGTATAAAAACATTTTCTATAGAAGCTATATAAATTAGAAAGTTGTTATTTATGTAATTTCTAATATTACAAATTGTCCTCCCTTAAACAAATGTACTTCTATAATATTTGCTTTTGCATAAATTCTTAACCTTTCTTTTTGATATGTATTGACACATTTTGAAATTCTTACTAGTTTTGTTTGTTGTTTTGCTGAAATACAGTCTCCTTTGTAGCCCCAAAGTAACCTAAGACTCCTTATCCTTCTCTCTCAGTCTCCTAGTTACTGGATTACAGGCATGCAACACAACTCCAAATGCTATATCTTGAAATTTCCATCAAAGTGTTATTACCTTAAAGGTAACACAAAATATTGTGTTAAATTAGAAAATGCATAGAAATCATTGCAAAGTATATACTGAAAGCATAAATTACTTAAGGATCTAAGTAGAAAACAAGATTTTTTTTTTTAGCCCAAGGTCCCAGCCCTCCTGGGGAAGGGCCCCTGTGCCAGGTAAGATCCCTGCAGAACTTGTGGAACCAGGTAAGGCCCCACCCCACCCACCCAAATACCCTGACACGCCAGGAAAAGGATCCCTTCACCATGTGTAAGAGGCATGTAAAGGCAGAGGGCAGTCATGTTACACAATTAATAGACCCCATCCAAATCAGGACACTCTGTTCCAACTACAATCAAAGTCAGATAACCTCATCTGACTCAGGTCAGCCAAAAACATCTTCCTAATACAGTATTCACAGAATTATAGAAAATGCCCATGTCACTTCATAAAACATGAAAATGAAAACATGTTTCCTACAAAAATCCAACACCCATGCTGTAGATTCCAATCAGAACAACCTTATGGATACCAGCCAAGAAAGCAATTCAGAGTATAATGTCTTCCAAAGACATGTTACTGAAATGATCAACAAGCTTCTTACGGAACTACAAAAGGAGCATGTGGAATGATAAAAGGAACAGGAAGAACTCAGAATGGTAATGAGTGAATATATGACTTTAAATGAACAGGGAAATAATAAAAAATTTTCTGAGATGAAAAAGGAAGTAGAGGAAACAAGAATAAGTTTAGAACAGGTGACAAAACACAAAACTGAAATTCAGCTGGAATTCAAACTGAAACTGACCGAAACTGAAAACCCAACAGAGAATATCACACACAGAATATATTAAGCAGATGATAGAATATCAAATATAAAAGATAAAGTTATAGAATAGGATAATTCAATTATAGAATCTGAAAAATCATTAAAAATGAATGAATATTAAGGAATTATAGGAGACGTCAACCCCATGCATTGTTGGAATCTCAGAACTAGAAACCCAAGAAAAAACTCCAGTTCAGACTTTTCAGTGAAGCAAAAATGAAAATTTATCACACTAAGAAAAAAAAACACCATATACAAGTAGAAGATACATATTATACACCATCTAGGTATGACCAAAATAAGAATATAACAGGTTAACAACATCTTAGATACAGGACAAACAGATTGTTCTGAGATCTGTAAGAAAGAAAAAACAACTTACTTTTAAAGGCAAGCCTATTAGAATAACAGCTGACTTCACAATGGAAACAGTAAAAACTAGAAGAGCTCAAAAAAGCATTAAGTCATGAAAGATCAAAAATGCCAACCCAGGCTGCTACATCAAGTCAAATTTTCAGTCATGCCATCCAATATCCATCAGGATGGAGCCAAGGGCATTGCAGGAGCTGCAAAACTGAAAAAAAATCAACAAACCGTAATTCAGAACATCAGAGACTCTCTATCAACCACCTGGAATCAGGCCTGCCTAATCTCTTCCCATCCTGAAGCTCAGGGAAATTTGCAGAAGAGGGGCGGTAAAATTGTAAGAGCACAAGGATGGGAGAAGTCTGATATGCAAGATACTCCACACAAGTTAGGGCCGAAGCAATTATAATAGGACTCTGCATGATCTGCACAATGACCAACATATCATTGACCCCTCAAAGTCTAGCATGGACTAAAGGCACTAGGATCCTTAGAAGCAAGGGATTAAAGTCACAATAGTGTTCTTATACTTAAGGGGAACCCAAGAATGAGTTCTAGGAAATGCCACTGAGTCCTTACACCTCATCAGAGAGGAGGACACAGAGGAAAGTTTGATATACACATTAAAGGATGCTTCAGAGATGGGGGGAAGGGGAAACTGGGAGAAAGGAGGGAGGGGGGAAAGGAAGGGAACAGGGAAGTCCAGGGAGGGTAGAGGGAGGGAGGGGACAGGGGTACCTATTATGTTTGTATGAGCGGAAAAATAAATTAATTAATTAATTAAAAAATTTTCAGTCATGCTTGAAGGAGAAAGAAAAATATTTCCTGACAATAATAAGTCCTTCTTATCTACCAAACTAGATCGGTAAAAAGTACTTTAAAAAGTTCTCAATATAGATGAAATTTTCAACACACTAAAGAGGATAAAAGGGAAAAATAATGCTGATGCAATTACCAAGCAGTGAATAGCCAACATACACACACACACAAAATCTCAATAAATTCAAAAGGTGACAGAAGTCAATAAAAGCTTATCAATTATAAATTTAAACATTAAATCCCCAATCAAGAGACTCAAACTAATAACATGGATTAAAAGCCACAACCCATGAATATGCTGCTTCTAACAAATATACCTCACTTTGAAAAATAGGCATAGTCTCAGTATCAATGGATGGTCAAATATAGTTCAAATAAATGCAAATAAAAAAAGGAGTAGTCATCCTAATACCCAACAAAATAGACTTCAAACCAAAATAAATCATAAAAGCTACAAAAGAATACTAGACACTTGCAAGGAACAACAAAAAAAGAACTAACACTGCCTAAACATATATGTTCCAAGCAAAGGCCCACCCACATTCATTAAACTAAACTATAACATGTAAAGCAATAAATCAACCCAAACATGATAATAACAGGAGGGTTTCAACACCTCATTGTCACTGACAGAAAGGTTAACAGACCAAAAACAGATTAGAGAAACAATCTAAGTAAATCAAATCATAAATCATGTGAACCTGATATACACCTACTGAACATTCCATCCTAGAACTAAAGAATATGTGTGCTTTTCAGAAGTCCCTGAGCTTTCTTCAAAATAGATTGCATACTGATCCTCAAAGCCAGCATCCACAATTTCAAGAAAATCAAAATCACCACTGTACTCTGTCTGACCATGAGGAAATAAAAATAGACGTCTATAAAAGGCAAACACCAGAAAGTACACAGTATCTTGGAAATGTAACAATATGCTAATCAACTAACTGCTTACTAGCCTCTAATCTACTCCCCCCTCATGACAGAAAACACATGTCTAGTATTGTAAACAAATCTAAGCAACGGTGAACAGGTAGAAAACTGACGGTGGATAGGATCAGATGCATCAGTACTAACCACAAATTCCCCAGAGTAAACTTCCTTCTGAACAACTTCTCATTTTGTCTTTGGATAAGAAAAGGTCTCAACACCCAAACGAGAGACGGTCTGTTGCAATGGAAGAGCAGTGAAATAGACAACAGCAACCAACTGGAATGCAGTGTACCAGGGACTCTGATTGCTTACCCAGAATCAGACTAACTAAAGCTCTTCCCAACCTAAGGCTCAAGGAATCTTGCAGAAGAGGGAAGCAGTAAGACTGTAAGAGCCTAGGTATGGGCAGATCTACCAATGGCCAAGAGACACCATTAAGGGCAAGGATACTGTATCCAGGAATCCTTTGCATTGAGACTTATGTGCCAGAGCTGCACAAGGGCTGATATATTAAAATTTTCACATGGACTACCATGTATCTCAGGAAAAGTGGTTGCATGAAGTGGGAATGTTGGGAGCTGGAGCTGGACAGGTGCAGGGGAGTGCCCTTGTCAGTGAGTCTATACAGGGTCTCCCAAGGAGGCCTGAGCCCCCACTAGAGTTGATAATACAGGAGGATCCCTGGGGCCACAGAAGCAGACAGATGGGAAGGTGTGAGGGAGCAGGTTGAAATGGTGAAAGGAGGTGATGGTGAGAGAGGAAAAGAGAAGAGAGGTGAGTGTGGAACAACTGCTCATTGTGCTTGTAAAGCTAGAGAAATAAAATTAGAAAAAAAAAGATATCTTGTGAGCTCTCTCTCCAACTAGAGTTGTTATTTCTTTTCTTATGTAATTTAATTTTTTTCCCTAGTTTTACAAGCCTATTGAGTTCTTATCTCTATCTCCTTGCCTTTCCATTCCTTCCCTCTTCCCTTTCTCTCTCTCCCCTTTCATGAATCCATCCCACTTCCTCCCACCCTCCTTTCTATCCGCTTCTATGGGCCCTCTTTGTATTTTCTGCTCTAATGGCTGTTCAGGCCTCTGTGGCATATCAAGTGGCACCTCCTCCATCTTCCCCACTGATAGGAGCATTTCCATGCATGCCTGGCCCTCAAGGTATCTACTGAGCATTTCCATGCAGGCCTGGCCCTCAAGGTATCTCTCTCCTGAGATCCTCACTAAAATATGGGAATATGTTGGTATGTTATTCTTTATACAGGTCTTTTAAGGACCAGTTTCATTGCAGTGAGTTTCTGGATCCAGCAGCCCTGCCTTGTAGGGAGTGCTTTGTCCAACTTCAGACCTTCCCATCTTGCAATCTTAATGCCCCCTTTTCTGCAACATTCCTTTTTTTTTAAAGCTTTATTATTATTATTATTATTATTATTTATTCAACTGTGCATATGCGTGTGTATGTGCGCGCGCGTGTGTCTGTGTGTGTGTGTGTCTGTGCATGTGTAGAACCACGGACGAATTCGCGAACCACCATGGACGCCTCCACCTCCTTCTGCCCCGGGATTCACAGACTCCGCCCTACCAGGACCAGAAGCACAGGCCGCCTCCGCTTCCTCCTGGCGTCTATACGTGGGATCTGGGATCCGAACTCAGGACCTTCCACCTGCAAGGCAGAGGCTTAACCCCTGAGCCACCTCTCCAGCCCTCTGCAACATTCCTTTTAGGATGAGAGAGATTTGGTTAGCCTGAATCCAGGTGATCATTGCAGGGTCTCCAGTACTCTGCATTCTGGTTGTCCATTGTTGTCCACTTCGCTGCTCTTCTGTTGCCCTAGATTGCTTCCTGTCAGGTGTTGAAATCCTCTACTTTTGTTGTAGAAGGAGGATTCTAGGGTCAGATTTGAGTTCTCTTACTTTATATGGGTATAATAACAGGTATTTACAGAGCATTTTGGTGTACTGTCTTCCTACCTATAGGTCCATAGTCTATTCTTCCCTAGTGACCTATTTTCTTCCCTTTAATAGGTTCTTATTCTATAATCTGACAAATAGGCTTTTAGTCCATTCAGAAAGTTATTGGTTGTCTCCTTAATACTCATGCCCCATTACACTGATGGTCACTGTTCTCATAGTGATTTTTACTGTAACTTGCAGACAGGTTGATGAGGCTTTTGATAATGTTTCTCCCCCAGTAGTTTCTACAATGTGGTACTGGTAAGCTCTCCATCAAGGAGGAAACTTTCAGAGAAGTTCCAGTCAATGTATTTTGCTCATGTCTTGTCATCTATATATGTTGTATCTTCAGTAATAGGATCTTAGGTCAGCTTTTTGGAGGACAAACAAGAGCAATAGCCAAAACCTATGACTAACATTTTTCAAGTTCACCCTAAGTAGCTGGCTAATTCTTATTCTATTTGTTTATTTGAGGGAGGTCTCTTGAACCCAGGGTGATCACAATATTAAATTCTTGATTTTTCTGCTTCTACCACCCATTATACTCTTAAATTATTCATATTGGCCCACTGCCTTTACCACCCATCTTACTCTTAAATCAGTTCTAGACTTGCACCTATAATTCCTGATATACTGGAAAAACAAGGAGAAAGTTTTTAAGCAGAAGGTCAGCTTTAGAAGCTTCAGAAGACCATATCTTTAAAACACAATCAAATCTGTTCTGCAAAATAGTCCAAACTTCAGCTTTACACCTGAGAAGATTTGGTGTTTTCTTCAAAATTCAAGCAGTTCCTACTTTTCCAAAAATGGTAAAGAGAGAAATAGATGGAATGCATTTTCCTGTTTGTTTTTTTTTTCCTACACTCCAGCTAGAGAGAACACACAGGTGCCAAACACCCAAATCATTCTAATTTCTTTGAATTGTATGTCACCACAAGCCTCTTTGTTTATTAATAAGTTACTATAAGTGTCTAAAAGTTAGGCATGTAGTGGTCCAAGGATGGCTTTTCACACATGATCTTCCAACAATCTTATGGGGCACTCTGTTCTGCTTCTGAATCCTGCCTAGACTCATGTAATGATGTCATTCTGAAAACTGGTGCAGGAGGTTTAGGAATTAGGAATTCAAGGCCAGTCATGGCTGCACAGCAATTTAAATATCATTAGGAGACTCTTTCCCAAAGGAGAAGGAGAGGAAGAAAGAATAAGAAAGGATATGGCTAGTTAGCTCAGTAGATAAGGCACTTGCTTACAAGTCTAGTGCCCTGAATTCAATCACTTGATGTCCATATGGCGGAAGGAGACAAACGACTTCTGAAAGTCATCCTTTGATTTATGTCTACTCTCTCCCTCTCTATCTCTCACTCTTTCAAATAGATAAATAAAATTTCATTGAAGAATAAATAGTTCAGGGTCAGCATGGGTTACATTAGATCATCTTAAAAATAGATAGATAGTATAAAATAAAAGGGAACCAGAAAAATTGCTATTTAAAAAATCAATTTTGCAAGAAGAAATGGAGAAGTTGCATATGTGGTGCGGTGATGGCATATCCTTCTTCCCCAATTAAGAGCTACACTTTGCTCACATTTGTGTATATGATACCCTGACCTGCTCTTTCGATGTGCTGAGTACACAGCATCACCCTAAAGGAGATGGCTCACACCTCACAAAAAGATAAACAAGGCAAGAGTTCTTAGAATATTCTCCTCAGCCTGCTGAGGAACAGCTGTATCCTTTACCATGGAGACATTCTATATAACATGCACACTTTTGTTAAACTTCAAAATTAAATGATATATTGGGCACAAATTCAATTAGGTAGCAATAAAACTTTATGTACTTATCTGTTTATTTTTCTTTTCATTATTGAAAACATGTATGTTCACATTTATCTAGGCACACATACAATTCTCAGATAAAGAGGCATGTTAGTGATGTCTTTTCCACAGATAGGAGTATGATTAAAATTAAAAATTACTGTTCTAGAATATTATGTATACATTAGCAAATACATTTCCAATATATGTGAAGCCTAACAAAGTAAGCACAGTGAATACATGGAAAAATTAGTGAGAAATTTAAAAAAAAAAAAAAGAAAATACAGAATCCCTCAATTAACTGTACCAAGTGCAAAGATACAGACACTGTAAAGATTCACACCATTCATTGAAGTAAGTCAATTTTCTCTTGCATAGAAATGTGTCATAACGTGTGATGTGTAAACTGCAAACAGAAACCTAACAGCAGCCAAGGTGACAGAGTTCAACAATGAAATCAGCCAGCCATTTATAAATATTTTTATTAGACAGTCTTGAGCTCTGATTAAAGATGTTGGCATTATTTAAGCTTGAAAAAAAAAACGAATTTCCATGATACCTATGAGAACACTATGCTGGAAACCATTCTCAGAATAGAAGATTTGAGCATCTAGTCAATCAAAATTATCACACAAACTCTGAAATCGTGATTAACTTATTGCTTATGATTATTTCAAAGTTATTCTATCTAATAATATAAACTCTCAGATGCTAAGAGAATGCTCACATACCCTTTTTCCTAAAATGTTTAGCTGACCATAAGAAAGCACTCCAGAAAGTGCTAGATTCCACTGCATGTCCCTGTTTAAATAATAATCGCTGTCATTCTTGCAGTTTGGTGTTAATGTCTGGAACTGATGATCTTAAATTCTTCTCTTCTATTTCTGGGTGTAAAGTTTACAAAAATAAATATAGTTTCATGTGTATAGTATTAAAAAAGATGTCCTATTTTGCTGTCATCCAGTATGCAAGATTATGTAAGAAATTTTAATTTTGCTGTCTAAGACAATATACTGTCTTTTTTCCTGTGTTTCTTTATCTGTTTTTCCTTAGTCTCACACCCATAATGAATGACAGGAAAGGAACATGCAAAAATACTCCATATATTTGTTTTAAATTAATATATGTTTCTTTATCCCTTGATAATGTCTTGCATTCATACAATGTACCTTGATAATATTCAGCTGCCACTTCTCTCACTCCTAGAATTCTCCAGTTCTCCCTACTCACTGAGTACACTTAGGATCTGAAGCTTGTTTTAGAGGAATACCTTCTCATTTTTTTTTCTTTATGAATTGGTCTTATGTGTCAGGAAGTTCTCAGTGAACTTCAATATGATATATCTGGAAAAGATAAACTCTGAAGCAATTTTCAGTGTAGACATTAAAAGAGGCGTTTCATGAAAGAGATTGCCAAACTTTCTATAGGAAATAGGTGTCTACTTCAATATGTTTGTTAAAGAACTCACCCTATTTTCCATTTTAAACTCAGCAGTAGATTATATATTATAGCCTTTTGTGAAGGTATTGTTTTTCTATTGTTGAAATTATTTATTTATTTATTTGAGAGAGAAAGGTTGGCAGGGAGAGATATATAGAGAGAGCCTGTACATGAATTCCATTACATGTTTAGAGATCAGAAGACAATGTTAGGAAGTCCATTCACTCCTTCCATTATGAGGGTTTCTGGGAATTAAGTTCAGGCCACCAGGTTTGGGAGTAGTTGCCTTATCTGGTTAGCAATTGTTTCAGATCTGGAGATTTGATTTTAAAAAGTATTTTGTTAAAGATTAAATAAAAATTGAGTAAAATATTATGTCAATACTATAAATGATATGTGAGAATATTTCAAAAATTTAAAATATGTATTGCTTAATTTAAAGTTCAAGGTTAAACATATAAATTTGTTTATCTTATATGGCTCTTTTAGAAGGAGAATCTCAAAAACTACATCACATGATATATTCACCTTAGACACTTTAGCTTTGAGACTGCTTTTTAATTTGAAATATATGAGAATGTTGATAGCCACTCTTTCTCCATCATAGGAATGTTTAGCTTCAAGTAAAACTATAAAGTAAGTTTGTAAAACTGAAACCATTTAGTCCATGTAAGGAACAGCTTCACCAAGTATTAGAAATTATCTAAATCTATTGGGTTATTTACTTTGGGCCAGACACTCCTTACCATGTAAAGAAGCTTACTATGTAAAGGAAACACTTTAAAAAGGATTGACGTGGGTCCAGTTTTTCCTCGATCAGGTGAGTCATCATCAGCATTTATACAATATGTGAAAACACTAGTTTTCACATGCAATGAATTTGTTACCTACTTTAAAAATTAATAAAGAAGAGGGATTCCTGAAGTTCTCATGTGTTGTGTTTATGCTTTACAGCAATGAAATTTGAAATTATAAATCATTTCATGAGTTTCAAAACATGTTCAGAAGTAAATGGACATGATATTTTTGAAATTATATATTTAGAAAGTGGGAGAGAAAACTATTCGCAAGTGCATGCATGTGTGCGTGTGTGTGTGCATGTGTGTGTGTGTGTGTGTGTGTGTGTGTAGATCATAAAATCCATTATATTTGGTCAAAAAATGCTTTATAATAAAAATTAAGAAAACAAATATATGGAATTTATTTATTGTTGGGACTGTGAATAGTCATTCACATGGCCCTATGCTTTCTGGACCCGTAGCAGCCACTGCAGCTACCTTTCTACCTTATTAGTCCACTGGAGAAGTCAGACAAACAGCCAGTCCACGTAAGTCAGTCACTAAGCAAAAAGTAAACTCAATGAACTCTTTTGATAGCTATGAGCTTTTAAGATTACGAATCTAATTTTTTTTAAAAAAGAACTTACTTAAAAAGCATCAAGAAAGCCCACAGACAACATTTAATATTAATGAGAATATTTATCCCTGAACGGTCAAGTCTAGAGGCTGGAGAATATAGCACTGTGTATTTTTACCCCATAGACTGTTCATTTCTTCTTTCAATATAAATTTTCAACATAAATTTCAGGAGGTCAAGGCCCAAGATGGCACAAAAGTAGATGATCAGTGATAAATAAAGATGCTTAAAGACTTCTTTTAGGTCAACAACACCATTATAAACAATGTACTGAAAAATACACCAGTGCAGCTTTCTGGAAGGGTAAACACAAACAACACTGCTACAGAAGCTGAATGTAGAAACAGACAATGATCACAGATTCCCTTGCTGGGAACTGGGCTGCTTTGAGAAACAGTAAGTTTGAAGGGAAAATAAAGGGCTGCTTTTATCATTATTGTCATTTTCTGCCTTAATGAAAAGAAATGGTGCCTATTATTCCAAAGCAAAGGCATAAGCAATCATGGTTGCTACAGGAGTCTCCGAGATATAGGAAAAGCCAGGGTAATGTAAAGCTAGGTGAAGTTTTGCACTCAACTTTTCTCCATCCCAGGAAAGATAGTAACTACCACTGAGCTCAAGGGCAAATGAATTTGTAAGAAAATCTTTTAAACTGGTTAGGTTATCTCAAAGTGTTTTATAATGTGAAGTCAGAAACAAGGCTTTAAATATTGGTGAGCAGCTATAAAGAGATTTCAGACACAGCAAATGTCTGTAATCATCACCAAAAGGAATACTCATAGAGGGGTCTCACTAGTAGGCTGTGTAAAAATTGACTGTGCAGCCAAAACTGGAAACTCTGAGTCTCTAATGATCCTCTTCCTCCAGAGCCTCTCACATGTCTGGGTGTAAGGACACAAAAAGTGGTTATAGAATTTATTCATTACTGATACTTGGCCATTGAGTCCAAATAAAAGCAACATGAATGGGAGAGCATACACACATCGAAAGATGTTGGTGTTGAAGAAAAATGAGGAAATTACTAATTTAGAGAGCAGGAAAAATGAAAGGATAATAATAGTAGTTTGATAAGTCTGATGAACTCAAATAGCTAATAATTGCTTAATGATTGCTGTGTGCCAGGAATCATTCTTGTTATCTCTGCTGAATTAATATGTCAAACATACACAGTTGATACTGTCATTAATTTTTTAAATCACTGAATTGTAACAAAAAGTATTAAGTAAATAAAGGCTGAGGAGATGGCTCAGTGGATAAAGCATTTATAAAGCCTGACACTTGAATTCAGATTCCCAAATCCCACTTCAAAAGCAGGATTTGGGCTGGAGAGATGACTCAAGGGTTAAGTTTCCCTCTCACAAGTAGAAGGTTATGAGTTTGGATTCTTGGTTCTGCATAAAAAAATGGTGGAAATGGTGGTGGCCTGTACTTCTGGCCCTGGTGGGTGCAGCATGATAAATCCCAGAGAGAAGCAAGAAGCAGGTAGAAGCAATCCAGGATGATTCCCAAGTCATCCTTGATCCTCCACAGGGAAACGTCTCTTTCTCTCTCTCTCTCTCTCTCTCTCTCTCTCTCTCTCTCACACACACACACACACACACACAAACACACAGGAATAACTGAATGAATGAAGTTTTTGTTTATTATTATTATTTATTCAATTGTGTGTGTGTGTGTGTGTGTAGAACCACTGACGAATTCGGGAACCACCATGGACGCCTCCACCTCCTCCTTGTTTACTCTGCCCCGGGATTCACAGGCTCCTCCCTACCAGGACCAGAAACGCAGGCCGCCCCTGTTTCCCCTGGCGTCTATACGTGGGGTCTGGGATCCGAACTCAGGGCCTTCCACCTGCAAGGCAGAGGCTTAACCCCTGAGCCACCTCTCCAACCTCATGGATGAAGTTTTTAAAAAAAGCAGGATTGGTGATTAAAAGATTAGAAGGTTAAAAAAAAAAAAAAAAGATGGTGACATCTGTATCTATAACCTCTGCACACGGGAAAGACAGGACAATCTCTACAAAATTTTGAAGTAGCCTTCTTCGTTTAAATAACGGCACTGAAGAGCCGCAGTCTCAAACAAGACAGAAAGCTGAAGAACAACACCCAAAGTATTTAAACACATACTTTGGCAGGCTTGTTTTCCTCTCCCTTATCCCCCTCCTCTCTATCTTTTTCACACACAAGCACAAATATACACAAAAAAGAATTAAATAGAGCAAGTTCATTCAAATAGCAAATGGATTAAATAAGATACAGAATATGGATATAAAAATTTTTTGGATGTATGTTCAACTGAGAATAAGTGAATGAAAGGTGTTAACTATCAAAGTACTGTTCAAATCTAATATTTTCAAAACATATTCATTTATTGATTGTGTATGTGTATGTTTTTGTGTGTGTGTGTGTGTGTGTGTGTGTGTGTGTGTGTGTGTGTGTATGAGAGAGAGAGAGAGACAGAATACTGCATGTGTCTATGGAGGACCAAGAGTGATTTCTGGAATCATCCTAGATTGCTTCTATCTCCTTTTAAAAGCTTTGTTCTGGAATTTCTTAGGCACCACCTTCCAGGGCTGAAAGTGCAAGCCACTACCATTTCAGTATGGCATTTTATGTGTGATCTGGAGCCAGAATTACTTCTGCTTGCAAGGTTGAGACTAAACTCTGAGCCAACTCTCCAGCCCTTAAATCTAAGATTTCAAGGAGTGTTTTAGCTAAAATGAACACATACCTAAATAATTTTCTTGGTAAAATAGAAAGCACCTATAGATTAGAGTCTGTTGTGCTCCCTCAAAATGTCCTCCAAAGACTCATGTCCTTAAGCACATGGCCCACCTCCAGTAGCACTCTTTGGAACTTTGTGGAAGGTTTAAGAGATGGAAGTACCAGCACTAGGACAGGCGTTGAGTCTTTATCCACCATAATACTTCCTTCTCTTTGTTTTCTGAATCCAGTCATGTCTGCCTTACCATGGTGGACTGTATCTCCTTGGAACTACGAGTCAAAATACATCCTTTCTCTCTTAAATTTAATTTGTCAAGGTATTTTGATCATAGTAACAGCAAAAGTATCAGAGTTAGTAATTACTATACTAAGCCTTAAATTTAAAAAATAATAGTTACTGAGAAGATGGTCCACTTTACAAACAAATTCTTCTCATTTGATACATATGGGTCAGTCAGGGACTTCAACTCAATTTGTTTGTCCAGGCTGATCTTGAACTCACAATCCATTCCTTTCTATTTACCCAGGACTGTATTTGCTGGCTGGTGACACTATGAGTAACAGTTTATTTTCTGATATCTTTCTATATATGTGGAGAACAACCTTATTTCTTCACCATGAAATTGATGTGCATAATGTTCTTATTCACATATATTAAGGAATTGAGAGTAACACTAGAAATGCCAAGAAATTATAAATGGTAAATGGTTTGCATGCAGGCACCTTTATCTGCTGAATCATCTCCCTGATGCTGCATTCAAGGTTTTATTAATAATGTCGATAAATTAAAGAAAACACCTGTAACAGGATGTCAGTAGATTAAGATCACATGAAAACAAAAAGTTTTTTCCATGCAGAACACTAATAAAATATTCCTTAAAAATAGGAATATTGTTTAGTGGTTAAATGAGGTATTTCCAGGAACATCTGTTTGTTGCTCAGTTGATGAACCACTGGGACATAAGGGCCATAAAAATGGTCAAGCAAATTAGGGTCTCACAAATAAGGACTATCTAGGTTGATTCCTAAACCCTAAACTAAACTAAAACTTGGCTTACATCACTCCAAGGCTAGCTTGTTGGGTTTTCTAAGCCATGCTTGTATATTTTTCTTAATTAAGACCCACTTTATGTTCCTGGTCCTTTATTAATAGTCTTCTGTCCACACCAACTATCACCCTTGTGCAATAAATGGAGCTGTGAAGGACACTAAACTCTGGGTCAAAGAAAAGTCAACAGTATTTCCCATGAATACCTAACAACGGCATGCAGTCTGTGATTAAGCATAACAGTAATGATCAAATCTGCACATTACAAGGATGTGAATACATTTGCGATAATTTATCTGGCTCAAATCAATGATGAAAATTTGCAGTGGTGGCAATATATGTAAATGATATAAGACATACCATTCGTTAAACCAAAGTCAACGGAAGTTCCATTTCTTCTGTGGGCTTAACATTGAAACTATCCAGTGTACCTTCCACTAAGTTTTATTCTTGATATCACTGATATAAAGAAGGGTTGTAATTAAATATTGGATTTAATTATATGAAAGGAATCCTTGGACAGATAGATCTCATCCTGACTCTTAACTGATATTATTACTTGGCATTGACTCACCTCTGAAGTTTAATGCTATTTGTACTACTTATCTATTTGGTCATCACCAGGTCCTGCATTTGTCTGTCCTATGAAGGAAACACTAATTTGCATTTCATATTAGGTATTAAAATTAAAAGAGATAAATGTAAATTATATAATATGACATTGAGCACAGAATGGGCTCTGAATAGGTACCATATAGATAGTATTATTAATATTGTTCCAATATCTATTATAATGTCTGGGGAAGTACCAGTAAAATGCAAGTTGTGTGATAAGGTTTTTATTATTAGATGAACATGAATATACTAGGGAGACATTCCATGATGGAAAGGATTCATCAGAACAAAGTTACAATTTTACAATCAGCACTTCACAGACATGATACTACAGGCTATCATGGAGTTTTTTATTTCTACTAAAATGCTGTGTACTTCTTTAAACTGTTGTTTGGGAAAGAATAAGAACTTTCTTATAATAGAACATGTGAAAACTTTTGATCTTTATTATTCTTTTTAATCATATAAAACAGCTCATTAATAAATGTGTATAATAAGCTTCGATAAAAACAAAATCAACCCTAGAGAAAAGATTGTGCATGGCAAGTTTTAGAGTCATGATTATATGAGGTTATAAATTCAAATAGCATGATATGGATTAAAAGCAACTGATTAATAATTTGACACAAAACATGCATTTTCAACTTGAGGCAAATTCATGAAGATTATATTTTAAAACTGAATGTCAATTGTGCTATCAAATATCAGTGAATTAGAAATAGTACATAAAATCATTTTATGACAGTGAGAGTGATATGTAGATTTGTAACTGTTAGAATGAGTAGCATGGCCCTCTTGATTTTTGGAGGATTATGGAGATAATTCCTGTGCCAACAGCAGTAAAGATGCTCTTCAGGTTAGGTAACACTGTGTTCTGATAAACCTGTTGCACATTAAAGTACCCTTTACCTCCTGAGAACTTCCTGAGAACCACAGCTGAGCAGCATAGCATGCCTTGTGGATTGCCAGTCATGTGCATTCAGAGGCACATGCCTGGCTGGAATTTATGTCACACCACCATATATTGCTGCTGTAAGAAAACATCAAAATTTATAATTCAAAGTACACTTTTACATCCATAACATAAAAACTCTAAGTTATAAGTCAGATATTGATTGTATTCAGCTTTGCTTTGTTATTTTCCATAAAATATTCCTGTTAATTTTCTCTTCAGTGTCATATGACAAAGGGCTGTTCAGTACAGTACTAAATACATGATAAATAAGAGTAATTAGAGATTTTCAAAGATATTTTCAGAAAAAACTGAAGTGTTAGAAAAGTACATTGTGTTGGGCTTGAGAGATGGCTCAGGGGTTGAGACTCTGCCTTACAAGCAGAAGATCCTGAGTTTGGATCCCAGGTTCCACATAAGAACATCAGGCAAAAATAGGGGTAGCCTAAACTTCGGGCCCTCATGGGCAGAGCCTGGGAAACCTCAAAGCAAAGCAGAAGGAGGTAAAAGCAATCCAAGATCTTTCCGAAAGTCACCAATGGTCTTCTACAAATACACATAGTATCCTCTGAGGCTCTGACACACACACACACACAAATAAAATTAAGGTTTTTTTAAGGAAAAGTACATTGTTAAGATATAAAATATTAGTTTTAGGCAGTTACTCTTTGTTGAGATCTTCAATAGTACCTATAGTTTAAAATAGATACCTTACACATTTGCTATATGCTTAAACTTTTCTAGTCCTTGGTAATTTACCAGTGAACCAAAGTTGTTTATCTCCTAAAGTTTTACATTGTTAAAGATATGAAGTAAAACAACATGCAACATTTTATCAAGACATGATTTTAGTATTTGATAATTCCCAGTTGTGTGAAGAAACACAAAGATGCAGGTGGGCTTGTAGTCATTTGAGAATAGTACATACTTCCAGAAAGAGTGAACAATCACCAAATATCAGGAAATAAAGATATACCCCCTAAATGATCATTTAGATCACAAGATCATTTGCTCTTTCATTGTTGGCTATTGAACTTGCATAGAATCTTAACTAAATAGTGTTCTTTAAGAAAAGAAGAAATCTAGAATATCTAGAATTCAATCCTGTGTTTCCCTCTTCATAGGTAATACAATATTCAAAAGGTGTGTAGGCTCTTAATGCCTATTTCAGAAAAACTGAAAATATGTCATTAAAAGACTGAAAATTGTTCATCTTTCAAATATTATCTCAACTTTAGAGATTTACAATAGCCTCAAACTGAAACAGGGTGACCCTTTAAACGATCCTTACATACATCAAAACATATTACATTTTGCATTGAAAAATCCATGAAATATCTCACAAGAAGCATGCCTCTCACTAGGTGCATACAAGGGAAACTGACATAATTTTATCTAATTTTCATCTAGACACTTAAAGGAACCAATGTACTTCCCAAGGTCTGTCAACATACCTTAAAAAGAACTTCAGATTTGAGGGAAATATGTTCGTGAACTTCAGTGCTCGTGTTTTCTGCTTTGTCAGTATTGGCACATGAAATCTGGTGTTTCTTTAAAAGAAACTTTACCAGGGATGAAATTAAAATGTCTAACAAATATCTGAAAAAATGCTCCACTTCCTTAGCCATCAGGGAAATGCAAATCAAAACTTCCCTGAGATATCATCTCACCCCGGTCAGGATGGCAAAAATCCACAATACAAACAACAACAAATGTTGGAGAGGATGTGGAGAGAGGGGAACTCTCCTACATTGCTGGTGGGAATACAGGCTCATACAGCCACTCTGGCGAGCCGTCTGGAGATTCTTAAAGAAATTAAAGATTGAAATGCCATATGACCCTGCTATTCCACTTTTGGGAATAACCCCCCATACAGCAGAGGTTCATCTCGATAGCACAAGCACGACCATGTTTATAGCAGCACTGTTTATAAGTCATGGAATCAGCCCAAATGTCCAACAGTTGACGAGTGGATAAGGAAACAGTGGTACATCTATACAATGGAGTACTACTCAGCCATCAAAAATGATGAATTACTGGAATTTGCCGGGAAATGGATGTCATTAGAAACAATTATATTAAGTGAAGTATCCCAGACCCAGAAAATTAAGCACCGTATGTACTCCCTAATAGGTGGCTCCTAGTACCAAACCCACCCAGCCCACCTAGAGACAGTAATTCCAAGGATTATGAACAGGAGGGATGGGGTAGGAGGGCCACACCAGAAACAAGGAGAGAAGGGACCATGTTACAGCAGGGAAAATAGGCCTCCACCAAGGACCCAAATAAGTAATGAGACATCTGATTAAGTTCACAGACTTTTGTTCCTGATCATTTACTACTGAGGGGGTGTGATCTCACCAGAAGAGGAGGGCATATAGTCTGGCAGATAAAAAGTAACCATTTTGCAAATGGGTGATAGACCCCTCCCTTACTGTGGTTTCCCACTTTTATTACATCTACCTTTGAATGTGCTTTTATAAAAAAAAAAAAGAAATCTGGTGTTTCTATAACAAAAAATACCTAAAAACATAACAATGTCTCAGAAACTCATAGGTAGAGTATAGATGAGTTTCAGGATGGATGCAAAACAGAAAGTCCAGAATGAGAAACAGGAACAGCCGATACTTATATGGATGTTGAAGGTGAGCTGCTAATGTTTAAGACACAAATAAAGAGAATATCTTTAGAAATAAAAAGGCAAGTGAATCTTCTACACACTTGTGAAGAATGTGGCTAAATCATACTCTAAAGTTTTGTTGATAGTTGATATTATATGACAAATTTGGATATACTTGTTTTTTCTCAATTTCATGTGTGTATGTGTGTGCATATGTGTGTGTGTGTGTAAGAGAGAGAGAAAGATTTACAATTAGTTGGGCACACATGCATGTGCAATTGCAGAAATTTGTACACATAGATTGGGATCCCCAGGGATGATATTGAAAATCATCCCCATTGATTTTCCACTTTGTAGTTTTGAGGCTAGGCTTCCAAATAAATACAGAAGTCATATAAAAGGGAATTCTATGTACCAGTTATTCTTATTTGTTGCTGTGAGAGAACATCCAAGGTCAAGTAACTTAACGGAAAAAAAAAGAAATTTATTCAACCTCGATGTCCAGAGGGAAATACAATTCATTATGACAGAAAAAGCATGACTGGATTGCAAAAGATGGAGAAGGCCTAAGTCACTGCAGATATCTTAGAGGCTGTGAGATGCTGCTCACTCAACAACAGACTCATTCTCTCAGCAGGATGGAGTTTGCCAATATCTACGTCCAACTCCTATGACCACCTTCCCCAATCAAGACTCCACATTCTAAAGGTATCATGATCTTCCCAAATACTGGTGTCAGCTCAGGATTCAAACACATGAGCCTATGGGAACAGCAATAAAACAATAGGAGGCATTACCACCAGATATGTGGTCTACACACACTAAATAATGTACAATGGAGGTATATGACTTACAATACACATACTTCAAGAAAAGATAAGTATGTCCTCAACTTGGGTGGTAATCTTGGTGAACATTTAGGGCTCAGAGAACACACATTCATCCTCTGTGTATTCTTGGCTACTCATAATTGGCACTTTGTGGCAAAACCCTCACCTGAAAGAATGCAGTCCTGAAGGGAAGGTAATTATCCTAAGAACATTTTCCTCTCTTAAAATTTAATGAGTACCCTTGCTAGCTTTTAGACTTGCTTGGGACATGATTTATCAGAACACATGTTCATCCTAGATGTATTCTTGGCAGCCCATAACTGGGACTTTGCAGCCAAACCCTCACCAAAAGAGTGCAATTCTGAAGGCCAGAGAATTCACCTAAGAGCATTTTCTATTCCTTTTTTTTTTTTTTATTTCAGCTCATACAAACTTATTAGGTACACCAGTTCCCTCCCTCCCTCCTCCTCCCCACGTACCCCCTGCTCCCCCTCCTCACCCCTTTCCCTCCCCATCCCCCAGTGCCTCCCACCCCAATTCCCAGAGAGTCCTTTCTTGTGCATGTCTGATTTTCCTCTGGGCCCTCCTCTTCGATGACGTACAAGGACCCAGTGGCCTTTCCCGAACCCTTTCCCGTGTTCCCCTTATAGGAACACTGCTGTGGCTGCCAATCCTTTGCCTCCAAGGATCTTGGTGCCTTTAGCAGATGCTAGACTTTGTGAGGTCAACAGTGTGTTGGACAATGTGCAGGGCATGCAAAGTCCAATTATGATTGCTTCAGCCCTAACTAGTATAGAGTATCTTACATATCATTGCTCCTCCCATCCTTATGCTCTTACACTCTTACCGCCCCCTCTTCCGCAAATTTCCCTGAGCTTCAAGATGGGGAGAGACTAAGCTGGCCCAGTTCTAGGTGGTTGATATAGAGTCTCTGAAGTTCTGGATTGTGGTTTGTTGATTTTCTTTTGCAGTTTTTCTGCTCCTGCAATGCCACTTCCCTGGTGGGCATTGTATGTTACCCCCTGGCCAGAGACAAAAAACTGTTAGAGTCTTGTGATAGAAGCACATTCAAAAGTAGATGTAATAAAAGTGGGAAACCACAGTGAGGGAGGGGTCTATCACCCATTTGCAAAATGGTTACTTTTTATCTGCCAGACTATATGCCCTCCTCTTCTGGTGAGATCACACCCCCTCAGTAGTAAATGATCAGGAACAAAAGTCTGTGAACTTAATCAGATGTCTCATTACTTATTTGGGTCCTTGGTGGAGGCCTATTTTCCCTGCTGAAACATGGTCCCTTCTCTCCTTGTTTCTGGTGTGGCCCTCCTACCCCATCCCTCCTGTTCATAATCCTTGGAATTACTGTCTCTAGGTGGGCTGGGTGGGTTTGGTACTAGGAGCCACCTATTAGGGAGTACATACGGCGCTTAATTTTCTGGGTCTGGGATACTTCACTTAATATAATTGTTTCTAATGACATCCATTTCCCGGCAAATTCCAGTAATTCATCATTTTTGATGGCTGAGTAGTACTCCATTGTATAGATGTACCACAGTTTCCTTATCCACTCGTCAACTGTTGGACATTTGGGCTGATTCCAGGCCTTTAAAAAATGCTAGAAATGGGCTGGAGAGATGGCTCAGGGGTTGTGACTCCTGTCTCACAAGCAGAAGGTTCTGAGTTCGGATCCCAGGTCCCACATAAAACAAAAACAAAATAAAAATCTTTAAAAAAATGCTAGAAATGATACTCAAGCGTGAAGAAAAAAACAGGCATATCCAGGAGAACATAAGGCAAATATAACATCATTAAAAATGAAGCAATATACTTATAAAAACTACTAAACATAATAAATGTCTGGAATTAACAATAGTTTCTCCATTATAACACTAAATGTTAATGGAATTAATTCACCGATCATGAGACACAGATTACAAACTTGGATTAAAAATCACAATCCATCAATCTGCTGCCTGCAGGAAACCCATCTCACCACAAAAGACAGGCACGCTCTAAAAATAAAAGGCTGGTCAACAATTCTACAAGCAAACGGAAGCAGAAAACAGGCAGGGATAGCCATTATGCTATCAGACAAAGTGGGCTTCAAACCAAAGAAAATAATAAGAGACATGGATGGATACTACATTTTAGTCACAGGTACAATTCACCAGGAAGACTTCACAATACTGAACATATATGCATCCAATACGGGCACCTCCACATTCATTAAGAAAACCCTACAGCGTCTAAAGCAAGAAATCAACCCCCAAACAATAATTCTTGGGGACTTCAACACCGCCCTCTCAACATGGGATAGATCAACAGGTCAAAAGCTTAACAGAGACACTTTGGAACTTAATCAAACCCTGAAAGAAATGGACCTTACAGATCTCTATCGAACTTTTCACCCATGCACCAAAGAATACACATTTTTCTCAGCAGCATACGGAACTTTCTCCAAAATAGATCACATATTGGGCCACAAAATGAATCTACACATATACAAGAAAGTTGAAATTCTAACCTGTGCCCTATCAGACCACCACGGCCTAAAGCTGGACATCCACAACACATCAAACAAGAGAAAATTCACTAACTCCTGGAAACTTAACACTATGAGGCTGAATGAGAACTGGATTCAGGAAGAAATTCAAAAGGAAATTCAAGATTTCCTGAAAGTGAATGAAATGAAAATACAACTTACCAAAATCTCTGGGACACAATGAAAGCTGTTCTAAGAGGTAAGTTCATAGCTTTTAATGCCTACATCAAAAAAATGGAAACATCAGAAATAAACAACTTAACAATGCAGCTTAAAGCTTTAGAGAAACTAGAGCAATCTGATCCCAAAAGTAGTAGAAGAGAGGAGATTAGCAAAATAAGGGTAGAAATATCTGAAATCGAGATTAAGAAAACGATAGAAAAAATCAACCAGTCTAAAAGCTGGTTCTTTGGAAAAATCAATAAGATTGATACATCCCTAGCTAAACTAACCAAAAGCAAGAGAGAGAAACCCCAAATTAACAAAATTAGAAATGAACATGGAGTTATCACTACTGATACCCAAGAAATCCAGAGAATTATAACATCATATTTCAAAAACTTATACTCTGTGAAGTTTGACAACACGAAAGAGATGGATGAATTTCTAAGTAAACACAACTTACCTAAATTGAATCAGGAAGTTGTGAATTATTTAAATAGTCCTATAACATATAAGGAAATTGAGGAAGTAATCTTGAATCTTCCCACCAAAAAATTTCCTGGACCAGATGGATTCAGCACAGAGTTCTACCAGACATTTAAGGAGTTAATAACACCAATACTCCTTAAACTGTTCCATCAAATAGCAAAGGAAGGAACACTACCAAATTCCTTCTATGAAGCTAATATCGTTTTAATCCCAAAACCTAATAAAGACTCACTTAAAAAAGAAAACTATAGGCCGATCTCCCTGATGAACACAGATGCAAAGATTCTCAAAAAAGTCTTAGAAAATCGGATTCAAAAACATATTAAAAAGATCATTCATGGGGACCAAGTAGGCTTCATCCCCGGCACACAAGGTTGGTTCAACATACACAAATCAATAAATGTAATTCATCATGTAAACCAGTCCAAAGTCCAAGACCACATGATACTCTCGATAGATGCAGAAAAAGCTTTTGACAAGATCCAACAGCCTTTTATGATCAAAACGCTAGAGACAGTAGGAATTGAAGGAACCTTTATCAATATAATAAAAGCTGTATACAACAAGCCCACAGCAAGGATTATGCTCAATGGGGAACAATTGGAAGCATTCCCACTTCAATCAGGAATTAGACAAGGCTGTCCACTCTCACCACTTCTGTTCAATATTGTACCTGAAGTCTTAGCCGAAGCCATAAGACAAGAAAGGGACATAAGAGGGATTCAAATTGGCAAGGAAGAAGTCAAGCTATCCCTATTTGTAGATGACACGATCTTATACCTGAGTGATCCCAAAAACTCCACCAGGAAGCTCCTGGAACTAATTGAGAAGTTCAGCAGGGTGGCAGGATACAAAATAAATGTGCAAAAATCAGAGGCCTTCCTATATGCCCAGAATGAAAGAAGTGAAAAAGCCTTGAGAGAAACAATACCATTTATTATAGCCCCTAAAAAAATGAAATACCTTGGTATAAACCTAAATAAGGAGGTAAAAGACCTTTACAATGAAAACTTTAAAACCCTAAAGAAAGAAATAGCAGAAGACACCAGAAGGTGGAAAGACCTCCCTTGTTCCTGGATTGGCAGAATCAACATCGTGAAAATGATCATCCTACCAAAGGCAATATACAGATTCAATGCTATACCAATCAAAATCCCAAAGCAATTCTTCAAAGAAGTTGACCAAACAATCTCAAAGTTCATATGGAGGCACAAAAGACCCAGGATAGCAAAAACAATCCTGAGTAACAAAAACACTGCTGGAGGTATAAGCATACAAAACCTTAGTCTATACTACAAATCCATAGTTGTAAAGACAGCCTGGTACTGGCTCCAAAATAGACACACAGATCAATGGATAAGGATTGAAGACCCAGATATAAGCCCACAAAGTTACAGCCATTTGGTCTTTGACAAAGGGGCCCAAAGAATCCAATGGAAAAAGAACACCATCTTCAACAAATGGTGCTGGCAAAACTGGATCTCCATATGCAGAAGATTAAAGCTGGACCCGTACTTGTCACCATGTACAAGACTTAATTCCAAATGGATCAAGGACCTTGATATCAGGCCAGAGACTATAAAAACCATAGTTGAAAGGATAGGGAACTCCCTCGAGCTAATTGGGCTAGGCCAACAGTTCCTAAACAGACATCCAATGGCACAATCACTGCTACCAACTCTCAACAGTTGGGATCTTGTGAAATTAAAGAGCTTCTGTTCAGATAAAGAGATTGTCACAGGAGCTCAAAGGTAACCCACAGAATGGGAGAAAATCTTCACTAACCACATATCTGATAGAGCTCTATTGTCCAGAGTGCACAAAGAACTTAGAAAACTAAACACCAAGGAAACCAATGGCCCAATTAAAAAATGGGCCCTGGAACTTAAAAGAAACTTTACCAGGGATGAAATTAAAATGTCTAACAAATATCTTAAAAAATGCTCCACTTCCTTAGCCATCAGGGAAATGCAAATCAAAACTTCCCTGAGATATCATCTCACCCCGGTCAGGATGGCAAAAATCCACAATACTAACAACGACAAATGCTGGAGAGGATGTGGAGAGAGGGGAACTCTCCTACATTGCTGGTGGGAATGCAGGCTCATACAGCCACTCTGGCGAGCTGTCTGGAGATTCTTAAAGAAATTAAAGATTGAAATGCCATATGACCCTGCTATTCCACTTTTGGGAATAACCCCCCATGCAGCAGAGGTTCACCTCGATAGCACAAGCACGACCATGTTCATAGCAGCACTGTTTACAATAGCAAAGTCATGGAATCAGCCCATTTTCTATTCCTAAAATTTAATGTTTACCCTTACCAGCTTTTGTACTTACTTCGGGCATACATTCCTTTTTTTTCCTTACTTATCCTTTTCACAAGGAAAAGTTTCCTTGGCTTATGTTCCTCCATTGTATGTTGGAAGTATAGTTTGTCAAATTTCTCACACCATGTCCAGGGAGAATTATCCTGCAGGGTGAATATCATCTTCAATTTTATCTATTCTTGATTTGAGTGAGATGTGAGAATTAATGTGAAATACTTAAAACTGGTGAATATGGTGTGCTTCCAGGATGGACAATAATGTAATAATTTTATTTGGGTGGCAATTCTAATGACCCCTAGAATAAAGTGGGGAGTATATTAATTTAGGGGTTGGAGAGGTCAAGTATTATGGGCTGAAGTATTTACTACCTGCCTTCTGAAAGAAATAAAATACATAGATTGGAGCCCTAACCCTCAGTATTTTATAAGGTTGTTGGTTTGGAGATGGAAGCTTTAAAGATTAGCAAAATGATCAAATTAACCCTGTGTCCTTATTACACATCAGGGGTTACTTGAATACATGGGGCAGCAGAACAAGGAAGAGACATCTGCCATCCAAGAATAGAGGGACACAGAGGAACCCAGCCTGCCAACACTTCTTACATTGAGAATCCACAGAATTATGTGAAAATGTACTTCAGCTATTGAGGACAGTCCTTCTGTGATATTTTATTATGGCAGCCCTAGCAAACTGATATGTATGGGAATTCATTAAAACTATATCCATTTATGCACTCTCTTCTCTCTACTCTTTATATTTCATTAGAGTTGCTTTGTAAAACCACAGTTCTGGAAAATCTAATGTCTGTCTACTCTACTCATATAACACACATAAGTATATCTGAAAGAAAAATGAATCATACAAGACCTCAATGACTGATTCTGTTTTAACAAAACTGCAGATGTCAAGGGTACGTTAATTGCACTACAATTGTACTGTATTCCCTGATGACCTTTGACCTTGTTATGAGACAATTTAATATAGTCCATTCTTATCTCAAAATTTAATATCCTCACTCTGAGATTAAAATATTTTTTCACTTTCCTGAAAAAGTAGAAGCAATTAAAAATGATTTCTGCCATTTCCCATTTCCATATTCCCTCAGTGTAACAGAATTTATATCAAAATTCTCTGATAATTAGGGAAATAAGAATGAAGACTAAATGATTATGCATTATTATGGAATTTAACTTTAACTTTAGCATTTATGTATCTTATAATATAAAATTAATTGACAACATGCAGAAAGATAGACATCCGTGTTCTCTAAGTGGGTCCTACATTAAACCCTCAGAATGATATAATCAAAGAGAAACTTTTATAATACCCATCCTTTTATTTCCCTCCCTCAACACTGTCTGTCTGTGTGGACTACTTGGCTCCCTCAGATAATCTGTAGTATTAAGGGACAAGGTCTCTGTGGCTGTGAAAGTGGTCATTAAGTAGGCAAACCCACAAATGGGGACACTTCCCTTCACCTGTCCAGCACCTGCCTCTAGGATTCCCTATAAATATAAATACAGTACAAATATATTTATATTTATGAAATATAAATTCAAAGGAATATAATTTAGGAAGTGGAGGAAGATCCCAAAACAGTGGAGATGAAAGAACATAGGCAGATAGATAAGGCAGCTACAAAAAAGGCTTTAAAGAGAAAGGGATGGTACATAATAAAGAGTGGGGTTACCCTTAGGATAACTATTAACCTACTAACTAGCTTCTAACTCCCAATTAACACCAGGGAACACATGCCCTGTACTGTAAATCTATCTGAATAACAGTGGAAGGGATAAAAATAGACACTAGACAGGACCAGGTATCTTAGTATTAATCATAGCACTAACCTAAAAGGACTTGTGAATAAAGTGCTTTATTAAACCACCATCTAAGAATCTTTCATTATACACTTATACAAGAAAATATCTCAACACTCAATAAGATGCATCCTATTGCAATGGAAGATCAATGAAGTAGAAAACAACAACTGATGAGAATGCAGTATATTGGTGACTCTAAAAAGCTCATATCTAATCAGGCCATCCATTCTGTCCCCAGATGTTAAGAGCCTAAAATAGGGATGTATACCGTCGGACAGATCACTTCAGTCAGGACAAGTCTGCTGTATGCTCACTGCAATGAGATCTAAGCCCACCAAATCTACACAATGGCTTACATATCAATATTTCCCTTATGTATCAGTGAGGATCTCAGAGGAAATAACTACATGCAGTGGGAATTCTAAGGGCATGTACTGGACAGGCGAAGGGTTTGCCATATGTGGGTTTGCCTACTGAATGGCCACGTATACTGCCTCAGAGACCTTGTCTTTAATAGTACAGATTATCTAAGAGAAGTAGACGCACAGACAGAGAGTCTTGAGGGTAGGAAGGAGAGAAATGAATAAGTGAAGGAAGGGGAGAATGGGAAGGGGGTGGGAAGGAGATTATTTATTCTATAATGTAGTATAGAATATATTTTATATCTAATATATTTAATAAGAGAATTAAAGTGCACATTTGGCTTTGTGCATCTAAACCATAGATTATTTAATGTGTTCTTCTTTTCAAGTTCATTTTCAAGAATCTGTAAAGATTTTACATTAATTTTGCACAGTGAAAATAACTTCAGGAAACATAGCACAATCTGCTTGCAACAAAAAAGCAACAAAGGAATAATTTCATCAACCCCTATGCCCCATACATTGCCTGTACAGATTTTTCAAATCTACTTTTTGATTTTCCATAGAACCTAATATCTGTCTACACATGTTGCTTTATATATGTAGGTATATATTGTATGTCCATGTGCATTTTTGTATTTGCATGTGTGTGAACATATATACATGAGTGCAGGCACCAATGTACACAAGTGGATATGTATGTGCGATAAAACATTGATGTCAGGAATCTTCTTCATTCCCTCTTCACATTATTCATTGAAACAGGCTCTGCCACTTAGCACAAGACTAGTCATGGCCTGTTGTGACAAGTCTTGTCTGCCAGCTTGCTCTAGAGTTCCCCTATCTCCTCCTTCTGAGTGCTGGTAGAGGTTGGACATGAGATTTTCATTATTTTCATGGGAATTCTATCTCTTGTCCTCACACTGTGAATTAAGTACTTTAATCTCTTAGCCATTTCTCTGGCCCCAAACTTTGACATATTTTGTGATATTTTCATCCATTCTTCCTGTTATTGATGATAAATCCCGGAAAACTGTGACAGATATATTGGTGCTTAAATGACGCCTCTAAATTACTTAAAATGTCTTTCATTCTCCATTTCCTGTTTGCTTTCTGCATTGAAAAGAAAAGGAGTTGAATGGTAACATGAGCCAATCTCGCTTTTCCATTCCCAAATTGTGCCTGTGCTGCACCACACAGGAATTACTGGAAGTTGCAAGCCTACCCCATAACAGCCCTTATTATAAAATAGAAAGGATAAAACAACCTTTTAGACAATGCTTCCAGAGACTTAAAAATAACTGGTGTTTCCCTGTCATATTTTGTTTTCAAATACTAACCTCAATTTCAGCTTCTTTGCTCTTCCCCAAATGCTAGTTACCTACTTGGGACTCTGATCTCACCTAGCATTTTGATAGACACTTACCAACACACTGAGCTGTGTTGTTTGAACACTCCACAACTCCAAACAAGCTATTTTCCTAAAAATAATTTATCTATTAAACCTTTTTATAATTTTCAGGATTGGGTCATGAAACACCTGGGCCTTGGCATCTGTCCTATTTCAGTTGTCTGCAGAACATTTCTTTGAACCTTCACTGATTGCTTCTGTCTGACTCAATCAAAACAGCCTAATCAATTTCCTATATTCCATCCCAAATTGGACCTGCCTTCCTTCCCTAAGAATCAATGTTTTGAGATCATGTTTCACACTGGAAAAAGTTTCTTCTCAAAGGAAATCTGTCATAATCATGTACATTCAATGTTTCCTTCCAGTGGGCACTATATTACAAATGAGTGATCTGGAGTTAGAAGTCATTGTCCTTTAGTTGTCATCATTTTCTTTTCCTGAAGATAGCTATGTTGGGAAATAATTATATTTTTCTGAATTTTCAGCAGCATTATTGGACAGATAACATAATATATGCTATGAACTTATTTAATTTTTGACTTGAATGTATTATGTGAAGTTTCAGTTTTGAAACCAAAAAGTAACTAATATGTATATAAAAGACACAAGTTTCTTAATACACAAATAGATCTAAACAAAGGGGAAATTCCAGTGAAATATTTTGTATTTGTCATAAGAGGAATCAAGGAATCATTAATTTTAGTAGAAATTCATGTACATATATAGAAGATTCATATATAAGTATATTTATATATTGACTTCATGAATATTATAAATGCATCACAGATTTAATATATAGGATAAGTATTCATAAAGTTGATTGCAAGATTGCAACATACTACAGCATAACTAAACAACAAACTACAAAAGACTATTTCTGAAACTATCTAAGATACAGGTCACATAAACAAGAAGCAAGCAAATTATATAACTTGGACCATTGAATATTAATTTAAAATATATTTGCCAAATAAGCAAAGTTACAACAAAAAATCAGCTGTCAAAGCCTTCCCAGACCCCAGGTAACAATTCTGGGACTATATAATATGGCAGTTGTCTGCAATTCTGGTCCTAGAAGATGGGGTCTGGGAAAGTTCAGAGAAGAAGAAAAGCAGTAAGGAGGCAGAACAATCCAAGATGATTCTGAATGTCACCCTTGGGACACCACAGGCATACACATTCACACAAATATGCACACCACCAACACAGACAAACACACATACACATTCGCACAAAATACAAAGACCCAAATGACACAAAATCATGTCATTGAAATTTGTATTTCTAGTACTATATTTATTGGAGAAAAAGGAGGAGAAGAGAGAGACAGAGACAGAGTGGAAGACAGAATGAGACAGGCTAAGAGGACAGACATGGGAATGCCAGGAGCAAGAATAGAAGTCAGTGGGCCACTTTCAAAACTCTCTCCTTCTATAATATGGATTCTGGGTGTAATGGTTACTCTTAACTATTACTGTGAGAGAACATTCAAAGCCAAGCAACTTAAGGGAGAAAGGGAGATTTATTCATCTTATGGTTCCAGAGGGGAGATACACTGTTTCATGGCAGAGGAGGCAGGGCTGGCTGGCGGAAGCTGGAGTCAGGCTTAGTCACTCTCATCGGCAAGGGTAAGAACTGCAAAACCATTTGTTGCAAAGGCAGACTTCTCCTGGAGGTAGGGTGAGACTAATTCACCTCAAGACCCACCCCTTGTGACTGACTGCCTTCTTCCAACAGAGCTCCACCTCTCAAAGATGTCATGATTGTCTCAACGTGGGGAGACACATTTCAAACCATAACACTGGGGAATCTAAACATGCTGCCAGATTTATTCCATGGTTCCTACTTATTATCATATTTCAGATCACCTTTAAGAGAAATTATGATCAGAAATAATCCAGGCAAAGAATTGGCTAGTCTGCTGTCATTCTTCACATCTATTTAGATTTGTATAGGAGGTTAGATTGGTAGAGCAAATCCAAAGATGTATTTTGGTTACATTCTGAAATTATTCAAGAATAATCAAGTGTTAAAATCCTTAAATTAATAATAATTTTTAAATGGTTTAAAGAAGTAAAGAGGATTTGGGGTTTATATATATACCTAAATATATATATATATATATATATATATATATATCCAAAGAATTTAAATTTTAACTACCTCAATTGTAGCCATTTTAGCATTCTTTATGTGAAAAAAAAACCCAAAACTCAAAACACTAAAGAATAGGAGGATTTAATTTTTGAGAAATAAAGATAAGACCAGACATGAGTTTGATCTTGCAGAAGAACAAAAAATAGAAAGATGAAACACATTTGATAAAATTTTCATCAAAAATTGCTTTTCATTTATATTTTTCCTCTTCTAACACTGTAATTCTAAGTGAGTATCTAAAGTAAAGTTCTGTGTCCAGAATGGAAGTGTTTTCTTTTAAACAACACAAAACAATGAGTTTTTCAGCTCAGCAAAAGCAAACTATTTCAGCACTGCAGGAATCCTGACATTTTAATAGGGTAGGAGGCAAGTGAATTTGTTCTCAGCCTTTTAAACGTCTACTCTAGGAGGCTAAAATGTGCTAAAAACATAAGTTTCTACTCCAGTTTTAGAAAACATTTCAAATCCATTGAGATTCCCCACTCTATGCATCTTTGGAATAAGATGATTCTGAGAACATTTGTTCTTTCAGAAGGCTGCCAGTTCATTCATCATTCAACAGTATGTTATTCAATCTCCATGAGTTTGCACATTTTCTTTACTTTTATTTGTTGTGGATTACTAGTTTTATTCCAGTTGATCAGACAGAATAAAAGATATTGTTTTGATGCCCATGTATTTATAAAGATATGCTTTGTGTACTAATACATGGTTTTAGAAAAAAGTATCATGAGATGCTAAGAAAGGGCATTTTTCAGCATTTGTATAGAATATTCCATGGATAGGGCTAGAGAGGTGGCTCAGGGGTTAAGCCTCTGCCTTGCAGGTGGAAGGTCCTGAGTTCGGATCCCAGATCCCACGTATAGACGCCAGGCGGAAGCGGGGGCGGCCTGCGCTTCTGGTCCTGGTAGGGCGGAGCCTGTGAATCCCGGAGCAGAAGGAGGTGGAAGCGTCCATAGTGGTTCGCGAAATCGTCCGTGGTTCTACACACACACACACACACACACACACACACACACACACACACACACATACACACACAGACGCGCACACATACACACGCATATGCACACAGTTGAATAAATAATAATAAAAAAAATTAAAAAGAATATTCCATGGATATATTTTAAGTCTATTTGATCTACAATTTCACTTAGCTTTGCTGTTTTTGTGTCACACAAATATTTATTTACCCCAGTAAGGCAAAATAAAATTACACTGAAGTACAATTTAGTAAACCAGTGGGTTACTTCCAGTAGTATGGATGAAGGTTACTACAGGAGCAAGGATGTCTCAATAGTTTCTATCACTGAAAAGTTCAACCAAGCCTGCTGAGTGATATTTCTGGAGCTGTTTGCCTGACTGTTACCAGAGTAGCTGCTTGTAAACTATTTGAAATACTGAGCCTTTCAGATTCCTGCAGACTTCTGGGCTGGCCTGGGAAGTCTCCTCCCCAGCAGGTTACTGATTTTCTTTTGCTTGTGTTTGTCTTCAGAGTCCTGAGCTATTTCCTGAGTATCATAACTTTCCTACAGGATAGAATATTTCAAATTGCTACATAACAACCTCCTTAAGTTAAATTTGGGACAAAATCAAATATACAATTTTTTTATAACTAGAGGAAAAATGCACACAACATATAAGCAACTCTTACATGCACATGTGTGTATAAAAACACATTTTTCTCTCTAGTGAAGTGTACTACTTATAATAGGCAACAATGAGCTGAATCTAATTTTATTCCAGGATGCTAGTGTATATTTTTCGATTGAGGAACTATAACCATCAACATCTATAGTTATTATATGGAGGATTTTTGCTAACTTTTTATAATACTTATGGCTTTTGTAATCATATATTACTTTTTTACTATTTTAGTGCATTTTCTGTAAGTTCATAGATGTGCTTATGCTTTTCTCCTCCCGTGCTCTTCCTCTTCTTCCTCCCCCTACTAGTCTTCTTAATTATTTGCAGTGTGTAGGATTATTTCGAATACCTTTTATAATGGTGACTTAATTATCACTAACTTTTATAATTTGTGTTTATTATGGAATGTTTATTTTATCCTCAGTTTTGAAAGATGTGAAATCATGTTTTCTTATCATTCTACCTCACTGGTCCATACCAGTAGAGAACATTTAAATGATGTTCTTTACATCTAGAGAATACTCTAATTTATATTTTCCTTACTGGTACTTCTTTGAGTTCTGTATTGATTTTTCAATGCTCAGAGTTCAAAATTTGTGCCAAAATATTTGCTATCACTTCAAGAGCCTTCAGGCCTATTTCAGGAGAGTAAGTCAAAATTCTTAGAAGTTTCTAAAAGTCTTATTTGTTTTTTTACCATATGCTATGGTGTTAACATAAAAAGTCCATAATTTTAAGACTATCTCCTCCAAAGCTTTACATAAATTCAATAATTCTAGTTGCTTAATATATAGGGAAGATTTTTTAAAAATGTCATTTTATGCCCTCTTCTAATAAATTTCTCCTTACTGATACTGTCTCTTAATCACTTATCCCAGAGTAAACATCTGCAAACACTAAGATTTCAAAACTATGTGTGATCTTCATCTATGTTCATCAAAAACAGGCACATTTAAACATTTCCATTGAACTGAACAACTAGAGAAAAACCTGCCTACATTTAATTTCAGGGACACATATAAAACAAAGCTGTAAACAATCTTTCAATGGCCATTCTTTGTTTTAGAAAGCGTCAGAAAATAGACAAAACTGTCATACTGAAAACTCACCATACAAACCACACTACCAATACTGTTGTAATTGGAATATTTCAATAAGAATAGCAACTTTAGAAGATAGATGACTTATGTTATCTGTGTAAATTAAAAAGATACTTAGCTTAAAAAAAGGTATGCAAGATGACATTATTAGTAAATATCAAAACCACAGTTCAAACCTCAGCTTACTTCAAAAACTGTGTTAACTTCTGAATGAATATATTTTGTGTTCATTTTAGTGAGTTATCCAGTGTTTAACTAGAAAAGGCAGTGGTACATTTTTTAAGCCCTTTTGAGAAATCTAGATAATATCTAACCTCATTAAGTTTATTCCCTAAGGAGATATTCTTCAGCTGTTGAAAGGAATGTTGCTATTAACTTTATTTTCTAAGCTATATTGATTTTAGCATTCAGGTCCTGTTAAGGCTTAGGATATAAATTGTATGCCTGTAAAAATTTTCATTTTGTTAATGCCTTTTATGTGGCAAATTTCTCTTGTTCCTTATTATAGTCTATGAGTGTAATGATTGGATAATGATATCCAATATTCAGAATCATTTTATGAATACACACCACATGCATGCAAATTCAACTTGGCCAATACTCTGATGTTTAATTTGCATTTTCATAGAACCAGAAGAAGATTATGAGGTAAAATTATATTGACTGGTTTCAGTATCTTTGCAAGTTAAATCACTATTATATGAGGATTGTTTGAAGGCATTAATTACAAATGAATGATGAAAAATATTCTCAAGGCACTCATCTTGAGTTAAATATGATAATAGCTACATGTCCTAAAGATTTATTTTATAATTATAGTGCATATTCAATGCTGAGATTACAAAATTAGACTGATTCAGAGAGGAAAATGTTTTTGTTTTTTTACTGTAAGCTTGTATACATTGAGCAATTCTTTTTGCTCATAAATTCACACCAAGCAGAATATGCTTAGATAACTGTAGGCTGACATCAGTTAGAGACAAATCATTAAAATATAATTAAAATCATCATATGTTGAGTGCAATTCAACATAAATGCATTAATTCTGTTATATATTTTCATTTGTTGAGCATTTCATGCATGCATACAATGAACTTCATTAATTTTCACCCATATTTCTCAATTCCCAAAGAAAATTATTCTTTTTAAATTTACCACCACTACTACTGTTCAATAAAAACAGTCATATAAGTTATTACATGAATTGTTAATAACCATACATCCTGGGGTGAAAGTTTGCACTTTAGCTACTTGTTTAAAATTAAAAACATACTGAAATCAAAGAACAACAGTTAAATAGCTAGTCTCATTTCTGCTAGAATTATATAAAGTATGATGGAATGAAATGAAGTCCAGATAAATAAGCATACATGACTGATTTGAAGAATCAAAGTAAAAGAAATATAAGGATCAGAATATTAATTTGCTGGGCTAATTTATTGGTATTAGCCATTATAAATCCTGGAAGGGAAATGGTTCTGATGAAATAATTCATTTCTAAGTCTTGTGTTACACTTATCCTGTATCATTACTGATGAAATCATGACAAAACTGCTTAAGGGAAGAAAGGATTTATTCCCATAGATAGTCCAGATATAGTTCTCAGTCCAGTTTGGAAGTAGAGCCCACTGAAACACTAAGGACCAAGGGAACCAGTCACATCATCTCAACACAACAGGTGAGAAAGGGATTATTTTTACTTGCCAGACCAACATGTCTGGCCAAGTATACAGAGGGGAGGGATGGCAGCTTTCTTAATCAGTTTTCTATAGTTTATTTACTTTTCCAGGGCCAAAGTTTCTCTTTGTGAAGAATAAAAAATTACAGAGTGGGTTAGCTAGCTCTAAAATTGTTTTTGGGTCTTGTATATGCTATCACATAGTCATTAAGAAATAAAAAAATCCCTCTTACATTAACGTATAATAGATTGTACTTAGATTGAATTTCAAAGGTAAAAGTTGAGACTTAGAGACTTCTGTAAGATGCTTGTAAATTACCGACACTTTTTACGTAAGAGAACCAGAAAGGAGTTGAAGATTTGAATTATAATGTGGTTGTAATGTTCCTACCTTTTTGTACTATATAAGATGTGTTATTTCATACTTTATTAAAACTGTAGGATGACAAACACATAGAACACTATAGATAAATAGAATCATTATCACTGTGGATTCAGTCAGTGATAGTTCTCATCTGTTGAGTGTCTATAGGAATTCTTTTAGACTGAATTAATTAGTCACTGAAAATAATATTAAGTACAAGAAAAATTATATCCCATTTTTCACTGTTGATCTAAAGTAAGAAAATTATCTTCAAATAAGAATTCAACAATTAAAATTAGTGTGAAACGTTCTCAAAAAACTAGAAATCCACCAATCATATGTCCCAACTGTAGGAGGAACAAGACCAGGCAGGCCTATATTGTCTGAAATGGGCCGCATGCGCAAATACAACTTCCCCAAACTAGAACCTGCCGCTGTGCTTGGTGCTGACATCAAACCACCTGACTGAGAGGACCAACCTGGACAAGACAATGAGCAAAAGCTCCCGCTAGAACTTATGGGATGTTGAGTGGCAATCCCAATATTTGCAATAAATGAGCCTGTGAGCCTGCTTTGCCACTTGCTTGATTCCTGGAGTCTGTGTCTTTGACTTTGCACCTTCTTGCTCCCACCCCCAGAGTCTCCAAGATGCCTGAGACTGCAACATCTGGTGCCCAAACGTGGTCTTCCACAGTGGCCCACTTTGCTAACTTAATTCAGATATAATGATTTTTAGGATGAGGTCTACTATCGTTGCCTCTTTTAAAGGACATTTCTTAAAGGACATCTAATGTGAAAACAGCAGGGTACCATCAAGTAGGAGAAAGAAAATATGAAAGAAATACATATGTTACTTAGATACTAGTGTATGTGCAGAACATTTTGGGAGGTTTACGAAATGAGATATGTTACTTAGATACACAGGAGGATCTTTAAAATATAATGCCATCCTCCAACTAGACAAACAATGACAGACAAATGGCAGAAAGTTAAGAGACTATAGAGATCTCCACCAAAAGTACCAGCTAGTAGTGCAGCAAAAGCTTTGTCTCCAGGTAGAAATGCCCTCCAGTCCAAGGTGGAACAGGAATTTCAAGCCTCCACCTTAGCCAGACCCCATTCCCTTGAAACTAAACAGGATCAATGTAATCTGGACCCAGAATAGTCTGTTTTCAGGAGATTCTAAGTGCATTTGGGTCAACTCGGTTCATGTTTCCTTTTTCCTTGCAAGATTTCAGCCTAAGTTACTTAAGGAGTTTCTCTGAGGATCCAGATAAATTTATTTTTCAAACAGAAAGGAAGGAAAGAAAAAACATCAAGGAAAAAAAAGAAACAGAAACTTGACATCTGCCTAAAGGGATAGATAGAATACTAGCAGGCAGGCCCAAGCTGACAAACTTGAAATTCCCTTTACAACAGGGAAAGAAAAAAAAAAAAAAAAGGATGCTTTAAATGTGTCCTGAGCATGGCCTATGTACTGACTATGGGAATCTCCAATGGAGGAAGGATTGCCCCCTGAACTCCATGGCCCAGGAGTCAAGCCCCTCTGCTGGGGACCAATGACGAAGCCTGAGGTTCTTAGCTTCCCTCTGATGGGAAAAGGAGTTTGAGGTTGATATCCGATGAAAACCCAAAAATGCCAGGGTGGTAATAGCATCTCATGAGAACCTTGGGTTTAACATGCAAATGGGAAGCCATTTTGTTCAGTTAATAGATAAGGGAGCACAAAATTTAAATGTGCAACTTCCTTCCTAGGTTTTTGTCAATCTCTGATTTAATTAGAACTGTTATGATCAGGAAAATGACAGGTTTAGCAGAAGTTCCTTATATACTTAATAGTGTGTTTTTTAGGTATTTCTTTGTTTACATGCTTGAATATCTTAAGTTTAAACTTAATGGAATATTTTAGCACTGTTTTGAAGTCATCCATGTAGTTCTGGTTTTAGAGGCATTAAAGATGCTAGAAAAAAGAAAAAAAAAGTCATAGGTTTCCAAGAGTGATGGTATCAGATAGTATGTGGCAGAAAGCTTGCAGTTTAGAGGCCCATGAAAGACAGTGTGTGCTGTAGAGTTAAAGCCAGAGATATATGTTGGCAGAAAGTTTAGTGAAGTTTTGCCCTTGTCCTAAAAGCTTGCCTGAAGTTAAGCTTAGTGTTTGGCAGAGGAAAATGGCAATGGCAAACTTAAAAGAGTTAAATCAGGAAGAAACAGAGAACAAAATGTCTGCTGTTAAACAGACTAGCTCCATTGACAAATCAAAGCTGACTCTTCATTTAGATCAGAGGAGTGGCCCTAAACTCAGAGATGATGTCCTCTGCATATGTTCTTTTACATTCCCTTGGCCCCAAAAAGGCCTGTGATGCTTTGCTTTAAGAATCCAACAGCCTGGCAGATAAAAAATAACCATTTTGCAAATGGGTGATTGACCCCTCCCTCACTGAGGTTTCCAACTTTTATTACATCTACCCTTGAATGTGCTCTTATAATAAGACTCCAGTTTAACAGCTTTTTGTCTCTGACCAGGGGGTGACATACACTGCCCAGCAGGATGGAGTGAAGGGCATTGCAGGAGCAGCAAAACTGCAAAAGAAAATCAACAAACCACAATCCAGAACTTCAGAGACTCTATATCAACCACCTAGAACTAGGCCAGACTAATCTCTCCCCATCCTGAAGCTCAGGGACATTTGCGGAAGAGGGGGCAGTAAGAGTGTAACAGCAAAAGGATGGGAGGAGCAATGATTTGCAAGATACTCCACACAAGTTAGGGCCAAAGCAATCATAATTGGACTTTGCATGCCCTGCGCAATGTCCAACACACTATTGACCTCACAAAGTCTAGCATCTGCTAAAGGCACCAAGATCCTTGGAGGCAAGGGATTAGCAGCCACAGTAGTGTTCCTATGCTTAAGGTGAACACAGGAAAGGGTTCAGGGAAAGGCCACTAGGTCCTTGTATGTCATCGGAGAGAAGGGCCCAGAGGAAAATCAGGCATGCACAAGAAAGGACTCTCTGGGAATTGGGGTGGGAGACACTGGGGGATAGGGAGGAAGGGGTGAGGGGAGGGGGAGCAGGGGGTTTGGGGGGGAGGAGGAGGGAGGGAGGGAACCGGTGTACCTATTAAGTTTGTATGAGCGGAAATAATAAAAAAATGTTAAAAAAAAGAATCCAAAACAAAGAGGAACTAATTTACATTGTTCTGCCCATAGATTCAGGCAGTTCATGTATTTTTGGACAGGCCTTAGAATGTGACCTTGGAGATTTACAGCTATCAGAGGAGAAAAGTCTCTTCCAATATGTAAATTACTTACTTACAACTCTTGGCTTTTATACCAGACAAAGGTAGTGTCTATTTCAGACAAGATAACAGGTATATCTTTTAGGCTTAATTTATCTGTTTTGTCTCTTTTTGATAGACCTTAAAGTAGTAAAGCCATCCATCAAAGACCTCTAGACAGCCCAGCATTTCATAGATGAGGATCATTGACTATTCACACTTCTTTCACCCCAACTCAGCAGGAAGTAGCCAGAGCAGTTGTCACCCTTCATCCCTTGAGAAGTGTGTGTTCTCAGAAGGTTAAGGAGTACAGTAGGCAGGTCTAGAACAGTCCATGCTGGGACAGTCTCTAAGGTCTTTGAGGGTCTTTAAAATTCCTGAAGGCCTTCCCCCACTGCTGGGATCACCCTGAAGGAACACCCCTGATGAGGACCTCTCCATATCAAAAAACAGCTTGATCTCTAGCCCCATCTGGGCTCAAGATCAACTGGGTTTGTCCCCAAGGTAAGCCACCCTTTGCTTATGAAAAGCCATTTCACCCTGGGCTCACTTAAATGGAGATCTTTGCTTAACTCTTTAACCAGGTATAATGCCATCATGACCTTACAGCAACAAGTAGATCCATTAGCTGAGGAGAACACAACTGTTTGGAGGCTTGGTCTTGCTTCATGTGAACCTTGATATGCCTCTCTAGTTTTAACACCTTATCAGGTCTCCAACATTTCCAAGGCTAATGAACAACTTTCTCAGTACATCATGGGGCCTTGGTCTCAGGCCTTCCTTAGTCACTCATTGACTTTGAGCCATCAGATAGAACATATTAACATGACTCATGTGGCTCCCCTGCCTATAGATATTGGGTTCACAAGCAGAATCTGGAACAACTTTAAAAGGCTGTTTGATCTATTCTGCATTGTAACTTATGCTATCATAGGAGGAATTGTTCTTTTATTAATTATATTGCTTAAGTGTCTCCTTCAGCACATCTTGTAGCAACACTCCATCAGCACATCTTGTAGCAGCACTCCATTAAGAAGACCATGCTGCAGGTGCTTATGGCCCTTGAACATCCAAGCCATGGCTCCCCTAAAGATGTGGTTCAAGCTTGGATTGCAGAGGATTCATGAGGTCTCAGTTTAGTCTACTATCCACATATCCTGACATGCCTTCCAGAGGTGAGGTCTTTCAAGGGCCAGTAGTCAATGATGGATAAGATCTTGTAAGACAAGATGACCTGACAGGCATGGTCCATGATGCCAGACTCCCTCTGAGGTGGGGTGAACAAAGTTAGAGCAAAGAACCTGGGCTCCTGCTGGCTGTCAAAATAAATTAAAAGGGTGGATATGTAGGAGAAAAACAACCAGGCAGGCCGGTATTGTCTAATGGGCTGCACATGTGCAAATACAACCAGAACCTGCCACTGTGCTTGGTGCTGATGTTAAACTGCCTGACTGAGAGCACCAATCTGGATAGGACAATGCTAAAGCTCACACTGGAACTTATGGGATGTTGGTGGGGTTATATAGGCAAGCCCAATGTTTGCAATAAATAAGCCTGCGAGCTTGCTTTGCCACTTGCCTGACTCTTGTCATCATTGACTTCACTTTACACTCTTACTCCCTCCCCCAGGGTCTCTGAAGTGCCTGAGATGACCACACCCAACCACAATATTCCTGGGCTTAGTCACAAAAAACTCTGCATCTCACCATAGAGATATATATACACACCTATATTTATTGTGCTTTATGCAATAGTAAGAGAATGGAGTCAGTTTAGTCGTCCACCAACTCATGACAAGGTGAATGTGGAAATACACACGGGGAGAATTATTTAGCCATTAAAAAAGAAGAAATAATGAAAATAAATAAATGGATGGGACTAAAATTATGTTAAATAATTAATCTCAGAACCAAAAAGACAAAAATAACATGTTTTCTCTTATACGCAAAAACTAACATTAAACCTTTAGATTTGTACATCATACATTCTCTAGCCCAGAAGTCTCTCTAAGCAATAGATGGTGCTAGATGGACAATACTTAACTGTGAAGTACTCAGAGACAAGCATAATATAAACACTCTCCTGCTTAAGGATCAGGAAATTTAAATTAAAAGACAAATAAAAATGAAGACACTAAAATAGAAAAGCAGGTTTAAAGCGGCAAGTGAAATTTTCCAAATCATTCAGGATTCTCCAGGGCAATCTCCAGAGACAAATTTGAGTAAGTTTATCTGGGAATAGTTTTCTCAGACATTATATGCACATATTATATATATATATATATATATATATATGTGTGTGTGTGTGTGTGTGTGTGTGTGTGTGTGTATAAAATATAAATATGTATCTACATAGTTCTCTTACAAACAAGTTTAAAGTTAATACAATAATAGTTTGTAACTTTTAAAAACATGATTACATATGCTGAGCTGTCTTCTCAATGAGCACATACAATCCTGCTTTATTTCTTATGGCTTCATGCTAGCTTATGCATCAAAGTTAAAAAATCTTAATTACATATGTGGTAGCTTAAAATATACAGGTTTTCTTATTGCAATAAGTAATTTTTTTCTTTAATTTTTTTCCCAATCATTCCCCCAATCCTCTCTCTCCCTCCACCTCTTCCCAGCCCCCCCTTGAACTCTTACCACTCTTTTTCCCTTTCTTTCACCCCACTTCTTCCCCTTTTCCCAGTGCCTCCCTTTCCCCCCCTCCCATCCCCTGGAGCATCCTATTATGTGAGTGCCAAATTTCCCTCTGAGTCCTTCACCCTAGGACTCAGTGGCATAGCCTAGAGCCATTTCTTGGGCTCCCTGTTAGTATGGGAACACTCTTATGACTGATAAGCCCTTGTCTCTAAGGATCCTACTGCCTGTGATCCATGCTAAACTTTGGGGGGTCATTGACATGTCAGTCATTGTGCAGGTTATGCAAAGTCAAGTTATGGCTACTGCAGCCATAACTTGTGTGGAGTATCTTGCATATTGTTGGTCCTCCCCATCTTTAGGCTCTTGCAATCTTGCCACCCCCTCTTGCACAAGTTTTCCTGAGCTTTAAGATGGGGAGAGGTTTGGCTGGTCAGGTTCCAGGTGAATAATGTAGGGTCTTTGGTGTTCTAATTACAGTTTGTTGTTGTTTTCAGTTTTGCTGTTCCTGCACTGCCCTTGGCTCCATCTTGGTTGGATTGGAGGTCACCACTTAACCAGAGATAAAAGGCTGTTTAAATGAAGATCTTCTATGAGAGGAGATTCGAAAGTAGATGGAATTGGAGTAGGAGAACACAGTAAAGGGGGGGATCAGTGTCCCATTTATAGGATGGTTACCATTTATCAGCCAGTCTCTATACCCTCCATGATTGGTGAGATAAAACCTCCTCAGTCGCTGGTGACCAGGAAGGGAAGCAAAAGTGAGTCTCACCAGATGTCTTACTACTTACCTGAAATACTTGATGATACCTATTTTCTCTCTCTCCATTTTTCTAGGAGGTCCTACTTCCCCTTTCCTCCTATTAATAATCTTTGCAATTACTGTAGGTGTTACAGAGATTTATCTTTGAATATGTCATTAAGTGGGTTTCATACTAGGATCCACCTATTAGGGAGTGGATATGGTGTCTAATTTTCTGTGTCTGGGATACTTCACTCAATATAATTTTTCCTAATTCCATCCATATCCTGGTGAATTTCATTAATTCATCTTTTTTGATAGCTGAGTAGTATACCACTGTACAAATGTACTACATTTTCCTTATCCACTTGTCAACTGTTGGACATTTAGGTTGATTCCATGACTTTGCTATTGTAAACAGTGCTGCTATGAACATGGTCGTGCTTGTGCCATTGAGGTGAATTTTTGCTGTATGGGAGATTATTCCCAAAAGTGGAATAGAAGTGTCATATGGCATTTCAATCTCTAATTTCTTTAAGAATCTCCAGACGGCTCGCCAGAGTGGCTGTATGAGCCTGCATTCCCACCACCAATGTAGTAGAGTTCCCTTCTCTCCACATCCTCTCCAGCATTTGGTGTTGTTTGTGTTGTGGATTTTTGCCATCCTGGCCAGAGTGAAATGATATCTCAAGGAAGTCTTGATTTACATTTCCCTGATAGCTAAGGATGTGGAGCATTTTTTAAGATGGTTGTTAGACATTTCAATTTCATCCCTGGAAAAAGAATTCAAGGACTAAGAAGAATACAAAAAGTACATGTTGATACACTTACTCTTGAATAGTATATGACAATGAAAAATTAAAAATCAAATGAGTGGAACTTCCGATAAATTATCAATGACCATATTCCATCTTCTTTTCGGAGGTAAATTTGAACCCAATATTTATCATTCATTGGTTTCTTTTAATCATTATGAATAAACAGATTTACATACTTACCTATAGGTACATTTGAATATCTTGAATATACTCACATACTATCTTAATTATCTTTAGTATCTTCTCCTTATGTAATTGATTTCAATGACTTATAGAGTCTGTGGATCAGAAATGATGGAAAAGATAGGCAAAAAGGAAAGGCTGGAAGGGCTTACCTAATGAGGTACTATGGAAAAGGTTCATGAAAAACTAGAAATAGTGAAATTCATCCAATGTCTGGAATTCTTGAAATTGAGTATATTGCAAGGGATGTTTTACTTGAACAGATGTGCACAAATTGTTATTATTTCATACAAGCCCTGCATCCCTGGATTTTTTTATAAATGAGTTTCACAATGATAGTAATGTTGTTCTTGACTGTTTTTAAAAAAGAAAATAATATATACTACACCAAAAATAAGTAAATTTTGAAAGCCTAGCAAATATATTGCATGGTTTGTTTTTGAAAGAAGAGTTGATCAAGATAATCATTTTAATTTTATTATGTAAGAATTCTTAGAAATAGCTTTATAAGACATTAATGTTTTCATGTTTGTAATATATTGACAAAAGATTTAGTTTAACTGCTGCTATGAATTATTTTCACCTAAATCCTTAACATTAAGCAGCATGATTATTGAGCTATCATTCAGAAAAATCACAAAATATTATCTTACTTCTCACTAATTAAATCATTTTTTCCCAAAAGAATAGCTTGAGGAATGTAATTAAAAATTGCTACTTTGATTTAGCTATTGGTGCATGGCCCATGTTTTGGTTTGATAACTTCATTAGTATAATAAATATCTGATCCAAACAAGTTTGGGAAATAAAGACTTGTTTTTCAATGAAAATCCACCATTTCAGGTTATAGTTCATGACAGCAGAAGTCTAGCCTACAAGAGCTGAAAGAACTAGCCACACCACATTCATAGCCAAGGCAGAGATTCAAGGTCCCATGCTGCACCCTTGTTTACTAACAGATTGTAAACTTTCAAAATACCAATTGTGATAGTGAAGCCTGGGTGTCAACTTGACACACCAGGTATTAACTCAGATGTGCTGAGACCACATTTGCAAGAATTAACTGACATCACCTCATAAGATTATACTTGTCCTAGATCCTATCAGAATCTCCAAAATTTCATAGGATCCTCTCAGCATTGAACCATATAAAAAGTAGGCAAGAAAGAGAAGAGATGCTTCTTGCAGCTGTGCTAGAAATTGCTCTTCCTTCTGGCCTCCTGGTTTCTTCAATGCTCTACCCTTACAACCCTCCAAGTCATTGGTAAGACTAAGGACACTAGAAATTCAGCCTTCAGACATCACCCACTTGACTACCAAACTGAGCAGCTAGCTACTGACAGCCATTGTTAGACTACCTGGGCCATATCTGTAAGGGAACTCAATAAACTTTATATATATATATATATATATATATATATGCACAGATATATATGTATATGTACATGTATGTGCATAGGTATATATTAATTCTGTGAATTCTGTGACTCTAGAGAACTCTGACTAATACAGAAATTAGTACCAAGAGTGGGGTGTTGCTGACTATCTGGACTCTGTGGCTTTAGAATGGTTTTGCTGGACAAAGTTTGAAATGTTTGAGGACTTTGACTTTGTGGATGACAATACCGTTCTGCAGAGTTTGGTGATGCTGAGAGAGTTGTTAATTGTTTTGGTCCAATTGTTTTGTGACGAGAGGAACAAATACTTTGGTGAAGTTGAATTTAGAGACGATGGACTGGTTTGCTTGATGGAGGAGAGCTGTGTTGATGGCCATGAAACTCTGGATGAGTAAAGGGCAGACAGCAGAGCAGCTGCTGCTCTTGGAGTTATGAGTATCATTGAAGAAAACCTAGTGCTTTGGATTGGGGTGGTGGAAGACATGAACACCAAGGTAAGGCAATTCCATGGTTTGAAAACCAGGATCCCTTCAGGGACCAAAAGCCCAAGTTGAACCCATTTATTGCCCTTTGGAAGTTTCAGCTACCTAGAAAGAGGCTTTTCCAGAGTCAGAATGCTAAAGTTGGGACAGCAGTAGCTCCAGTGGACCAATCTACATTTCAGCCTCACTGTGGACTATCCTAGCATCCCTCAGGTGGTACTGGTTTTGATGTATGATTACAGGCTTCTTGGAGAGTAGCAAAAGCTTGGCACCAAGTGGCAGGCATAAAATTTCTGTAATGGTTACTCTTAACTATTGCTGTGAGAGAGCACCCAAAGTCAAGCAACTTAAGGGAGAAAAGGAGGTTTATTCAGCTTACGGTTCCAGAGGGAAGGGACAGTCTCTCAAAGCAGAGGTGGCATGGCTGGCTGGCCAAAGCTGCAGGAGGCTAAGTCACCACAGACATCTTGGAAGCTGAGAGCTGCAGACTGCTTGCACCAAAGGCTGACTTCTCCTGAGGTAAGGGCCACCTTAAGGCCCACCCCTTGTGACTGCCTTCCTCCAGCAAGCTTCCACCTTTCAAGGTGCCATGACCTTGCCAAACACATGAGACTGTGGCGAACACATTTCAAATCATGACATTCCACCCCTGGCCCCCACAGGCTCATTGCCATCTCATTATGCAAACCATATTCAGTCCAACTTTAAAAGTCTTCATAGACTACAATGGTAGTCACAACAGTCCAACAGTCCGAAGTCCAAAGCCTCCTGTAAAATTAAAATACAAGTTACATCCTTCTAACATACAATGGCACAGAATACACATTCTCATTCCAAAAGGAAGGAATGGGGGCATATCCAGGAAAGATAGGTCCATAACAAGACTGAAAACCAGCAGGACAAACTCCAAATCTTGTAGCTTCAAGTCCAACAGGTGAGCCTCTCACTGAAATCATCTCAGTTTTAAAGGGCTTTGGTTTCATCCTTCCAATGCAGCTGCCCATAGAACACCTTGCTTTCTTGAACTGACTCCTCCCAGGGTATACAGCTCTCCTTGTTAGGTGTCCCACGTTGTGTCTGGAATCTCTAACATCTTTACTTCTCAATGGCACACCAGGCTTTAACTCCACAGCACAACTGCCCTTCTTGGGCCTCTAAACTGCAGGCTTCTTGCCTCATGATGCCTGGATTCTGCCAATTTTTGAAATCTTGGAGGAGGACTCCATGATCTCCTCCCTCTTGCATCACTGATGCCTCTAAAACCAGACTCATGTGGACAACTTTGCCAAGACTGGCCCCACTGAATCACAGTTGATTCTGCTTCTCTTTGTTGACCATCTCTTTCACTCCTGGGCAGTTTGCTTTGTAAGAGAAACCAACTCTTGCTTTGGAACTCCACCCTTTAGCTCCAATCTTCTGAAAAGATTTGCATTCTTATGAGTGGGATCCTTCCTTGAGATTCTTGCCCTCAAGCTAAGGCCTCTCCTATTATTCAAATTAAGAACAGGCTTTGATTTACAAATGGAGCTAATCTCTTCAACAGCCATTTTGTTCTCTGCTTCTTCCTGGGTCAACTCTTTAAGTTTGCCATTGTATTTTTCATCATTGGATCTTACAGTTTTTGCTTCTTCCTGCCTGATTCTTTGCTCTTTTTCATAACTCTGAAGACAACTAAAAAGTAGCCACATCACATTGTCAAGACTACATTGCTTTGAAATTTCTTCCACCAAGCACTCCAGCTTAATTTCAGGCAAACTTTCAGGACAAGGGCAAAACTTCACTAAACTCTCAGAAAACACATGGCTTCATGTGTCACTTGTCCAGTTGCACACACAGTCTCTGTTCCCCTCTGCACCATCACAAGCTGGGCTCCCACTGTCTGCATCTCTCACAGCATTGCTCTCCTCTGAGCTCTCACAAGAAAGGTCCCTTTGGCCCAACCGCCAAGACGCAAAGACTTTCCCAGCACAAAGTCCCAAAGTTCTCCGTATTTCTCCCAACAAACAGTTGCAACACAGAGCACACATCACAGCATTGGCCATGCTTCTGGGTACCAACTTTTCTCAGCTTCACAAACAACTTCACTTTGTGGCACCAGCTGTTCTTAATTTCACAGCAATACCCCACTACCCAGTACCAATTTCTGTAACAGTTACTCTTTAATATTGCTGTGAGAGAGCACCCAAAGTCGATCAACTTAAGGGAGAAAGAGAGGTTTATTCAGCTTACAGTTCCAGAGGGAAGGGACAGTCTCTCAAAGTAGAGGTGGCATGGCTGGCTGGCCAAAGCTGGAGGAGGCTAAGTCACCACAGACATCTTGGAAGCTGAGCTGCAGACTGCTTGCAGCAAAGGCTGACTTCTCCTGGAGGTAGGGTGGGACTAATCCACTTAAAGGCCCACCCCTTGTGACTGCCTTCCTCCAGCAAGGCTCCATCTCTCAAGGTGCCATGACCTTGCCAAACACATGAGACTGTGGGGGACACATTTCAAACCATGACAGAGTTCTTGCAAAGAAAGGTGAAGCTTATAGCTGCAGAGGTGAACCCAAAGTACTGTTGGAGATGCCAGAACCATGGGATGTCTGCTGAGGATGGTTGTGAGTGGAGATTCAGCCTGGTTCATGGAACTCTGCTTTTACAACTTTGAGCTGCAAACAGGAACTGGGAATGCCTAGAATCTTTGAGCCACTGTGACTATGTGATGAGCCGCAGAAGATGGACATTGAAGTACAGGATGTGGTGATTTACTGGACTTTGATATTAATTTTATATTTCCTTGTCACATCAAAAAACTTCTGTTTTAATGTTTTATCTGTTTTAAAGTATTTAACTTATTTTGATTTGATATACTCTTAAGGTTAAGAAACTTTGAACTTAAAATGTTAGAACTGAAGTTTTAATGAGAGAACATTTTAAATTTGTCCATGAAATGTGTTTATATTTTAAGATAACTTTTTAACATCTGCGGGGACAAGAATTGAAGGTTACAGTTTAAAAGTGCTATGTTTTTGTGTCAAGTTGACAAGGAGTGGAATGTCATGGTTAGGCCCAGGTGTCAACTTGACTGTTGAGTGTTTGATCTCTGGATACATTTGTAGAGAATTAGTTGAGTTAAGCCCAGAGCAAACCTGAAGGAGATTGTCTAGCTGAAGGGGAAGGCCCAGCTTATGGTGGGTGGGATTAGGCCCTGGAATAAATCACGGAAAGCTGGTTGAGAGAGTTGGCATCCTTCTGTTCATTTAGCCAGACATGCTAGTCTGGCAAGTAAGGATTGTTTATCTCTCAGTCATTATGTGGTGATGGTGTGGCCAGTTCCCTCGGCCCTAATGTTGGTGTGTGCTCTCCTGTCAAGCTGGATTGAGAACTGTAACTGGTTTGTCATAAGAAAGTAAACTCCTTGCTCGCTTGAGCTGTGTGATGGTCATTTATCAGCAATCATGCAGGCTGACTGCTATACCAATCATCTTCCCCTATCTTTACCCTTCGGAAGTAGCAGTCAAGGTAATGGCCTCACCCACAATGACAGGTCTCCTCCTCTAAATTAAAGTCATTAAGACAATCTCTTGTCTCCTGACACACTAATAATTCCTCATAGGTATGCCTTCCAAATGTTGACTGCTTAAACTAAACAGCACGATCCTCCAAATTGTAATTTTTAAATAGGACATTTTGTTTTCCTCTGTTTGAAAAAATATATGTAAACTAAAAGGGAAATATTCAATCTTCTGTAATCAGTCAGTGGAAATAAAAGGATCAGCACATTAACCCAGCAAGCACACAGACAGAAGTGGTGGGCTTGTCCTGTCATAGAAAAGATTTACATGCACTTGTCTCTTTCCATGATAGTGAATTACTAGCATATTTTTAAATTTTGATAATTATCTTTGGTATTTTATATATGTGTTACATATAAATTGAATCCATTATTCAAGTTATGAGTGTGCATCAGTTGTTCATTGTAACTGACTTTATTGTTACATTTTTTGCATGTGTATTACCTTTAATTCCTTTAAATACTTTCTCTTGCCCTCTTTTCCTGTACTTCATCTTCTTCCATATCCTTTACATGTCAGTTTTCTCTCCTTTCCAATCCTGCGTTAGAGAAAACATGTAAAATTGTCTTTTGAAGTCTCTTTTATTTTGTTTACTAGTTCTATTTTGTGGCAAGCACCATAATATAATTCATCTTTGTGACTGAATAAGACTCCATTGTGCATATCCAACAGTTTTTTATCCACTGAGCAGCACCTAGGTTGGACTTATAACTTGGCTATTGTGAGAACTGAATGATAAACATGGTGTTCAAGTATCTTTATCACATACTGAATCTAATTCTGTCAGGAATCTACATGTTATTGGCACAGATGCCTCATATAGTAGGTCTATGTTTAGTTTCTTAAACAACTTCCATGTTAATTCCTTTTTACAGTGACTGGGCAGGTTGTAGTCCCATCTTCAGTGTGTAAGTGCTTCTTATTCGCTGAATCCAAACATTCTAAATATTCTGAGAGTACATTGAATCTCTCTCCCTCTGTCTCCTTTCCTATTTTCCTCCTTCTCCCACAAGCAAGTCACAAACAAAGGAAGAATACTCTAAACTTCTTTTTCTTTTGTCCAGGATTATTGTAATAATTTGAATTATTATTGTGTATTTTTGCATAAATAATATTTCATATCATGCATATGATACATTTTAACCTTATACATTCCATCCCCATTCTTGTCTCCCCTCTAACCAATGCTGTCTTGTTCTCTTTCCCACAAATAATCTTCATTTGGTTTTTATCTTTCAGTTATGTATTATTTTTGTTTTTTAAAATATTTTTAGTGTGTGTGTGTGTGTGTGTGTGTGTGTGTGTATGTGTGTGTGTTTCAGAGACCACTGAATGTCCCAGTGGAGGACCAAGATTGACTTCTGAAATCAACCTGGATTGCTTCTACCTTCTTTTTGCTTCTCTCTGGGATTTCCCAGACTGCGCCCACTAGGGCGGGAAGTACAAGCCATCAGTGTTTCCCTTTGGCATTTTTATATGGGAGCTGGTATCCAAACTCAGGACCTCCGCTTGCTTGCGAGACACTCTTAACCCCTGAGCCGTCTCTAGCACTCAGTTACATATTTTAAACTTTTGCCAGTTTCAAACATACATATAATACATTGTGTGTTTATTTACCTCAGTTCTCTCATTTGTTTCCTCTCCTTCTGACCCCATCCTTCCTACCATCCTCCTACTTTACTTCTCTCTATATATAATCTGTCTTTCTCTGTCTCTCTCTTTCCTTGCTCTCTATCTCTATGTCCTTTTCTCTCTCTTTCTATCTTTCTCTCCTCGTGTGTGTGTGTGTGTGTGTGTGTGTGTGTGTGTGTGTGTGTGAAGGGCTTGTAGAATTAGCTTCCATTGAGGTATTTCCATGATTACTGCATATGGCTACAGCAACGCCATATCTAGAAAACAGTGTTTCCCAGTGTATCGCCCACCCTTCCTCTTTTACTCACCACTGCCTACCTGTGATGTGTCTTGTTCTTGGTAGGGTTTTGTAGATGATTTTAAGATTGAGAATAGTAAAAAGTTATGAATTTCTGCATTAAACTGTTGCCTTCTGCAAACATTGGCACTTGTCTATGGCAATAAACATATATATTTAGAACTCTTTTGACCATATACATATTTAATGTAACAGTAGGAATTCACTCCTGCAGACTAGCAAATGGCATAATATAAAAGCCATAAGCTTTTACCATGTTTAGAGAACCAATCATGTATTCATTCCCATGAGGAAGGCCTCTGATTCAAAATTAGTGTGATATCCCCAAACAAGCTTTCCACTATTACATTAGTGGGCATATCCTGCCTGGAAAGTTAGGATTGAAGCTAGATTTGTTTACAGTAGGGGAAAATCACTGATCACTTTCTTCCCCAGCTGTGTGCAGACAGCTGTTCTCCATACCTATTTCCATGTTTTAGGAATTTGACTTATTTATCTAAGAAATACTAAATTTGTTTTCTGCAAATGTATATAAAAAGTGACACATTCATGTCATCACAATTAATAATTGAACATTTGATGCATAAACATTACTAGATTCTAGATTCAAAAAACAATATAAAATTACCCTTCCTAAGCAGCCTGTATAAAAACTTGGAGTTAGGGAATTAAGCAGGTTCCATGTCATTTCAGCACAGGTACCCTAAGTTATGGAAACTTAGCTCTGGTTCCATTTTCCTTACTGAGGTAGCAAAAAGGAGACATAAAGAAAAATAATCTTATTTTTCTTTTCCAAGAGAGTCACGTCACCATCATTGACTTTAAAAAAAAATTCTTAGTTAAGAATCTGTAACTAGTCATGTGAGGTTCAAGTCAACTCAGAAGACAGTCTGGTCCAATTCTACATGTAGAGCTGTGGACTTCTCATGTGCCCTCTCTCTCACTGCTGGGCTCCACAACATTGGTTGCCTCATATGCAATACTCCGTTCACTCTTCTGGACTGTCTTCCCTCCATGTTACATTCCCGGAGCTCAACTCTATGTTATTTTTCAGACCATTAGTTTCAATTGAAAAAATTTCTTCTCAAAGCTTATGTCCTTAAAAATCTTAGCCAGAATGAAGCTTGATCTTGAATACCAATCCTTACATCAAACATATTTATTTAATATTTGTGTGTTTAACGTTATGCACTGACAACATAATGAAATACCTATGAAGGCAAATATCACTTCATAACTGCTATGTTAACATAAGCATTTTTTACAATATTAGGAATATATGATGAACCTGATATGAGAGAAATGCACAGGTAAAACAAGTCTTTTTCAGATGATTTTTTCTAGTAATCAGAATATAATTTCTAATTAGGAAGCAGCACTTCTCCTTTTCTTGAAAATCAACAATCTCATCTACCCAAATTTTTAAATAATTTATATTACTGACATGCTTATATTCTCATGATACACACACACACACACACACACACACACACACACACACACAATGAATAATACTGAATTTATTCAGGACCACTCATTTTTTTATGTTTGCCATGTGAAAACAAAATATTGGTATATTTGCTTATTGAAGTCATCTTTACTGATATATATTGTTTCTATAAAGTAAAGAAGGAATATTTAGGTGATCAAATTATATGAGCACAATAATTATAAGTTTTTAAATTTGATGATAAAATTTGGTACCATGGGGCTGGAGAGGTGGCTCAAGGGTTAAGCCTCTGCCTTTCAGGCGGAAGGCCCTGAGTTCGGATCCTAGACCCCACGTATAGACGCCAGGCAGAACCGGGGGCGGCCTGCGTTTCTGGTCCTGGTAGGGCGGAGCCTGTGAATCCCGGGGCAGAGTAAACAAGGTGGAGGTGGAAGCGTCCATGGTGGTTCCCGAATTCGTCCGTGGTTCTACACACACAGACACACACATACATACATACACGCACACACACTCACAATTGAATAAATAATAAAATTTAAAAAAAAAAAATTGGTACCATGCAATGCAACCACACTCCATACTTCATATCTCAAAGTTATTTTATTTTAAAATTTTATTTATTTATTGCTTTTATTTTATTACATTTTTATTACCTTTTTTACCTAATTATACAAGCTCAATAGGTACCCCTCTTTTTCTCCTTCTCCCCTCCCCTCCCCCATTGACCCTATTGTATGCACCACTTCTTTCTATGCCTCCCTTCCCTCTTACCTCTATTCCTTCCCTCCTCCCCTCTTGGTGCTTCCTGCTTTCTCCCTTCCATTCTCCAGGGCATCTGTTTATGTGGGTGCTGAATTTCCCTCTAAGTAATCTACTATCGAGGGTTCAGGACTCAGTTGCATACCTTCAAACCCCTTTTTGGGCTGTTTAACCCTCTGCCTCTAAAGATCTTACTGCCTGAAGCCTTCTCCCCTGTAATCTCTGCTAGAATTGGGGGGGGGGCAGTTGTTGACATGTTAGCCATTAAGCAGGTTAGGCAAGTTCCAATCACATTGTGACTATATCCTGGCTTCTTTAGCTCTGACTTGTGTGGAGTATTTTGCATATAGTTGGTCCTCTCCATCTTTAGGCTCTTAAAATCTTGCCACCCCCTCTTCTTTAAGATTCCCTTAGCTTTAGGATGAGAAGATATTTGCTTAGTCCAGTTCCGGGTGAATAATATAGGGTCTTCAGTATTCTGAATTATGGTTTATTGCTTTCAGTTTTCCTGTTCTTGCACTGCACTTGGCTGCATCCTGATTGGTTTTTGAGATCATCTCCTAACCAAAGATAAAAGACGGTTTAAATGAAGATCTCAATATAAGAAGAGACTCAAAGGTAGATGGCAGAATAGAAGTAGGACATAGCAGTGAGAGGGGTCAGTATCCATTTTATGGTTGATGACCATCTAACTGCCAGTCTTACCTTCCCTGACTGGGAGATCAAACCTGTTCAGTCCCAAGTAAATAGGAAGGGAAGTGAGAGCGAGCTACATCAAATGCCTAGTTACATGCAGTATATGATCATGCCCTAATTTCTCTGTTTGAAGTGTCTTCTTTGTCTTCTTTTTTTTTTTTTTTGAAGTCTACTTTCTCCTTTTCTTCTATTTATAATCCTTTGTGATTATGGTGGGTATTACAGAGATTAACTTTTGACTATGTCATTAAATGAGTTTGTAACTAGGATCATCTTATTAGGGAATACATAGGGCTTCTAACTTTCTGTGTGTGGGATAATTCAATCAATATATTTTCTTCTGATTCATCCATTTCCCTTAAAATTTCATTAATTCATCTTTTTGATGGCTGAGTAGTATTTCATTGTATAAATGTGCCACATTTTCATTATCCATTCATCAACTATTGGGCATATGGGTTGATTCCATGACTTTGTTATTATAAATAGTGCTGCAATGAACATGATATATACTCATGTCACTGTAGTGAATTGTTGCATGTAAGAGACAATTCCCAGTAGTGGTATAGCAGGGTCATTCAATCCTTAAAATTTTTAGAAATCACAATATTGATTGCCAGAGTGGTTATATAAGCTTGCATTCCTGCCACTAATGTATAAGAGTTTTCTTCTCTCCACATCTTCTCCAGCATTTGGTGTTGTTTGCATTTTGGTTATTTGTTAGGCATTTCAATTTTGTTCCTGCAAAAGTTTCTTTTCCCATTTATCTCCTTGGTAGTTAATTTTTTAAGTTGTTTGTGCACTCTTGATTATAGAGTTCTGTCAGCACATCTTTAAGTTATTTTAAATAAATTCACATTTCCATAGTATTTCTTGTGGCAAAGATATTTGACATAATAGATAGTTAGGTAGACAGATAGTTAAAAAGATAGCTAGATGATACATAAGATAGATAGATGATATATAGATAGATAGATAGATAGAAAGCTAGATCGATAGAGAAAAAAGGATATATAGATATAGATGACTATAGATGATGATAGATGATAAAGACAGACATAGAGGTAGACAGACACATAGAAAATAGGTGAAAAGATGGTAATAGATGATAGGTAGATAATAGATAGTTTATAGATAGTAGATTTACATGTTTTATATGGAAATATATTGATGAATAGATGATAGCTGCAGATGTGATAACATTTTTCATGAAATTCAGTGGTTTAAGAGACTTGTTATTCATCATTATGTCATAGAGAGTGGTATCTAGTTTGCAAAGTATATATATAAATTATCTACTTTTATTTACAGTACTTTACATTTTTATTAGGGATCAAATTTCAAGCTCTAAAACCTACAAAATTTTCATGAGCTGAAACATACTCAAAAGATCCATATATATAAAAAGTCATGTTTTTCTTTTTCTAACATTTATAGCCAACTAGTATTGTCCTTATCTAAAAACCATAGCATTATACAACCAAGCAGAATGAGTTTAAGCAATATTTCCAACTTTAGCTAAGGATGTATGTGAACCAATGCATGTCTACTTTAGTCCTGTTAGGGCCACTAATTTATTACCTGTGGGGCATAAGACAATTAACATTTTCTTATAACTTCAAGTTTGCTCATCTGCAAAATGAATGGTTATCCTTGGAGTATTTTTGAGCACTCCTGCGTATCCAAAGATCTAAAAATGTACCATCAAGAGAGCAATCCTTGGCAACCAAAAATGTTAGTGGTAACATTAGTAAACAAACTAGGGGAATGTAATACAGTGCAAAAAATTCAGAGCACATTTTTTGCTCTGTGAGAAAATGCAATGAATTGTCTTAAATAAAATCAAATTTATGTACCTTCTGTAAGAATTTCTGATTATACTTGCATGTGAACAGAGATGTATGGTTTTCACAGATCAAGTTTGATAATCATAAGTGAAAACATAAGTTTTTAGGTGCTTGATTCTTCTTGGGTGGTGTAAAGGGAAGAAGGGGTATTTATTTGGCTTATGATTCCATAGAGTCCATTTATGACAGCACTCACAAAGAAGAAGCCATGACTGGAAGTAGAAGCAGGAGCTTAGCTTGCATCACCAGTCATCAGAAAACTGAAAAGCAAGAGAGAGAAAAAGGAGGTCTGGGATACCAAACCTAAGGTTTGCCTCTGTGCTGTGCCTTACTCCATCTTAAAACTGCCACAAGCTTTCCAAAAATTGTCACCAGCTAAGAAGTTGAACACATGAGATTTTTGGGGGCATACAGTTCTTTACCACTATACTCGATGAAACTCAAAGAAGTAGAAAAGTTGGAAGAAAAGCCCTCAAAATTATGTTTTTTAATTTTAGCTCAAAATAGAGACCTCTAAATTTGTACTGCCTGACTGTCTAATAGTATTTCCCACACTCTTATTCTAACATAAATGTTGCTAATAAAGTGAGGTTAAATTTCAATGTCAAATCCATTGAGAATACATTACTAAGATGCCCCTGCTGAGGTTGTTTATAATAATCAGCATTGCTATCATTTTAAACATACATTATAACTGGTTTAGAATTAAATATATTAGTGTGTGCATGTGTACAAGAAATTGAAAGTCATGTTCCAATGCTAAAATACTATTTCAGTAAAACATTTTCATTAGAAACACATTGATGGAAAAAACGTGCATGTGTTGATACTTTTCAATAAAGATGCACTGGACTAAATAGCAAATTACAAAAGGTGGATTAGACATTATAATAGATATATGCTTTCTAATTGAAAATGTTGAAAAGAATAAAAGACAAAATATGAAATTAGAAATTAATATGCAGTATAGAACTGGAACCTCAAATTGCCTTGTTCTCTTCAGTTTGAAGAATTATTAATGATAACCTTGCTTTCATCTTTGAATGAGTAAACTTATTAAGTATGTAACGAGCACAAGAGGATAATCTGAAAATAGTAGATAGAGGTAGCAGATATATAGCATAATGTAATCAAATTGGGGGCTTACAAACATCCAATAAGACTGACTGAGGAAGTAACAATCAGGCAGTCAGCTGTAGTTCCCACTAAGAATCTCCTGGAAAGAGTAAAATGTCCTCTTGTTTAAGACTTCCATATAAAAGAACAAATACAATACATAGCTAACATCTTACACACACGTCGCACAGAAAGAAAGAAAAGGGAAGTCCCAAGAAGACAATCAGCTGGAGTTCCCATGGAGAGATCTGAGTAGAGCAGATCATTCTCTCTGTGGATGACCTTCTTTCTATTCCCACCATAAGCTAATATATAATCAGTATAATCTGTAGCTGAATTTTTAGCTTTGGGATGGTGCCTGAGAATGCTTTACTTTCCTGTTGTTTTCAAGGTCATGATATTTTTACTAAAACACTTTACTCTTCTGTTCTGAAGGACATGAGCTGTTGCTGCCCTTCTTTCTTCTAGCAAGTCCTGAGGATGGACAGTCCATCCCTGGGCTTGGAGGATCTTTAGGACAACATGATGAGATCTGAACGGGGATGACATAAGGGAACTCTATTTCCAGAACCTTCATGTATGTTATACACGCCAGCTTTTTAAGCAGAATTACTGTCTTATTTCATCTCTAATGAAAACTGTTTGAAGTGTGAATTGTACTTAAGACTTGTAAAGCTGCTTTTTTGCTTGCTCACTTACATGGAAACTATCCAGGGAAAGGACCATCTGACAAATTTTTGATCAGCAATCATAGCTGTGAATCTATATGCATAGACATTACTCATTAAATAGCTGTTAATGATAATTTTGTGGCTTCTCTAATAACCTAGATTTACTTTCTGTTTCTATAGAAAGATAGAACTGTATTTAATGTTTAAAGTTGCTTAGAGTTCATACTAATTTCCAGTTATCTTTTCTTTATTCAGTATTTTTACTGCATGGACAATTTTTGATAGAACTCCCTATTTTATGTATTTTACTAACTTTTGCTCACTTTTAGTTTTTTTGTTGTCTCTATTGATGAACTTAATGATAAATAAACTGTTTTAGTTTCTCTTACTTAACAAGTCATTAATTTTTAATTACATATTATATGAATTTCTAGTCATAGAAATAATTTTCCAAGTACTTCACTTATGTGGAATATGAATAAGCTTGATCTACGCATTCTGAAAAAGATAGCACTACTGTTTCTATATGCTTTGGCACATTAAAAAAAAATCAAATACAAGGACACGGCCTAATGCAATAGAAAGTCAAATAATTTTGACTCTTTCAACATTGGTTTCAAAGTCTTGACAGACAATTCTTATTTGTTCTTTTTATACAGTAGCATAAAGAAGCAAAAAAGAAGAAAGCATATTTTAATAGTTAATCCTGGATATCAACTTGACACACCTGGCATTCACTAAGATCAACTGAGATCACCTGAAGAAGTTATCTGGATCAATACATTTACAATACAAAGACCAGCCCTATATCCACTTGGAACCTTCCTCCATCTTACTGGAACTTCTCAGTAGTGGGCCAGATAAAAGGAACCACAGAACAGAAGACTAGGAAGAAGAGAGACTCTCCAGGAATCCTCCAGTCTTTAGTCTTCATCCACTAACCTACTGGATGTCTGCCATGACTTATCCTGTCTTCAATTTCAGCCACCAGCCATGTCACCTCTGCCATGAAAGTCTGTTTCTTCCCTCTAGAACTGTAAGTGGAATAAATCACCCTTTTCCCTTAAGTTGTTTGATTTTGAATGCACTCTCACAGCAATAGTTAAGAGTAACCGTTACATATAGATTGCTGCTGTTATTAAAATGAATTTGCAGCTTAAGAACTATCACATGGAAATAAGAATAATACATTGAAAAATTACTGCAGAAGGGAAATATTTCTTTTAAGATAGCCATATGAGTTGCATTGCAATGACTGATGAAACCTCTTCAAGAAAGTTCTATAGAGAGAAATTTAGAGTTTGTCATTCACTTTCCTTTCATGATTCTGCCAAGTTGGAAGAGACTGCTACCTCCTCAAGTTTCACATGAACAGCTTCTGCTGAGTGGCCAAATATAAGAACTATTTTTAATGCATTTATGAAGACAAGTATAACCCTTGGGATGAACTGTGACCTTTTGATAAAATGATTTCACCTCCTTGTAACATGTTCTTATACCCCTATGACTAAAGACGTGCCATTATCAAAGGGATATGGCAGTTGTTAAAATGCTGTTAACATATTCAAAAAGTAGTCCATGAATCATTATCCCTTTATCAAAAAAGATTTTTCACCTCCATTTGCTGCTATGATTTTATCTAGCATTGCATATCTTGCATACCTGATAGACACCAGGAATATTTGTGTGCATATATGTGTGAGCCTGTGTATTTTTATAAGCTTTTTTTCCTGTTGAGTTATATGGAGATTTATGTTTGAGTTTGCTGAATTTCTGAATCCTCTTTTGCTGTTTCAGTGTCAGACCCACATAGCTGCAGTCAGTCAAGAATTGATTCTAATAGAAGAGAAAACTGAACCACATCTAGTGAAGCAATTGCTTTTTAATGCCACTTGAAAGTCACAAATCCAACCTCCATTCTCCACTGGTCTCATCTTAAAATTCTGGCTTAAAGGAATAAATTTCAAAAACAATTTAGATTTCATATATATGTATTGAAAGGGCATTTAGATTATATAATAATGCTAAAAACTTAAAATAATAAAATATGATTCAAATAAAGGAGAAACAAAGAGGTAAGAAAAATGAAGTCATTTTTATGCGAAATCGTTGTGAAATCCAATTACCGTGGTTAGATTACGTGATTGCTGATTTTGTCATTTTATTTAAACATGTATTTAAGGCCTTATCCAAAATAAGTGTTATGTTTCTGTAGCAAAATTTCAAACTGTTTCATTGCCTCAAACTTCACATAATCTTAGAAAACCCTGGTTATGATATAATTTCTGAATTAATGAAAACAGCTGCATGATACATTTTAAGGATTTTTCTTAGACCTTTCACTGCATTTAATGTCACCCAAATATATCTCTCTTTTCCCCCACTCTTTCCTTCCTTCTTGTTTATATTTCCCCTCTCTATCCTGTCTTCAATCTTCTCTCCTCCAACATATGATCATATTCATGTAAATAGTAACATAAATTATCATTTACTTTGAAATGATATTTAAGAAGTCTATGAAAACACACCTCTTTGTTTATAAATAAGTCAGTTATTTTTCTAAGAATAAATGTACAAAGAAAATATGGTATGTATACACAAGCAAGTATTATACAGTCATGAATAAAAAAGAAATTGCAGGGCTGGAGAGGTGGCTCAGTGGTTAAGCCTCTGCCTTGCAGGCAGAAAGTCCTGAGTTCGGATCCTAGACCCCAGGTATAGACGCCAGGAGGAAGCAGGGGCGGCCTGCGTTTCCGGTTCTGGTAGGGTGGAGCCTGTGAATCCCCTGGCCAAGTAAACAAGGAGGAGGTGGAGATGGTCCATGGTGGTTCCGGAATTCGTCCGTGGTTCTACACATACACACATACATACACATGCACACACATACATACACACGCACAATAAATAATAAATAAAAAATAAAAAAAAGAAATTGCTAGAATATGATTATTTAGGGTTATAGTTCCTATAATTAACAGTCTGAGTTTGGAAAGCAGAAGCTGGCCAGTTGCAAACTGGATGTCAACTTCCCTTCACAGAGTGTCCTATCTAAAAAAAAGAACAACAGCAACTAAAAAAAAAAAAAAAAAAAAAAAAAGAAAGCATGACTTTTTAGGAGTGGGTAGTGATCATTTTAAGTGAAGTAAGACAGACATTGAAAGATAATTTTGTTTTCTTCATGAGTAAAATCTGAAGAATCTAAAGAATTGCACATGGGGAAATTGGAGATATAGAGGATGCATTGAGGATTATGTAATAAGAGAAGGTAGCAGAAAATGTGAATGTTACCAAGTGCATTACATGTGTGATTGCAATGTCACAGAGAAACCCATTATATTGTGAAATATGTTAACAGTGAAAAATACATACTATTTTATAATACTGATTTTAAAAAGCAGCAGTAATAGCAGTGACTCAAAATTATCCTGCAAGTCATAATCAACATTTAGTGACACAAAAAATTCTGATAATGTATTTAGTAGTGTCATAGTATTGTCAATTTCATAGGATCTAGAATTACCTAGGAGACATATCTCTCAATATTCCTATATTTTCATGAGACAGATTAATTATACATATAACAGGTTTAAGTGTGGCATTTCCATAGAGGTATATAATGTATTTTAATTGTATTTACTCCTCATTGTTTGCCCACTTTTGTCTTGAGAGTGTTTGTAGATTTAGTTTATTAAGTTGGAAAGAGCCATCTTATATGTGGGTGACACTATTCTATTGGTCAGGGAGTCCTGGACTGAATGAAAAGGCAAATGCCAGCAGCCTGAAAACCAACATTCATTCTCCTTAAGCAGTAGATTCAATGTGTCCAGTCTCTTTTTTTCTGCCACTTTCTTTCTCTTCTGTAATGCACTGTTTTTTCAAACCATAAATCAAAAAAGTTTCTTTTGTTGTGTATGATACCACAGTCATGAGGAAAAAGGCTAACACATTGGCTATGTTTTCCCTGTCCCATATCAAATTCAGTATGAACCAAAGACTGCTTGCTTAAGCCTTTCAGTGTCTTTTTTTTTTTTGAGTTGTATTTCTGTGGTTTCCTAATTTTTGACATTGCAATTTTTTAATGCTAGTATCAATATTTGCATAATGCTCTTCTCTTTGGACTTACCTATTTCTTTGTGATTAAAATTTTTCATTATTGACAACTATGACAGTGTTAAATCTCAGCTATATAACTGAGAGATAAGCCTTTATTCATACCTGTGAAGAATTATTTAAACATATCAAGCCTTTGACCAAACTTTAGGGTATTATGTAATGTAAGAAGACTCAGACCATAGTGAGTGAATTCATTTCCTGGAATGGTTGATAAAGTGGAGAAAGAATTGATTAACTGAAACATCAGAATGTATTCTCCTGTTTCAGGTTTTATGGAGGATACAGTATGGTCAGTGTCCTAGGCTGCTGAGTTCATATGAATACTCTTACCACAAATGGATGGCAACTTAGAACAGTAAGCACAAATAACCCCTTTTACCCTTAAGTTGTGTTGGCTCTATATGCATATCAGAAACTGGAGAGTTACCTTTGACAATATTGATACCACAAGAATGGATGATGGTATGAAACTGAGACGCAACCATGATAGAGAAATGAATAGTTTTTCTAATGAGGACCAACATGAAGCATTTCGAATAATACTGTATTTTTTGTTTGATTGCATTTAAGGGGATCTCCAAATGTTTCTTTTATAGTTAGTTACATTCCTTTTGCAATTATAAAGTAACGTTAATGGTATTCTTCATGAAAAATTCATGTATGTGTTTAATATCTATATCTTAATTTTTGGTATTTATCAGCTTTCATTTAAACTAAGCAAAAGTTTTTGTACTATATCAGTATTCCTCATTGATATATTTTTCTGTAAGTTTGAATGTCGTGATCATTTTTGATATGCACAATTTGGAAAACTTGGCCAGTGAAAATCCCTCTAGGGTAGGTCCTATAACCTTTTGTTTAAATAATTCTTTTGACTTGTCTTCATGATTTTTTACTAAACTACTTACAACATGTGCAACAAATATGGAAAGAATCCATGTACTTTTGACTTAGTTTTTTTGATAATAATATGCAACAAAGTTGTGACATATTAGTACAATTAAGATATTAGCATTGATTCATCCACTGATTTAATACACATATTTCCAGTTCTACTTGGACTAAATTGTGTGGATACAGTACTATTATATGTAGAGATTAATGGATGCAATACCACAACACTTTTCAGTGCCTTTACCATAGAAATCTCCAAAGTTTTGACCATGATTCCATCTCTCCATAGAGGTTCTGTTCCTAGCACGACTGCCTTCACCATTCCCAATATTTTGCCTTTTAAAATTCTGTTTTATATGATAAGGAATATAAAACTGCCTTATTAGATTATTGTGCATCATTATTTCACTCAAATGTACTTTTTACAAGTATTGCATAAATATTGTAAATAATCTATTAAACAATTCACCTGAGAAAAAAAACATCTTGAATAGTTCACTTATCAGAATCTTCCTGTCCAAGTTGTCTTGTGAACATAAGTGTCATGTGTCTGAGATAAATTCATACAAATACAGAAATGCTGGTCATTACTCAGTTACATAAAGCACCAAAGTGTTTTAGAGCAGCTCTATGACTTTACACTCCCATGAACGATATGTGAGTGACTCCTTTCTCTGTTCTTGCCATGGTTATTGTTCTTATCATTTTTTTCATTAGCCATTTTAGGTTTACAGAAAGTTGTACATTGGCTTTAATCACAGTTTTATGATGGTGATAAATGCTTAGCATAGTTTCATGTACTATGTCATATACTGTATCTATATCCTTTCATAATTTCTTTGCAATCTTTAATTGGGTTGGCCCTTTTAAATTATTTTTGTTCACTTGTCATATATTCTAGATCTTAGTCATTAGTTACATATATTTTTTCCAATACAGATTGTATATGTGTTTTCATAAGTGAATAACTCATATTCAGTGTTTATGAAATTGCCATGATATTGTGTTTTTACTTATTTTTTTCTTTTTGCTTGAAAGGATACAGAAATGAAAATTATTTTTCTTTATTGATTTTTTTCTGCAAACTTGTCACACTTAATGTAGCTCGAGGAATGCTTGTACATTCCTGGAATTTCTTCCATAGGTGATTGTATCATCTGCATTGAAGACATCTATTTCTTCATTTCTAAATCACACAAACTTAAATGATTTGATTCTTATCTTCTTAAGTGATAGCTTAATGATTTCAGTACATTTTCTATATCAAAGCTGAAATAATTCTATTCTTCTAAGTTTTCTGGTAGAAATCTGTTATAAGTTATGTTAGAGCATAATATAGACTTTTTCTCTATCATTTATGCGATCCCATTCTTTCTTTACTCTATTGATTTGGTGAAAATGTATTATTGGGTTATAAGTGCTGTATTAGATTTGCATGCTTGGAATACTTTCCCATTAATAGTGGCTCATACTTGTATCTATGAATAGTTGAGTTCTCCTTTTACAAATATTTTTAAAAAGCTGATAACTCAGTTCATGTTAAACTTTGACCTATAATTTTCTTATTGTGTATAGTATTTTATCTTTTACAGGATAAAATTGTTTTATATTTGCTAGAGAAATAGTTTAACATCCTTTGTTATGCCCTTAATGCCCAATAGAAATTACCAGACAAGGACTGGAGAGATGGTTCAAGGCTTATATCTCTGTCTCACAAGTAGAAGGTCCTGAGTTCAGATCCCAGATCTCAGGTAAAAATGCCAGACAGAATTTGCAGTATCGTTTACTTCTGGCACTGGAAGGCAGAACCTAAGAAACTCCAGAGCAAAACAAATAATCCAGGGTGATTTCAGAAGTAAACCTTGGACCTACACAGGAACACACATTGCCCCTTGACACACACGTGAACACACACACACACACACACACACACACACACACACACACAAAATTTAAAAAAGAAAATAAATAAACTTCAAGACACACCATTTTGATCTGCTTAATAGTGGCTGTGGAGATTTTAATTTATTATTTCTATTAGTCACTTGATTTTTCATATTAATCTTGATTGAGCATGTTCACTCTTTGATATTCAACAAGTTAGTTAATTTTTATGTTGCAAAATTCACAGTAAAACACCTTACTTCCAAGCATCCATGAAATCTTAGCAATATAGGAGATATAATAATTCACAATCACAAATCTTATATTATCGTTAATATGTTACACTATTTTTCTCTTATAGGTTTTATATATCTCTTATATGTCTTTCTTATACTTCCTTTTTTCATTGTGGTGTCTTCTTTGTGCCTCATAATTTTCTTCATTTTGAAAACTTCTATATCAGATGTGTTAATAAAGTCTAAACCCAGAATAATTTTACAAGTAACTCTTAGAAATACTAAAATAATAACAAAAATGACAAGTGTTACAATTAAAATACATGAAGTTGCAAATGTTAGGTATAAATTAAATATATACACAAAGCAAATAGAAATGCATCAAATCCCATCAACATCAATACCAATAAAACAAATAAAAGAGTATAAGAGAAGATGAAAGTAACAAGGTACACACATAACAAGAACAAACCAGCACTCACAGGCGCATGTCCTTGCCATTAATTATATTGAATGGAAAAAATCAAATTCTTCCTTTGAAAATATAAAGATAACCTCAATGATTTATTAAATCTAGAACAGAGGCATCTTACCAACAAGATATTTGTTTCTTCACAAATACAGTCCTTATACCTGAAAATTAAGGTCTTTAAAATGATAGATCATGTTTATAATCTTTTCAATTACTGTAGGTATTACAGAGATTTATCTTTGAGTGTGTCTCTAAGTGGGTTTGTTACTAGGATCCATCTATTAGGGAGTACATACGGTGCTTAATTTTCTGTGTCTGGGATACTTCACTCAATATAATTGTTTCTAATTCTATCCATTTTCCAGGCAAATTGCATTAACTCATCATTTTTGATGGCCGAATAGTATTCAATTGTATAAATGTACCGTATTTTCCTTATCCACTCGTCAACTGTTGGACATTTGGGTTGATCCCATGACTTTGCTATTGTAAACAGTGCTGCTATGAACATGGTCGTGCTTGTGCTATCAAGGTGAATTTTCGCTGTATGGGGGATTATTTCCAAAAGTGGAATAGCAGGATATTATGGCATTTCAATTCTTAACTTTTTTAAGAATCACCAGAGGGCTCACCAGAGTGGTTGTATAAGGCTGATGACCTGAGTCCAATTCAAAGACTTCACATATAGAAGAAAGGAAAACACCAACTATACAGTGTTCTCTGATCTCCACATTTGTACCCTGACAGTAAACAGTACTCATCTGTGACATGCAGGTAAAATATCCAAGCTGTCATATGAGTTACCTAAAGAAGATGTTTAGCCCAAGCTAAATGGAAGTAGTCCCCAGTCCCTGAACTATTCCTTACCTATCTCAGTTGGATACCAAGGAGTATATTTCAGCAATAAAGGCTGAAATTTGGTCATTTGTAGTATCATGAATAGAACTGTTATAAATATAAAGAAAATATGTCATGCATAGAAAAATAAATACATTTTTTTCTTACATATAACATGTATATATACATATATATGTATAAAGGAATAAAGGGTTTCCTTTTTGGTAGGAAAGAATTTTTAATGAACACAAGATTAAAATGGTTAGGAATAATAATGCCTACTATTTTATATTAGATAAATGTAATTGTGGCCACAAGAGTTAGTTCAGTATTTCAGAAAGACAGTAGCAAACATTTTAACAGTTCTCAACTGACAAAAATGACATGTAGAGGTGACAAATTGACAGTAATCTCCGTCTGCTCTCTGCACAATGTCTTTATGTAAAAAAAGTCATTCTGCACCATATACTTCCACCCAAATATTTTATGTCAATAAAATGGGAAGAAAGTTTTAAATTTCTTCTATATTTATATTGAATAATATGATTTCCATTTAAAAATGAGCCTCTCGAAAAAACAAAAAAGCATGTTTTCAGTCTTCTTTGATGACTTTGCCAATTGGTTTCGTCTTTGTGTTACCATATTTAAATCTTGTATTAATGGAGATTATCGTTATGTTTGATTTTTCTATACTACTTTATTATTTACTTTCTATTTTTTTGTTCTTTATTTATCCTGTGTGTGAGTGCATGTGTGCATGTGTGCGTGTGTGTGTGTGTGTGTGTGTGTGTGTGTGTGTGTGTGTGTGCATCAGAGGGCACTGTGTGTCCCTATGTAGAACCAAGGATGACTTCAGGAACCATTCTCGATTGCTTCTCCTTTTTGATTGGTTCTGGAATTTTTCAGGCTCTGTCCACCAGTACTAGAAATGCAGGCCACCTCCATTTCTACCTGGTGAGACCTGGATTCAAACTCAGCACCTATTTGTGAGACAGAGTCTTGACCTTTGAGCCATCTCTCCAGCCTTGTGATTCACTTTCTATTTCTTCTGTTTTTTCTTTCTTTCTTTGTCTTTTATTACATCATGTAGTTTACCTGAAAAATTTTTAGGATTCTATTTTCTTAATAATACATCTTAGGGCACCTTTGCATGTTTCCCAATATGTTTGCTTGGACATACATCTACATATAAGTAATCACATTAAGGTGGACAGATTTGCCCATTTCAAAAACTCATGAGCGTGATCCTATTTTATGTTGTTCTTTCTTTATTTGTATTGCTCCAGTTTTGTTGTTGTTGTTATTTACTTTGCAGGAAAACTCCTCATCCATATTTAAGCATTTATCTGTTAGAGATAATTTATCTTTTTATTTGAGAATATCCTTATATTTTCTGAAATTCTCTAAAGTAACTTTTATAGACACAGAATTTGTAGCTATTCATAACAACCAATAACGAGTGTGATTTTTTGATAGATTATACAAAGAATGGGGCATACACACAATGGAATCATTATTCAGCAATAAAAAATAAGGAATCACACCATGCAAAGGCATGGTGAATACTGATGTCTATTTCAAAATGAAATGAAAGAAAACAATCTGAATATATTCCAATAATCATTCTACTTTCATGAATTTTGCAACACATATAACTATAAAGACAGTAAGTAGGCAAGTGGAAAAAGCCTGGAGAATGTGGAATTGAACAAATTGAAAAGAGCATTGCATAAGGTAATGAAACTATTAAGTAGCATTTTATAGTAGTAGATACATATTGCTCTACATTTAGTGCATGTGGTCTATGCTAACTGATATTTAATACATGAACTTTCAAAAATTTTATAAACTCAGATCACAATATGGAATAAAAGAAGACAGGAGACATTAACAGTGTGGTGAACGTAAGACAGAAAAGCATTTTAGGGAATAGGGGGAAAGTGCTATAAGATATTTATCCCGAAACTCATTGCCCGCCACAGACTAGATGGACGTTTTAATGGTCTTCCAGAACCTTGGGGCCAATCTTAGCAAGAGGGAGAAAAAAAGAAAAGGGCTGGGAGAGGGAATGGCTGTTTTTTACCTTCAAGGTTGGTAGGTGGGCTCAGGGGGCAGGATCTGGAGGTGATTTCTAGGATCTTTGACCAGCTAGGCTTAGTCTGGATCAATCTTTGACCTTAGTTTTTTTAGCACTAAGAATCAGGTAACCACTTCCTCGTGCAAAAACCAACTATTAGGGTGCAGTGACCATTAAGCAGAAGCTCTGTTGTGAGTGTGTGTGGGGGATGGAGGAGTGTCAGTCTTAGCAAATGGTACATACGGATGGTCCTAGGTAACCTTGAAAATAAAAGGAGACAAAAGAAAGAGAGAGAGAAAGGAAAAATAAGAGCGTATGTGTGACATAGAATTGGATTTTTTTTTTTGTTTTGTGGGACATAGCACATTCCAAGAAGAGGAAAGGGGATGTGGGGAGGTAGTGGATACAGAAATGAGTAGGAAAAAGTAACGTTTATTCTGTATGCATGAATACGTGCAACGTAACCTATTGCTTGTTGTTTTAAGCTTAAGAAATGAAATGAAAAGACAAAAGAAATTGAAAATAGTACCAAGACCAAATTAGTGAAGTCATCTTCCATGTGTCTTTGAATTTCCAGTTCTGAAAATAGAATACAGGATGTGATGATTCATGGTCAACCTATACAGGGTCTAGAATCATTAGGAAAATAAGCACCTGGACACACTTGTGAGGATTATTTAGATTAGATTAGGTCAGCCTGTGGGCACACCTTTGAGGAAATACTGAGATGAGGTTAATTAAGGTGGGAAGATCCTCCTTAACTGTAAGTAGAACATTGCTTTGGCTGGGTTCTTAAAAGAATAAAAAGGAGAAAGCAAGTCTGAAAGCCAGCATCAATTTTTGTTTTCTGATTGCGGATATAAGATGACCAGCTGCGTCAGGGCCCTGCCCCATGCTTCTCCCACCATAATGGGATATTCCCTGGAGCTGTCCTTCCTTCATTTCCTTCAGTTGCTTTGGTCAGAATTTGGTCCCATCAACAGGAAAACTAATACACATGCCTGACAAGTTAAAATAAGTGATTGAATGGATAGTGGACTATAGAATCAGATTTCTAATTATGTAAAATTGACTAAAACATCAGAAAACTCCAGTTGATATTCTGCAGAATATCTGACCAATGTTCCTTCAAAATTGTCACGATTATTAAAACAATGGAGTCTTAAGTAGACATGATAATTTACATACAGTATAGTATTTTGTTTTAGAATTCTGTAACAAATAAAGAGCTAGGAGTTAAGACAGAAAAGAAATTGAATTAAGTGTAATTGTTTTCATTTGTTAACTTTTATTGAATTTGTTTTTAGATAACTAGACACACACACACACACACACACACACACACACACACACATATATATATATAATGTTCTGATAACTTTAGCACACATCTTCTTAATTATTTAGTCTCCCTCCCATCCCTATTACTCTTTTCTCTTTAGAAGTCCCTTTACTGAATTCCCCTCTTTTTGTTTTGAGATCCAAGGTGATCAATCACAAAATCACTTTTGTATCTAATGCAGCCTTTGAGTTTCTCACTGGGTTCACCCTTGAAGATAGTGACTGTACCTCCTTAGAATCCATCAGTAGTCAATAGTTGGGCAGGCACAGGCAGGATCCTGTGAGCACTTCCTAGAATCATTCATAAGTGTTAGCGGGTCATGTCTCATGTTGGCACAGTGCAGGAGCAACTGGTGCGATCTCTTGATCACATTTCTTGTGCTGTGCCCTCAAAACATAACCTTATAAACTTTCTCCCAATCTTCTGTATTTGTTTTTCTCAGTCTCATCTTTGGAATGAACTCTGAGCCTTACAAAGAATGGCATTTATGTCCTGATTGGAGCTGAACACTGGATTTTTACTTATTCACAGCAATTTGAACAACCAGTTCTCTTCTTTCAATCAAGGTTAAAAAGTAAGGACCAATCACAATATATGAAAGTATTATCCTAACTTCCACATGCGTGATCTGAATGGCACATACACACATGACACATGCACATACACGCACACAAACACTCAACACCACTCAAATCATATGCATGCACATAGCTACCCACAAAAAAGAACTGTAGAAAGTATAAGCAACTTGTAGCCTAGTACATAAACTTAAGTGTCATGTCTCATATTACCCAATGCACATGGAGGAAAGTACAGCATGCACTGTGAGGGGATAGTCAAAGCTTCTCAGATACAACATCTTTTTCATTTAACTGAATAGTTTTTAACCTCAAAGGAAGAAGAACAGTAACTCTTCTCTGGTCATTATAACTGCTAAATGAGAATTATTCTGATTAGGCACACCAAAGACTGTTAGAAATAAATTCCTTAATCCTCTCTTCTTTTTATCAAAGTGTTTGTTTCTTCTTGTTCAACAGATGTTAATTGTGTTAGCAGAGGTTATTGATTAATCCTAGTGATTTTTATTTTACCTTTTTTTTTCTCCCTGACATTCTGTTCCTAAAAAGTTGATACGAAGGTTAAATTTCATTACTAATCTTTATTTTGGCAACAGAATTAATTTCTCACAGCCTCTAATTTCTTATTTGAACTGCACATATAGAGAATCGTTGTAAGATTCAAATGAAGTAAAGCATTGGAAGTGCCAGCACAGTGACTGTCACATGCTGGATGTACAAAATTGTCAATGTCAGTTTGAGTCTTGTTTTATTAATGTTAATTTGTTTCCAAGTACACAACACAATTTAAATAAAAGGAGAAAGTTGTAGACAAATACCCAATCTATATTGATGGGCAAACAGTGTTCAAATAATTCAGAATATCAAATTGCTCTCTTCAAAATATCTAATAGGAACCCTCAATGGTTTTATTTTCTTGACCTGAAATAATTTAAACAGAATAAAAATAAAAAAATAGATTCTTTATAATCCTTATTTAGATATACTGATTTTTAAATCCCCATTATTCTCAAATGCTATAGTTTAATAAAAATAAGAAAATTCATTAAAGTAGAATAGGATTGAGAGCTTCAAGATCATGTTCTTCGAAAGAATTCCACATATCTGTCATAATCTAGGATTTTTTTAAAAATACAACCTGAACAGAGGACAAAGAATAATACAATGGAAGTAGATGTAAATATGTGAAAACTTCTGTGTCATCTAAAATAATAAGGAGAAAGTTTCATCTGGTAGAAAATGCTGCTGTTCAAATGAACATGGGTTTTTCAAAATGCAGGCAAACTCAGTCTTCCCATTTCCAGATTCTTGGTTGCACCTCTTGGTGTATATGTTGGAAGAATGACTGCATGCTGGCTCAGTTCTGCCTTTTAATTACTCTTTGCCTTAGCACGTGCAGTAGATAACCACTGGTGTCCACTCAGCAATTGCAGGCTGGAGCTCTAGTAGCAGTTGTGAAGAATTAATAGTAGAATGGAGCCCTGAATAAGCCTGCAGGATTGTCTGATGGATGGAGAGGGCCAAACCCACAGTGGGTGAGAACATTCCATGTACAAGTGGATAAAATGGAGGGAACTTGTTAAACAAACTGGCATTGTCATTCTGTGGCATATTTGAACAAACAGGCTGTCTGGCATGTGAAATTCTTCACTAGTCTCAGCAATCTTGTGGATATGGTATGGATAGTTCCTTCGGTCCATGGCGTTAATGTGGACTCTCCTACTAAGTTGAATTAAGAACTGTAACTGGACACTCATAAGGAAGTACAAAAGTCTTTGTTCACTTAAGACATTTGGTTATTAATTCATTACAGAGTATCCATGACAGCCTGTCACTTTCAAAGTTCACAGCAAGATGAAATGATTGCTTATCAAGGTCACTTAGTGCCGAAGGTACTCTACTTGTTGACTTTGCTCAGACTCACACTGTAAAGGGAACTAGATGGTTATTAATGATGAGATAGTACTTGCAGAAGATAGTTATTATCACTTTTATATAGGATAAAAAGATAAATTAAGGGATTGAACTTGGAAACATATATATTGTAGTGTAAGAACAGTTATGGTGCTTATGTTTTGAAGCGTACAGTTTTGTTGAGAAACAATAAAAGCAAGATCGAAGAAAAACTGTTCTGATAAACCTATCAAAATAGTGGCATATGACGTGAAATTTTGCAACAAAAATTTTCACTTGCTGAGTAACACAGTGAAAATTGCCCTGAAGAAGAGATACTTTAATTGAAATCTGGAAAATTTACACAAGGTAATGGAGGAAAGAAATATTAGAGAAATTTTTCACATAAGAATAGAGAACACTATGGCAAAGGGTTGACTGGAGAAGAGCACTGAACTCTTTCACCGTGTGGAAAGGAAGGCCATGTGGCAGGATGTGGAGCAGAGCTGAGATGAAAAGAGTGCCACAGTGCAATGAAATGCCATTCATCACTCAGTTTGTGGAATAAATATGCACTTAGCAACAATGAGTAGCTAGTTATCTTTAAGACTGGGCAGTGGGCATAATCTGACACTTCTTTAAGAACACACACTGGCTAATGTAAATATATTAAAGAAAGGTGAAATAAACTTAAGTGATAGACAATTATTCTCTCTCTCTTCTCTCTCTCTTTCTCTGTCTGACATAGGACAATGCCAGGTATCATTCTTCTGGTGCTCTTCAGTTTTTTGTTTGTTTGTTTGATTGTTTTTTTTTTTTTTTTTAGGCAAGGTTTCTCACTAATTTTGATACTAGTATGCTAGGCTCACCAAGTGAGCTAGTCAGGCTGATCAATGAGTCTTAGAGATCCACCTTATTCCACTTCCACATTGCTGAGATTCTGAATGCATTCTGTTTTGCCTGATTTCATGGGTTTCAGGTCCTTTATCTTTGAGACAAGAACTTTACTAATCATGTCATCTCTGCAGCCTGGTGAGCAGATGTCTGTACTGATATCTCATGATAAAGAACACAAGTCTTCTAGCTAACTCAATATTTAATTCAATTCTCTTTATATGTTATATTCTCCTCTGGGTCAGCTTTGCTGATTTTCAATCACCACTTCATTAATTACTGTTACTTTAAATGGAACGATATCACAACTACTTTGAAATCCACAGATGCAAAATGGGGATGAGATTAACACAGTAATAATAACTGTTTTGCATACAACTATCTGGATTCATATCCATGGTCTCAATGTGAAGACATCATTTCTTATTTTGAAATGTGTTTTGTATTGAGGAGCAAAATATGAAGGAAGGTGAAGAAAAAAGTGACAGAAAGAAGAATACAGAATGGAATCACAGTTCTCACACTTCTTATTTTGCTTTCTGGTTTTCCTGATAACGCACTGCCTGTGCCCATCCTTACAATGAAACTTCCTCCTTGAGCAAACATAGTTATATATCAACATATTGTATGAGGAAATTTATAAATTAATATCAGTCATTAAATAAATAATTGATTTTTAATTTGTATTTCATATTTAATAGTAACATTGAGCAATTTTTTCAAATATTTTTCAAGTGCTCATTGTCATGTATTTGTGCATTTTCTTATTAAAAACAACTCATGTCTTTGTCCATTCTTTTTTTCAAAGATTTTTTTTATTATTTATTCAATTGTGCGTGTACGCGTGTGTGTATGTGTGTGTGTGCGTGTGTGCGTGTGTGCGTGTGTGTGTGTGTGTGTGTGTGTGTAGAACCAGGGACGAATTCAGGAACCACCATGGACAGCCTCCACCTCCTCCTTGTTTACTTTGCCCGGGGATTCACAGGCTCCGCTCTACCAGGACCAGAAATGCAGGCTGCCCCTGCTTCCGCCTGGCGTCTATATGTGGGGTCTAAGATCCGAACTCAGGACCTTCCTCCTGCAAGGCAGAGGCTTAACCCCTGAGCCACATCTCCAGCTCCATCTTTGTCCATTTTAAAAGAGACTTTTGTAGAGACTGAAGGTACATATCCCTGCAATAATAACACACAGGTGGAAGTCAGAGGAGAACTTTCAGAACTTTTAGTTCTCTCCTTCCACCATGGGATCAAATTCAGTTCATCAAATTTGCAAATGAGCTTCTTTCCCATTGAGATATCTTGTCAATCCTTATCATCCACTTTCAATTTGATTATTTGATTTTGCTATAAAATTATTAGTTTCCATATATGTTCTGATACAAATATCCTCTCAGGTATAGAGCTTGTAAATATTTCTTCCATCTGTATGATCCATCTCTAATGATCCAACAATCCTACTACAGGTATTTAAAAGTGTGTGTAAAAAAATAACTTCCCTTACATGTTCATTGCAGCACTATTTATAGTATCCACAAGATGAAATTAAACTAATTTTTATCAGCACATGGATAATTAAATGCATATATGTGTGGATGAATAATATTCCTCCATGCAATAATAGATAAAGTCCTATTATTATCATAGAATGATCATTAAAATAAGACAAAGAAAAATATCATGCTATTAGTAGACTCTAAAATTGCTCACTTCACAGAGATCCAGAGTAGACATTACCAGAGGCTGCGAAGGAGACATTTAAGGTATTGCAAGAACATTCTAAATAATGTCACCCCAAGGAAATGATAAACATCTGATGTCATGGCTATGCTAAGCATGTTGAGATGAACATCTATGTATATAACATATATAATGTCTATAATGTATTCATTATTAAACCATAACACTGGACCATGAAATATGTACAATGATTATATGTCCATGAATTATAAATTAAACATTTTAAAAGGTTAAGATAATACTCTATGTCAAACTTTACTATCTAAGATGTCTCATTTCCATAACCAATGTATCACTGACCTACTCATCAAAATGTACTTGAGTATTACAAATGTCTTTCTTTTCCCATTAAAGGACATAAAGAAAACTAAAGAATAATGAAAAAGAAAAAAATTCTCTTTTCCTTATAATGTAAACGTTTTCCAAACTAACCCAAAAAACATATTAGCCAGCTGTCCATAAAATGTTCAACATCTTCTACTAAATGCAACCTACAAATATTTTCAAATTATTCTTTATTTAGTAGTCATTTACCAGTTTAATCCCAGGGTAATATAACAAATGTAACTATGCTGTTTGTTGGGAAACTGGGGAGTAGGAGCATTGGGAGAGTATCATGTACAGGTGTCAATTTGACAGTTGAGGGATAGAGTTCAGGGCATGTTCGTAGAGAATTAGAAGTTGAGTTAAGCACAGAGTGAATCTGCAGGAGATTTTCTAGTTGATGGGGAAACCCAGTCCATAGTAGAAGGGATTATTAGTCACTGGGCAGATGAATAAGGTGTAGCAATAAGATGGTTGAGAATGTTGGCGTTCTTTTGTATCCTTGGCAAGTAAGAATCGTCCCTCTCTCAGTCATTATGTGGATATGGTATGTCCCATTCTCTGGCCCTTGGTGTTAGTGTGGGGTTTCCTGCCAAGAAGGACAAGGAATTGCAAATGGACTATTGTAAGAGAAAATAAACGCCTTGTTCCCTTATAAGTCATTTGTTCCTGATTTTATTAGCAATATGCAGAGAAGCTGCCACAGATTCCATCTTAGAAAAAGAAGTTTCTTTTTTACTCTCTCTCTTTTTTTATTTTTTATTTCCACTCATACAAACTTAACAGGTAAACCGGTCCCCTCCCTCCCTCCAACCTCCCACCACACTATGCCTCCCTCTCCTCCCCCAGTGCCTCCCCCTCCCATCCCCAGAGCATCCTTTAATGTGCATGCCAAACTCTCCTCTGGGTCCTCCTCTCCGATGAGGTGCAAGGACCCAGTGGCATTTCCCAGAACCCATTCCTGTGTTCCCCTTAAGCATAGGAACACTACTGTGGCTGTCAAACCCTTGCCTCCAAGGATCCTAGTGCCTTTAGCAAATGCTAGATTTTGTGGGGTCAATAGTGTGTTGGACATTGTGCAGGGCATGCAAAGTCCAGTTATGATTGCTTCAGCCCTAACTTGTGTGGAGTATCTTGCATATCATTGCTCCTCCCATCCTTGTGCTCTTACAATCATTACCACCCCTTCTTCTGCAAATTTCCCTGAGCTTCAGGATAGGGAGAGATTAGGCTGGCCTAGTTCCAGGTGGTTGATATAGAGTCTCTGAAGTTCTGGATTATGGTTTGTTGATTTTTTTTCAGTTTTGCTGCTCCTGCAATGCCCTTGGCTCCATCCTGATGGGTATTTGATGTCACCCCCTGGCCAGAGATAAAAGCTGTTAAACTAGAGTCTTGTTATAAGAGTATATTCAAAGGTAGATGCAATAAAAGTAGGAAACCACAGTGAGGGAGGAGTCAATCACCCATTTGCAAAATGGTTACTTTTTATCTGCCAGACTATATGCCCTCCCTTCTAGTGAGATCATACCCCATCAGTTGTAAATGATCAGGAATGAAAGTCTGTGAACTTAACCAGATGTCTCATTACTCACTTGCAGTCCTTGATGGTGGCCTATTTTCTTGGCTGTAACATGGTCCCCTCTCTCCTTGTTTCTGATGTGGCCCTTCTACCCCATCCCTCCTGTTTCCACAATATGTTTCACTATTTTCTTGGTTACTTTCAAGTCTTGCCTCTTACACTCTGGCTTAAGAGTTATTTTCCTCTAAATGTTCATAAGTCTTCATAGAAGATATCCTTGCCATGGCTTGTATACAAGCTTGTATACAACTTCTAACATGACAGATGTCCTACTCCCAAAACATGCTTGTACATACACAGAATCACAAATTTTTGTTTGAACTAGTTAATGGTAATTATTTTCAGATTTTTTAGATGCTTCTTATTGTCTTTTATTTTTCCCACAATATTTAAGCTCCTTTTAAGAAATGACTGTTTTTCAGCCATAAAGTAGAATGACATGTTGTCATATGCAGTGCCATGAATAGAATGGAAGTTCCTTATGTTCAGAGAAGAGACAAGGAATTATTGATTTACTTAGTGTGGAAATGAAAAAAGACTGATTTGTTGTAAGTAAAGGAAAAGAATGCTGGTTGTCAGAGGCCAAGTAGTCTCGGGAGAGGAGAATGGGAAAGGCTACTCAGTAAACTCCAGTCTATACTTAGATTTTTAGTTTGTTACTGCTCTGTGAAATGACTGTAGAGAAGGATAATTCATTGTTCATCAAAAAACTACAAGAGAAATATATTTTCAGCTTTTACTGTGAATAATCAATGAAGAAAAAGATGCTTATATCAAAGAATGATTTATACCTGCATTAAAACATTCCCTGATACCCCAATGATAGATACAATTTTTCTCTTTAGTACATAAGTTGAATACAAATATTAGTTAAAAAATTGTCAGCTTTCCTAAATTTATAGAAAAATAAATAAAGTATATGCAATGTATTTACGTCACACTGGGGTTTCCTCTTTAGGACTCAGACTAAGAAATATTTTAATCATAAAAATGGCATATTTTGAAAGGCTCAAAATGAAATTAGAGAAGCACAAACACAATGGCCTGAATTCAAAGACAAAGAAAAGAATATCAGACATTTTGGCTACTGCAGTTGTTGCTATAAACTAATTTCTGCTCCGGACAAGACAACAAAAAATGGAATTACTTTTACAAACTTGTCCAGATCAAAATTGCTCTATTTAGTGCCCTTTAAATAGAAAGTGACAGAGAATAAACAGTGGCTGCATTGTTGGTGTCAAAATGGGCTCCTTTGCCTGTTACCCTTGATTTAATGTCATCATACACAAGGTGATTTCAAACCTTCTAGATAATAACAGAGGCTGGAACCATATGTCCAGATATTTTTAATACTCTCTCCTCCCCGAATATTCGTTCTTTAGTTGAGGCAATATTTCAGAGACCATCAGTGTGCTACAGAAGATAATGAAAATGAACATCAAGTGCAGATTATGTTGACAAGGAAAATTCCTTTTGTGCACATTTTTTTAAGAAAATGGACTGATGCCCAGTGAAAGATAGCCATTATATTTTCCACTTTTTCTCTGTCAGAATTTTTAAAACTTGGTAACTTGTAATGTGCAACTTGTGAATGAGAATAATGACCAGGATACTGAATGAAGAGACAGCTCATGTTTCAATTTTCATTAAAATCTTTAAAACAAAGATACTCAGAATATCTGTGGAAATTTAAAAATTCAAATCTTATTATTATATGCTAAATCAAAGTATTCTACAGTAGAGATAATGATCAAAATCTTTGACAGAAACCTCAGAAAACATATTTCTTGTGAGTCAATATACATGAAGCCTTCACGTGTAAAATTACCACAAGCAAGTTTTTGAGCTTCATCTCAAATTTTATGTGATTCATATGATAATATAGATATGAATATGTGTTTGAAATATGCATCTATGTAAGATGCATGCACTATCACATATACTTAGTAATCTCTCAAGTTCAATAAATGCAATCTTAGTGTTACCAAACACCCAGAATCATGTTCAGTCATCTGTAGAACTTCAAGAAGACATGCAAGATTTGAAATAATTTTCATTGTTTCTGGGGTCATGGAAATTTAACACTTATTTTCCTTCTTTCTCAAGTATCTTTGTTGTATCTGGTATCCCCTGGCTGTTCCAGAACTCTGAGTTTTGACTTGCATACTCATAAGCACTCAACTTTAAAGAAAATAAGACCTGAATTGGCCCTACAAGCAGGAGGATGTGTATAACAAGGCTTGTTGCTTCATGTTGGCCTCGTTAGAAATAATTCTACCACTGTCAGCCTGGTATCTTACATGCCTGAAGCCAGAGCAAATCTCCTTTTAGACTTCCACTTCCTCTTGTGCAGGTTTGCTTTTAAAAACTATTTTGTTTACCAGTAATTTGACCTGTCCACTTGTCAAAGTGAGTAACATCTGGTCAGAATTCTTCCTTCAACTGCAATTATTTAATATCCATGTTAACACTCTAGCATCTTAGAGCACCCATTCTCCAAGAGAGGGAATGTGCCATCAGCTACAGAAAGTTAAGTTTTCATTTTCCAACTTAAACTCTGTCTTATACTTTCAAATAGTCATAATCAATCACTATTTTCAGTATTCCAACACTTCAATTTATTATACTTCAACTTTTCTATTTCCCTTCTCAGATGACTTCAAGCTTATAAATTCTGAATTATCTCTCATATCTATGAATTTGTGTTAGCTTCTTATTCTCCTAAAATAAATTTTAATTTTAGAGCTTCAATCTCAAAAACTTAAAGGTCTATATCCTAAAGCTCACTGCAATGAGAACCTGTACCATCAGATCTACACAAGGTTGACATAATCAACATTGTCCTGTGGACTAACTAGGGTCACAGAAGAAATAATTGCTGTCAGAGAGTGTCTAAAAGCAGGTATTGGACAAGAGAAGAAGAGCCTCCCCTCATATAATTTTGCCCACTGGAGAGCCACATACACTACAGAAGATATGTGACTCTTTACCAACACAGGCACCCCCAAAGGATCCCTGTGATACAGTGAAGAAGAGGGATAGTAGGGTGAATGTCACATGGCAGGATTAATTAGGGCAGGGGAGGGCAGAATTGAAGTCTAAAATTTAAATTTTAGAAAACTGTCTTATTTCTAAATGTTCTTAGATATTCTCTACTATATTCTTCATTGAATGTTTAAGTTTAACATAATACTGGAGTATTGAATCTCACACATGGCTATATATTAGAACTGACTGTGAAAAGATTTAAATTGATTTAACTAAAGAGTTAAATCAATTAGAAGTAGAACAAAAGTACAGCCAATCATACCTTCCCAATCCATAGTCCTAATGTGTAGGGTTCCATGACCAGCACGCATACCCTCACTATTCTGATACATACCAGAACAGTTCAGCAATAATTAAATCTGACTGGGTCAAGGGTAGATCTTAGAAAAGCTGAAAACCAAGTCAACTTTATTATGGAACCTTAACCTCTTATATACCATGAAACAAGGGATGAAGTCTCTACACTGCACAGAGTGATGATGTCAATAGTGGCAAACAAACTGCAGGTGCAAGGTCAACAATAGGTAGGATCATCACCAACGATACAGCCCCACAAGACATTGTAATAAACCCTTATGAACCCATATATTGTGGGGAAAGAACAGGCTGCTGATAGGTCAGGAACATGGTGGTACAATTACAATGATAAAGCTCTGTGCTTGTCCTTAAGTGTGCTAATCAATGTCTAGATGGCTTCCAAAGAACAGGAAGGAATATGTAAAAAAAAAAAAACACCTCTGCCTTTGATCCCTATTCCAGACAGGACAAGATCCATTCCTGTCCCTTGTGGGAAAGTCAATGGGAGTCAGCGTAGACAGACTATACTGACATAGGCTGGCATCTATGCTGGCATAGGCACAGAACTATGCTAGAATAGGAGGCACTTTGCAACTGAGACTGAGGAATGCCCTTGGCATCTGTCTTTAAGAAATGGAGATCTTGGGCTTGAGTGTTCCCTACACTAATGCACAAGCCAAAAGGAAAATCATGTGCCAGATCAAACAAAATATAAACAGTATGTGACTGGAGAGGTATCTCAGCAAGTATGGTTCTGACATGCATACCAACTGACTTGTGTCAGAGGCCCACAGTTGAGTAGGAGACACCTGACTTTTGGAAGTTGTCCACTTCCCTCCACTATGCAAAAGAGCATGCATATACATCAACATCATCCTCATTATCATTATCATCATCATCATCATATTCTTTCTCTCTCATCTCTCTCTCTCTCTCTCTCAACTATTTTGAAAGTGTTAGATGATCTCTGGGCAGAATAAGAAACACCATCCAACAAGTGTGGTAAGATATCTCATTGAGAAAGCAACTGAAGTAAGCAGAAAGCCTTCAGGGCAAGCTCTCTACAAGAATGAATGACTAATAAACAAACAGTGAAGTCAGATAATAAAAATCAATGACTTATATCTTCATACAAGGAAGACTAGAGGGCCACTGAGGTAACTAACATCATTACTTCAATTTAATACAGAATTAGAAATTAGCAAAAAATTAAGAATGGAGAGCCTGTGAAATCACAATAATTACATTGCTCCAATTCTACACATACAAACACACACAAACACACCCACACTCACCTGACTAGGTGCATGGAATATAAGTAGAGACATGGAAAATTTCTGACATATTGTAGATAATTTCAAATGTTCAGATTACTTGGACTATGAATTCTTCACTTGATTGGAATGCAATAATTTGCCTTTCTAGTTTAATTACTGGGATTAAAAGCCATAGCTTTTCTTGAATGTGGCCATGATTCAATTTCATACCATTCTGTAATAATTTGAATTATCTGATTTCTTGAGCATCAGAGGTCATAGTGATCAATATTTTAATGCTTACTGTTGATTGATATAAAGAAACTAATTTTATGACCATTTACTTAATGCTAGACAAGGAAGCAAATCATGAATTCAATACATCTAATTCTTAATTCTTCTACTTTAAGAGATAAATGAAAACTAAGATAAAGTATCATGGTATCCTTACAAGGAATCTGTGAGAAAATCTGTTCCAAATCCAGTCAAGAATATAGTTGAGCAAGTTCTCAATTCATGTGTCTTTGTACCCAGTCATAGGTACATGATTATGCTTTTTGTTGTACATGGACAAACCTAAGAGAGAAGTGACGAATGTCATCTTACAATTTATGTGTGAAACCATACTTTCATAGTTGTCACTTCACTGGTACTACAAAGATTCATAGGCTATGAAGAATATGTAGTTAATGAAATATGAAGTTCACTTGACACAAGCTCTCCTTAGTGCTTCAGAAAACATTAACTTTCCCAGAAGATAGGAAAATGAAACCAGAAAAATCTAACTTATCTAAGAATGGAAAAGTATCTGTTACAGATTCTAATAGACTATTATTGGTTCCTAGTTAAACAAAAGAGAAATGCAGCTGGAAGAGGTGACTACCCCATCATGCCTTTACCAGACAGCAGATGGATTGAGGATTTTGAGATTTTAACCAGATATGTCTATCTCAGTTCTTTCACTATGCATCTTCCAACTGTCTTTGCTTTGCTTTCATGTGTTAATATTTTCAGGTGCAACTTCATCTTCATTATCATTGCTTCCATGAATATATTTTGATGAGCAAATAAATCTGAGAGGTTGATTCTCAGTCCAGAATAGCTTCTACATTCCAATCACTGCTAATAAGGATACATTACATCCTTTTTGCTTTATATTTGATGTAATTGCTTAACTCAAATATTCTATTTCAAGAAAAATCCATCTGAAGCTTTTACTACCATATATCAGTTACTAATTCTTAGAATTTAGAACATGTGACATCAAAAATAATTCCTACAGCCTTTATTTACTGGGATTCCACTACTTTTTTATTACTACTATATGTAGCAGGCAATTGATTACAACTTGGATATTTAAATAATAAAGTAGAAATTGACTGTATTCAATCCTAAAGCTACTTTGTTTTATGAATCACTCCAATACACTTATAGATATAATGATCTTCCTGCTTGGAATTACAACTTTACATATTTCTAATAAATTTTCAGGTATTCATCTAAAATTCAATTTCTCCAAGCTATTCATCTCCATAAATACTACTTATTGTGATTAATATCCAAGCTTTTTACAGACAATCATAGCATTCAGTATGCTCCTTGCACAATTTATCACAGTATAAATTGGAGGTATGAGTGTGTTAAATGCTTGTTTCTGTCAGAATGTGTCTATGAGAAGAAGGATTGTTTCTTTCCTGCTTCCTGATTTTTTCCCCAGAAACATCTTTTGGCAAAGAAAGAATATGTATTCATGTATGTTTGCTGGAAAGATGAATAATTTATAATATTGCTGTATAAAAATATTAGAACACTAAAAAATCCCTTCTTTTAAGTAGATAACAGAAGAGAGATACAAAAAAGACCAGAAAGACAGAGACAGAGCAGAAGTCCTGTCATGAAAAGGAAGTTAAGTATTAAAAAGAGAAAATCTTATCTAGGTTAAGTTAAAATTTGTATAAACTTTTTACACAAAGACAGTATAAAGAAGATTCATAAAATTGTTAATAAAATTTTATCATGTTTTCTGACTGCATATTAATGGATGTTGTATGTGAAATGCTGACCTTTATCCTAGTAAGTAACAATAACAGAAGATTTGGGGACAGTATATAATAGCTCAGATTTTCATCTGTCATCTGTCTTTTTCATTAATATTAAATTTTATGAGCTCTTGCAAAAGTAAAATAATTAATCTTTATCACATCCCATGCAGGTTTGATAGCTTCACCAAGATAAAAGAAGCATGATTATATATTGGCTGAATGAATATTGCAAGATCATCCCTCAACATTTTTGATCATCTTTTAATCCAAAAGAATTATTCCAATCTTATCATCATAGTTACAGTAAAATATGTACATGACTCACTCATCTCACTTTTGTTTATTACTACTCCTTTCAATTTTCTAAATATCACCAAAACATTTATTATATATACTTATCTATTCATTGTGAGATGACATAAAATATAATTTGTACCATTACTTAAAGTTTCACTGAAAAACATACATTTTTGTAGCTTAACTCTTATTTGATGAAATGCAAAGCATTTTAAAATATGCATATGTAAATTTTTAAAAATACATTTTATTTAAAATTTAAAAGAAATCTTGTAAGAATTATTTATATTTCATATATTGTATTTATGAACTGTAATCCTTGTAATTTTTGCCAAAATGAAAATTGACTGCCATATTGTGATACCTATATGTGGTACTTCTCTTGATACTCTTTTTTTAAAATACAGATGTATTTTTAAAATTTCAGGTTAGTCTTGTCTGTTTTGTCTCTCAATTTCTTAGATAGCTCAGCTTTTTCATCGATCAGATTCACCCCTCTGAGCCTTGAATGATTAATGAGTACTCACAGATTCATTTGTTTATATGACTTGTTGTTTAAAATTAAGATGACGGAAAGGATACATCACAATTCCTAAATGTCACCATTAGTCACGTCTCTCCAGATACTTAGAACAAAGATACAAGATTTTTTTTCTATATTTTCATTGACAAAAGGAAAGAAAGAAACATGGAACTATCCTTTCCCATTCTGTCATCAGGAATATTGTTTCATCTATCAGTAAGAGGCATATGCTACTTCTCACATTTTTGCCTATGTAAGAAAACCTCATGATCTGTTCTTAAGTGTCCACCTTGATTTCTACCACCATGTCTCACCCCTGGATTATATTTCTCTGTCTGTATAATCCTTACATGAATGTTTACAGGGCTCCCAAATTGTGAGCCTAAATGCAGCCCCTCTAGTCATAGGCCAGAACATAGACCAGGACACATATGAAAAGTCTAAACAGGCATAGGTGAGTGGGAAAGAGAGGATTCTGTCTCTCAAAACTGCTTACAATCATATTTCCCCCGTCCTGTAATATTTTTAGAGGAAAAAAGAGTTGTGAGTTTGCTTGTGTCAACATTTGGATATTTTTCTCTTTAAGGTATGGTAAATGGGTTCTCAAAAGGCCTGTTTGGAGAGCTTGGTATATTTCCCTCAGAGCATGAAACAATGAAGGAAACCTTACTTGTGCCTGTAAACTCAGGCAATCAAAGGGTAGAAAGAACAACTCTTGGGGATAACACTATTCAGTCTTTAAGGGCAAAGGCCAGGGAAAATGCAAACTCATTAGCCCAAAAAAGCCAGCTGAGGAGGCAACAGCAGAACGTGTGTACATTTAGCCTCATGTACATGTACATGACAATAGTTTTGATTTTCTAACTTGAATGCTTCTGTTCCTATAGACTCAGAATTCAATTCATTAGCATCATGATGAATGACATGGGAATGGCTCTTGAATATTTCCTGTGGAAATCAATAAGAAAGTATCTGTTGAATAACAGTGAACTTTAAGCATTTGGCAAGCACTAGTGCCTACATAAGACAAATCTGGCCACATATGATGTCATATAGTCCTTCTTTAATTCTTCTCTCCTTTAGTTTAATTCTTACACAGTTCAGCAACTATTACAAGCCAAAAAAAGAACAAAGTATTCATAAATAAAACAGAAATCCCCCAATGTCGCTTAGTTCATTGTAGTAAATTAGGAAGGGAATAATATGTGAGAGAGAGAAGAGAGAGAGAGAGAGAAAGAGAGAGAGAGAGAACTTTTGCATATTTTCATTTTAAGAGTTACTCTGGACCATAAGAGAATTCTTAGACTAGAAGGTATTCAGAGAATGTTTTATTATTCAAGAATGAGGAGAAGAACCATGTTGCCTTTTTAATATTTCATTCAGTGGAGAGAAAAGAGTAGTTAATACAGTGATTTTAAAACAGAGTGAGAAGAAATAACAATAATCTATATCAGAATCCTAATGAAGTCAACACAGTCTTTGAATAGTTACTGCTCTCCATCTCTTCCCCTTTCCTGGTTAGAGTGTAGTACAGAATAATTTAGAGCAGTGAGTCATAGACCTTGAAAAAACACTTTCCAGAAGTCTATTTTCATGTTGTATATTATGTCTTAAATTTCTAGGGGTCAGTAGGAGTTATGAGGAAGTCTATATCATCAAAACCAAACTTAAGGTCCTATCAGCAAGAGAAAAAGCACAATCAATGATCAAGGCATACCCTGTTAGTCATGTCATTAGTCAGCATTAATCTTTGCCACACATCAAAGAACTGATAAAACATCCACCAAGGCCAGGTGACCATGACTCCCTTATTGAGAGTCAAATCGAATAAGGATTTACTACAAACCACCAGCCAGTTTGAATGCAAGGAGCAAGTAAGGATTGCAACTCTGAAAGATGAGAGTTCTCTGAACTGATAGAGAATATCTGGGTATTAATGGTCTTTTTTGTCCAACACAAAAATTCTTTCTTTGTAATGATGCATACTTTTAGAATCCACATTGTCTTTCCACATGCACGTACACACATGCACACACATACATGCACACACACACACACACAAATTCTTACAATATCACCAAAAAGGGAAACTGAAGAAAATCTTTTGATTGCCATGTGAAACTGTCATTAAAAGACAAAAAAAGTGTTTAGCCTGCCAAACAGTTTCACATACTTGTCCCAACTAGAATTGCCCAGCTATTGTATCATGTTATAAAGCAGAGATGATGCAGATGTTTCTAGTTTTATAACTTTGTTGCTGTAAATACTTCCTCTACTAATCAAATTAAGGAAACAAGGAATTTTATTTCAGTTTACTACTCCAGTTATGGTCAAGCATGGCAAGAAAGAAACCTGCAGAAGAAAAGGGAACAAACCTCAGCATATTCAAAGTGTAAATCAGAGACGATCCACCATCAATGTATCCATCCATCTTTCTACAGTCCACATCTTTATACGCACCACCTGTCTGTGGAATAGTTCCCTCCACAATGGACAGGTCTTTTCCTTCTGTTAAAGCTGTTAAATCTCCTGCATACTTAGAGGCCTATCTTAAATACTTCCTCTGAAGTATGCCTAGAGGCTTAACTCCCAAGTTTTAAACTGACAGCTGAGAGGAGACTCACTGGCACAAACTGCTCGGTGAGGCAGGATTAAATAGGTGACTGTTGGCCCACCCAGAATTTGCGGTGCACATGGGACTAAAGATGGCGCTGAGGGCTAGTGTCCTGGGTGTAACCCTGATCACATTACAGAGACCCCTAATTGGCTTTCAGGTATTGACCTGTCCTCTGTGCTGAGTGATATTGGACTTGACCACTAGCATCTGAAGGATGTGTTGACCTTTGACACAATTGGGTGCCCATTTGGCACCTTGTGGTCTTTTGTCTATATAAGCTGTTTTGTTACCCCCAATAAACTGAGATTTGCTTTTGACAAACTCCCCGTCCTGTGGCCGAGTCTCTGGGGAATTGAAGCAGAGGTGGGGATGGCTGGACCTACCTTTCTTTGGCTTTGCAGCGGGCTGCCCAATCGTGTGAATGAGTGTGTGAGTGGGTGTTGGACACAGGTGTTGGTGTCTGCTTTGTTAGATTTGTTTTCACCTCATTTGGTTTCAGAAGATAAAGTTCAGTGTAAGGTCCTTCCCAACGCTCCTGTGGAACCTTGAGCATAGCATAGTGACAAATCCAGTTTTTTTTTCTGAACTCTCAGAGCAGTGTCAGGCTTTTCTTGCAGTGATATCAGGAAGCTAAAGGAGCACTGGCTAGGGGGTGACCCTGGTGAGGACACCTTGCACTAGCTGGGTTTTTCTTCGGTCACCACTCTAAGGGGAGCTATCCCTCTGTAACAGACATGTCTTTAACTTAAGCATCAAATCTACAAAGACTAAAAAGAGATTAAATTAGTAAAAATCTCAGATGAACTTCACTTGATACCTAGTCTCTTTTCTTGTCTGCAAGACAAGATGCTGCAGTTTTCAATAGTAAATTTCTTTTCTGTCTGTTCAAGTCTAGTATGTTATTGTTAATCAAATAATTTCTATTCATGCAAAATTTTTCTGCCCTTCATATATAACCAGAAAATCATCAATCAATCAATTTGCTAAAGACTGGGGAGAACATTCTTCACCACTTTGTAATTGTATCAATGTTATTACCTACTATAAACATGTTTTTTGAAACTTTGCTTTTTGAAAATATAATCTACATACTTGACAAAAAGAACTGTACTCTCAACAATGGAAATTTCATAAGATTTTTGAAGATTTAGCTAATGTGCAGCATAATTAATATAAATGTTATAAATTAAGAATTTCACTTAAGATTTTGGATGAATAGCAAAAGTTCTAGGGACAAAAAAAGTGATTTTCTTCATTGTTCTCATTTCCAGTATTCTAACTCTCTGTTCTAGAGACACAAACTTTTCTTTCTGGAAGTTCCTCAATCACATCCTGCTCTGTGTCTCTCATATAAAACCTGTTAAATGTCTGAGTAAATCATCTTTGGCCCTCAAATACATCCCTAGGTAGAAACTTGTCCTAAACCATGACTTGTGTTGCAGCTTTTCTGGTGACTGGTACTTGACGTACTTCAGTCTAAATTTGCAAGAGGATGTTTCTCTTCATCACTTTTAAGATGCCCTGTCTCATTCCTTCACCCTTTTCTGTGATCCATACTATGGCCATTCTTAAATCAAGGTGCAAAATATTCTCCTGGATAATACTGCCTAGGGCATTGGCCTCAGGCATGTGAACATGCAAAAAGACATCTGACATCCTCTGTCTCTGGGGTAGCCTTCTGAAGATCAGAGCATACCCAGTCTCATGTTGCTCAATGCACACTCGTTACTGAGAAATGTAGTTGCTAAATCCCCAACCTACATATATGCATTTTGTGTAAAACTCTATGAATTTGTTAAGTAAGGCCAAGAAATTAGGAATTACAGTTACTATCTTCAAAATGCTTTGATTCTGGATTTACCAAGTCATACCTTTCCAGAAAGCTTACATTGGATTCCCTAGTTTGCGAGTCAAGGTCAGAAAAGTGAGTCTGAATGCACTTCACCAGCTCTAAAAGGAAGATTTTGGCATTTAAACTATTTTGGGCAAGAAATTTAAGGGTTCTTTTCTGTGTCTTCTGAAAATTCACAGCACACTAGTGCATAATTATAAACTCCCGATAAAGGAGGATTAGTTAATTTTACCCTCAAGCTGTGATCCAAAAGAAAAATTCTGTTTCGTAAGAACTGGAAGGACTTTTGAAAGAATAGAGTCTTCTCTCTACTTGAGGCAGCTGGGGTGAATTAAAAATCGATGCAGTCTTCATTCCTGTAAGTCCTGACCTTCCGTCTTTTTGAGGATTACTCATGGCCATTATGTGAAATTTGAACCCCAATATCTATATATATTAGAAAATGCAATGCACAGTTAGTACGTAGCACTAGAACTGTAGTATGCAGTCCTTCCTAGATGTCCCATGCCTTTGAGATGACTTCCTGTGCAGTGTGGAGTGATTATGCCACCTCACAACAAGAGCTAATTTTGTGGCTCTGGCTTGGCCACCTGCCCTCATTAAATTAATGAGAATTCAAAGTGACCCTAAAATGCAGAAGAAGAAAATGTATTCAATTTGGCCATGTTTGGGAAGAGAGTGTCTAATACTGGACTCTCTCTTTTCCAAGTCTCTTGGGAAGAGATAGGGTTAAATAGAAAGCAAGAGATGGAAAAATGCAGAACTAAGTAGCTCTGCTCTAGGTATGGTTCCTTCCATTTTCCTACAAAATCATCTTGATTGTATGAAATTCATTTAGAGAAACAAACTCTTCCTTTGGATAACATCAGTTCTTCTCTATACTTGGGGAGACATTCCCAGGAAAATTTTAAATCTTAGACTCCTTTTTCATGATAATCAGAATGGTTGGGAAAAGTCAGATATCATTTCCCCACTTTCTATCTTTTTACTGACTGGTCATAACTTGATTCTCTGGGGATCCCACTATATTTTTTTTCTAGCACTATCTGCTACTCAAAGTTGGAGCTAATAGGCAGCTCAGTCTTTAATAAAGTTGTTATACAGAACAACTGTTAAAATGATCTGTTCATTCAGAATAAAGAAGAGTTTTAAAAGCCAATTTTGATGTAGTGATTTGAAGCTTTTGTGGTGAAGATACATATAACAATTAAAGTGAACAGTTAGGAAAAGTCAAAAGTCATAATAGAAGAAATCACATTATTTTGACTTAAAGTTACTTTTTATATCATATTTGACATGTCTATTTTTGCTTTCTGTGATGACCTCATGACAGAGCAGTTTTTACTTCAGCATCAATTCTTATAGAATTTGTCAGCAATAGTGTAATAAACATACTTAGAAAGCAATTGAAGAGGCCATGTATATTCTGCTAAGCCCAAGAGCTAACTCCAATATGACATGTCCACAGTATTAATAAGTGAAACCCAAACCTATTGGTACATCACTTTTATTTATAGAAGGCACATTTATCACATTCCCTTGGGTTTATGGTGAAGTATTTCATGTGGGAGATGGAGCTTGTTGTAGTGAGAATGTATATGTTTCCTCCAACCACACACTGAAAGTCTCACATCACAGGGGATAGTATTAGCAAAGGCGGAGTCTGAGAGATGACTAGGTCACAGGAGCAAAGCTTTACTATCAATTGGGATATGGTGTAGAGTCCATCACCCACGCCGTGGCATGTCTCCACCCACTCACACACTCATTCTCACAATTGCGCACCCTGCTGCAATGACAAAGAAAAGTAAGTCCCGTCGTCCCCACCTCCACCTCAATTCCCCAGAGACTGGGCCATGGACCGGGAAGTTGGTTAAAGCAAATCTCAGTTTATTGGGGGCAACAAAGCAGCTTATATAGACAAAAGACCACAAGGCGCCAAACGGATAGCCAATTGTGTCAAAGGTCAACACATCCTTCAGGTACTAGTGGAAAAGCCAAATGTAACTCAGCACAGAAGGCAGATCAATACCTGAAAGCCAATTAGTAGTCTCTGTAATGTTATCAAGGCTATGCCCAGGACACTTGCCCTCAGTGCCATCTTTAGTCTCATGTGCAAATCCTGGGCAGGTCCAACATATGGGATATAACCTTCGCCAGACATTAAATCTGCCTGTTCCTTAAGTTTTTGCTTTCACAGTCTTCAGAACTGTGATTAGTCACACATCTTACAATGGCCAGAACAAACTGAGTATACAGTTTGCAAAGCATTAAAAAGAGTTGTTATTTTGGACTTAGATAAACTGTTATAAAGGAGTTCACATATGCATTTAGCATCATGCTATGCACCCTATTGTTACCCTACCACTCAGCCCAAGAGGTCCTTCTATTTGATGCCTGCTACAAGCAAAAATCTGAAAATCAATTGCTAGCAGTTCATGAATCAGCACTTTTTGTCTTATAAAAGTTCTATTCTGGGAACAGCAGTGTCTTTCAGGTATTTATTCATGATACTATACTGCCATTTAATTTTTCTTTTATATCACTGAATTCATTCTTTCTAACATTTGCAACTTAAAATAACCTTTAGTATCATGAAAATCTGTGTTCATCTTCCTCAACACACCATTTCTGGTATATAATATTTATTTTCCAGTCCATGGAACAATACAGCAAAAAAGACATGACCATTTTGGTACAATAATGAAGAAATTCAAGTATTCATTTGAAGTAAATTACTTGTGGTGACCGCTAATTTCAGAGCATGCCACTATGATTTCCTTATTTTTTAATCATTGATACATTGTAGATGGGCACTGCATATCTGTTATAATAATGACATAAATGTACCACACCAAACAAGTACTGACTTCTGACTTGGGCCATACATTTCCAAGGATACATACAGTTTTGCAGTACAAAAGTACAATTAAAACATTTTAATATTACATTTTTGGAATGTAAATTGCTAATTTTCATACTTTGTACTATATTATTAAATGATATTTTAGCATTTAAAAATATTAAGAAGTGAAAGAAAATCTAGTTATCAATATGTAGCAAATTGTCCTCAACAATTTTTTTTTATTTTAAATTACTTAGTTTGTCTATTTCAACTGATTCAAGCTCTTACATTGCCAACTCTCTCGGTACTTCAGTTAAATAAATCTTTCATGGAATAGTGAAGTTACTGATTTTTTTTAAATATATAGCATTGGACAGTTGATAACTCTTTGCTTGCAAAGACCACTCACTGAAAAGATTCAAATAACTTTTAAAAGAATATGAATGCTTGTTAATGCATTGCATTACTGAGTCTCTGAAATAGAAAATGTAACTGTTATTTATTGGTGGGGCTGTTTGCTTTTCACACAGTAAGAAAAAAACAAAAAGCCTTTTTTCAATTGCAAAAGAACTCAATGATAAAATAATACCTATCATTCAGAAATAGAAATAGATGCATTTGCCAAAAAGAGATATATATTTGATAGAGTGGGGAGATGGCTCAGTGGTTAAAGTCCTTTCCTCCCAAGCAAGAAGAATTGATTCCTGATTCCTAGATCCCAAGTTAAAATGTCAGGATTGTGTGACTGCCTGCCTTTAATACAAGTCTTAGAAGGCAGAAGTTACTTTGGAAATTCCCAGAATAACTGAATTTTTCCTAATGGTGTGTTCTGCATTTAATTAAATAGTTGGGCACACAACAATAAGGTCGATGAACTATCAAAGTATTCCTAATATCACCCGTTAGTCTACACACATAGGCACATACCCTCAAGTGTGCTCATATACATACATTCACAAGCAAATGTTCATATGCATACACACACACACACACACATACACACACACAAGCACACACACAAGCACCCCATATATACAGAAAAGAAAAGAATTATAAACTAGAGAATCAACGATGCTCCCCAATACTTTAGGCCCAGATTGAAGGTGCATTCCCAGGATCACCTGTATATTTCCAGAAAGAAAGGCAGGCAAGTGGAGAACAGGAGGACACAGTGTTACAGAGAATGTGAGGGAAGTTAATACTGAAAATGTTATCAGCAGTTTCTAACAGTCCAGAATGGTGAAGATTAGATTTTACACAAGAAAGCAAAGGGCAAATGGAACAAATACAACCATTATTAAGAAGGAAAGAGAGAGGCAATAGATTAAATCATCCAATATAAATGTATTCCTATCTGAGACTAAATATAACTGTGCAAATCAAAAACTCATGTGCAGAATCAGACAACTTTTCCCTTAGGTTATCAAGAAAATACACATGCCAGAGAAATGTAATCAGGAAATACTTTAGCATTGTATTTTACTCCTTTCTATTGCAGTTAAGAATATTTATACAAAATTAAAAAAGCATAATAACAAAGAAACCAAACAATAAAAACCAATCTTGAGAATTAGGCAATTACCATTTCTTTTTCATTGGCTTATAATGAGCCAGCATCTTGCATTGCCTTCAGGGTCTTGTTTGCATGAAAGGAGTCCAGTGCTAAGTATAGATTGCTGTTCAAATTCACAGGACTCTAGGTCACGGCAAGCGCTGGGGTATAGGTGGCTTCTGCTTACCATAAAGATGAATAAGCTATGGTATACTTGAATTGAATGTATTCAGATCCAAGCTACTAAGGAATCAAATGAGGAAGCCCAAAACACTCTGCTCACTAGTCTCAACAGATCAGATTTTATTTATTAAGCATTTTCTCCTTAGAGATTTAGGCTAAAAGAGCAAAGAATTTATTTTTTCTTCTTACATCCAGGCATTGTTGTATGCAGCGGTTATAGTGAAATAGAATGATAAGTCCTTAATCTATGGAGTCACATCATGTTATTACTAAAAAACACTTTGTTCATCAAAACAGATGTGTGATATTCAGATTTTGGGCAAATAAAATCTTGTGTAACAGATAGCACAATAAATAATAATAATGGGTTTACAACCATGAATATTGAATATAAAGAAATCTTCATTTTAATAATTACTTTCTAAAAATGTTTATAGAAGAAATATCAAATAGATAAGGAGCTGTCTTTTCAGATGCATTATGTACAGGCAAAAATTTCACAATAAAGGAAGGGACCTTTCCTAGACTTTCTACAGAGTTAATAATATACTAATCTGAAAAGCAAATAAAAGTATAATAAAAAAGGAAACTATAGGACAATCTCATTAATGAACACAGATGCTCACTATGATCAAGTAGGATTTATCCCAGGGACACAAGGTTGGTTCAACATACACAAATCAATAAATGTAATCCATCATATAAATAAATACAAGGAACAAAATTACATCATTCTCTCAACAGATGCAGAGAAAGCTTTTGGTCAGATGCAACATCCCTTTATGATCACAGTCCTGGAGACAATTGGAATGGGGAGAACATATATCAATATATTAAAGGCTATGTACAAGAAGCCTATGGCAAGTATCATTCTAAATGGAGAAAAACTTGAAGAAGACCTTCTTTGATCTTGCTGAGAAACTTCACTTGCCAGACTACAAATCTATAAAAGTATACTGAGGAATGCCAACGTACTAAGCCAGCTCTGTCCATCTTATTTATCTATCCAGGGAATAGTCTCATCAGTTATGAGCTGGATATTCCAATATCAATTAGACATTCTCCTCCATATTTGCTTAGGGCTTTCCTTAACTACCAGTACTTCACAGACGTGTGTATATTTAAGGCTTCAATTGCCCATTAACAACTATGTAGCTGTCACATTGATGTTCTGACTTCTTTTGCTTCAGTTCTAGAGACTGAACACAGGGTCTTGTACATGCTAAGCAATTCTCCACCACTGAACTTGCTCTTGTTTTGAAATGTAAGTAAACTCCTGCCCATAGCAAAATTGTCCTCTGTCATCTCTGGGGTGAGGACTAAACCAAGGGCATTTGTTAATGCCCCCTGATTGACACTAAACTTTAGGCCTCTCTCCCTCATGCACCCACTTTGAAAATGCAATGTTTCTCTGCCTTCATCTTCCCTGAGACAGGAAACTGGAGATTTCCCTCTAACTTGCCTACATTAGAGCCTTTCAGAGTTTTTCAAGTGATCATTCCTCAACTCCCACATCTGTTCTTCTGTTCTAGTGGAGGAAATTTCTACTTAAGGACTTGTCCTTCCTGGTAGCCCTGACTAATATTGACTCATTCTCATGTGGATTTGAACAGAATGTTATGCTATTTGTTTCTGAATTTTTACCTTCTCTATGTAACTTTTTCTTTATTTATCATTTGGTTCTTTGTTTCCTGAGACAGGATCTCATTATGTAGTCCAAGCTGACCTTGAGTTTGTTATCCTCTTGATTCAGTCTAACTCCTGCTAGGGTTACAGGCCTGGGCCATCACGGTGAACTCCAGGCCACTCTTACATAGAGAAGAAAGATGGCTATGAAAGTTATCTGAAATAAGAACAAAGGAACAGTGGCACCAAAGACAATAGCACAGCTGCATTCTTTATCCTAGAACAAACAGACAAAGGAGGAGGATGGTGGATAAGGTGCATATTACCATGTCTATTGTGAATTTATAAACAAATCAGTCTGCTTCCCTCCAAGATTACTTGCTCACAGATTTTCAAGGATAAAGGTGATATGATAACAATAAATGCATTTATCAAAAGATAACATATTAGCCTCTTAATAATTAACAGTATTGGGATATTTGTATTTTGTGTGAACATTAGATAAAACATGTACTTCTAAATAAAAGACTCAGGAACATAACTAACAATTATTTTTTAAATTTTTCTTCCACAATTTATATTTTTCCTAATCATACAAGCTTAGTAGGTACCCCCGTTCTCTCCCTCCCTCTGCCCTCCCCAGTTGTCCCTATTGCACTCTCCCCACTTTCCCCTTTTCTTTCACCGCATCCCTCCTTTCCCCTCGCATGGTGCCTCCCCCTTCTTCCCTTACATCCCCTGAATGGAACTTCAAACCTTCCTGAGTCCTGCACCCCTGTGGACTCAGTGGCATAGCCTGGAGTCCTTTTCTTGGGCTCCCTGCACAACTGATAATTATTTTTGAAGGCTCAATAAAACTTTGCAAAATACTGCTTGTAAACCCCTGCCTTTGTTTGTTTAGGCAAGAAACAAATGTTTGCTTTAAAAAAATTAATTAAATGTTTGAGTCACTTTTCAAATCAATTTTGATGAAAAAATCTCTTTGATTTTTTTCAGTGAGACTTAGAAGATGCTGCTCCTTACATTAATACAATTAGTAACATTATAGAATTTTCTAGACTTTCCATTTATTTCAATGGAATAAAGCAATAATAGTGCCAAATCCAGTGTCTTTCCAAACTAAATCTTTTTCCCCCTATAGACACATAAGATATATAAGGTTAAAGAAAATTAAAACCTTTTCAATTGACTTTAACTTCATTGAAAATTTCAGAACCAATTTTCATAGATATTTTTCATCAGGAAAATCCATTATTCTTATTTTTGTACTATTCAAATTGAAATTCATTTAATGTGCACATATATAATATTTTCCATATAATAATTTGCATTGTTCATAAAACAATTATGCACCACAAGAGAGTGGGACACAGAGTGAGCAACACATTTGTAAGCGAGCTGCCTGTAGTGTGGACATCTCGGAGTACACTGTACAAACCTAGACAGGATGACGAGTCTTTCCACAAGGTCTCCTGATGTAATTAGAGAACATCAGATGTGTGATGCTTCAGGCATCACTCAGCATGTACTGTTTTACAAATAAAAAAGTGTACTTAATATAATGCTAAAAACCAGAGAGATGGATCTCATGGCGAAGGGGTTTGCCATGAGAGCCTGACAACCTAAGTTTCAACCTCAGGGCCCACAAGATGGGTCCTTTCTTGCCAAAATCTATTATTATTTATCAAATTTAGAAAATTATTTTAAATAATCATGCAAATTATGCAAGTCTGCCTTCAAATAATTTTCCTTTGATGTCCATAAGTACAAGATGTTAAGTACATGTGAACAAATGATAAATAAATAAAAAGATCAATAAAAGTATCAATCAAAGAAAAGTAATAAATAATCAATAGCTTGGTAGTTACTATTACTTTAGTTATCATCTAGGTCTGTTGGCACCAACATGAGCACAAGCATGTTGTAAATAAATACTACTAAATAAATATTTCTGATATTATTTAATAATAGGATTTTATGAATTCTACTCTAATATTAATGGATGACTACAGTGTGTGTGGTCCACTGCTAACTAAACATTGAACAACACATTATATATGTAATTATTATAAAACATAATTTTCTTCCACTTGATATATTTTATTTGCACATACATTCAGGACATTTGATTCCATTTTTTTCTTTATACTTATATCTAAAGTCTTTGTCAGGTTTTAGTAACAAGTTGACTATTTTTTGAGAAAATTTAAGAACACTCCAATAAATATGCTATGGAAACTTTACCATCATTCAAAGTGGAATTATCACTTAGGATATGTAAAATACTGGTGTGATTTTGTAGTAAATCATTCAATACATTTATTTACATATTGTAGAAGTCAATCTGTCAGGTTTCCTTTAATGTTTTATTGACATGTCATTTTGATAGAAGAGCATTCACCTCTTGTCAGGGTAAAAATTCAGTGAGATTATTATACATAAAGGTAATCTTATCTTCCTAATATACATAGTATAGAATGTTTTGACACCTCTAGTGCTTTTACATTTAATTTTTTTAACTACCTATCACTCGTCAAACCTTAACCCCTATACCAGTGACTTCTCTGTGTCAATTTCATCTTCTTTCTATAAAGCAGATAGTTTGTGTCTTGACTCTTTCAATTAGTTATAGCTTTGGAAATTTGCTCATTAAAAATGACAATAATGATCACTCCAAAGCCCAAGTTGGATAAACCAACAAATTTATTGTGGTCATTTACAGAAGTGGATGTGTGGGTTATTTATAGGCGTATGAGTCATTTAAAGGCAGCTACATCAACAGAAAGGTCACCCCAACCTAGATGAGGCTCCCAGAAACTGCAACCCTGGAGCTCTCTTCTATATGACTTGCTTCTAGAAAAGTCTTCCTCAAACTTCTGGGTTCGTCAGCGAAGTCTCCTGTCCCAGCAGTGGTTTACTGTTCTTCTTACCATGTTAGTGTTGCAAACTCAGAGACTCAGATAAGCTTTTTCCAGAATGTAATCCTTCAAATTGCATTCCTCCTTATGTTAGACTATAAGCAACATCCAAATCTGCATCATGTTATTACTAGAAGGTAAAAAATACATCAAAGAGTAAAAGGAAAGTCTATAACTTTAGGACCACTCAGCATACTGCACTTGAAGAGAGTCATAAAAGAATTTTTCCCCTTTGAGGAACAGACTTTTTTGTTCTAAAAATCATAAAAAAGTGAATTTCACAGTCAAGAGGAAAAACATTATTTTGTATTAACACTGCTGCAACAAATTTTGGAATAAGCATTTAGAGTATCTGAATCACACATATCTTCCAAAGAAGGAATCTACTGAAGATCTCAGACAACCTCAGTGATGTAGAATTTTTCAGGGAGCCAGCACAGAACATGGAAATACAAGTTGCTAATTTTATGGTTCAGACAAAAGGAGCTTTGAAGGAGGAAATCAATGTGAATCAAGCCATCAGGGGAAAATTAGCTCTTTTGCATAAACACCTTCTAGCACTGCTTGCAAATTAAGAGGAAGGTCAAGATGAACAGAATTGTTTCTGTAAAAAGGAAGAAAAAAAAAGTCTAGAAAATAATCCTCATCAAAAACTATAGGCAAGAACAATTACTATTTCCACATGTTTATTCTATAACAGTTTGTCTTTATTTTTAAAAAACTGCAACAATCAGGAATATATTTTCAAAATTGCCATGGAAATTTTGTAGGCTCCACATTTCACTACTTTGATTAATAAGCTAAAGTATAGCAGGCTGTCTCCATTCATGCTATCTATGTCAAGTTGAAAAGATGACACATGTAATTCACACAGAAAGATGGAATCAGATGATCATATAGCATCTAAAGATTATTTAATAATAATGTTTGTTTTTACTACTTGACCAATTTTTAAATTATATTTACATGCAAATAATTATTAAAACTGTTCAATGCTGCATATTGTATTCATTAGGAATTTATATCTCCATTGAATGCACATTTTCCCAAATATCAAAGTTTTCATATTTGTTTTGATATCATACAATCATTTTATTATTTTTTAAAGAAATCATGAAACCAAATCATTTATCAAACTACCTACAATTCACTTCTCTTCTTTTAAAAGGCATTGCACTTTATTAACACTTGTATTTAGAATAAAACCGGGAATTTGAAGTGTTATAACATATTTCCTCATTGAGTTTTTACTAATGCACAGGATTATTTAATGGGACTTTTATTCATAAAATATCTAGATGCTCTAAAGCTTACCTCTAATGCATAGTAAATTCTAAGTTTTAATCATTAAAATATTTAGATAATACTTAGAAGCCAGGAAAAAAATCTCTTCAATATAAAATGCAATAAAAATGAGAAAATGAATATTCATATATATCCTCTTAAAATAACATTTCTTCATGTTTCAACAATTGTACTGAGCATTTTTTATGAATCTGATTTCTTGATGGCATTGAGAGAGACACACTGATAGGGTCTCTACATGCTCTTTGTCAGTACACATTCATAATTTATTCTATAGGAAGGAGCCTACCCTCTCGTACAGGTAATTGCTTACTCTGAGACATCCTTCAGTTTTGATGCCATCCAAAATGCCTCTGAGAAGGAATGCAAAACTCAATAATCTTTGCACTGCAGAACCCTCCATCTGTTACAAAAGAGAGATGATAATGAACAAAAGCTGAATGTCTGGGACAAGACCCACCCCACCAGTGAAAGAAGGTTGAAATTGAGTCAGTAGTCTTTTTTTACCCCCTTCCTTGTGTAATCTTATGGATAAAGAGGAACTGGAAGACAGATCTTTGACACATCAAAAGACTACTTACAGTAAATCAGGGACATCTCTACTATAGATTGCTGATGGAATTATTAGTTTTGGGTTTGGTTGGAAAGAGTGTTTTTGTTTAATTAATGCAGTGTAAAAAGATCTACCTAGAGATCATAAAAATATTATTTAGATCCAGATATGGACAAAGAATCATTGATAAAAAAGACTAGCAACAGCTCAAAATAATTTAGCTGTGGATTTTCATCATACCACCTCTTTGTCATCATGAAGACAGTGCCACAGGCCAGAGCCATGGCCTCTAAACCAGGGTTTCCCGGACTAGGCAAGCAAGGATTCAGCGATGGAAAACAGACACACACAACTCTGTAGGCTGAGTGAATCTGGAACCCTTTATTGAAACTTTATGACTGGTTTTATACTAGAAAATTTGAGGGCAAAGAATGCTTTACATTTTTCAATGTTGCACCTGCAGACACATATTCTCCTAGTCAGCAGAAATCACCTTCAGTGTAGACATTTTTTTCAAGAACCTAACCCATTGCTTGAGGGTAAAGGCACTTAATAGAACCATTCTTCCAGTATTTCCAAATCTAGCTAATCTATAATGCTCCACCAAATAGCCATGGGGCTAAGCCCACAAACTTGTCATTGTTTTAACAGAGACTGCATTTTAAAAATACATAGAGGAGAATTGAGCTCCTTTTGATTTCAATAAGGAATATGTTTTTCATTACAATTAACTATATGTGTGCCCAATATCCCATAAGTTCCAGCGTCAGTTTTTGCTGTTGTCCTGTCTGGATTGGTCCTCTCAGTCAGGTGAGTTGACATCAGCATCAAGTATAGCAGCAGGTTCTAGCTTGGGAAGTTGTATGTGACCCAAACGGACAATACAGGCCTGCCTGGTCCATTCTTCCTACATATCATCCTTTTTGACAGCCAGCAGGAGCCAGAGTTCTTTGTTCTGATCTTGTTGATCCTGCCTCAGAGAGGGTCCAGCATAATGGACCGTGCCTGTCTTAGGTCATCCTGCTTCACAGGATCTTACCCATCATTGACTACCGGCCCTCGAAGGACTTCACTGCTGGAAGGCATGTCGAGATATGTGGATAGTAGATTAGACGAAGACCTCATGAATCTCTGCAATCCAAGCTCAAACCACATCTCTAGGGGGGCCATGGCTTGGATGTTCAAGGGCCATAAGAGCCTGTAGTGTGGTCTTGTTGATGGAGCACTGCTGAGAGATGTGCTAAAAGAAACACTTAAACAATATAATTATTAAAAGAACAATTCTTCCTGTGATAGTGCGAATTACAATCCAAGAGGGATCAAACAACCTTTTAAAGTTCTAGTTAACAGATGGCATAGCCTCATGCTTCTAGAATTTCTTAGTTAGTTCATAAGTGGGAATTTTACCCACCTATGTTTTAAGACTCTTGAAGTTGCTCTCTAATTTCTTTAAAATCAGTATATACATTCTGGCTAACAAGTCTACTTACTGTGTGTGACTAGACATAAAATCTCTATTTAGAATTTGACTTAAAGTTAAAAATCAGGTTTTTCTCTAAATCAGAGAGCAGGAAGCTAGTCCCAAAAAAACTAAGAACAGGTAGAAGGCACACCCAATTCCCAGAAGAATTCCTCCTGCCAGAGAAAATTAAATTACATAGAGAGGAATCCCTAGCACCTGTCCATGGGTTTTACTGTGACATTCCCCAGTGAGCAGGCTTTAGGCCCAAACTGGGAAGAAACACCAAGGCCTGACAATTCCCATATTTTACTTATTTCTCTTATTTATTTCAAATAATGACATGTCCTTTTCCTAGAAGATATTTCTTTGAATCCATCTTTTCCAAACTGGGACCTTGTCTACCAGATTAGTCAGATAAGGATGGAGCAAGACAGAGATTAGCCTTCTAGAATATATAATACAGGTGTAGTTTTGTATTAGAAATTTCAGCTCACAACATAGTCATATAAAGTATGTGCTTGCTGTAAGGTTATATGTATTTAGAATTTTGAAGAAAAGGAAAAGCAAAGCAAGAAAGAACCACAGAAAAGGCTATTTATTTAAATGATAGTCCCATAAAAATATGTAATGATTTAAAGCAAAGTATTGAGGGGTAAGGACATGAAGCACAGAGGAGTGGGGATTGAATTGTGAAAGAGTGAGGACATGAAGCAGTGTACTAGGCAAACATTAGGTGTGGAGATAGTTAAATACAGTAAAAACATTCAAGTCTGAAGATCAATGAATAAAGACGATGTGGGCAGAATGTAAAGAAATTAATAACAAAATAAGCCCCAGAGCAAGCAAAGATCGATCATCTCATATCAAGTTTTCCTCGCCAGTGTTGTGGACTTCACTCTAAAATATGGCAGAAACATAATTGAAAGGTGAAACTGATAAGGAAGGTTAAATTATCTTTTTACTTACTCTTAAGCATCTACTCACTCTTAAAGGTAGTTAAGGGTGAGAGAGATTTATGAGCACACATAACCAATGCTGGTAAATGATAAAGATTCCTCCCCATCCAGAGATGAACTATGGTTAAGGCAGGTTTGAGATGTTGAGAATTAAGATATTGCTAATAAGAATGTTGGTGAAGGAGATGAGAAAACCTCATGAGGAATTAGAAGCATGATAGGGAAATACAATAATTTGACCCATATGTCAAATACTGTGTTTTAGTGCATGCATCTTTTAGTGAGTGCAGTGTGAACTTGTGTGCTTAGATGTAGAGGCTAGAGATCAAGCTTTGGTGTTTCCTCAATTAATTAATGCCTTTTTTTAAAGACAGGGTCTATCATGGTGCCTGTAGTGTCCCACTATTCAGACTAGCTGGGATTGTCTTGTCTCCATCATGCCAGCACTGGGATTATTGGCATGTTTCACTTTTTGTATGAGTTCTGCGATTCCAGATTCAGGCCACCGTGCATGCATGCAAAGACTTTTACCCACTGAGGGTTCTGCAAAATTACAATTCAAATGTATTTTAGACACCTGAACATAACAAGAAAGGCTATAAAACAAGGTTTTAAAATGAACAAAACTACACATTTCTATATGTAATCATGGTTTTGGGATTCCAGATCTTGAAACAGAGGTGGTTTAAGAACATCATTAGTTATGAAGGATATTAATTACAAAGTTTCAAAAGAGGTCACTAATGTTTGCCGTAAAGAAGAGGGCTTAAAGAATTGGCACAGATTTTAGGAGAAGACCAAAAAATGCATTATTTACAGAAGAAAATGAAGAAAATATATGAAGGAAGCAATATGACCATTAGTCACTAAGGCTGCTAATAGGATAAGTAATCAACATGGGTATATTAAGTGATATTAAAATTAGCCAGTTCAATACTAATGACAGTGTTGTTACAAGTTTGATATTACAAAGCATATAGAGCTTACCAACCTTATCAGAATCCTGTTTCATGACAACCACTCTAAATACAGTAATTTAAGGCAATAACCAAAATTAAGCTTTCTTCCCCCTGGTAAGTTAGCTCAAGATAATCATTCTTTACTGAACTCAATCAATTTTTCCTCTGTCTCTATATTTAGGTCCTGGTAGAACTTTCTTCTTATTGGAACATATGGTGAATTGTTTATCTGTATGGCTCACCTCTGAATTCTGATTATTCCAAGCATAATGCCCTTGAACTCAAGACATAAGAAAGGTTCAGGAATTCAAGAGTCATAGGTTTAGAACAAGTATAGTGTCATGTCTCCACATTCTCTCAGTTGAATAATATTAGTCATAACAACAAACCATATTCAAGTGATATAGAATTTAGAGTCCAACTCTACTGTAGATAAAATAAAAATCGTTGTGGCAGAATTCTTAGCCTAACATGTTACTTTGAGTACAAATATTCAACTCTTAGCATGTCAAATGTGCCCATCCATGTTTCAAGTCCATGCAAGCCTTTCTAACTATGCTATCAGGGGTGAAACCTAAGTTTTAACCTCCTAGTCTAGATCCAGGTATAGCTGTCTTTTTATTATTAAAAAAAGTAAATAGTGAAAGCAATTTACTATTGACAAATTCAAAAGAATTCTTCCTCTCTCATATCAAAATACAAATTCACTACCACTGCAGCACACAGGTTTTTAAAAAGTTTGTGAATTGTAACCAAAAGTTTAGTTTTAAATAGTAAGCCTGTATTGGATAATTTATGTAAATATATATGTATCAAATATATGATATTTATCAAATATATGATAGATTTTATATGTCACATTTATGACATACAATGGCATTTATAAAATATGACATAAAATGTATAATATTCATTTTATGACAAACAATACCATCACTTCTGCCAGCAGGTGGACATTTCTAGATGATAATACAATATTTTAGTGGTGAACAAACCCTTTGCCGTTGGAAGCCTTGGTTTAAGATGAACATGGTGAACAGAATGAGGTGAGAGAGGAGAAAAAGTGAAACCTACCACCTGCTAAAACTGAAAGGGGTGAGGAGTGAAATGCATCTGCCAGGATAGCTGGCATCGTGTGGACACAGCTGCAGGTGCTAATCTGCAGCCTGGGGACCATGTAGGGTCCCCTACAGCCAGGCAAAAGCTGGAATGACTGAAACACAACCCATCAGTCTATGAAATCCATACTCTCCTAAACTACCATGTAGAATTTTTGCAGTGTTTCCATTATGGAACGAAATAGCAACAACAGCAACAAAAAACTCATGTGTCATAAGCACACCATGGAGCTACTGCCCCCATCTTCTTAAGAGACCATAGAAAAATTGAAGAGCATGGGGTCAGAACCATGCTCTGAGCATCATGCTCAGAACCAAATAAAAGTGATTCGTGTGATAAGAATCACTGCTATATATATTATACATATATATGTAGTATACATACTATATAAATGATTCCTTACTAAATCTCCAGCAGTCTAAATAGTTCTAAGTTGTGAGAATTTAGTATTAATGCTAATCAAATAATTTCTGAATGTGTCCAGACTTTCTCTAGAATGTCTTCAACATAATCATCAGAGTATATATCCAGAGAACATGAGTGAGAATTCATTCTGGATTAAATGACTATAAATTTTGTTTTCTTTTTCAGTTTCAGATAGTTTATTTTGTAGAGACCAATGTGTATGTGTTGGCTAGTGTTTACATTTTGAGTTATTTCCTTTTCTGATTTTTTAAAAGTTTCTTTACATCGTGCTACTAAATACACAACCAGAAAACTTACAAGGAACAAGGGGTTTTATTCTTCCTTATGATTCTGGTTATAGTTCTTAATCCAATTTGGTGGAAAGGTTCATACCGACATCCAAGAACAGGAAATTGACTATTCCATTTCCACAGAAATTGCCATGATGCCTTCATGCCAAAATATCCCTTAGCATATCAAAATACCAAACCAGCTCTCTCCATTCTATCATCTTCCCAGGGAATGGAATCAGCTATCATGGGTTGGATCTTACCACATTAAAAAAATTTCACAGCTCCTCCCGCCATCCAGCGGGAGCCGGGCAAGGCGTGGGAGGAGGACACCCCCTCAGTGCCCGGCCCCGCCCTAGCTCCCCCCAGATTAAATAGGGCTCCCCGCTGACGCCCCATTCTCCCTTCCCCCACCTCACCGCCGGGGACGCGCACAAGGTCCAGCCGGGCCTCACCGCGACCTAGGTAAGCTCCATCCCTGCCCACCTCCAGAACCCCAGATCAAATAATTCAGTTTAGTGAAAAACGCACAGAAATTGAAAGAAGATCTTAAGAGTTAAAATGACAATGCCAAAGTCAAAGTGCAAATCCATGAGAAACAACACTCAAGTAAACAAATCTCCCACTGAAGGAATTAATCCCATAATGTTAGACTCCAACCAGAACAAACCCACGGAAAATGGCCATGAAAGCCTGACCCAGGATAACGACTTTCAAAATATGATCATTACCATGTTCAATACTATGAAAGAGGAAATCAGGGAGGAATTACATAATCGAATCGCTTTGAAGAGGAACACAACAGACACTTGGAGGAGTTGAGAAAAACAGTGCAAGAAACAAAAAGTGGCATAGAGCAGTTAAAACAGACTCAAGTAGAGTTTAAAACTGAGCTAAAAGACAAGTTATCTTCAACCCAGAACGCCACAGAGAGTCTTATCAGCAGAACTAACTAAGCAGAAAACAGAATTTCAGACCTTGAAGATAAAGTGGGAGTATTAACCAGCTCAATGGAAGAGGTTGTTAAAGCCAAAAAGATAATTGAGAGGAATATTCAAGAGATATGGGATACCCTGAAGAAGACTAACATGCATATTCATGGAATACCAGAGCAAGAATCTCAAAATACCACCCCTGAGGAAATTTTTCAAATGACATCAAGGAAAACTTTCCTCATCTAAAAATACAAGAGACATTCCGCACCCCAAACAGATATGACCAAAGCAGAAGCTCGCCATGGCAAATAATAGTCAAAACACTCCACATTCAAGATAAAAAACTGGTGCTGAGAGCTTCAAGGGAGAAAAAACAAGTCACTTTTAAAGGTAAACCTATTAAAATAATAAATGACTTCTCAGTCAAAACAGTAAAAGCAAGAAGATCTTGGAGATACATACTTCAAGTATTGAATGAGCAAAAATGTCAACCCAGGCTGATTTATCCTGCAAAACTATCAGTCATGATCAAGGGAAAAGGAAAATCTTCCAGCACAAAGACAACTTGAAGGGAAACATGTCCACCAAACCAGGCCTTCAAAAAATGCTCAAGCTTGAAGAAAAAAACAGGCATATCCAGGAGAACAGAAGGCAAGTATAACACCATTAAAAGCAAAGCAATATACTTATAAAAACTACTAAAAATAATAAATGTCTGGAATTAAAAATAGTTTCTCCATTATAACACTAAATGTTAATGGAATTAACTCACCGATCAAGAGACACAGATTACAAACTTGGATTAAAAATCAAAATCCATCAATCTGCTGCCTGCAGGAAACCCATCTCCCCACAAAAGATAGGCATGCCCTAAAAATGAAAGGCTGGTCAACAATTCTACAAGTTAATGGAAGCAGAAAACAGGCAGGGGTAGCCATTATGATATCAGACAAAGTGGACTTCAAACCAAAGAAAATTATAAGAGACAAGGATGGATAATACAGTTTAGTCACAAGTAAAATTCACCAGGAAGATGTCACAATACTGAACATATATGCACCCAATACGGGCCCCTCCACATTCATTAAGAAAACCCTACAGAGTCTAAAGCAAGGAATCAACCCCCAAACGATAATTCTTGGGGACTTCAACACCGTCCTCTCAACATGGGATAGATCAACAGGTCAAAAGCTTAACAGAGACACTTTGGAACTTAATCAAACCCTGAAAGAAATGGACCTTACAGATCTCTATTGAACTTTTCACCCACGCACCAAAGAATACACATTTTTCTCAGCAGCACACGGAACTTTCTCCAAAACATTGGGCCACAAAACGAATCTACACATATACAAACAAGTTGAAATTCTAACCTGTGCCCTATCAGACCAACACGGCCTAAAGCTGGATGTCCACAACACAACAAACAAGAGAAAATACACTAACTCCTGGAAACTTAACAATATGATGCTCAATGAGAACTGGATTCAGGAAGAAATTAAAAAGGAAATTCAAGATTTCCTGAAAGCGAATGATAATGAAAATACAACTTACCAAAATCTCTGGGACACAATGAAAGCTGTTCTAAGAGGTAAGTTCAGAGCTCTTAAAGCCTACATCAAAAAAATGGAAAGATCAGAAATAAAGAACTTAACAATGCAGCTTAAAGCTTTAGAGAAACTAGAGCAATCTGATCCCAAAAGTAGTAGAAGAGAGATTAGCAAAATAAGGGGAGAAATATCTGAAATCAAGATTAAGAAAACGATAGAAAAAAATCAACCAGTCAAAAAGCTGGTTCTTTGAAAAAATCAGTAAGATTGATACAACCCTAGCTAAATTAATCAAAAGCAGGAGAGAGAAAACCCAAATTAACAAAATTAGAAATGAACATGGAGTTATCACTACTGATACCCAAGAAATCCAGAGAATTATAACATCATATTTCAAAAACTTGTACTCTGTGATGTTTGACAACACAAAAGAGATGAATGAATTTCTAAATAAGCACAACTTACCTAAATTGAATCAGGAAGTTGTGAATTATTTAAATAGTCCTATAACATATAAGGAAATTGAAGAAGTAATCTCGAATCTTCCCAACAAAAAATGTCCTGGAGCAGATGGACTCAGCACAGAGTTCTACCAGACATTTAAGGAGTTAATAACACCAATATTCTTTTAACTGTTCCATCAAATAGCAAAGGAAGGAACACTACCAAATTCCTTCTATGAAGCTAATAATGTTTTAATTCCAAAACCTAATAAAGATTCACTTAAAAAAGAAAACTATAGGCCAATCTCTCTGATGAACACCCACGCAAAGATTCTCAAAAAAGTCTTAGCAAATCAGATTCAAAAACATATCAAAAAGATCATTCATGGGGACGAAGTAGGCTTCATCCTGGCACACAAAGTTGGCTCAACATACGCAAACCAATAAATATAATTCATCATGTAAACCAGTCCAAAGTCCAAGACCACATGATACTCTGGATAGATGCAGAAAAAGCTTTTGACAAGATCCAACAGCCTTTTATGATCAAAACGATAGAGACAGTAGGAATGGAAGGAACCTTTATCAATATAATAAAAGCTGTATACAACAAGCCCACAGCAAGGATTATGCTCAATGGGGAACAATTGGAAGCATTCCCACTTCAGTCAGGAACTAGACAAGGCTGTCCACTCTCACCACTTCTGTTCAATATTGTACTTGAAGTCTTAGCCAAAGCCATAAGACAAGAAAGGGACATAAGAAGGATTCAAATTGGCAAGGAAGAAGTCAAGCTATCCCTATTTGCAGATGACACGATCTTATACCTGAGTGATCCCAAAAACTCCACCAGGAAGCTCCTGGAACTAATTGAGAAGTTCAGCAGGGTGGCAGGATACAAAATAAATGTGCAAAAATCACCTTCCTATATGCCCAGAATGAAGAAGTGAAAAAGCCTTGAGAGAAACAAGCCCATTTACTATAACTCCTAAAAAATGAAATACCTAGGTATAAACCTAACCAAGGAGATAAAAGACCGTCACAATGAAAACTTTAAAACCCTAAAGAAAGAAATTGCAGAAGACACCAGAAGGAGGAAAGACCTCCCATGTTCCTGGATTGGCAGAATCAACATCGTAAAAATGACCATCCTACCAAAGCCAATATACAAATTCAATGCTATACCAATCAAAATCCCAAAGCAATTCTTCAAAGAAGTTGACCAAATAATCTCAAAATTCATATGGAGGCACAAAAGGCCCTGAATAGCAAAGACAATCCTGAGGAACAAAAACACTGCTGGAGGTATTACCATACCAAACCTTAGTTTATACCACAAATCCATAGTTGTAAAAACACCCTGGTACTGGCTCCAAAATAGACACACAGATCAATGGATAAGGATTGAAGACCCAGATATAAGCCCACAAAATTACAGCCATTTGGTCTTTGACAAAGGGGCCCAAAGAATCCAATGGAAAAAGAACAGCATCTTCAACAAATGGGTGCTGACAAAACTGGATCTCCACATGCAGAAGATTAAAGCTGGACCCATACTTGTCACCATGTACAAGACTTAATTCCAAATGGATCAAGGACCTTGATATCAGGCCAGAGACTATAAAAACCATAGTTGAAAGGATAGGGAACTCCCTCGAGCTGATTGGGCTAGGCCAACATTTCCTAAACAGACATCCAATGGCCAGTCACTGCTACCAACTCTCAACAGTTAGGATCTTTTGAAATTAAAGAGCTTCTGTTCAGATAAAGAGATTGTAACACGAGCTCAAAGGCAACCCACAGAATGGGAGAAAATCTTCACTAACCACATATCTGATAGAGCTCTACTGTCCAGAGTGCACAAAGAACTTAGAAAACTAAACAGCAAGGAAACCAATGGCCCAATTAAAAAATGGGCCCTGGAACTTAAAAGAAATTTTACCAGGGATGAAATTAATATGTCCAACAAATATCTTAAAAAATGCTCTACTTCTTTAGCCATCAGGGAAATGCAAATCCAAACTTCCCTGAGATATCATCTCACCCCAGTCAGGATGGCAAAAATCCACAATACAAACAACAACAAATGCTGGAGAGGATGTGGAGAGAGGGGAGCTCTGCTACATTGCTGGTGGGAATGCAGGTTCATACAGCTACTCTGGCGAGCCATCTGGAGATTCTTAAAGAAATTAAAGATTGAAATGCCATATGACCCTGTGATTCCACTTTTGGGAATAACCCCCCATACAGCAGAGGTTCACCTCGATAATACAAGCACGACCATGTTCATAGCAGCACTGTTTACAACAGCAAAGTCATGGAATTAACCCAAATGTCCAACAGTTGACGAGTGGATAAGGAAACTGTGGTACATCTATACAATGGAGTACTACTCAGCCATCAAAAATGATGAATTACTGGAATTTGCCGGGAAATGGATGTCATTAGAAACAATTATATTAAGTGAAGTATCCCAAACCCAGAAAATTAAGCACTGTATATACTCTCTAATAGGTGGCTGCTAGTACCAAACCCACCCAGCCCACCTTGAGATACTCATAGGTAAATCTATACATTACCTATAGTAATTGCAAGGATTATGAACAGGAGGGATGGGTTTGGAGGGCCACACCAGAAACAAGGACAGAAGTGACCATGTTACAGTAGAGAAATAGGCCTCCATCGAAGACTCCAAGTAAGTAATGTGACACCTGGTTAAGTTCACAGAAGTTCGTTCCTGATCATTTACAACTAAGGGGGTATGATCTCACCAGAAAGGGAAGGCATATAGTCTGGCAGATAAAAAGTAACCATTTTGCAAATGGGTGATTGAACCCTCCCTCACTGAGGTTTCCTACTTTTATTACATCTACCCTTGAATGTGCTCTTATAATAAGACTCCAGTTTAACAGCTTTTTGTCTCTAGCCAGGGGGTGACATACAGTGCCCAGCAGGATGGAGTGAAGGGCATTGCAGGAGCAGCAAAACTGCAAAAGAAAATCAACAAACCACAATCCAGAACTTCAGAGACTCTATATCAACCACCTAGAACTAGGCCAGACTAATCTCTCCCCATCCTGAAACTCAGGGAAATTTACGGAAGAGGGGGCGGTAAGAGTGTAAGAGCACAAGGATGGGAGGAGCAATGATTTGCAAGATACTCCACACAAGTTAGGGCTGAAGCAATCATAATTGGACTTTGCATGCCCTGCACAATGTCCAACACACTATTGACCTCACAAAGTCTAGCATCTGCTAAAGGCACCAAGATCCTTGGATACAAGGGATTGACAGCCACAGTAGTGTTCCTATGCTTAAGGGGAACACGGGAAAGGGTTCGGGGAAATGACACTGGGTCCGTGTACGTCATCGGAGAGGAGGGCCCAGAGGAGAGTCAGGGATGCACATTAAAGGACTCTCTGGGAATTGGCGTGGAGGCACTGGGGGATGGGGAGGGAGGGGGGAGGGGAGGGAGATCATGGGGGTCGGTGGAAGGAGGAGGGAGGGAGGGAACCTATTAAATTTGTATGAGCGGAAATAATAATAAAAAAATTTCAAAGACAGCATTTAATTTTAATTTGAAAATTGATTACACCCTTACTGAATTTAAACCAAAGAATGCCAAATGAGAAATGAGGCTTAAAAACATCCCATTTACAAAATATTCCAACAGAAGTTAAAGTATTACACTGTAAAATCACCCCTGAATTTTCATGAAGAAGAATTTTGTGTGTCTACTATATTTTTAAATGTTTACTTCAAACCTCCAGAATTTAGTCTAGGAAACAGAACAGCAGACATAGCTCCCTCTCCTTCCTGTAAGAAAGAATTTTAAACAGAAGTGCTTCTAAAATGAAATCTGAAAAGATTACTTACTGTATGTATTCACTACTATTCATGCACTGTCTAGTAAGTTTTTATATTCATTATGAAACTATTGCAGATTTTCAAGAAGCACAAATTAGACTAGTACAGTTGCATCTTCTAAATACTCTGCTTAAATGCATAAAAGGATCTGATCTATCCTCACAGTACATACCATACAAAGTCAGAGAAACAAAAATTTTTTCTCCTCATCCTGACCAGGACTTGAAAGAACTCTTTAGTCTCTGCATTAGTCAGGTTCTCTAGAGTTACAGAATGAAAAGAATGAATATATAAATAGGGCATGTATTGAGTTGGGCTTGTGAGATATGGCTGAGGTAGTCCACAATGGCTGCCAGTAGCTGCTCAGTCCAGTAGTCCAGTGGGTGATAGAGAATTCCTAGAGAGTCTTTAGTCACGTTGAAAACTTGGAGGGTTGGAGGGCTCTAGAGGGTTGAAGAAATGAAGAAACTGGGCATCCAGAAGAGCAATTCCTAGCAGAGCTACATAGAGTCTCTCCTCTTCTATCTCTTCTTCTTTGCTTTTTGTTTTGTATCTACTTTTATATGGTCCACTACTGAGAGGTTCCAATGGGCTCTATGGAGGTTCCGATGGGATCTAGGGCTAGTCTTGTATTATCTTTTCAGGTGGTCTCAGCTGATCTTGCCACGTATGTTCTTAGCTGATCCAGGTGAAGTGAAGTTGATACCCAGGATTAACTATCACAGGTCCACATAAAACATGGAGTATGTGACACTACTACATTGAGCTGGAAGAGCCTTGAGGTCTGAAATAAGGTTCTGTGTTAATCTTTGCCTCATAGACTTGATTCACACAGATGATAAGTATCTATTTACAAATCAGTACTTGTCACTACTTGGCATTCTCTAAAATAGTAGTATAGGAGTTGAATTATCACTTTCAAAAAGCAATATTTGCAATTATTTTAATGAATGTGGTTCAGATACACTATAAATAAAGTTAGTTGACTTTCTCCAGCAGAGCATAATGACAAATGACAACAATCGCTCTGGAATTCAACATCAACAGCAAATAATTAAACCTTGAATGATCCTGACAGAGACCTTTAAAATGTTGCCAAACTCTATTTGGATAAACTGAGTGTTTACAACAAGCTTAATGATTTCATCAGTCTTAATTATAACTGTGGTTTAGTAAAAGACTCACATCCACTAAAAGTAATGAAGAATGTGTCAAATGTTTGAAAAGAAACAATTAACCACTGCCCAAATGGTTATTGTTTTGTGAATAATCAGAAACTGGGGAAAATGATGGTAATTGTGAGAGAAAGTCTATTGTCTCTGAGACACCCAGTGGTTCCTGAACTCAGCAGCTCAGTCTGGAAAATTAAGATTTATATGCCCCTTTCATGTCTTTCAGAAAATGCTATATAATGTTTATTTATTATTATTTTTAAATTTTTAAAGGACAAACATGAAAAGGGCAGTTTCTACAAAAATATCCTCCTATGTAAGACAAATAAAGCAAAGTATGCTGAAAGGAAGGTTGAAACTGTATGTGTAAATCCCTTTATGTTGAAATTAAAGAATATAGTGTCAAGATTTGAAATTGGTAAGTTATGCAAATTATGAAACTTACTTATGGTAAGTTTTGCTGGCTTTATGCTGAATAAATGGATGCAAGACTCAAACCATTTATAAGAACAAGGCTTTATTTCTTACGGTTTCTGATTATAGTACATTATGGTAATAGAGTTAAACCAATGTCAGGATCCAAAGAAACTAACCACACCTTAGCAATATGTCTTTATAAGAATTTGTAAATCCTTATTTAAACCTTATCAATTGATTATCAGTTGTAAATCTTCTCAATGTCTAGTTTTTCCAGGCACCTCCAATTATTTAAGAGGAGCACAATCCTAATATTTTAATAATCTTGTACCAATCACCATTTTATATGCCCCACATGATTTTTAATTAGTTTAAAATGATATTTAATGAATCTATAATTTTGTGATTCTAAAATTATATTTTAATTTTTTTAATATTACCGTTGCCCATTATTATCTTTATATTGAAGTCCATCTGGCTTTATTTACTTTTTAACATTAAAATTGTGTTCTTCTTATGAGACACAGTTTAAAGGCTGCTTTTTAATTTTTTTTATTTGGCCATCCAAAAATAAAGGTGTTGAATTAGTTAAGCCCTTCAGGTAATATTTTTAGCCAAGACTGCCTCAGAATTCTGTTTTATTATCTCTGTTCTTCCATGATAGCCCCAGTGGCTCTAAAAAAACTATTAGGTGATTCTTTTTGAGGAATATAGGCCCATTATCTAACTCAAAGTCAACTGGAACTCCAAGCATGGAATGACTCCCCTTGCTATGACTAGGGCTAATTGAGCTTTTTCTGTCCTGGTGGGATAGGAAATCCTCTAAGGGATTTTTATGTATCTAACCTTGTGTGTGCAGAGCACACACATGGATACATACAGAAAATGGGGAGTTTAGTTGGAGAACCAGCCTTCCCCACATTTAGTTGCCTCTCTGGGCAGCCTCCTTGTAGTGACTTAAAACAGACTTAGCAATGGGCCATAAGTATATACCCTGAACTTGGTCAACACTCTCTTCCCCCTCTCTTCCCCAGGTGTCCTTTTTGAAGAGAGGGGTGACTACCTATTAAGTTTAAGTGACCTTCATGGAACTGTAGGTTAGGTTCTACTCACATCCCATAGCCATGGCTATAGGACCATTTTATTCATCATACAAGCCAATCAGGCTATACAGTTCCTGACTGTCACACCATTTCAAGCACTCTTATAAACATTGGAGCACACCCACAAGCATTTAGAGCCTGGCATGTACATACATAGTCATTCACCAATCATTCAGAGGTTATACATTTTTACTTTACTTCTTTTCTTTTTGTTTTGGAACATATCAAAGTTCCCTAATACAGACCCAGTTATACTCTTCAGAATATCATTAATGGGCTTCGAATGAAAATCTCTTACAGGGTAATCAAGCTTTCTTGCCTACCCAGGGACAAATGACTTACTCATTCAGATGGTGTGCTAGGATCCCGGCTCCTTCCACCTCAGCGCTTTCACCAGTCCAGAGCTTTGCAGTCCTCCTCTTGGCTCCTGAAAAAGGGAATGCCTGCACACCTCTGGTGGGCTGCGCAACCCAGGAGCAGCACTTTTCACCAAGGGGGAGGTGGCATCCTGGCGGTGCCATCTCAGTGACATAAACCTTAAAGGGACACTGGCTTCACTGTCAGCAGTACATCTCCTGCAGATTTTGAGATGAGGAGTACCGCGGGCCAGATTTCACCTACAGGGAAAATCTGAGGTTGCCTCTGTTAGTACTTATTTGGCCTCAGTATAAGGTTGTGCATTCTGCCTTTTCCTACCTCTGGGTCTAATCATAAAGACCCTAAGGACAGAGCACAAGTTACAAACAGACACAGAGACTTGCAGTAAATAGACAAATGGAGACACCACAGAAACAACACTCAATGGCCACCACACTCTCCCATATTCACAGGTCAAAAGCCCAGGGACAAATGACTTACTCATTCAGATGGTCTGCTAGGATCCCAGCTCCTTCCACTTCAGCACTTTCACCAGTCCAGAGCTTTGCAGTCCTCCTCTTGGCTCCTGAAAAAGGGAATGCCTGCACACCTCTGGTGGGCTGCGCAACCCAGGAGCAGCACTTTTCACCAAGGGGGAGGTGGCATCCTGGTGGTCATTTCCAGAAGTCTCGCCTCCAGTATCACCAACGGACATCAGGTTCACATAGTGCTTTGAAATTGACACTTCCAAAGGGTCGTGAGCATCCCCCATAACTGATCCTTGGACCCTGGGTTCAGCAGCTATATCCAATCTCCCCAGGTGTCTCTAGAAGAGACTTTCCCTGATTTACCCCCAGAGATGATTAAAACCCGAAACCAGATGTTTTTTTGTTCCGCAATTAGGTGCAGATTGGGTCGAGATTTGGGACACCATAAGTTCTTGGGGGAAGGCTTCAGTCCCAGAGTCCTGGAACTTCTCGGTGGTGTCTGTTCCTCACTTGTCCTTAGTCCTGACCAACAGCTGAGCCTCCCATCAACATTTGGAGTAGCTTTCTCTGACAATTAAGGATAAGCACTGAAATATGATGGGATCGCTGCCTGCCAGGAGATGCAGCTCCATATGCAAATACACATCAAAAACTCATTTATTACTCTGGTTAGAAGGCTCCAGCTCAAGGGTCAAAAAGCAGCAATGAATCAGAAGCCACGAAAGATGGGCTATAAGCATTATATACGCATCTTGCTTAAACAGAAGAAAAAAGGGGAGCCCTGCCTTATCAATGATTTACCCAAGGAAGGTGGCAGTCTCCTAGATGGATATGTACTCTATTTGCTAAGGAAGGGAAGCAGGAACAGATACTGAGGTAATCAGACATCATAAGAACTGATGCTTATTGAGGGCAGAAGCTTTGGACTTTTACCCTTTGTGAGCTTTCTCATAGCAACCTTTTATCTCAGTCCTAGTATAGGAAGGGGGATTAAAGCAGGGTTTCTATTAATATTTTATTAATATTATTCTATTTTACTTTTTTCATCTGGATTTTGCACACTAATCTCCTCTCACCAGAACAGTGTCATTTTTTTTTTTTTTTTTGCTGACCTCTCTGGCTGTCACTAAACTGGACAGTGATTTGAGGAACACTGTGAAGACAATCCTAACATTTCAATCCCTATCTCCTCGATACATATTCCTTTCATGCTTCACATTTCATATCCACAAGAAGGTTTGTCCAGTTTTGCTGTAATTCATCTTCAGAGAGTGTATATGGTATCAATCATCACAGGAAACAGAAATTTCTCCACTGAATGTTTAATTTCTATGCTAGCATTTCTCTAAGATTTCAGTTAAAATAGTTGTATCTCTATTTTTCTGTGCATGTTTTCAACATTTACATTCTTTTTTCATGTATATTGATCTATGGTAGCTTATGAATTTTTCCCTCCTCATTTTTTGCCTGACAAGGTTACTTCAATATTCATGCCATTAAATATAATAAAGGTAAGTCCTACCTCATTCTTTGAAGACATATTCAGAAAACATAACTTGTGCCGTGAATGAAAACAACCAACTTCAATAGCTAAGGATTCAGGGAATGGCCTCTTTATAATGTAACAATTCAGCATACAGATAAAAAGTTTGAAAGACTTATTCATGTTCATAGTAATATGTACAACGGACCCTCATTTGAGAAAAGAAGACCAATTTAAAATATGAGATCTTCACAAGGAGATAAAAATCAGATTGCAAAAATCAAAGAACAATAATCACATTTAAAAGAAGATTATAAATTTTCAGGAGATCTGAGTCTCAAGAAGAAAATCAAACTTAAATAATGTGACAAGGAGTAAACTTTTGAAATGACAGGAAATAACTAAGCAATCACTTTTAGAATAAAAAGGAATCCCTCAAACAAAATATTGAAAATTACTGAAAATAATTTTAAGTCATTTTTAAAATGATCAATATATAAATTTTAAGTTGTATTTTTGCAATAATTATTGTTAACTGAAGTGTAATCATAAATAACTTGGAAAGATTTTCAAATATAGAGAAAATGTAATATATAGGAAAATGTAGATTCTTAATAATAATGTCAATATCTAATTCTATTTTGACCTCTCTAAAACCCAAAATTCTTATGGAACAATTAAACAATTGAAATATTACAAATGTTAAATCTTACGAGGATTGAAATTAAAATTGGGTAGAAATTAAATACATAAAACATGTATAGATATACACATCCATAAATATATGTTGCTTTGAAACTGTATAGTAATAACTTAATTACTAATGAAACATAAAATATGGCATCTAGAGATTATCTTAGACTAAAGGAATGAGTATCTTCTTTTGATAAACTGCTTGAAGTTAGGTGCTGAATCAGTGGGAAAAAAACTCGATATTCACCACATACATGAGGCTCAGAGTATTTTAGAAAGAGTTGTGGTGATGGAACAATAGGTTGAAGAAAGAGAAACAAATTAAAGTACAAAGAACTGATTAATTCAGCAACACAATCATAATCTTCATTCTAAAATAATAAGAATTGATGAGTTGCTTGAATGGAAGAATATTCAGAAATAGCCACTTACAAAAATGGCAGTGAAAGAAACCCAGTGGGTCATTATGAGAGTTATTAAGAATAATTTTTAAGATTGCATACTCAGAATTTAAAGTAATTTTGCAGAAATTAGATGTAAGCTATAATCATAGCAAACATTAACAACTGCAGTCATCCAAATCTACATTGTCTTGGTTGCATCTTAAAATTCTTAAAAACAGATTTAAATTTACAGTTTATAACAAAAATATTATTTGAAACACAATGAATGCCTCAATATAATTAGAAATAATAAAATATTATAGAAATATGCAACAAGAAATTTATGTTCAACATAGAAAATTCCTATTCCCTTCAGAGTTAACTTTGCTGAATGCAATACAATGGTTATTGGTAATAAAGTACTGAAATGGATCCAAATAGAAATAAAATTTCAAAGAAAGATTAAAAGTAAGATGACAAGTAAAGATTTATCAGTCCTGTGCTAAAAAGAAAACAGAGGTGGTAAAATTAGTATCAGACACAATAAAAGAGAAAGCAGAGTGAATGCATCAAGATGAAAAAGAGTAGTTTCATATTGATGAAAAGATACAAATCCACAGAACCCTGCAGCGATCATGATCCTTCTTGCTGACAAATTACATTTCATGAAAAATGTACAAAGTGAAATCCATTAGAAGCATAAAGAGAAATTGATAAAACACACTGTCATCAGAAAGTTTAGCACACCAGTACAGATCCATGGCAGTTCAACTAATCCAAAAGTACGAACATCATTTTAGAACAAGATAATAAACAATGTTAGAATGATTCCAAATGTCTTAACAAAAAAACCTCCTGAGGAGAGTTTGTTCTGAAGCCACCACACTCAACATAAAAAGAGCGGCCTAGAAGTGGAGCTGGGATTGCAGCTACCTGTGGATCTCATCTTCTCTGTACCTGTCAATCCTCTCCAGGGAGTGTAAAATGACTAATCATTCAAAAGAATGCTACAATAGCTGCTAGAGTGACTGCTCAGCTCACAGCTCCACTTCTTCAAACTCTTGATTTTCCTGCCTCCCTCTCTTCAGCATATCCTACCAGCATGTGCCACCACAACCGGCTGCTCTCACTTCTTCAGAATTGGTTCTGGAAATGGAAATCCCTTAGTGGCTCCAACAAATAGAATAATTCTCCTGATAACAGTAACTTTTGGGAAACTAGGAATTAAACTTCAATAAATGTTTCACTCATCCCCACTGATACACAGGTGAAGGCAAGTATAATGCCCCTCCCCATCTTGATAAAATATGTGATACTAAGTGCACAGGATTCTACCCATCCTTAGCCTTGAATGTTCAGTTAAGTAAGCCATTGTTCTTCAAACAATCCCCCAGTTGTGAGTTTAAATAGGTTAGTGCTATACCATGGCTATTAGCATAGTCTCTAAACTGAAACTCCAGAGTTACATTGAGGTACCTACACATCACACATACACTCTCTCTCTCTTCTCTCTCTCTCTCTCTCTCTCTCTCTCACACACACACACACACACACACACATACATATACACACACTACCTTATACATGTTCATACATACACACATGCACATGTATCTTATATGTGAAAACATGTATTCATTACGAGTAGTCCTCTGTGAAAATCTATTTTTGATTCTGTACTAACTGGCCATGTTATTCTTTCTCTTTTTCAAATTATTATGAAAATAAATACAATTATAACCTTCTATAGATGTTACATGATATAATATGCTCTACAAAATTTGAATTGCACAAAAATGTGTTTATTTGTGCATGCACTCAATGGTTACCACTTGATAGTAAAGAAATTACAAATGAAATTTGGAATACATTTTGTCTAAGATAAACTAACTTCTTTTTCCAGGAGTACTAGCAAGCAAAACTCTGTGGATATTATTTGAATTTTTTACACCAAAGCATGTTTATCTAAGCAAGTGTGTACGCTTTAGCAAAAGCATTTTCTTCTTGGTTATTATGCTCAGAATTTCATGATAATCTTCATAACTTCCTACTCTTCTGATCATTTCTAAATTTTGATGTCTTCAGAGTTGTCATGCACCTACCTTAAGATTATCTACAAAATATTTCTCAGTTTTCTGTATTTGACCACCAACAGGCTTATGAATTCTATATGTACATGAAATTCCATATGTCTGAATTGATATCAGGTACTAATTCCACTTTTGTTACACTCATGATGTTTAATTTTTAATGTTGTTCATCTCAATCAATTCATTGCAAATCACATAGGAGAAGCACATTAATCACTAAATATATTAAAAGTAATGCTATATCTTCTAAATATCTTTATTCACTGCCTGTTTCTCTATGCCGTTCTCCTACATAAAGACTCCCATTAATAGAATTCTGAATTTTCCCTGCATGGTAGCTAGTCTTAGAATATTGGATACAGAATTAATATACCAGAAATGAATACTTTATATGATTTTTAAATATCTTTTTTATCAATAGATTACTTTCATTTGTATATTTATCAATAGGTGGGCATTAGGTTCTTCCCATTTTCGGCAATTATGAAAAAAACTGCCCCAAACACTGATACATAAGCATTTGTCTGAACAACTATTTTCATTTTTCTTAAATAAACGTGAGTATAATTTCTCCATTATAAATTAATTGTACTTTATTTATTATCATTGCTGTTTTGACTTACTTGCATTGCTGTTTTGATTCATTTTAATTTGTGTTATTTGCTATTTTTGCCTTTTCTTCTTTGAGGGAAAGGAGTAGCAGGTATACCAGGATGACCTAGAGTTCATTATGTAGAACTAATTGGCTTTAAGTGATGTTCTTGCCTCTGAATTTTGAATGCTTGAGATTTCAGTCATGCATCCCCATACCTGTTGTTATTATTATCATTACTTCATTTAAATTAGTGTCTCTACTTACTATACAGGATGAAGTACTTTTATATTTCTTCAGTTTGTCTCTGGATTGCTCAAATACTCCAAGCAAGATGCAAACTTGAAATAACATAATCAAATATTCTTGGATTACCATTATCTTTAGGTGAATTGCCACGTGTCGTTTACAAGTGTTGAGAGATGACTTTAAGAAAAGTGTCCAACAAGACTGCCTGCCCAGGGATAGTCTTGACCTTGGCCTTGAAATAAGCAGGAAGAACAGAAGTTAACTACGAGTATTAAAAACCTTTCACCCACAGGAACAAGTAGTTGGTAAATCACTTTTAACTGAAACTTCATTATTTATCTCTAGATATAAAAATGCCTGAAGTAGAAAAGAGAAGGCAGAAGGGTCATTTATGAATAAGAGCTCTGCTCTTCATGGAAATCTTTCAATCAGAAACTCTAGTTAGCCTGCATAAGCAGGGCTTCCCCAGTGAATGTTCATCAGATGTTCTCAGCACCCAAGTGGATATTTTACTAATTTTCTGTTATTGTTATTTATTCTTTTAGTTGGAAGCCTCATCCCAGGGAATTCTGCTCTGTCTCATACTCTGGGTGGACTTTCACTTAATGGAACTCAGTCGTTTCTCACAAATGTTCTAAGCATATGATTAGAAAATGTTATTGCTTGATCTCTTCAAGGGGGTACTGCTGATAATGCTACTGGATGTCATAAGTGCCAAGGTGGGTGATACTATCTGGTACTTATTATTGTTCATTCATTCAAAACCAGATGTATGCTTATCATATATGATTCTCTGGATAGAACAATTCATTAGTGAAAGCAGTGCAAAATAAGTAAATTTTGCTGTGAAGAATTGAAAGTATTCAGATCACCCTCACTCCTGGTAAAGTCAGGTACAGATATACTGCACACTACATGAACTCATTCACTTGAAAAATCTAAAAAAATGATTACCAGAATCAAAAAAAGAGCAGAAGAAGTGGAAGATGGGAAGAGAAAAGAAGGGAGATACAATATCACCATTAGGGAGAATGAGAACTTTTTTTTCTGTTAAGCTATACATTAGAGTGAATTAGAAAATAAGAATCAATTGTATATTTCAAGATATTTTAAAAAAGGAATGTTGAATTATTCTAATAAAAAAGAAATAATACTGTTTTAAACAAACAATATTCTAATTACCCTAATTTGTTCAATGTTATACATGTAATACAACATCATAATAGATCTCACAAAAGTGTATAGGAATATGAGTCAATCATTGATGGAAATAACCTGTGTGATCTGCATTCTGTTTGTAGCCTGTTTGACTTCATTCTCCTTTGAGCAGTATTTCAGTTAGTCTTCATGTTGCTGACATGACTGTAGAACAACATAGGGGAACAAGAAGATTCTTTCTGCTTGTTATTCTCAGTTCATCAGCATGACATGAGAGTTGACCGCAACATCAGGAACTGAAGAATTGGCCACACCATATATAGGGAAAGAGGGTGGAAAAGGGAAATCTTTCTCACCTGCCACAATGCCTGCATGTCTGTATGCCTATATGACAAAATAGTGAACTAGCTGAATCTTATCCACCTGCCCAGGGAATGGACCTATGCACTATAGTCTAGTTCTTCCCACTTCAATTGGATAATGTCCCAAGGACTTGCTCATGACTGGCCTTAACTAGTAATTGTAAACAGGTGTGCCTTAAAGCTCAATCCTAAATTGTCAGCTTGACAACTGTATCAAAGTGCAATAAGCAATAAGTGAGGGATGTATTAGCATATTGTGGGGAAGAAGAGCTAGTGTCTCTGTCCTTTAAGGAAAATGGTACAGTACAAGCTGTGAGAAAAACTACAGCAACACAGTCCTGTGCAGAAATTTACATTATACAAGCTAGTGGCAGCGAAAGGATGATTCAGCCTGCTACACTCCTCTCCCCTGAAGTAGCTACTGCCACTCAGCAGCTTTATACAGTGTTTATATCTAGACAGGCAAGACTCTACTAATATGAGAATTCAGGAAGCTTACAGAAAGCCTGCTTCACATCTTTGTCCCTCTAAATGGGTACTGTGGGACATTCTGCAAGAAAAACTATAAATCAAAATTAGGAGGTATTAAGACAGATAATTGTGGTTTGCTTGTTACATAATCCCAATCTAGAGTCCTGTCTCAAGAATTTTGACTTTGTTTATTTTCAAGGATTTTAATAAGGGATAACAGTTCATTTTTTGTCTTTTTGACTATAATTCCCATTATTCGGTACTTCAGGTGGTGTCACATCTCTATAAATTGATTACTCATGACAAAATCACTTGTTTTTGCTTATGCAAACATACTTTACATAAAATAACACTCAGAGATATAGAAATTTGTTTGCATTCATCTACAACTGTACAGTATATGCATACACTTAATATTGAATATCTAACGACTGACATTTCATCAGAAATACCTATGAAATCACTAATGCTGTGGCAGTCACATTCAGAATCAATAAAAATTCTCTGGAAACAAGTAAGGCAATGACTGGATATAGTAAATTGATACAGCCTCTGTGAAGATCAGTCTGGAGGTGCCTCAGAAAGCTTAAAATGGAACTGCCATATGACCCAGCTATATCACTCCTTGAAATATTCCCAAAAGACTACATCTATTTACAGACACTTGTTCATCTATGTTCATTGCACTCTATTCACAATAGTGAAAAATGGAATCAGCCAACATGCCCATCAACAGAGGAATGGATAAAGAAAATGTGGTACATATACACAATGAAATATCACCAAGCCATCAGAAAGGATGAAATTATGGAATATTCTGGTAAATGGAGGAAATGGAAACTTTAATATTGAATGAGATATCTCATAAACAGAGAGTTAAGCATTGCATGTTCTCTCTTATATGAGGATGATTGAACTGATATCCTTTTCAATGTGGTTTTTGAAGTGGAAGCAGTATAAAAGCCTCAAAATTTGCAGGACCTAAGAACGGAAAGATAAGAAAGGATAGTTAATGTGAAACTTTTTAAAGGAGAGATTTAGTATGTTTAACTCTTGTGGATTTCTCACATTAATGGAAAGAAACAAAATTATATATTTTATAAAATTAACTTTTGACATTAAGCTTAGAAAAACAGCACAAATATTATAAAAAGATATTCCTCAGTTTCTTCAGATTCTAATATTTTACAATGAATTAAGATTTTATTTTTGTGTTTTCTTGTTTTGTCAGAAATAAAACTTGAACTGTTATTTCAAACAAGTAAATACATTCCTTGTTATGTGAGATCTAGTAAAATAAATAAGAAAAAAATTTCAAGAACATGGACAATTTTTTCCTTAGTGAAAATGTAATTCGTTGTTGAGAAAAGAAGTGGCTGATGAAAATGTCATATTTCCAAGAGAAGCTAGCAGTAGACATATGACAAGGTCTGCTCACTACCACTAACAGGAGCTTCAGTATGGAAATCTAAATTAAGTTTTTTATAAAAACTTTTTCCTACATGTAAAACTGACACCATGATTAGATCAATGTTTGTTGTTTCAAAGTGGAATGTGAATAGTTTAAGTCAGGATACTGAGGGTAGAAATAAAAGATAGGACTCTAGTGCAATGTATATCTTATACTACCTCTGAACAGATAACATATGGCTGTATTTTATGAGAAAATTAGACAGACCTGCTTGTTGGTTAACCTATTTTTTGGAAGAATAACATGATCTCTGGAGGTAAAATTTTGATCCTGATTTACCCATTTAAATTTGATAACTGTTTATGGCACTGAAAAAGATCTTGTCATTTAGAAAATGAAATCTAAGATCTGGGGATGTAGCTTACTGGGGAGAGTGCTTGTCTGGTATTCCCAGCCCAGGTGTTTTGCGTGAGGTGTGCATGCAAAGGTATCTGAAATTCAAGGTCATTCTAACAGCTAATTTCTGTGAGAAAATAGTAAGCTAAAGTGTGAAGAAGCAATGATATTTAAGACAGAGAATAAAGAAAATGTCTCTTTTTAAAAAGGTGACAGTTGAGTAGTGATTTATAGAAGCAGTCACAGTGAGCTTCATGGATACCAAAAATAAAAATATTCTAGTTGCAAGGAAGAATGACAGAAAAGTCCCAGGTCCCAGAGTGTACCTAGACAGTTGAAGAAATTAACCTGGAGGGGTGAGTCAAGTAGTGTGGTGAATATACATAAATCATCTCTTTTCTAGCTTTCATGTGTGCATAGAGTACCTAGAGCTCTGTTTCTGCCAAATACTTCACTCTGAGGGCATCATACATCAAGAATGCAAAAGTCTAGGGCTGGAGAGATGGCTCAGGGGTTAAGCCTCTGCCTTGCAGGCCGAAGGTCCTGAATTGGGATTTATGTGCAGATATACACAAATATGTGTGAGAATGTGTGCCCATGTATATGCTTCCTGACCTATGATTTAGTCTGATAAACCTGTCAAAGATTGAAAATACGGTAAATTGGAAATGTATTTGACTTGTACAACCAATATACTAGACATCTTACCCTAGTTTACTTTAAAAGTACCCAGTCTTCAGTTAATCAAAACCATTTGGCAGAAAACTTATTTTACGTTAAATGTTGAGGATCTAATGTAATTTATTGAATACTGTATTGAAAGTAGACAACAAGATTATAGTATGAATATGTTCTCATGCTACAGAAAAATTCAAGAAATAAAAAATAGAATCATAATAAATCATCAAAGTAAATGACAATTTCATGCAGGATCGGGAATAAGACAATATGTTTTATCTGAATCATAATTGCTCCAATGATATTACAACAATAGTAACATAGAAAATTAGGACTGACTGAAAAATTGCAATTAGATGGAAATGAACACTAAGGCATTGAAGAACTATGGAGCTAAGAATCAAGATAGAAGATATCAAGCCAGAGAAGTCTGGCATTCAGGCCCATATTTCCCAAAGGCTTCTCTCAACTGTTAGGAATAGGCTGAGAGAATGAAAGTTATATGTAGCAAACTACAAACCTAAGAAGTAAGAGGTGAAAAAAAGTTCTAAGAACATGGCAAAGAAAGGAAAGCTCACAAACAAGCTTTGAGAGGAAAACATAAGAGGTTTTGTTTTCAGACAAAAATATGAATTGGAAATGGACTTGTCCTTGCTGGCTGAAAAGTCCAGACTTGTATGATTTAATCATCAAAGAGATACCAGTACAGGGTTTATTAGTCCTCTAGCTCATCCAGAGGAGATAGAAGAATTATACTTTTAAACAAGACAGCATCATCACAGACCTCAAGTCCCTTCTAAATTTTTAACTATACATTGGTTGGAGCCTATCCAGAAGAAAGCAAGTCCTCCAAGGAGACAAGGAAATCTGGTGGAATACCAAGTGGACCAGACAAAACAGTTTTGCACACATGAATTCAACATTAGCTACACTGATACGCAGAAGGTGCTAAAAAAATGAGCTGGGCATCCTCCTAAACCCCAGATGTGAATTCCAAAATTAACTATCAAAATCATGAAACATCTTATTTTCAAGCATACAAAAGCTATTTGCATTTTACTTCAGAGCCTGCTTTGAGCAGATCCCTCAGCAGTGTTCTCTTGCGATTTTTACTCAAAAACTCATTATTTTTATGTCAAGGAGGATAAATCTCTTTGTCATTTGGTTCACAGGAGTCTTATCATCAGCATTGTTCCTTTCTTCTCTTTCACTGTAGTTGTGAGACTGGCATATGTCACTGCCCCTACTCCCAGTGTTATCGTTTTGATGTCTCCCTTCAGCATTCATAGTGAGAAACATTAACACATCTCTCCAGTCAGCTTGCAGTATCTGTGTAGTGGGATGGTAATTAGGAAAGACCAGGAGGCTCTAAACAACACAATAAGGAATCTTGACCCAACTAAAGAGAAAACACTCAGCAAAAGCATACTACTTCTTTTCAAGCATGCTTTGAACATTTGCTAGCTGAACTGGATGTTGTAGCATAAGAAAGTTTCCACTAATTTCAAAGGATTGAAATCATGCAGAGATGTAGGTAAATTGCAAGAGCAATTATTGAGAGAGTGTTTTAGGAAGGTCAGGCTCACATCTGGATGCCATTTTTGCAAGGGTTTTACACAAAGAAGAAAAATTAGTGATTCAATAAAGGTTTTCTGGTTTTCCACACAGATGTTTTATGCTATATGAAAAAAATCATGTTTGATATATATGATAATGGAATTCACATAATCAAAATTGAAATATTTAAAACCTTTTTTCATTTTTAAATCCTAGTTATTGAATACATTTTTTTAAAAATTATTTTCCCATGATAGAGAAGAGAAAGAGAGACAGAGACACAGAGAGAGAGAGAGAGAGAGAGAGAGAGAGAGAGAGAGAGAGAGAGAGAGAAAGAGAGAGAGAGCAAATGCATGCCATGGTCTACAGGTAGAGAGCAGAAGACAACTGTTTTGAAAATCCCTTTTCTCCCCTTACACCTTGGATCACACTCTCACCATCACATTTGTGAACTAGTGCTTTACTTGCCAAGCTATTCCACTAGTCCTGTCATGTCTTGAAATGTGCATTGTCCCTCACAGGCTCACGTGTTTGAATCTTTGGTTTGGGAAGGGCATGCTATCTCTAAGAGGCAAAACCTTGCTGAAGGGAACAGACACAAAGAATGGGCCTTGAGGTGGTTCAGCCCCCACTTTAATTCTGGAAGAAGTCTGCTTGTAGGTGACGTCAATAATCTGGCAAGCGTAGACAAAGATGTTTTGATGGAGGAAGTCAGGAGGGGGCTGCTCAAGATGTTTTGAGGAAGGAAGTGAGGAGGGTGTAGCTCAGGATGTTTTGAAGAAATTTCGCTACATCCAGCCTGAGTGCTGGCTTGACCTTTAAGATGATTGGTTGCCCATTTCCCAGCCCTTGGGATTCTCCTTGGGGTTTCTACCTTTATAAGATGGCTGTGGACTTGCAATAAAGGAGTTCCTGCTTGACTAGACTCCCTGTCACCTCTGATTGTCTTCAGGAAGGAAGGCTGGGAGCTGGCGGACAGCACACTCACCTTACTCTGATTCCCCTTGTGGAGGACCTGTGGGACCGACCTGCAAGATGGAACTGTGGTTTCCTGGGGACCCCTACATCTGCTCTTGAGGCTGGCAGTTTTACAGCTCTCAGCCTCCATGAAGGATCTAACGTAGATCGCCTGCAGCTTCTTTCAACCAGCCATGACTTTTCTGCCATGAAAGACCATTTCTCCCTTATGTAACTCTAAGCTTAAATCTCATTTCTCTAATTACGTTGCTTGAATTTAGGTATTCTCTCACAGCCAAAGAGAAAAAGTAGGTGGCACAAAAATTAATTCCAGAGAAGTGTGCATTGCTATGGAACTCCATACCAGAAAGTTATTGTCGAAATATGAGAAGTTGGTACCAAAAAGTAAAAAAGTATGCCCATCACTGTGAAGTGGTTTGTAAGACTTTGGAAATGTTTGTTGGGAAAAATAAAGAGAGCTTTGGAACTTTTTGCTGGGAAAGCCTTTGCATCTGGGATGCGGGCTGAATGGGCCATTTAAATGAGAGCATGGAAGAGATTAATGCTATTAGAGACTCAGAACTTGTAAGTCCAACTTGTGATGTTCCAGAAGCTTGACCATGAAAAATAGAGTGATATATTGGGAGAGAGCTTGATCAAGTTTTGTTTGATCCTATAAGCTTGTCTGAAGTTAAATTCCAATATTTGGTAGAAGAAGATAAAACTATGGTATTCTTCATAGTGTGGCATTGCTGTTTTTTTAGGACTCTTGTATAGAGTTATGATTAAAAAAAAGCAACAGTTCCATAGGAAAGGTCTGTTTCTATTCCAAAGCATCTACCCAAGAGACATTCTTCCCAGTGTTAGCATTGAGAATCAAGAGTAAGGTGTGAGTCTAGGTAGCTAGTCTCCAACCCAAGGTTATATTAGAGCTTTGCAACATCATCCATAAGGTCTTGGTTTTGAGACACTGAAGATGCAAGAGGGAGAGGTCCTGGATCATTCCTCCACGTTTTCAAAGAGTGGTGAAAATCAAGCAGAATGTCACAATTTAGAGGCTCAACAATAGCAGTTTGTGCTATGGATTGCCATTAGAAAATGTTACAGATGTCAGAGCAATAATGTGACACGTGCCAAAAGGAGAGTTACATATGCTGGGAGGAGCCAACCCAAGAGAATGATGTGTTCAACAGGTAACTTCACTGATAGGGTGGAACCAAAGCCCTTTGGAAATGAGATGGTTTTAGTAAGAGGCTCATCTTTTGGATATGGAGATACCAGATTTGGAGTTTGTCCTGATAATTTTCAATCTTGTTATATATCAATCTTTTTAAGCTATGCCCCAATTCCTTCCATTTGGAATAAAAATGTTTATTTTGGTACATTGTACATTGGAAGTATGTAACTTTTCTTTTGATTTTTACATTAGGTATTGGACTTTGGACTCTTGGACTGTGTTGGGACTGATGTAGTGTATGGGACTTTTAAAGTTGGATTGAATATGGTTTGCATAATGAAATGTCAATGAGTCTGTCAGGTCCAGGGGTGTAGTGTCATGGCTTGAAACATGAGTTATCCCTCACAGCTCATGTATTTGAACCTTTAGTTGCTTGGAAAGGTCATGGCACCTTTAAGATGTAGAACCTTGCTGGAGGAATTCAATCACAGGGGGTGTGTCTTGTGGTGGATTAGCCCTACCCTACTTCTGAGGAAAGTCTACTCTTAACAACTGACAGCCTCCATGAAGTTCAGTACTTAGACCACATCCAGCTTCTGCCTGTCTGCCACAGCTTTCCAGATATAAAAGACTACATCTCCCCTTTAAAACCATAAACTGAATAAATCTCCCTTTTTTTCTTAAGTTGCTTGACTTTGAGTGAGTAGAATCTTGTAGAAACAGAACAGAGTAACTACCTAGTAAAGGCCCCTACTATGTATATTTGTTACTATGAATTAAATGCATGGAGGCTCTTAATACAGCAATATGAAGAAACACAGTGGAGTGTGCTGTGAGACTCATCAAACTTGCTTCCTATTCAGTGATCAAGGTCAACAATTCTTTACTCACTGCTTCCCCCTATGGAACCATTTTGTTCTATTAGCATTCCGGAGATGGTTTCTTGGTCCAAAGGGAATCTTAACTCAAAAATTTCTGAAGATGTTATTTTATTCTGCATGAGGATAACAAATATGTGAGAGCTTCTGAAAAGACAGTTGCGGTATTGTACTTTTGTTTGCTTTTGTTATATCTTGACATGTAGCTCAGGTTGTCTTTAAAGCAGCAATCCTTCTGCCTCAGCCACCTGAATATTGAGACAAAAGGTTTATATTGTTAGGCAGGCTCAGGATAATTGATTTTGCTCTGGGACTGAATTCACTATTTCAGAAAGAAAATATTTTTTAAAATAAAAAAATATAATTATTTTTCTTTTGGTCTTGAGTTTCTTATCTTAGCTAAGTAAGGATTGCTAACTCTATCCCTTCCTATTTAGAATTTCAGTTATACAGGTATATAATGTTTCCAAATATGTATAGAAACAAATTTAGTATTTAGCATAAATATTATAGATTTAATAAATATGTTGGAATTGATTATGAAATTTAAGAATGTCAAAGAGTCTTGGATATCTTGAAGTATCCAGAAAAACTCCCTCAAAAAACAAAACAAATGAAATAACAAAATATAAAAAAGCATGCAAAATAATAGAAGTATATCTTAACACCTGTGAATTCATTTTCAATATCAAAATATTTGGAAAAGCTTATGAAAAAGACTACTTAAAAATAACTCTTTGGTCATTTGATAACAAACAAGGCATGAACTTGCCTCCTACAAGGTTATTCTTTAAACTATAATGAAAACTAAGAAAAGGCAACAAAAACTCTGTGGCATACATTTCTAGTGCTTTTCTGGTTGAATTGACTGTCACAACAAGGGTTTTTTACAGAAATCTTGGATTTCATTCTCTTTGAAGAAGAACACAGTAGCATTAATGTAACAGTCAGAAAACACAGCAGCAGCTCCCTTATGAAGCAGTAAACAAACTCCACAACCCACTTTTCAGTCAGCACTCAAAGAATTGATGAAAGAGTGAAGGTCTTCATGATTTTCAGGTGAATCACACAACTAATTAACACTAACTTTAGAAGTTATGTCAATCATTAGAAAGTAAATTTAGAAGGTTACTCAGCATTATAGCACTTTACACCTACCTATAACCCCAACACTAAAAAGGTTGAGATAAGGGATCCCCTAACCTTACTTGCATGCACATTATGCATGTTATATCCATGTTATATGCACATATGCATAAAAAAGAAAAATTCAATTGACTATGACATATAATAAAAGAATGTTGTCATAAATGGACATAAAATTTCCACATTTATCAATCTAAATTAATGGCAACTTCTAGTTAAGAACTCCTGGCTTAAAAATAAAACTGCTATATATGAATATATTTACTCTTGCTTTATAAATTATCAAGCAAATAAACAATACTGTTCTACCCAAATTGCTTAGAGTTACTGGAAAGCTAGTAATAAATGCATAAAGTTAATATTCTTTCATTTTTTTAAAAATGATGCAACATTTCTTTTAAAAATAAGCAACTTTTTCTTTAAAACTAGTAATAGTTGTGAATATATAAACTATATATACCTGTGTAGGCAATACTAATAAAATTTAATGGATTAAAAATATGTAAAATAGGGGGCTGGAGAGGTGGCTCAGGGGTTGAGCCTCTGCCTTGCAGGCAGAAGGTCCTGAGTTCGGATCCCAGATCCCACGTATAGACGCCAGGCGGAGGTGGGGGCGGCCTGCGCTTCTGGTCCTGGTAGGGCGGAGCCTGTGAATCCCGGGGCAGAAGGAGGTGGAGGCGTCAGTGGTTCCCGAATTCGTCCGTGGTTCTACACACACACAGACACACACACACGCACACGCACACACATATATATGCACACACGCACAATTGAATAAATAATAATAATAATAAATTTTAAAAAATTCATGAAAAGAATAGCTAAAATATTAAAAAATATGTAAAATAGAGTACATTAATAAATATTTAACAGTCTTAATTTTTGAAAATTGAATTTTAAACTTAATAGCCTCTTACCTTGGTAATTCCCCTCCATATGCTACACAAAAAGAAAGAAGTAAAACTTAAAACCAAATCATGATCATATCCAAAGAGGAAATGATTCAGCTGGGCAAATGTAAACTTTGCAATGCTCAGGATGGTAAAGAGCAAATGATTTCTGAAAGAAGGCAACAATCAGCTCTTGGAAATCCCTTCTTTTGTTACAATGATGAAGAAATTTCAGAATATATAAATAGACAGTTGAAACCAATGGGGTTGTAGATTAAACTCCAAACTCAGAATCAAGATCATGGCTCAATAAAGCAAAACTGGTAAGAATTTTTGTTGAAATTATTTCAAATTTCCAGGACACAAGGACCCATTAATAGCTAGACAAGGTCAAAGAAAGCACAAATAATACCAGATGCTTTCCAGAAACACCTTTGAACTACAATTATTTAAAAAAAAAACCTTTAAAAGTTTTCTAATGTCTAAATCAGATATCTTATAAAAAGTTTTAAGATCAACCCTAAAACTTTCATTCCTAAATATTAAGCCATCATATGGTAATTTTTAGGTTTTGAAGAGCAATGTTTTAACTAGATATGTTTCATTCAAGTTGCCACTTAATAATTATTATACATGCACATCTGTAGGTACAAATGTATAAGTAACTAACACTTACTTGAGAATCATAACTCTAGACTTTTTAAAATATTAAGAAATTATGTTAACAATGATCAGTATGTATAGCAACCTAATTGACTTGTCAAGGATAAATAAAGAAAATGAGATGTAAGACAAAGATTTCAATGTTTTAGAGATAATGATAGCATGTTCATATTTCTGCAATAGTATATTACTCAGCCTTAAACCTAAATTCTTCCTAAAGCAATGACATGACTAGACCTGGAAAGTGTCACATTGTATATAAGAACACAACCACAGAAGATTACTGCAGCAAGATTCTGCCTAACATGTGAATTCTGAAATTTGTTATACTCACAAATGACAAAAGAATGGTCATTAGAAAACCTTAGTGAAAATAAGGGGACTTGTCCTATCAGTGTAATATTTCAGCTATAAAAGACCATTAGATTTTAGACATCTGTTATACAACACAGAACCCATGGTTAACAGTTTTGTATTATACAGTTATATATACTTTTTTTATTTTGATATATCGAATGTAGTCTTACCACAAAACTTAGGAGATAAAACTATTTGAAACAGAGAAACAAAGAAAATTGTCATTATAATGAATATATCCATTGCCCTGATTAAGTAAAATTTACATCCAAACTTAGCAACATGTACACAGCAAATCTGTATAAGATTTCTATTCTTTCACTCTGAAAAATATTTTTATAAATGAAATAATATATTTATTCTATTTTCGTTTTTTATTAAATTGTGGGTAATTTGTTAATCTATGATTCAAAGATTTTATGTAAAACTGCTTGTATAGATTTAATAAAGATGAAGTTTAAAAGTGAGTCCATTAAATTTTATTCATTTTAGGTGATTCCAAGTGTGAGAAATAAAGATTCTGTCACAAGTGTTACTTTGTTTAGATTCATAACTCTTAAACTTTATTTTCTAGAGAGACACCAATGAGTGAACAACAGTATAGAATAAAATTTTATAAAGTAATTGGATCTACCAAGTAAATTATATGAATTATATATAAACAAAAGTGTGAATAGACAACAGCACAGTATTTTGTGAAAGAATCAAGTATTTATAATTACATGATATAAGCTTTAAAATTAAATAAATAGTAAAGACTCATCTTTGCTTTTATGAAAATAAAGACACATTCTAAAAGTACAAAAAGATTTAAGACATTCATGTACTTGCCAATCCAGCCCAGGCAAGATGGCACTGGGAGGAACAAGGTGTAGCTGAGCACATGGGGCCTAAGATGGCGCTCAGAGCTAGTATGCAGTGTGTAATCCTGTTTCCATCACAAGGAACCTTGATTGGTTTGTAAGAGTTCCATAATGCTGACCCTAGCCCGTGAAGCCTGCATGCTGCGCTGACCTTTCATATGATTCACTGCCCATTTTGCACCTCGTGGGTTTTGCCTTTATAAACTGCTGCACTGTGTAAAATAAAGTGAGTTCATGCTTCAACTTAACTCCCTGCCATGCCTGATTGTCTCCGCGACCTGGGAGGTGGACGGGCAGGCAGTATGCTCACCTCTCTCCTTCCTGGTGGCCAGGAGCTGACCTTCACACATCTGGTGCCCCGTGTGAGGACACCTTCTTCCAGGAAAGGTTGGAGCCAAGTGGTCTATTGAGATGAGTGAGATCCTTAGTATGGGTAATGCAACAAGCACACCTGATCCAGCGCTTGAAGCATTGAGACTCATGTTGAAAAGCCGTGGTATAGGGATTTCAGACTCTACTGCTAATAAGGTCTGGCAAATAGTCCTTGATTCTGCCCCTTGGGTCCCGTATTCCAATCTCTTTTCCTGGACCACATGGGACAGAGTAGAAAATTTAGCAAGAAAGAGGGAACTCCTTTAGGGTTCTACCCCACAATCTCTGCTCTCAAAGTGTCCTTTCACTCAGATGCCCATCACCCCCCTCCAAAAATAATAGTTGATGGAAATCAGAGAGAAGACTAGGGAAAAAAGAAAAGGAGGGACTTACTTCCCCCAAACTAGAAGAGGATAAGGTGGACTGGGTCAAATTCGTTGAGGAGAGAGCCCAGACACACCCGGTTGAAAGTGAAAGTGAAATTGTAGTCTCTCCTGAAGCACTAGGGAAAGATAGGGATCTTGAAGCAGCCACACCCAGCCCCCTTCATCCAGACCTGACCTTGTTCAAGAAAGAAGGAGATGGAAGTAATCTAGACGAGGTGCCCCCCATATGCCCATCTCACAAAGACCACTCCCGACTCCACATGTGAGCAAGTTGGTCCCCATTAGGCTAGAGCAGGGAATCCAGAGCTGGAGCCCACATGTGCTGAGACACATCAGGTGCAAGCCTATCGTGTCAACCTCAATCCTGGGGGTAATCGCCCCACAGTATGGTATCCCTGGGAGGTTAAAAATTTAAAGGAATTAAAGAAGGCAGTTCTAGAGGATGGCCCGAATTCCCCTTGAGTTGAGACCCTTCTTCAAGATTTAGCTCACCAACCCTGCATTGCTAAAGATTGGACAGATATGGCCAAAGCGGTGCTTCCCAGCCCCACATTCATTAAATGGACAGTGCTATTTAGGGAGAAATGCAGAGTCCAGGCTGAGTGCAAACAGAATGCCCAACCCCCAGTTCCAATTACCTTTGGGATGTTATCAGGGACAGCAGACCAATTTTCCACTGGGATCCAGCAGGCTGCTATAGGAGCCCCTTACTAGGTCAGTTTCACTTGATAGGGTTGGTGGCATGGAAAAAACTAGACAAAGATCCCTTCCTCTGAAGCACCTATAGTGGGCATTGTACAAAAGCCTGGTGAGCCTCTCCCCGAATTCATTGACCGGGTTGAAAAGAGCCTTTGGCACAAGTTCCCCCAGACTCCTTGAGAGAGCAATTTACTAAATTACTGGTATGAGAAGGGATGAATGGGAACCACAAAGTAGCGTGTGCAGAATGTTGGGACCCAATGGCACCAAGTCCAGACACTTACAGCTGCCCTTCAAATGCAGACAGATGCTATTACTGAAGCTGTGACTCGAGTCCTAATCATGAGATCCCAGATAGGACCACAGGGGAGTCCCCATGTGGAAGTTATAAAAAGGTCTTGTTTCTGATATGGACAAATGGGACACTTTAAAAGGAACTGCTCTTACAAAAATAAAGATCAAAGGGAGGTAGGGGGAAATAGGCCTCTCCAACTCTGTCTCCACGATGTCATAAAGGCTTCCATTGAAAGAAGGACTGTAGATCTAAATTTGACCTAGAGGGCAAAACTTTAAACTGATTTGGGGCAACCTCTAGCCTTGTCAACCAAAGGAGGAATAAATGGGAACCCACAAAAGGGAACCCATGGGATCCTTGAATTAGGAAAACCTAAAAAGGGAGACCCCAAGCTCATTGGACTGTTCCCCTAGTGGAGGGTCTCTGTCCCAAAATGAATATTTTTATCAACGGCAAACACTTCCATTGCCTTATAGACACTAGAACTGATCATATGGTCCTAAGAAAAGAGGAAATTCCCCCTACTTGGAGCCTAAAGGCCGGGCCAAAAGTTCTGGGGGTTGGAGGAAATACCCACTCGGAAGAAATAGCCTCATGGGTGACTTGGCGGGATGCTGATGGCTTCAAAGGAGAAGTGTGACCCCTTGTGGTCACAGGGCTCACTGCCAATTTACTAGGACAAGACATCTTGGTACAGATGCAAGTGGTCTTAACCACTGATAACAAGGCTTTCTATGAGGATCTTTTAGATCATGAGGAAGCCTCTGTGTTTCCTTAGCCAATAGAGACAGTACCTGAAACCAAGTTTTCTAGCTTTCATAACTATCGGGGAGAAACTCCAAAAGTTCCCTGGGTTCACCCCCAATTCTAAGGGTCACTGCCCCTTGCAGCCCCCAGATCAAATGGGAACTGGGAAAACTGGTCTGAGTGGAGCAGTGGCCTCTGCCCCAAGAAAAACTAATGGCCCTAAGGGAAATAGTGAATCAGCAATTAAAGCAAGGTCATGTCCACCATATGTGAGTGTGTAGAATACACCAGTGTTTGTTATCAGGAAGTCCTCAGGGAAGTGGCATATGTTAGAAGATCTAAGGCTGAGTAACAGATGAGTGAAGCTAGTGGGCACCCCCTTTAGGGAAATGCCCTGGGTGACGGCCATCCCCTCAGACTTTTCCCTTCTGGTCATTGATCTTAAAGACTGTTTTTTTTTTCTATTCCACTGCACCCTGTGGACCATAAAAAGTTTGCTTTTTCTGTTTCATCAATGAACTTTTCAGGGCCTGATCAAAGATATGAATGGTTGGTGCTCCCACAAGGAATGGCAATAGTCTGGCCTTTTGTCAAACTTATGTGTATAAACTGATTGAACCATTGACAGGTAATAAAGATATCCTTGTATATGTTTATATGGATGATAGTATCATCAGACATAGAGATCCAACTAAATTACAATCCCTTATGCAAGAAGTGATTAAATATTTAAAAAGGGGAAACTTACTTACCACCCCTGATAAGGTCCAACAGGTGCCTCCTTTTAAGGTTTTTGGAACCCATTTGACACTTAAGTGGGCATCACCCCTTAGACCATATATAAATGTGCCTAATGATATTACCATCACTAGTTTACAACAATTATTAGGAGAAATAAATTGGCTTAGGCCATGGGTGGGAATCTCCACCGAGGCCTCTACCCCTCTTTTTAACCTATTGTCAGGCAGACAACCTGGAGATACAATTACTTTACAGGAAAGTCACTGCTGGAAAATTGAACAGTTTCAGGATGCCCTTAGGGATGCTCAATTGGCTAGATATGATCTGGGAAACCCATTGCCCTATGGCTGATTTCAGGAAGTGGGCTTCTTACAGCAGCTCTATCATAGGTTGGAGAAATTCAACAATGGATCCACATGTCCCTGGGAAATGCCCCTAGAGTTTATACCCCTACAGATCAATTAGCAGATATGATAAAGAAGAGATGTGAGCAGACATGTAGACACTATGGTAAAGATCCAGACTCTATTGTCTTTCCCTATAGGCTGGCTGATGTAGAATGGCTGACTAAATATCATCCCGATTGGCTTTAGCATTAGAAGGATACCTAGGGGAGATAAGCTGTCATTATGGCCCATATAAATGGGTCACACCCCTTCAATGCTTACTACTCCCTAAGCCCAAACTCTTTGTTAAAATGTTTATACCATGTTTATACTATTCACAGATGGGGAAAAACAGGATCTTGTTGGGCCCGCCCAGGATTTGTCCCAGGGCATGGCCGAGCACATGAGACTAAAGATGGCACTGAGGGCAAGGGTCTTGGGCATAACCTGATCACTTCACAGAGAGCTCTAATTGGCTTTCAGGTATCTACCTGCCCCCTGTGCTGAGTGACATTGAACTTGACCATTAGCGCCTGTAGGATGTCTTGACCTTGTGACACGATTGGATGCCTGTTTCGCACCTTGGTGGCCTTTGTCTATAAAAGATCCTTTTCTCCCCCCAATAAAGAGAGATCTGCTTCTGATCATCTCCCTGTCCTGTGGTGAGTCTCTGGGGGTAGAGGCAGAGGTGGGGACGACTGGAACCTGCTTTCATCACAGCCAGCAGCTGTGTGTTTGAGTGAGTGAGTGAGTGCGTGAGTGGGAACTGGTTCCCACAGGATCTGCTTATGATACCTTTGCCCCAGGAAATTTGATTCAGCCATACAAACAAAAATACCAGCCTGCCCAAGGATCAGCTCAATACAAAGAGCTGTTGGCAGTTGTAATGGCATTTAGAGATAATAAAGAGGCTATTAACTTATTCTCTGACAGTCTATATGTTGCAAATTTACACCCAGGGGTAATAAATGCTCATATAAGATTAGATAACAATCCTATATCACCCCTTATTGTGGAACTAAAATCTGTATTGGAAGGACAAGAAAAGCTTATATATTTACAACATTTAAGGAGTTATTCTGGCCTGCCCGGATTTCTAACCCAGGACAATGCTTTAGCTGATGAATTAGTTTCACAAGAGATGTGGCCTCTTAATGTTCAGGAAGCCTCTGATTTACATGGCCTAACTCACCTTAATTGGAGGGGCTTACTCCATAGGTTCCTTCAAACTCCTATAAAGGACTTAGAAAAGATCATTTGTACCTGCAAATCATGTCAAGCCTTTCTCCAAGTCCCACACTTGCAGGGACCAGGGGTTGATCCCCAAGGGCTAAAACCTAATATGCTGTGGCAAACAAATGTTACTCATTATGCGCTGTTTGGTAAACTTAAATATGTCTTTGTTTCCATAGATATATTCTCTCAAGCATGTTGGGCATCTGCACATACAGGGGAAAAGCCTGAACATGCACAATCACATCTTTTACAATGCTTTGCCACCTTAGAGTTACCTAAACAAATTAAGACAGATAATGGCCCTTATTTTATTAGTCAGACTTTATGAAACTTTTTTTAGACTTGGCATATTACTCACACCACAAGAATCCTATGTAATCCCCAAGGACAAGCTGTTATTGAAAGAAACCACCAGTACTTAAAGGCCCAGTTACAAAAACAAAAAGTGAGAATAAGCCCACATCAGCAGTTAGGGCTAGCATTATTTACAATCAATATTTTAAATTTTCAAAGGAACAACCAGAGTCAAGATTTCAAAGGCATTGGGGTCACCTATCTACCAAACCTTCTATTAGGGTGTGCTGGAAGGACCCCTCACTGGTCATTGGAGGGTACCAGACCCCTTAATCACTATAGGATGGGGGTTTGGATGTATTTTCCCCATTGGGGAGTCCTCTCCAATTTGGGTACCAGGTAGGTACCTTAAATTTTGCTCCAAGGAGAACCTTCATGATGTGACCAATAAGGGCCTTCCTAAAAAGGATGGTGGAAAGCCCATGTGGTTAACCGATCAAAAAAAAAAAAAAAAGAAAACCGCAATAAATGACAAAAAAGCAAGGATAAGAATAAAGATTATGCCATAAAAAACCAAGGGCAGACCACCCTTGAGAAAGTCTTTTCTATGCTTTCTGTTTCAGAACCCACCAAGGATCTCAGCACCTACAATTGCCAAAGGGTTACCCAGCATTACTGTTCCTGCTGATCCTCATAGACTTAACAAAAGCAATGCCACACAGCACCCATCAGCCTCAGCAGGTCACATAGACGATTATCAGTTCTCAGATTGCAACATCGTCAACCAGACTACTAGTACCCAACCGCCAACTGCCTGGTTCCCTGACCTTCTTTTTGACTTTGGTGATTTGGCCAGGGGCTCATGGGACATACCGGACTGGACTGAAGGCCATGGCAGCCGGCTTGAATGTAGAGGGAAGAAGGGCTGTACCCTGCCCCTTGCCAGGTCACCTAATGACCCGGGACACTCACACGTGTTAAATGTCTGCCCTGGACTTTTATTGCAAAAATTCCCCAAAGACAGGGACAGGGCACTGGGTTCACTGACAAGGGTGGATCATGGTGAACCAAGTGCATCAAAACCATCTGGCAATAAGCCCTCTACATGATAGATGCATGTCTTGGCATTGCAACCCCACCAAGGTGCCATTATGATAGGCTGCCCACTTGCCCCCAACAGCTATCTACACCAAGGTGGACAGGCCTGACCTAACCCAAGGTGGCTTGATAGACACCTTACCTAATCCAAGGTGGAGTCAATCTGGGTGTGACCTAACATCTAGGTGAATACATTGGCTCATAAAAAACAAAAAGGGGGAGATGTTGGGCCGGCCCAGGCAAGATGGGAAGAACAAGGTGTAGCCGAGCACATGGAGCCTAAGATGGCACTCAGAGTTAGTATGCAGGGTGTAACCCTGTTTGCATCACAGGGAACCCTGATTGGTTTGTAAGAGTTCCATAATGCTGACCCTAGCCCGTGAAGCCTGCGTGCTGCGCTGACTTTTAATATGATTAGCTGCCCGCTTCACGCCTTGCAGTTTTTGCCTTTATAAACTGCTGTGGTGTGTACAATAAAGTGAGTTCGTGCTTCAACTTAACTCCCTGCCATGCTGATTGTCTCCCGGGACCTGGGAGACAGAGGGACAGGCAGCGCACTCACTCACCTCTCTCCTTCCCGGTGGCCAGGAGCCTACCCCCGCACAGGGTAGATATTTAATGGTCAAACCATGCATATCTTGGCAGAGGTCTATCATGCTGTATTTATTAATAATGCATTTGTTTAATAAATTGATATTACTTTGATAAAAAAGGATTACACATGTATGAAAGGACTGAATAAGGGATAAGACCTAACTTTCTGAAAATGAGCGCAAAGACCAGCTATGATCTGAAAGAAACCAAAGAGATATGAGCATGTACATGATAATATATTCTAATATTTTGTTGCTTATAATCTTGATAATATTTAGAGTAAATCATTTTTTTAAATGTGAAGGCTATGTTCAATGCCGGAATGTACTTTAAGAAAATACACACAAACAAGAATACATACTAGAATTTCATACAGAAAAACATAATGTCATCTACAAGACAATGGATGCAGGGGTGTTTGTCATTTTAAGTCAGAATCAGACTAATATCAAAGGTTTTATCTAATTTGTGTATACCAGATTCTATATAGATCCATAAAGCCATGTACATGTGGCATAAAATCAGAAGTAAAATTTTGTAGGGAACCAAAGGGGACTAAGATGAGGAGGAAGCAGGGAGTGTGCTTATTGTACATTATACAGTGATATGAAGATACACTTGTAAAACTTAGAACTCTGTACAGTGAGTATATACTAGCATAGAAATAAAGCAATTGAAAGAAAAAGAGAAATGATTATGTAATATTTTGATGCATGTGACTCTACCTTTTGTCCTCATGATGTGCTAAGCTGGTGAAGCACCAAAACTTTTTTTTTAATAAATAATGTATTTTTTATTTTTTTTATGCTGATACAAACATAAAAGCTACCCCGGTCCCCTACCTCTTTCCAACCCTCCCTGGACCTCCCTGCTCCCTCCCTCCTTTTCCCTTTCCTTTCCTCCCTCCCTTCTTTACTCCCAATGCTCCCTCCCCTTATCCCTGGAGCATCCTTTAATGTGTATGACAAACTTTCCTCTGGGGCATCCTCTCTGATGAGATGTAAGGACTCAGTGGCATTTCCTAAAACTCTTTCTTGTGTTCCCCTTAAGTATAGAAACACTATTGTGGCTGTTAATCCCTTGCTTCTAAGGATCCTAGTGCCTTTAGTCTATGCTAGACTATGAGGGGTCAATGATATGTTGGTCATTGTGCAGATCATGCAAAATCCTATTATAATTGCTTTGGTGCTAACTTGTGTGGAGTATCTTGCATATCATGACTCCCCCCATCCTTGTGCTCTTACAATCTTACCGCCCCTTCTTCCGCAAATTTCCCTGAGCTTCAGGATGGGGAGAAATTAGGCAGGCCTGATTACAGGTGGTTGAAAGAGAGTCTCTGATGTTCTGAATTATGGTTTGTTGATTTTTTTTCAGTTTTGCTGCTCCTGCAATACCCTTGGCTCCATCCTGATGGGTATTGGATATCACCCCCTGGGCAGAGATAAAAAGCTGTTAAAATAGAGTCTTATTATAAGAGTAGATTCAAAGGTAGATGGAATAAGAGTAGGAGATCATGTTGAGGAGAGTGGTTCAGTCTCCCATTTGCAAAATGATAACCTTCTATCTGCCAGGCTGTATGCCCTCCATTTTGGTAAGATCATATCCCATCAGTTGCAAGTGACCAGGAAGGAAAATCTGAGTTTAACCAGATGTCTCATTATTACTTGCAGTCCTTGATGGTGGCCTATTATCTCTGCTGTAGCATGATCCCCTCTCTCCTTGTTTCTGACGGGGCCCTCGTTCCCCTTCTCTCCTGTTTATAATCTTTACAATTACTGTAGGTATTACAGAGATTTATCTTTGAGTGTATCTCTAAGTGGGTTTGGTACTAGGATCCACCTATTAGGGAGTACATACGGCACTTAATTTTCTGTGTCTGGGATACTTCACTCAATATAATTGCTTCTATTCCATTTCCCAGCAGATTTCATTAATTCATCATTTTTGAAGGCTGAGTAGAATTCCATTGTATAAATGTACCACATTTTCCTTATCCACTCGTCAACTGTTGGGCATTTGCATTGATTCCATGACTTGCTATTGAAAACAGTGCTGTTACGAACATGGTCATGCTTGTGTTATCGAGGTGAATTTTTTCTGTTTGGGGGGTTATTCCCAAAACAGGAATAGCAGGGTCATATGGCATTTCAATCTTTAACTTCTCTAAGAATCGCCAGACTGCTTGCCAAAGTGGTTGTATGAACCTGCATTCCCACCAGCAATGTAGAAGAGTTGCACTCTCTCCACATACTCACCAGCATTTGGTGTTGTTTGTACTGTGGATTTTTGCCATCCTGAAGGGGTGAGATGATATCTCAGGGAGTTTTTTTTCTTTTTTTTTTATTTCCACTCATACAAACATAATAGGTACACCAGTCCCCTCCCTTCCTCCAACCTCCCACTGCACTATGCCTCCCTCACCTCCTCCCTCCCTCCTCATCCTCCAGTGCCTCCCCCTCCCATCCCCGGAGCATCCTTTAATGTGCATGTGAAACTCTCTTCTGGGTCCTCCTCTCCGATGAGGTGCAAGGACCCAGTGGCATTTCCCAGAACCCTTTCCTGTGTTCCCCTTAAGCATCGGAACACTACTGTGGCTGTCAATGCCTTGCCTCCAAGGATCCTAGTGCCTTTAGCAAATGCTAGATTTTGTGGGGTCAATAGTGTGTTGGACATTGTGCAGGGCATGCAAAGTCCAGTTATGATTGCTTCGGCCCTAATTTGTGTGGAGTATCTCGCATATCATTGCTCCTCCCATCCTTGTGCTCTTACAATCTTACTGCCTCCTCTTCTGCAAATTTCCCTGAGCTTCAGGATGGGGAGAGATTAGGCTGTCCTAGTTCCAGGTGGTTGATATAGAGTCTCTGAAGTTCTGGATTATGCTTTGTTGAACTTTTTTTTTCAGTTTTGCTGCTCCTGCAATGCCCTTCACTCCATCCTGATGGGTATTGTATGTCACCCCCTGGCCAGAGATAAAAACCTGTTAAACAAGAGTCTTGTTATAAGTAGGAAACCACAGTGAGGGAGGGGTCAATCACCCATTTGCAAAATGGTTACTTTTTATCTGCCAGACTGTATACCCTCCCCTTGTGAGATCATACCCCATCAGTTGTAAATGATCAGGAAGGAAAGTCTGTGAATTTAACCAGATGTCTCATTACTTACTTGCAATCCTTGATGGTAGCCTATTTTCTCTGCTGTAACATGGTCCTCTCTCTCCTTGTTTCTGGTGTGGCCCTCCTACCCCATCCTTCCTGTTCATAATCCTTGCAATTACTGTAGGTATTACAGAGATTTATCCTTGAGTGTCTCTAAATGGGTTTGATACTAGGAGCCACCTATTAGGGAGTACATACGGCACTTAATTTTCTGGGTCTGGGGTATGTCACTCAATATAATTGTTTCTAATTCCATCTATTTCCTGGCAAATTCCAGTAATTCATCATTTTTGATGGCTGAGTAGTACTCTGTTTTATAGATGTACCACATTTTCATTATCTACTCGTCAACTGTTGGACATTTGGGTTGATTCCATGACTTTGCTATTGTAAACAGTGCTGTTATGAACATGGTCGTGCTTGTGTTATCAAGGTGAATTTTTGCTGTATGGCCGGTTATTCCCAAAACTGGAACAGCAGGGTCATATGGCATTTCAATCTTTAATTTAAGAATTTCCAGATGGCTCGCTAGAGTGATTGTATGAGCCTGCATTCCCACCAGCAATGTAGCAGAATACCCCTCTCTCCACATCCTCTCCAGCACTTGTTGTTGTTTGTATTGTGGATTTTTGCCATTCTGACTGGGGTGAGATGATATCACAGGGAGGTTTTGATTTGCATTTCCCTGATGGCTAAGGATGTGGAGCATTTTTAAGATATTTGATAGACATTTTATTTTCATTCTTAGTAATGTTTCTTTTAAGTTCCAAGATCCATTTTTTAATTGGCCCATTTGTTTCCTTGGTGTTCAGTTTTCTAAGTTCTTTGTGCACTCTGGATAATAGAGCTCTATCAGATATGTGGTTATGAATATTTTCTCCCATTCTGTGGGTTGCCTTTGTGCTAGAGTTACAATCTCTTTATCTGAATAGAAGCTCTTTAATTTCATAAGATCCTATCCGTTGAGTGTTGGTTGTAGTGACTGCGCTATTGGATTTCCGATTAGGAACTGTTGGCCTAGTCCAATCAGCTCCAGGGAGTTCACTACCCTTTAAACTAAGGTTTTTATAGTCTCTGGCCTTATATTGAGGTCCTTGATCCATTTGGAATTAAGTCTTGTACCCTTAGAATTAAGTTCACTACCCTTTGAACTAAGGTTTTTATAGTCTGGCCTTATATTGAGGTCCTTGATCCATTTGGAATTAAGTCTTGTACATGGTGATGAATATGTGTCCACTTTTAATCTTCTGCATGTGGACATCCATTTTGCCAGCACCATTTGTTGAAGATGCTGTTCTTTTTCCATTGGATTTTTTGGTCCCCTTTGTCAAAGATCAAATGGCTGTGCTTATGTGGGCTTATATCTGAGTCTTCAACCCTTATCCATTGATCTGTGTGTCTATTTTGGAGCCAGCACCAGGCTCTTTTTATAACTATGGATTTGTAGTATAGACTAAGGTTTGGTATGGTGATACCTCCAGCAGTGTTTTTGTTACTCAGGATTGCTTTTGCTATCCTGGGTCTTTTGTGCCTCCATATGAATTTTGAGATTGTTTGGTCAACTTCTTTAAAGAATTGCTTTGGGTATTGTCAAATTTCACAGAGTATAAATTTTTGAAATATGATGTTATAATACTCAGAATTTCTTGGGTATCTGTAGTGATAACTCCATTTTTTTCTAATTTTGTTAATTTGCATTTTATTTCTCTTGTTTTTGGTTAATTTAGCTAGGGGTGTATCAATCATATTGATTTTTTCCAAGAACTAGCTTTTTGATTGGTTGATTATCTGTATCATTTTCCTGAACTCAATTTCTGATATCTTTCCCCTTATTTTGCTCATCTCCTCTCTTCTACTGCTTTTGGGATCAGATTGCTCTAGTGTCTCTAAAGCTTAAGCTGCATTGTTAAATTATTTAATTGTGATGTTTCCATTTTTTTGATATAGGCATTCAGAGCTGTGGAATTACATCTTAGGACAGGTTTCATTTTGTCCCAGATTTTGACAAGTTGTATTTTCATTATCGTTCACTTTCAGGAAATCTTGAATTTCCTTTTTAATTTCTTCCTGAATCCAATTCTCATTCAGCATCATAGTGTTAAGTTTCCAGGAGTTAGTGTATTTTCTGTTTGTTTGTTGCATTGTGGATATCAAGCTTTAGACCATGGTGGTCTGAATGGGTACAGGCTAGAATTTCAACTTTCCTGTATATGTGGAGATTCATTTTGTAATCCAATATGTGATCTATTTTGGAGAATGTTCCATGTGCTGCTGAGAAAAATGTGTATTCTTTGGTGCTTGGATTAAAAGTTCGATAGAGATCTGTAAGGTCCATTTCTTTAAGGGTTTGATTAAGTTCCAAAGTGTTCCAAAGTTCCAAAGGGTTTGATTAAGTTCCAAAGTTAAGCTTTTGACCTGTTGATCTATCCCATGTTGAGAGGGTGGTGTTGAAGTCCCCAAGAATTATCGTTTGGGGGTTGATTTCTGCCTCTAGATGCTGTAGGGTTTTCTTAATGAATGTGGAGGGGCTCGTATTGGGTGCATATATGTTCAGTATTGTGAAGCCTTCCTGGTGAATTGTACCTGTGACTAAAATGTAGTATCCATCTGTGTCTCTTATTTTTTTTTTGGTTTGAAGTCCACTTTGTGTGACTGCATAATGGCTATCCCTGCCTGTTTCCTGGTTCCATTAGCTTGCAGAATTTTTGACTAGCCTTTTATTTTTAGGATGTGCCTATCTTTTGTGATGAGATGAGTTTCCTGAAGGCAGCAGATTTATGGGTTGTGGTTTTTAATCCAAGTTTGTGTCTCTTGATTGGTGGGTTAATACCATTGACATTTAGTGTTATAATGGAGAAATTGCTTTTAATTCTGGACATTTTTTTATTTTTAGTGGCTTTTGGTGGTATTATATTTCCCTTCTGTCCTCCTGGATATGCTTGTTTTTTTCTTCAACCTTGAGTATCATTTCTAGCATTTTTTGAAGGCCTGGTTTGGTAGACATGTAAGCTTTCAACTCATCTTAGTGCTGGAAAACTTTTCTTTCTCTCTCAATCATGATAGATAGTTTTGCCAGGTATATCAGCTTGGGTTGACATTTTTGCTCATTTAATATTTGGAAGTATGTCTCTCCAAGCTCTTCTTGCTTTTACTGTTTCCATTGAGAAGTCATTTGTTATTTTAATAGGTTTACCTTTAAAAGTGACTTTTTATTTTCTCTTGAAGCTCTCAGCACCTTTCTTTGTCTTGAATGTGGAGTGTTTTGAATATTATTTGTCGTGGCGATTTTCTATTTTGGTCATATCTATTTGGAGTGCAGAATGCCTTTTGTATTTGGATTTGCCTCTCATTCTTTAGTTGAGGGAAATTTTCATTTATGATAATTTGAAAAATATCCTCAGGTGTATTTTGGGATACCATGAATGCACATGTTAGGTTTCTTCAGTGTGTCCCATATCTCTTGAATATTCCTCTGAAGTGTCTTTTTGGCTTTAACAACCTCTTCCATTGAGCTGGTTAATTCTCCTACTTTGTCTTCAAGATCTGAAATTCTATTTTCTGCTTCATTAGTTCTGCTGATAAGACTCTCTGTTCAGTTTTGGGTTGAAGATAACTTGTCTTTTAGTTCGATTTTAAACTCTGCCTGAGACTGTTTTAACTGCTCTATGTCTGTTTTTGTTTTTTGAACTGTTTTTTTTCAACTCCCCCAAGTGTCTGTTGTGTTCCTGTTCAAAGTGGTTGATGTGATTGTTTAACTCCTCCCAGATTTCCTCTTTGATAGTATTAATCATGGTAATGATCATACTTTGGGTATGGCTTTCTTGGCTATTATCTGTGAATTTGTTCTAGTTGGAATCCATCATTATGGGGTTAATTTTTTCGGTGGGAGATTTGTCTTCTTGGGTTTTGTTTCTCATGGATCTGCACTTTGACTTGGGCATTGTTGTTCTGTCTCTTAAGACCTTTCAGTTTCTGTGTGTTTTTGACTGAACTGATTAGTTGGTATTACTACTCTCAGGCAGTTATTACTACTGCTTGCCTTGGAGTTGGGTTCGTTTGTCTGTTGTTAGTATTATTTTCTTGATGAGGCTGTTAGTACATCAGTTAAGTCAGGTTGACAGAGGGTGAATATTAGTATGGTAATGCACTTTTACGATTCAGTATCTTAGTGATATATGAGAGTGAGTGGTATAATCCCTGGAGTTGTATATATTTTTGGGGTGGCTGTATGGAAAAGTTAATCTACAGTGATTAAACAGTACAGTTAAAAAAAGTTTTACTTATCTTTTGGGTGGATGTGAAGAATCTCTCCCATGTGATAGGATGATTTTAGAGGACTTCAGATGTATGGCCTTTGTCCCTTAGAGCTTTGCTTGAGTTTACTTTGGATTCTATTGAATTCTGAATAGCAGTGTGTCCTCCATGGACTACGAGCAAGGGTCTCCGGTGGGCGGGAATGGCTGATGGTGATGGCAGAACTCTTCTCCTGGAACCTGGGACTTGGCTTAGTGGCCCACCCAAGCTCCAGGGATGGAGGAATGTGAGCAAGTCTTGTCCAGGTCTGGCTGGCAGACAGGAGGGAGGAACAAAGGTGCTGGGGCCCAGGGCGTGGCCCAGGCAAACTAGAGACAGCTGAGTGTTGCCTGGGCTGGCTGGTGGGAGTTGTTGGGAGAAGAGGCCACCTGGGGACTGGGGGAACTCCCCTGGGATGGAGGACCGAGAGCCAGTCCTGTCCCAGTTGGGTGGGCAGGCGGGCGGGAGGAGAAAAGGCCCAAACTTTAAATATTAATGGTAGTTCAATTATTGGAGGAAATATGGTAGACTGCTATTACTTTTATTTTTCCATTAATCTGAATAAAGTCATGACTTTTAAAATAAATTACTTTATTCCTTTGTTGTGGCATATATCTTATCAACATAAAATTTGATTTGCAACAATTCTGGATTCTTTTTCGTTATTGTTCAGTTTTTTTTTCTGGTTTGTGTTTACATATTGTCTGTGTGCATAACTGTAATTGATGTAATGATTTTTGCTCAAGTACAATGCCTTAATTTCTTGTTTATCTGGATAAAATGGAAATATTTGCAGTCTATGTTTAGTCTATGTATATTCCAAGTCCAAACAGAATTTTTCACCGTGTCAAAAATTTCTGTAGTACCTACTGAACACTTTAAAGGAATATGCAGCAATTTCAATGGGAACTTGAATTATTTTAGAAGAAATATATATGAACACAATTTTCCATGATGGCGAGATAAATAAAGGTACATTTATTTAAGAATTCTGTTTCCATTTGTTGTCATTAACTATTTTATTGCTATAAGACAATTATATAAAACCAACTTAAAGGAGAACAGGATATTATCATTCCAGAGGAAATATAATCCATATGGCAGAAATCAAAAAACAGAAAGCATGCCTATAGAAATAAGCAGAAGGCCAGTTAAGTCACAGCCACCATGAGGACAGAGACAAGAACAAGTTGAGAGGAAGCAGGTTAAGGTTACTAAATCTCGAAGTTCACTCCCTGTGATACAACCACATCAAATAAGACTCTACCATTTAAAGGTGCCCCAACTTTCCCAAGAATTAATATCATTAATAATAGTGATTTAACACATGAGTCTGTGGAGGGGGGATGTGGTAACTAGGATTCAAACCATGACACTACACCATTATTTTTTCCACACTTGTACAGACTCCAAATCTAAGCAGGATCCATAGAAAAACATTGCCTCACCAAACACACTTCCCACAGGAATCAAAGAGCATAATGTATCTACTAGATGTGAACTAGAAGTGAGAGATATTGGTCCACACTGGCCTGGGGTGGGGATCAGCCTCTTGTTCTCCTTTTCTTTAATTTTATCTCATGAAAATTAGGAATGAGAATGCATGTCTTAAATTAGTGAATACTCTGAAAATCATGTAATAGAATAGTTGAGGGAGAAAACTATGAACATCAAAGTGTGGAAGAAGCAATTTGATCACTGATACCAAAGAAACAATAGATTTTCACATTCTACAATGTGGCAGCATGCTCATAAAAGCACCGGTCTGTATATACTGAGTCCTCCAGACATTCTACTCCTTTTTGACAAATTCGGTTCCTATCTTATTATACAAGCTAAAATCTCAGCAGTGAAGACTTGTTAAAAATTCCACATGTATAAAAAATATACAAGCTTTCCAGATCTCACAGTGAAATTAGATTTCGACGGCAGGTTTGAGACCTATTATTCAAAGTTTATTGAGATAGACGTGTGATTTAAAACTAAGATGAGAAAGGAAATTTGATCATTACCCATCCATTTGGCATGTCTGTGGAAAGCTAAGGTGACCTATTTTATTTGGTCCTTTCATTGCACTATTTTCTATGCTAATTGAAGCTTTGTAAAGTTGGAGATAGAGAATAGACTCTTTAAGCCCATACACAAATAGTTGCATTAAGAAGGTACATTTTAAAACTCATATTTATAAGGTTTGCACAGGAAAAGTCAGAAAGTAAAGATGAATGAATGTCATGTAAAGAGAACACAGAGCAAGGGAGGAAGGAAACATGCCTACACACATTTCTTCAGTTGGGAGAGATCAGGCCTGGATCCATCCTTGAACCAAAGAAACTGTCACTCTTCTAATCTAAGATAATTTAGACACTTGATCTCTAAGTACTGCAAAATCTTCTCTTGATGTCACAGAAATGTTTTGAAAGGCAGAATAATTATTTCACAAATTAAAATTTGCCTCAAGAAATATATTTTAAACATATTTTAAAAAAAAACATAAATTTCATTAAATTTCTTAACAGTTTTAAACTTTAATAAAAAATAGTCACACTTCTTTTGAGCCTACGTTTTTGGAAGAAAGTCATTGCTATTTTTAGGTGATTTATGAAAATTATGCTGAAAAATATATTTCTTTTTTAAATGTCCATTTCATAGTATGGGATTTTGAGGCAGGTGACTAATGTTACTGACAGCCTGAAATTTCTGGAAATGTTCCCTCATCTACTGGAACAAAATGATTTAGTATGAATCTTCAGGTCATTATATAAGTATTTATGGATAACTACAAGCAAGTCTTTTAAACTTATTTTAAGAGGGCAAGGCTGCTTGGGGTCTTTGGTAGCTATGTTTTGTGCTCTATATGAGTGAATATTTGTAACTCTATTACTTGCTTTCAAATGAATTTATAGGCTACATTAAAAAAAATACTCACTCCAGAATCCTACTTTGGGAGACAATTTATGTGTGCTGTGTCTCGTTTTTAACTTTTTGCATTTATTCACTTATCTACTCTATGAGCTGTTAGTGCAGGCACAAATGCCACAGCATTCATGTAGAATTAGAGGATAATTTTGCCAAAATATCTTCTCCTTCTACTATGCAAGATTTGGGGTTAGAATTCAGATCTTCATAGTTGTAAACAAAAACTTTAACCTGATGAATCATTTCATCAATCCACCCTCATGCATTTAGAAAAAGAGACAGTGAGAGCCAATCATTAAAGAACAGAAATATTTTTAAGGTTTAAAATCTGTCTGATCTCATCAATCATTTGGAAAGAACTAATGCTCTACCCACTGAAAATTAATAAGCCACAGTGGATCACTAGTAGTTGTTAATATTTTCATTAAGAATTCTTTGCCTCCCACTAAAATTGTAACCATGGCTGCCAGATTCCTTTAATTCTACACAGGGCTACCTGAGAATTCTGTTTCTTATTTTTTTAAGAATTGTTCACCTGACATGTGTAGAGATTGCTAAAGTAAAAATCTAGAAGCTTAATTCATTTAACTTCAAGTCACTTGTAGGACTAGGAATTATCTAAATCAGACTGAAGGTACTGTGGAGCTTCTTCCTATTCTGTTTTGTTTTTTTTTTTTTTTTTTTGACACCGCCCTTCCTCTAAGCAATAAGCAATTTGTTCTGAACCATACTATTTTTTTGAATGTATTCTCTATTCCTTATTTTGCCTGATCCAAGACTGGATTTTTGGGGGTCCCCAAAATATTGGCATCAAGACAAAATTTGTGGGATGCTATGTCTTCAATTGTGATCAAAATATCATGGATTCCAAATGATACCTCGATCATCCCTCCATGATTTTCAAGTATTATCAATATTAATCAATGCTCACAACAGACCTGTTGCATAGCTGATTACTGTGCATAAAATGTCTAGAATCAGAGCTGGTTTACTTTGTTGCACACTATTTTGATATGGATGAAATGGTCATCCCATTCTGTGTGTTTCTGTTATTTTATTTTGTAAAGCTTATTCTTCCAGAGATTTCCAATTATCTTGCCCAGAATTCTGTCTGCTTGGATGTTTAGGCACTATGTGATATTAAGAAAAAGCATTTAAAGAAAAGAGAATTCTTTCTTTATCTTAAAAATTTTAATTTGAAAATTAAGAAGCTCACCAAAATATGCCTATAGAACATGCTATGACATAAAATTGCTTAAACTAAAGATAATATAGGAGCAAAAAGTTAGTAGAGAAATAGTATAATTATTTTTACAATATATTCAATATGACAATGATACATGTTTAACAGTACATAGAGGCAAAAACCATCATTAAAATTAACTTAAAATTAAGAAACTACATCACTGGTATAACTGTTTATAGTATGATTTTCCAGAAAAGTAGCATTTCAAAGTCTCTGCTTTTTATATTGGTTTATCAGAGATGGACAGCTTCAAAAATGTCTGCAGACATTCCCTCCATCACACTCGGTGATGCAATATGCAGATCTCCACAAGAATTTCTCCATTATTTAGAATCCAGAAACACAATTCAAATGCCACAGGTTCTTCAGTATTTAATCTGGCCATGGCAAGTGTGTGCATGTTATATGTGTGTGTGTGTGTGCGTATGCGTATATATATATATATATATATATATATATATATATATATATATGTTACAGGCACAGGTGTCAACTTGACATTTAGGGTTTGAGCTCTGAGCACACTTGTGGAGAGTTAATGGTTGAGTTAAGCCCAGAGCAAACCTACAAGAGACTGTTTGATTGTTTAGCTGATGGGGAAAGCCCAGTCTATGGTGGGTGGGACTAGGCCCTGAACAGGTGAATAAAATATTGAGAGCTGACTGAAGAAGTCGACATCCTTCTGTATACTTGGCCAGACATGCTGGTCTGGCAAGTAAGGATTGTCCCTCTCTCAACTATATGTGGTGATAGTGTGGCCAGTTCCCTAGGCCCTGGTATTGGTGCATGCTCTCTTGTCAAGATAGACTAAGAGCTGTAACCAGTAATTGTAAGAGAAAATAAACCCCTTGTTCCCTTAAGACATCTGATGGTTATTTATCAGCAACTATGCAAGCAAACTGAAACTATATATGTATACATACACAAACACACACACACAGACACACACACACATATATATGTATATGTGTGTCTGTATATATGATGCTTTGTGTGATCCATGAATGTTTTTCTGAATGACTCAATAACTTACTGGATTGCTAATTTATCATAATATGTAAAACTGGGCCAAATAAAAATAAATAAATTTACATTTTTCATAAGTGAACAGAACATATATAGTGAAAATATTCAGTTTCATTGTTCGACATTTTTAATGATTATATCATTAAGATCAGTATTATTATACTTGATCTTAGCCAAAAGGCCGAGATGCAATGGACCATAATTATTGTAAAGCGTAGATTGACATCTTTGCATGCAGGCATATTTATTTCCTTAAAATGAATTTTTAGCAGTAGAGTTGATGCTGGAAATGTTTTAGACTATCACAAGTGTCCCTTTTCAATTGTCCTTCATATATTTGCACATAGCTTTCAATGACTAGAACTAGGGTCATCACTCAATTGGTGCTCTGCCGATAGAGCATTAACAGCCTGGGACTTGATCCTCAGTGCAATATGTAACTATATATGCTGGCCTTGTCCCATAATCCTAATGCTCAGGAATTGGAAATAGGAAGGTCAGAAATTCATGGTCATTCTCAGCTACATAACCAATTCAATATTACCTGGATTAGAAGAAGGCATTTAACTACAATCAAATCACTCAGGTATGGTAAGAATTAGGTCACATGATATGCAAAGTGGGAAAGTTCATAAAAAGAGATATGACCCAAATTAACAAATGATTCTCAATTGAAAATCAGTGAGTTCTATCAGAGGACATTAAAACCAGAAGCACAGAGTTATATTGTGGACTTTCTGAACAATATGTGTCTCATTTACCTGGACCAAAAGGTTCTTTAGACACATTGGGGACATCTCTTTGTTCCTTACTCAAACACGCAATAAGCACAAACAAAAATTAATGTGATATTTTGCCTCTTGAATTACGTTACTCACAATTTTATCAGAAATGTCAGCTCAAGGTTTGGCTAATGCAGATGTTCATCAAATCTAGGATCTGGACCAGCTGGTCTGCCCTTCTCTTGGCTTTCCTACCCATTCACAAGGTAGACAGTGTGACTTTTTCAAAAACATGCAAAAACAGCAAGGGAAAGGTGTGGGGATCCTTCTACCTCTCTCTTTCATCAGTTTTCTGGCAATGTTCCCTGACCTCTCAGTAGACTGAATTCGGTCAGATGTCCAGCTTTAAGATAATCTAGGTAGTTGTGGTGTTACATCTGACCATTTCAAATAAGAAACCATAGCAACTGTGGATGCAGTTTCATCTCCATATTAAATTTAAGTACATCATTTAGCTTCTTATAATTTTTTTAGGTTATGAGAGAGTAATACTGTCTGTGTGTTTGAGTGTGTGTATGTGTTTGAGTGTGTGTGTGTGTGCGTGTGCACGTGGACACCTGTGTTTGTATCCACAGACTCAATGCAAGGTCACGTGATTGGTTGTAGAGTTAGCTCAAACTCAAAAATTCTTCACAGAAGATAAAGGAAATATATAAAGTATGTTGTCATCATGGAATAAAGGATTATGTCTGTCTATTAATTTTTCAATTAATATACTTACTGATTTTACATGTAAATATTAATGAATACTTGAAAATGAAAGATGATTTTGAAATTATTTAAATTTTAGAAAGTGAAGCTTATGAAAATCTGTTGTAATATAAGTATTCACATCTAGGGCTTAACAATAATGTTATAATTTCTTTAAAAATTTTTTGACAGTTTTGTATATATAGATGATGAATTAATTTGTACTTCCTTTTACCCTGTCTCATTCCCTACCACCACCCAGGGAAAACCTCCATCCTAACTAGTCTCCCTCCTGTTTTCATGTCTTTTCGTGGGAGTGTGACCTACTGCAATAAAAATGGGTTGTTTGTTTAGCATGTGCCTGGGCACTAGCCTGACCAAATTTCACAATTTCAGTCAGAAAATTACACTGTTTAGATGTCATCAAGCTACAAATAATGAGATACTATAATTTTGAGTTCTATTAAGTTATTAAAATGGCAGTGTAAATATGTATTAGTTACATAAAACATTTAAGTTTTAAAAATTTTAATAATATAATTACACACAAGCTCTTTTGATTAAATAGAATATTTCCCCACATGGTACCTTGTCAATTATTTTTAATACTACACAATCATGCTTAAGGAGCTTACAGACTGATATATATGTATGATATGCCATTGTTACATTTTGTTAAATAACAAAGAGATAACAGCATCAGTGTTCAGTGTTAGATTTTTAAAAAAATAATAATTTTCTTATTGAAGATGAGAAGTAGCTAATTCACAGAAGCCTTCTATCACTAAGAATGATTAGCCATCATAATCAAGGGCAATCCAGAAAAAGTCAGAAAAGATGTTGCTTCAATGAATGAGTGGATATTTCACATTGAGCCCATTCATATACACAATTAATATAATCTCTAAAAGTATCTTATGTGCAAAAACAACAAAGTCTGATTCAAAGAATGGTGAGATCATTAGATTTTAATCTTGTTAGCTAGGGGAATGAGAACACATGGTTATAAATGGAGAAAAACGTTATTTTGGAGCAACATTCCTTCTCCCTAAAAGCTCTGTCAATTTTTAGAATTAATCTTTCATGAAATTTTGCTTATGTGGCATATTCACAGGTTTCATGCAATCATGACTCATACATGATTTGTTGAGAACCTACAAAGGTGTGAACAGAAAATGTCTTGGTATATCAAGGGTTACTTTCAATTATTTGAAAACTATTGCTACTTTGTATTATACTATACAAAGAATGGTTTAGAGAAAGCATAGCACAAGGAATGTTGTGTGCTCCTTGATCTGAAGGAAATGTGTGCACAATCAGAAAGTTGAGAAATTAAAAGAATCATAAAGTTAGTAGCAAGATTGTTGGTTCAGATCATAATTACTGTAAAGTGTTCTACGAATTATCATCAAACATTTGCACAGAAACTCAGTAGTGACACAGACACTGAAAGCTGTTTTCATATTAAATATAGCTGTGAAATTTATCTGATACTTTATCATTATAGCTAATAATTTATGCTAATATGATATGCTTCTCCGCATTAAAATTTACATTAACCAGCTGTATAAACTTTTGAGAATGTTTTCCATATTGATTCAGTGAAAGAATAACTATTATGTATGGACACTCTGTGCAAAGTATTTTTGCCCTTTACATGTTTAAGCACATATTGTCAGGGAAGTTCAGAAGAAGACAACTACTCATGATATGAATTTGTCATAATCAGGAACCAGTGTGGCTGTTGATGTCAAAGAAGACATGATCTTATATGCAAATAGAAATATGAATTTTGAGATTACAGACATGTAGAAAAGAAGCCAAACATTTCATTCCAGACATTCAAAAGATCTGTTTTTTATTATTCTTTCAGGGTGCCATTCAGGAATATAGTGAGTCAATGATATTTTTACACCTTAATCCCAGATTTTATCCCTTACTCCTTTTCCCATTATAACTTTTCTTTCTTGCCAGTCTATCTCCTCTTCCCATGCCTTTTAGTACGTGTGGTCCAGTGAATTTCTTCAGTTTTCCTTTGATTGCATGTGCCTAAGTACAGCTAGGCTTATCTTTGAGGAAAGTATCTTCTATTCCTTTCCATTAGCATTACCCCTCATCCGTCTCTCATGGAGGTGTGGGGCATCTTAAGATCTTTCATGTTTATGTTGAGATGCTGATAGGACAATGTCATGCTAGTCTTAAGTAAATGTGCATTGCACTGAATTAATGTATACAACAGTCTTATCACAATGAGAAAACCATGACTGGCCACCCCTCTGTCCCACTTCAGACTCTTTTGACCTGTTGTTTCCACTTCCACAATGTTCTCTTTGGAGTAGATGGGTGGCTTAGATGTCCTATTTCAGTCTGAGTAGTCCATAGTCAGTTATTTTCTTTATTTTCATCAGTTGTAATGTTCTAATTTTTTAGTGTCTATTCATGCTCTTTTTTTTTAAAACAAAATGGATTTATACAATTATTATAGAGGAGTTATCTATCTGGTTGTATCTTATAGTCTTACTATTTTTTCTACTCTCAGGGGAGCTTTTGATATCATCCAATGATGGGATAATGCCTCAATACCATTCCTGAACTCGACATGTCTAGGAACTCACTACCTCTATAGTTAGTACTTTGTACTGGAAATCAACTGTCTTGAGAGTAGTTTGCAATTTGGAACTGTAAAATATTTTTGTACCTCTTTGGGAAACTTGTTTTGTTCACTGTCATGACTTATGTGATTTTTGGTCTCATCAATAAAACACTCCCAGACTGTAAACAGAATACTACAAGTCATACTTCTGGGTCATCACCTGCCCTTTCCACCATCTCGTTTCTTAGCATGTGACTCACCCAGTGACTGCCCTGGTGTGAATACATTTCTGAGGAAGCCAAAATCAGATATTTAGAATCTTGTACTCTTCTGGGTATAAGGGTTCTCAATAGGCTAGCTCAATCTCTTACTTTGATCTTTGGACATAGTGCATGCAATAAAGGGCTATGTTTGGCAAGCTGATAAAAAGTAACCTAGAAAGTCACACTGGCTTATACAATGGAGCAGAAAGAAGTTAACAGAGAAGATGAACTCAGTAGTTACCAACACTATCAAAAGAACAAAGCAAAGGTGAAACCCCTGTGTCAGTTTGTGAAGCATACTAAAAAAAAAAAAAAAAAAAAAAAAAAAAGCTGACAGAGAGCTGTGAATGTTATTATCTATACTACTCCCTGAAAATGTTAAGACATCTTCAGAGGCCTGGAGTTGGAATATGCCATTCCTATCCTATACCATGGGCTGAACATTTGAACTTGAAGGTGATTGTCTCTGAATTTGAGTTAGCAATAAAACAATTGTATTTGCTTTAATGGTTAGTCAAATTAAAGCAACTAAAAAGGCTTTATGAAATGCAGTACAGCTCATGGAGATTTCATCGGCCTGTCCCTTTTCCCTAAGCAGTTGCCAGAAAAAAATTAATAAAGTAGATCAAAGAGCCTTTATCAAAGATGCAAGCTGATATGCCATCACCTCTGTGATGAAAAACATCTTTGGATGAGGATTGTGCTTGATCTGACCCAACACTGCTGTTTGCACAGGTTTTTGAACAGCTCAGCTTCAATCAGCAACTGAGTGAGCTGCCTTCAGGTTTTTCTTCAGGCTAAAAGTAATGTAGTGAAAACTGAGTTATAAGAATAATGCAAGTTTTTTATTAGATTACTGGAAGGTTCAACAATGCTCTGTTTATATTGCATTCATTTTTTAAAAAAATAATTTATCTTTTCTATCAATGTCTCAAGTCCTTTTACATTGTGAGGGGCAGTACATCCTTTCAATCATGAATACTTAACCTTTTGAAAAAAAGATCAAGGCAGCTTATGTACTGTCCTTCATAAAAACAGCCCCTTGTCAGTGAGTTGGCTCATAAGTTAAAAACACTTGAGGGATGAATTTGATTATCTGAGTTTGATGTCCCAAAACTTATGTAAAGATGGATGGATACTTCATAATATTTTCCTCTGATCTCCACATGCATGCCACGGCATGTGAGCATACATATACAAAGACACATGCACAACACATTGTTTTAAAAAATAAAATAAAAATAAAGTCAGTGGTGTCCATTCTTGACCTTTCTGAGTCAAACTCAGACACCTGAGCTAATTCATGAATTACTGTAACCAACTCTAGACTTGTTTTCTGTGCTATGAGAACTGCTCTGAAGTTCTACAATGCCCTCCATGGATCACTCCTCTGAAGTCCTAAGTTCAAATAGCTATCAAGGTTTCTATGACTCCTCTGTTAAGAATGGTAGATTATGTGTAACTATAAATTCTGTTCATATATTTAGCTCAAATAAACAAATGATTCACTCATCTCTCTTACATCATTTCCTGTACTCACTGAAGGGAGATTTGTGAATTTAAATTAATTGCAATTCATTTCGCATTTCTTGAATGCATTGTCTTCTAAGTCTGGAGGAACATTTTGGGTAGACTGACAAGAACACTTATAGAATGAATACGAGGATTTTTATGCAGCTCAAGGGCAAATACTGCATCCCATTTAGAGTATGCCCACAGCAGGAACTGGCATGCTAGAGAATGAGTTCTCTGTATTTGTTGGAAGACATGTCTCTCAGGTTTGTTATGCATTCTCTGCACAAGTAGTCACTCTATTTTTTTCCATTAAGGATTTAATACCATATTGTTCTTCAAATGTAGTAGAAAGCAGGGAATGGTCATAGACATAATCAATACATTCTCAACTATTCTCCCATTTTATTTTTCAACTTTTTCTTTTTTGGTAAATACTCAGTATTAATTCCTTTTATTCTTTTAGAGTTTCATGCCTGAATATAATGAAATTATGGTATCATTACAACTTAAAATACTTTTAACTTCATGATATATATAGAACATAAGTCATAGTATCTAGTCCACTGTACAGATAGAGACAATTTTTTACAGTAATTATATATATTTCATTACTAATTATAAGGTAGAACACATATTTGCTTATAATTGATATGTACTTTTCATCTGGAAGATCAGATATTATAATGTATACTTAAAGATTAAATTTCTGAGGTAAGCTAGCCAGAACCAATCTACTTTTGTGAAAAATCCTAATCTAGTGTTAGAGTTATATAAATATAGTAATGGGAAAGATAAATTTTAAAAGGTGAAAATCAAAACCTATTTCACAGACATTATCACTTCCTAATCAATAATAATATAAAATAAGTCCTTCTGTAGGTGATTTACACACCCATTAACATTTCTGTATAATCTGTTTCATCAAGTGTTGTGTGACTTTTTTCCCCAAGGAAATATGGATACCACTTTGGATTTTTACTCTCAGAAGTCCAGAGCAGAATTCAGCAGGAGAATCCAGACCTCCAGTGTTAAACTAAAAGAGAGTTGGGCTTTCTCTTTGATATAGAGCATTTTCCTCAGAACTTAAACATTCCTTAAACACACTCAGGAATTAAACAAACCCACAAGTTGGAAGAAAGTGTTACTAACAAGTACCACAAGACCCCTACCCAAAGTTATGGAAGAAGCAGCAAATAGCTGCTGGGATAGCAGACTCTCCAGGAAGCTGTGCCGCATGGAGAAAATGCTTTGACCTGCAATGCTGCCTTCAAGAAACAGAGAATGCTCCCAGAAGAGGGGAGAGTGCAATGGGGGACCATGTAGGAAGAGAGGGAGAAGGAGAGGAGGAGGGTACAGTATTGAACTTGTATGATTAGGAAAAAGATAAAATGTGTGTGGGGGGGAAAAGAAATGGACTTTAAGCCAAAAGAAAAGCAGAGTCTGAAACTAGATGTTGGGCATAAGAAAGTTAGCAAATTATTTCTGGAATCTATGGGGATGAGTAGGGATGTGTAAGACAAAAAAAATAACAATGGAATAGAGCCACTGAGTCAAGGTTTCCCAGTTCCTCTTCTGCTCATACATGTCCCTTTGGGATGGGCACAGACATATTGACAGTTACATGCTGGAAAACAGACAGGAAGGCTTACTGGTAAATAAGTCTTATTTTTGGAAAGCTGACACAATATTTGCTCAAAATTCATTCATTATAATACTAAATGTAGGGAACACTCAACCTCAAGACCCCACTTTCTAGAAGATGGATGCCAAGGGCATTCCTTGCAGTCATAGTAGCAGTGTGCCTCCTGTTGCCAGCAATAGTCAGCGCCTATTTACTTTCCCACAACTGGCAAGGATGGATCTTGTCCTGTCTCCAAATGGGGCCTAGGGCAGACATGTGTTTTGCATACTTCTCCCTGCTCTTTGAAAACCATCTAGACATTAATTAGCACATCTAAAGGATGGGCACAGAGCTTTATCTAGTGAAAATTGCTGATCTTTTAGTAGCCTGTTCTTTCTCCACAATGAACAGGACCATTAGAACATATTAACATATTAACTTGTCCAAGGATTGGCAGGGCTCTATTGTTAATGATGGCCCCACCTATTGCCAAACTTCCATGTGCTGTCTGTCTGCCACAGTTGATGTCACCCCTCTGAACAGTGTATAGATGTCACCCCCGTTTCATGGTATATAAGGGATTAGATTCCATAATAAACTTGGTTTTGGCTTTTCGAAGAAAAAAAAAAGAAATAGAAAACAATGGAGGATTGCACTTTCTTATTCCTATTTCAACTATTTTAGGCTGGGCTTTTGAGAGAAGCATCTGACTTTGAGTCATGCTTATTTCTGTAAGGAACCCATTATCACTACTCTTGTAAATGATTTGAGTAAATTCATAGTATTGCCAAATTGGGCTTTGATTTAATGATGCTTTAATCTGTCATTGGTTTCCTGTCCAAGCAAACAGACATTTGTGTGGCAGTTCCCCAAGAAAAGTCTTTTAACATTTGATTTCAACAATGACCTTCAGGGGAAAAAAAAGAGACTCTCAAAATATTAACTGCCTTGTTATATATTCACAAGAGAATTTAGTAGCATGATATCTTTAAACATAAATATTTGTCAACTGATTTGCTTGTAGAATAGGACTGTAAGCTATGATCAGTTTATCTTATAACATTTTATATCTGCATCAGTGAAGTTAATGTGTTAATTTATCTCCATAAAGTAAAGTAAAGCGTTTTAAATCTGTTGTCATACAAAAGATATAAATCAGATACTTAAATATGAACAGAAATCATGGCAAGCATGAATCAAAATATCATATGTAGACTTATTCATTTCCTAAACTAAATGTTAGCTAAAGAAAAGAGGGTAGATCAATCAGTACCTTGTGTGGAATTGCAAACATCAGTTCCTCTGTAATATCTACATTCACTCTGCATTTAGGGCCCCTAGAAATGCAAAATAAATAAGATGTGTATATTTAATAAACTTGTGGACGTTTCTTATTCATCCATGTCCTAATCTGAAGAATAGACACAATTATAGAAATCATCTCCCTCGAGGTATATTTGTTTGTTTTTATCTTCACACTTTCAATTTCTTTTACTTAAATACTTTTTTTCTGAAGAGACCTAGAACCCGATTTTGGTTTTCTTTTAGTTCTTGTATATAGCTTTCATAATGTGGCCCTGTCAGAGCGCAGCCATTAGCGCTAACTAGAGACAGGCTGAGAGCTTGGAATGCTTGGAATGCGGACCCACGTGCCTAGCTGAGTGCCTGAAAAGAACGTTTCAGCAGACTGGAGTTGCCCCAGAGAGAATCTCAGGTGTTGTGGGTAGTAAGGTGGTAATTCAAACTGCTCACAGACAAGGGGGGGACCAATCCCTGCGTGCTGAAACTGTTGGGTGTTAGCCAATCATGTAACTACTAAGTTGGAAGCCCCCTCCCCTTACCTTTAAGCTATAAAACTTCCCCTGGACAAAGGCGAGCACTTCCCTGCAGGACACTTCTGTTGGCCGGTTTTGAGCCCAGGTTCGAATCTGCTAATAAAGACCCTCATGCGTTTTGCAGCTGGTGTTGGCTCCTTGTTGATTTCTGGGACCCCAGAATCTGGCCACAACATTTCATGGTGTCCACACTCTTACTGTTTTTCAAAGCCCACTTATTAGACCACAAACAGTGTTTCTTCAATTTTTTTTTTAATCTGTTGTCATACAAAAGATATGAATCAGATACTTAAATATGAACAGAGATCATGGCAAGCATGAATCAAAATATCATATGTAGACATTCATTTCCTAAACTAAATGTTAGCTAAGGAAAAGAGGGTAGATCAATCAGTACCTTGTGTGGAATTGCAAACATCAGTTCCTCTGTAATATTGAAAGAATTAATGTAGAAAAAGAAATTTCCAATTTCCTAGGCAAGCAAGAATGTGATGAGCTAGTCTCAGAATCACATTACCTCACTCCAACTCAAGGATTCCCAAAAAAGGCAAAGGACGTGTGTGTCCAGGCCAGATACCGCGACTTCTCCCCACCCCGGGAATTTCAAGGAAATACACTCATCCTCAGGTTTCCCGGTAAAGCCATGAGTACGTGCTGCTATACTCTTCACCACCGAAGCCTCCCCATTCCCTTGGTGCCTAAACTTGCACCAATGAGTTTAAAAGTTAAATGTATAAGCCAATTATTAGGTGACACCTCACTACCTCAACACCTCCTTACAAAACTGTATAAAAAGTCTGTACCCTGTGTGCTCAGGGTTGTCTCTCCCTTTCCTGTATGGGGCGACCCCAGTGCGCTGGATAATAAACCTCTTGCAGTTTGCATCGATCTCGTTGTCAGCGTGGTCTCCTGAGTCGGGTCATCTTCTGAGTGGGAGTTTTGTCCCAACAATATCTACATTCACTCTGCATTTAGGGCCCCTAGAAATGCAAAATAAATAAGATGTTATAAATAAGCTTGACAATGTATAAATCAAAATAGATTTATATAATTCAGTGGTTAGTGGAACTTCCAATAATATATAAATTAAAATAAATATATATTTCAATAGTTGGTAGAAATATGAAATTTCTCAAATAAAAGAAAAAAGTATATATTAAAATAGATGGTCAGTGTTCAAAGAAACAGATAACACAGAGTTCTGTGAAATGGTTTTAGTAGCAGAAGCCACTTGATAGGAATTAAGTCAGGAAATCCAAGCTAAGGCTAGAAATTTCATTGCACAGAGGATGTTACATGCCCTTCTTGGTGCGATTGGGTGTAGAAATAGAACTTCCACAGAATTTCTACATGAAACACAACTGGAAATGTGTCTGAGATTCAAAATTACAGAAATCTTAGCAATTATAATATGTTATGTGCTTTTTAATGTTCTTGAAGAAGGAATCAAAAGGTGAATGATAAAAGAAGAAAAATATTTGAAATGCATTACTATTGGGGGAAGAATTTTCTTAATGTGATTGATACCCAATACATATATTTATCATAAAATAATTTAAACATTTTGAAGATGGAAGTCTAAAGTGCATTACAAATAAACACAAATGAATCTAACTCTTTAATCATGTTGCAAAGCTACATAGAAGTTAATGTATAATTATCATTGTATTCTGTAAAGATAAACACAATTTATTATTACCAATGTTCTATGTTTCTAGTGTCATAATATAAATATTAGTATAAATCTTAAATGTTTAGTAACATAGAAATGATGTAATTGTATATAATAAAAAAGCTATTCCATATTTAGAGGGTAATTTTCAATATGAAGGCTGAATTACAAACATCAACTGAAACTACTACATTATATAAATTTCTGTATATGTGTGTCGATTTGCATGTGCAAGCATGCACAACATACCTATGACGTTTATAGAATACCTAGATTGCCATTCTTCTCTTTTCACTATGTTCGAACAGGGTCTCTACGATGTTGTAGCTCACAACATATGCCAATTTTGTTATAGGAACCTTCGACTTAACATCTGTCCTACCATGACTGGAATTGAATGGGTTGTGGGGATTTAAACTCAAGTCCTCATACATCTGAAAATACTTTAAATGTTGAGACATGTTCTTATTTATCTTGGGAAAATTTTTTTCACTCTTTACTTAAATTGTTTATTTTGAAGATTACTTTTTAAGATAAACTGCTTAGAATAGCTTCAGGCACATTAAAAAAGATCAAAAGATACTGGTAATATCCCTAACAGAGAACTTTATCTCAATTTTACTTTTATCAAATTGATATCTCCCTATTGGGTTTCTTGTCATAAGTGCTATAAATAGGATGCTCATCTTACTGTTAGTACTCAAAGGATGATGGATATGACCATTTTTATCTCCTAATAAGTTTAACATGACATAGTAAAAGAAAACAGAGCCTTTATAAGAGATTATGGATAATGAAACCTACTACGATATTTTAATGAGGTCTTCATCTTGGGTGGAATTTCAAGCTCTTGTTTCATAATCATTCAACCAAATCCTATAAAATAAACATTTAAAAATATTTAAAATAAAACTAATTGAAGATCTTAAAACAATTTCAAATAATGGAATTAAGCTGCTGCTTTGCACACACAAATGAGTGCCCTTGTGGGTCAAATGATATTCCAGCGTGTTTATTGTAACAAGAGTGGGCCCCTGCATACTGATCACAGCCCTCCCTGATCAGCATGCAAGAGTTCTTGTCTGCACCACCTTAGCATGCTCTGCTCAAAGCTCCCTTTTTTCTCTCTGCTCAAACAGCCTGTGACCTTTATAATCAACAAGGTAATTAGAAGCAGGTGGAAGCTTACTTTTAATGATGCTGAGACAAAATTGTTTAACTTAAATCTGAACCTTTTTTGCAGTCCTGTCTAATGCTTGACAAATATCAATTATGGAAAAATAGACAGAGTCACGGCTCCCATTGTCTCTGATCAAACTCTGTAACTGACCATTTGCTTTTCAGTGTAATGAGTGTGGTGGAAACATCTCCCCTTGATCTCTCTTTTCTTTTCTTCCTAAAGCCTCTAGTAAAAGCATGGCCTCCATGGGATTTAGCTAATGTTCTCACAACCTTTGCAAATTTGCTTATATAATGATGAGTGAACCTGTTTGAGGTTATTCCCAGCATGGTGGTGATTATTTATTTCAAAGAGAATATACCAGTGAAACAGAAATAATGTTTTAGTATCACTATAGGCAAGTATTGACCCTCTCTGAATCCATTCTGATCCCCAAAAATCTTATGTATTTGAATTAAGCAAGTGCTAAATTGCTTTCAGTCTTGTATTTCAAGTTCATAATGAAATCAGCGGTTTAAAAAAAAAACAAAAGCAGCCATATGTCAAATTTCTACAAGCAAATGTGTTTTTTGAACCTCCTGCAAAAAGGATATCAGGTCAGCTTTTCCACATCATTAAACATGTTCTCTCCCACATTCAAACACATAATAGAAACTAAAATAACAAAATCTAAAATCACTGTGAAAATTAATATCCAAGTCATTCAAAATAACTGAAAGGCGGCTTTACAAGCCTTCTGAGATTCATTCTCACCACAATGCTCTGTCATTAATTATGATAAATTCAGGATTTATCATAGTTCATTCCTCTATTTTTCCACCTTCTGTATGATTATTGAATGAAAGAATGATGATGATAGCACAGTTAACTTACATCAAATTAAAGTTACTTTTAAAAGTTTAAAAATATTTAAAATATCATACATAATTTGGGGGAACAAAATACCTATTAAATATTTAGCCTTAATTTATACAATAATACATTTTCAATGGCTAGTCAACATTTTATATTTCATTCTTGTCCATTATACTTTGTCAAAAGGTCTACTTCTTTTCAGCACTTTGCACATTTGAATAGAAAGTATCCCATTGTATTTTTAGTACTTATGCCCATATATCTATTAAAATCCCATTTATATATCACACAAACTTTTCTATATATCACAAGTCTGCTAAATATTACTTTAGTTTTTCAAAAACTTAAATCTATAAATCTTATTCATTTACATGTTTACTATCCCCAATTATTCACAGTAAGCAAATAATTCAAGGTAGCTTAACATGAATGATGCTAAATTATGGGTTCTCTAATGTAAAAGAAAGATTATAGGAAACATTTAGAAATCCGGATTATAACTGGCTTATATTTGATATAATTCCAAGTATAGGTATGAATATTTTGATATCTAAAATGAAAATAAATATTAAACAATAAATGACATAATTCTCATGGAAAAACATAAAATTAAATGAACATTAGTCACTCTGGCATTACCTTCAAAATTTTACTTGAAATTTAATGCATGTTTTAAGTGGAAAGTTCCCAATGTCAGTGCAGTTTGAATAAATGTCATGTGGTGGTGTAATGTACTTTGGTCATCTGCTGCTGCCTCGGGAAAGTCACGGACAGAAAATAAAGAATGTAGAAGGAAGTCTAATAAAGTGGAAGAAAAGGATTAAGTGCTGTGTCTCTGACCTTTTCTCTGTTTTTATGGCCTCAGAGATGTGTGCAGATTTGACATTCAATTTATTTTCCTTGTAATATTGACTCCAGCAGCGTATGGTAGACATGATATTGGTTCTGGAATAAATGTGAACTAAACCAATGATGGCAGATACACTTGAGCACTTAGCCTTTATTCTTGGCACTAGTATTGACAGAAGAACCACCAGTAAGAACTGGGGAAAGGGATCTGGCCATCTATTTGTGATAGTATCAGAGATGAGCTAGATGTGTTTGTAGAAAATGTAACCATCTAGAAGCTAATGGTTTCCTGGCTGGTCCCCAGGTGCTTGGAATGTGGACATGGGAAAGAGTGTTCAGGAAACATGTAGCATTGAGGATCCACTATTGATTTTGTTTTTATTGATGATTGATTTTGATGGTGGTGAAGAAGCCTACTATTTTAGAAATTTAGCTCTTCATCCAAGAGCCCATTGAATGTGATAATAGCCCAGTGGAAGATTTTTTCCTACTGACTAGCAAGATAAGTGGAGAATAATTTTACATAAAGTCTTTAGGAAAGTAATCTGATTTCCTAGAAAGAAATATTTTCACAAGGATAAGAAACACAAAATCTTTAGATGCTAAAATGCATGGAAGAATGTATCACAGGAGGAAAAGAGAACATAAATACCCTGACGCAAGAATTTACCTTGAATTTCTATGTAGTGTAAAAGCAGGAAGGCAGTCAGAGAGAGAGAGTGGACAACATAGAACAAATCCAGAGGTCTGACCATATGAAGATGACATCATAGAGATAATTACTGAGGTTAGAAGGGGCCAGATAAGATAGAGCTTTATATTACATTCTAAAGATTTAGGTATTTACAAATAATAAAGTTGTGATTTATCAGTGTTATATTTTAAGCAAGAAGGAGAAATCATGTTCATTTTGTCTTACTTGGAATCACTCCTATATTGTTTTGTAATAGGCTACAGGGGAAATTATGGAAAACTATCCAAATGGCAAGGGATATCTCATTCTGATTACTAAACAGAGAAGAAACTTCTTTATGAAGTGAGTTTAACTCAATTCAAAGTAAAAGCAGGAACCTTCTTAAACAGTAGTCTGAGAGAAATGAGAAGTACTAGAGAATTATGGGAGCTGTGGTCCATGTAAATGGGTCATCTGTATAGGCCAAATGGTCACTATAAAGGGATATTTCCACAACTCTGAAAAATCTAGGAAGCAGTGGCACCCAGCAAGTAATTGCTGATTATCTTTCCTTTTCAAGAGATTGTTTTCACGTTCTGGAGAAGGATGCCTCTTTGTTTTAGAAGACATGTAAAAAATGAAAAACAAAACAAAACAAAACAAGGAGTCTTTGACAAAGGAACATTTTGCAATTTGGTTTCAAGAAAGAAATCATGTGCTGAAACAACAGAAAATTACTTTGGCAGCACTGAGTTTTCTTAGAGAAGCATTTTATAGGATAGTAAAGGCACATGGCCTTGAATTGGCAGATGTCACATGAGGGTTTATTTGTGTCTTTTGGTGTACCTTGTAGAGAAAATTACTTGTTTCGAGAGTTTGTAGGTTCTTTAAGTCAAAGTTGAGTCTAGCTAAAGCCATTTGTAAAAGAAAAAAAGAAATTTTAATCAAGGAAAATGTGCATCATCATGAAAAGTGGATATACATGCTCTGTTTTCATAGTCATATTTTTCATAAAAAGAATTTTCATAAATTCTCTCATTCTGGGAATTAAATGGAAATGACCATTTTTGTATGAGGAAGTAAACGTGTATGGTGGTGTGTTGTTGCATGTGGGTGTGTTTATAAGAGGGCACTTGAATGTGTGAGCTTGTGGAGGCCTTAGGGTAACTTCAGGCATCATCCTGAATGAGTCTACCTCCTTTTTACTTTGCTCTGGGGTTTCCCAAGCTCTGCCTTCCAGGTCCATAAGTGTGGATCACCACCTTCTGCCCTGGTATTTTACATGAGATCTTGGGTCTAAACTCAGGTTTTTTTACTTGTGAGCTAAAGAATTAACCCTGGAGCCATTTCTCCAGCTTGAGAAAACACTATTTTTTCATAGCACAAGAAGTTTCTATCCCTATAGATAATTCTTTACTTAATGTTCTGAAAACCTCCAATATTCCTTCCTTGATTTCAGTTTAATATTAATAATGTGTTTATACTTTTCATAACCAAAACACATTCAAGTTGACATCCTATCAGAAAAACTATATAGTTCTACAAATTTATTCTATGTGAAATTATATGTAACTAACATTCAATCAAAAGGGCAATTTTAGTTAGTTTATATTTAACACATTAGCTGCACTTTAGAATGTAAGAATCATTTGGTACATTTTTAATGTTTCCTCAACAAAATTAAAATTCATGCATATCAAGTACTATAAAATCCAAAATAATGCACATGCAAAAAAGCTAATATATTTTATATTAGGAGGAAAATTACCATAATATTACAAGCATATAATTTTACAGGCAAATGAGTAAGCAGGTTAGTCAGAATAAATGTTCAATAAATGTTTAAGCTATTTTCCAACTCCTGCATACTTCCTAGCTGGGGGAAACCCTGAAAAGAGACCAATGTACCAAACAGTTGGCAGAATATTCAACTGCATCTTGTTAAACAACATGAAACAAGAAGGCACCTTTTCAAGTTCAGTTTTTTAAGCCATAATTGCCTGCCTCATGCTGACAAATTAAAAAGCATACGTGCTTATTCACATTCAGATTGTAGGTGTTAAGACTCTGAATGTCAAACATTTCCCTTCAAAATGTACAGTTTGAAATTACACTTTAATTTATCTACAGAAATGCAAAATATAATATGTAAGCAATTCTGGATTCTTATGATCATGTTTGCTCTGGCAGAACCTTCCATAACTATTACGTATTACACATGTTCAAAACACATCAGTAGGGTGTAGATTTTTTAATATGTCATAAATTACACACTGCTTCTAAGTTATCACTTATAATTTTAGCTTTAAAATAATCCTGTAAACAAATATTATTGTGTACATACAGAGAATTTCTATAAAATCTGGAATGAAATACATAAATACATGATGTTAGAAAACTTAAACATTTTAAAAATCACTAGTCATTATGGAAATGAAAAGTAAAACCAAAATAACATTTCATTTTACTGGTAAAGATAGGAAAAACAAAACAAAAATTTCAAAAATGTGACAAACATGAAACAGTGAGTATATTACTCATAATCTTTTGTTAAGAAAGTGGTAAGATCTAACCACAGTAGAAAACAGACATCTCATCCAAAAATAAGAAACGATCATTATGAGCCTTGCAATTCCATTCCTATATGCCCAAGATCATGTGTTCACATAAAATTTAGTATTTGTGTAAGGTTATTAACAAAATTAGTTTAAACAGCCCAAGCAGGAAACTTTTTACTTGATTATTGCCAGGTTAAATGATAGGGAAAGCATGGTGTATCCACATAGGGTAATATTATTTATCCAGAGATGAGAACAGACATTTGGTGTATTCTAAGTTCTAAATGTAGCCCAAGAGTGCAATGTGAAAGGAAAGAGACCAGAGGGTATTGTTTACCATCCATTTATATATAATTTCTAGAAAAGACAAAGTATAGAGAAGACGAAAAGCAATTAATTGCTTCTTATCGGGGACACCAATACAGAATATGTAAGTTGGTATTAGGAACCTTAAGAGAGAAGTGCTTTAGAGATTGTTACAGTGCATGTTACTTAATCCATTCATTTTATTTTTTGAAATACCATATTATTGTGAAATACTGATTTCAGCATTATTAAACAATTAGATGAAATGTGAGGCCCAGGCAACACATTCAGCTCTAATTTTCAAGGAGTTCCTTAATTTCTACAAACTCCATTTCATGGTATGATTATGAATATAAATTAAAGGATAGGAATCATGTTCATTTATATTTGCACATGATTCTTTCCAAAAGTGTTATTAGTTATTATTGGTTTTATGTGATGTGTCTAATACAGAGTCAAGTAACATAGATTATATCATAGATCGTAAATGAAACTGAAAATTATAGGTTCATAATTTAAACAGAATAAAATTCAAGAGGTAAATTTGACAATCAAGAGGTAAAAGTGTCAATCAAAACACTATGGTGTTCAGTAAGAAAATGCAAGCATTATAGATTGCGAGTACCTAAATTAGAGTGGGTATGATTTTTTACTTTATGTTATTTTCAAAACATTTTATTAAGTGTATTTGACTTCGATGAATTACACGTTGAATGGGCTGCAGAACTGTGGAATAATAACTACACTTTTGTTTAATTATAAATAAATGAAATTTTTGTTTTTATTTTGTTATTTTACTTTTGATTAAATCAAACTCACTTTTCCTAGTGAGTCTTTTGTGGAGAAACTAAAAGAAACTAAAATATTGACTTGTAGCATTGCTTAGTTAATAAAGTTACAGACAGAGTTCTGGAAGTAGCTGTAACAGACAAGGTCGTAACATTCCATTAATGATGGGCATTAAATAAAATTGCAATGTGGATACTATTACCAAGCACACTGACCTGTCTGTAGTGTGGGCCATTCACTACACACCATCTCCAATTATGACGGAGACTTCTTTTTTTTTTTTTTTTTTATTCATGCTTATGATTCTTTTTTTTTTTTTTTATTGAAAATTTAATTATACATTTTAAAAATTTTTTACCAGTTCCCTCCCTCCCCCCTCTTCCCCCTCCCCTTCCCCCAGTGCCTCCCCCCCCAATTCCCAGATAGTCCTTTATTGTGTGTGCCTAACTCTCCACTGTGTCCTCCTCTCCGATGACATATAAGGACCCAGTGGCATTTCCATAAGCCCTTTCTCTTGTTCCCCTTAAGCATAAGATCACTACTATGGCTGTCAATCCCTTGCCTCCAGGGGTCTCGGTGCCCTTATCAGATGCTAGACTTTATGAGGGCAACAGTGCGCTGGACATTGCGCAGGGCATGCAAAGTTCCATTATGATTGCTTTGGCCCCAACTATTGTTGAGAATCTTGCAAATCGTTGCTCCTCCCATCCTTTTGCTCTTACAATCTTACCGCCCCCTCTTCCGCAAATGTCCCTGAGCTCCAGGATGGGGAGAGATTAGGCTGTCCTAGTTCTATGTGATTGATATAGAGTCTCTGAAGTTCTGGATTGTGGTTTGTTGATTTTCTTTTGCAGTTTTGCTGCTCCTGCAATTCCCTTCACTCCATTCTGCTGGGCACTGTATGTCACCCCCTGGCCAGAGACAAAAAGCTGTTAAACTGGAGTCTTGTTGTAATAGCACATTCAAGGGTAGATGTAATAAGAGTAGGAAACCTCACTGAGAGAGGGGTCCATCACCCATTTGCAAAATGATTACTTTTTATCTGCTAGACTATATGCCCTCCCCTTCTGGTGAGATCAGGAAAGAACGTCTGTGAACTTAACCAGGTTTCTCATTACTTACTTGCAGACCTTCATGGAGGCCTATTTTCTCTGCTGTAACATGGTCTCCTCTCTCTTTGTTTCTGGTGTGGCCCTCCTAACCCATCTCTCTTGTTCATAATCCTTGCAATTACTGTGTTACATAGGTTTACTTTTGAGTGTCCCAATGTGGGCTGGGTGAGTTTGGTACTAGGAGCCACCTATTAGGGAGTACATACGGCGCTTAATTTTCTGGGTTTGGGATACTTCACTTAATATAATTCTTTCTAATGACATCCATTTCCCAGCAAATTCCAGTAATTCATCGTTTTTGATGGCTGAGTAGTACTCCATTGTATAGATGTACCACAGTTTCCTTATCCACTCGTATGACGGAGACTTCTAAATCTTACTTTCCAGCGTGGTAGTAGTACAAGAAGAATTTCAGGTTCCTTCTGCATCATTTGAATGTCAACTCTTTTGTAAGCTGATAACACAGACATTATGAAGGTACAAAGTTGCAGGACTTCTTTTTAAAATGCAACAATAGACAGCCAATTAAAATTCCTATATTACTAATAGCAGCAAATTCAGAAGAAGAACTGCAATATTCTTATCTCATTTCAGTGTAAATGTGGGCATTGGTAAGAGTTTATAATGCTAATGTTTATTGTTGGAAAAATGTAAATTGAAAATACTTTTGAGATTCTTGTCTGACCAGTCACAATGGTTATCACTAAGAAAAACAACAGACAACAATGCTGCTGTCTCCGTGAAATTGGTATGCTCACTATGGAAATCAATATAGTGGATTCTCAAAAAATTAAACATCTATCTACCATATGACTCAGCTATACCATTATGTGCATATACCAATATCCATTTTCTATAGGTTAAAACCAGCACAAGGAGGCTTATTCATCCATGTATTTTGTTGGGTTTTGTGCAATTGCAAGAAAATGGATGAGTAATTAATAAAAACGTGGTTCTTAAGCACAATAGAATAGTATTCAGTCATAAAGTAAATAGAAAACAAAAAACTTTCAGAAAAAATAGATGAAACAGAAAAATGTATTATTAAGCGGGCAGCACCAGGCTCAGAAAGGTGACTAAATGTTCTTTCTCCAATGTGGAGTCTTTATTACAATTGTTTTATAAATATATTATGTGGGAGTAAGCTTGGATAGAAACCAGAAAACTAGAAATGGTCCATGATCTGGTATAAAGAGTCTTTAAGTGGCAGGATTGAGATATATCTGCCCAGTTTATTGATCTTTATTGACAATTATGGAGGCTCATTTTTTTGATTTGTGTAGATGGTTCTCTATTTTAGATATTAACTCCTTGTCTGAGTAACATGTGGTGAAGATTTTCTCATAGTCTGGTTATCTATTTACTCTGTTTATAATTTATTTTCTTTTACAGAAGCATTTCAATTCCATGTAACCCCATAAGGCAATTCTTACTGCTTTGACTAATAAAAATCAAGTTCTGTTCCTTGCCTATACTGACTACATGAGATACTTTCCTAATGGTTTCAACTAGCTGTTTTGATGTTCTAGGTTTAAAGCAAAGGTCTTTGATCCAGTTTGAATTTTTGTGTAAGAGATATAGAGCTAGCCACATTCTTAAGCAGATGGATCTCCAGCCTTTCTAGCATCATTTGTTGAATAAGGTTCCTACAATATGATAGCTTTTTAAACATCCACAACCTATCTAAATTAAGAGAAGATGTAAACAATTTAAACCAGCCCATTTCAACCAATGAAATTAAATTAGTAATTAAAAAGTCTCCCCACATAGAAAAGCTCATGACCAGATAGATTTGGATTCTACTAATTTAGGAAAAATCAGTCTGATGCTTTTAAAGCTATTCCACAAAATATGAATGAAAAAAAGAATGCATTGCATGAAGTCAACATCAACCTGATTCTAAAACCAGATACATACACAAGAACCAAAGGAAAATTACAGACCAATCTCCTTAATGAATACAAATGTAAAAATTCTCAATGAAATACTTGGAAAGTGAATTAAAGATTCCACTAGTAACCTCATGCATACAAACAAGTTGCTTTCATCACAGGGATACAAAGTTGGTTCAAGATATCAAAATCACTAAACATAATCCACTATATTAATAGTTAAAAATCACATGATCACCTTGATAGATTTAGAATGCATTTGACAAAATTCAGCACATCTTTATCATAGAAATTCAAGAGAAAGAAGAAATAGAATATAATTCAATATGTTGAAAGATTTTATATATATACACACAAATGTATAGACTATAGTATACAAAGTCGGGGAAACTCTCATGTGTATTTCTTCTTAAATCTTGAATGAGAAAATGGTGCTGAGTCCCTACACAAAAGAAGGCTCTAAGTTGAAAATGACATGATTCTATACTTAAAATACTCTATGGACTTCACGAAACAGTTTTTGGTTCTGATCAGCAATTTCAACAAAATTTCAAGAAACAAAATCAGTTACAATATCAATAGCTTTTGGCTCTGGGCAATGCCACTGAGTTCTTACACCTCATTAGAATGGAGGACACAGAGGGAAGTTTGACTTTCGCACTAAATGATGCTCCAGGGAATGGGAGGGGGCATTGGGAGAAAGGAAGGGAGGGGTAAAAGGAAGGCGAATGGAGGGGTGGGTGCAAGGGGGACTGGGGAGTGGTGGAGGGAGGGAGGGCACAGGGGTACTCATTAAGTTTGTTTGACTGGGAAAAATAAACATATCAATATCAATAGTTTTTACACAAATAATAAGCTTTCCAAGAAATTATGAAAAATATCCCACTCTCAATAACTTCAGAGTAAAATATCTAAGGATATACGTAACAAAGATGATTGATATCTACAAGGTAAACTATAGCATATACTCACAAAAAAAGAAAAGTTGATGAAGTCACTTTTCACATTCCTAGATTGGTGTAATTAACATTGTGAATATAGCTACACTATCAAAAGCAGTCTCCAGTCTCAGTGCAATACCCTTCAAAGTTAAAGTAATGTTAAAAATTTTATATGGATACAGAAATAGACAAATTAATCCTAAACAGCAAGAGCATAACAAGAAATAGCTAAGAACAATGGGGGAAGGTCAAACACTGGCTTCCATACACATATATACAGATGTATATGAATCCACGTGTGTATGTGCACACAAATATAGTTATATACCCATGCATATACACTTATACTTACACACACACAATACAACAGTTTTATTTTAAAATAAAAATGCATAATAATAATTGTGTCAATTGAATTTTCAGTTTTCACTCTTGAAGATAAGAAGATTTTCCTTCATTGGCTATTTTAAAATTGCTTTCAGGCAGTTTTAATTTCAATGAAGCTCATGACGAAGGTTGCCAAATACTCAGAACAATCCCTTCAGGATTGGATTACAGGTAACACTTGGCTCATCTGACCATTTCCTGCATTTTCACTATTCTTCCAGAGTGTTTCCTTATATTTTTGCCATTCTAATCAAGTGAACATATTGATGCAGCTAACCTGTCTTTAGGGAAAACTTCAAGCTTTTCAAATTTATTGACAAGTTCAATGTTAGTGTCCCAAATGGATTTTTCTCATAATCCACCTCAGTACCACTCCCTCCCAACTATTATTATGCAAGGAGAAATCCAACTCCTAAATGCTGTTTTTCTGACCTCCACGTGCAAACCACAGCATTCTTTCTGACAAAAATATTTTTTATTTATTTTTTCCCCAATCACATAAACTCAATAGGTACCCCAAGTCCTCTTCCTCCCTACAGTCCCCCTTTCACTCTCCCCATTTTCCTCTTCGTTTCACCTCTTTCCCTCCCCCTCTCCCAGTTCCTGCCCCTTCCCCCCTCCCATCACATGGAGGAGCATCCCCCTGTGTGAACTCCATACTTCCCTCTGAGTTCTCTACTCCGGTGAGGTGTAAGGACTCAGTAGCATAGCTTAGAGCCCTTTCTTGGGCTCCCCTTTAGTATGGGAACACTATTATGAGTGTTAATCCCTTGCCTCTAAGGATCCTAGTGTCTGTGATCCATGCTAGATCCTGGAGGGCCATTGACATGTCAGTCACCATGCAGGTCATGCAAAGTCTGACTATGGCTATTGTGGCCCAAACTTGTGGAGCATCTTGCATATCATTGATCCTCCCCATCTTTAGGCTCTTACAACCCTCTTCCACAAGTTTCCCTGAGCTTTATGATGGTGAGATATTTGGTGGGTCTGGTTCCAGGTAATCAATGCAGGGTCTTTGGTGTTCTGAACTATGGTTTGTTGTTGTTTTCAGTCTTTCTGTTCCTACACTGCCCTTGGTACTTCCTGATTGGTATTAGAGGTCACCTCTAAACCAGATAAAAGGCTGATTAAATGATCTTACTATAAGAGGAGATTCAAAGGTAGATGAATAAGAGTAGGAGACCACAGTAAGGGGAGGGAAGTTAGTGTCCCATTTGCAGGACAGTTACCATCTATCTGCCAGTCCCTATACCCTCCCTGATTGGTGAGATCAAACCTCCTCAGTCTCAAGTGTCCAAGAAGGAAAGTGAGAGAGAGCTTCACCAAATGTCTCGGCTACTTACTTGCAATACTTGATGGTGACCCATTTTCTCTTGAAGCATGATCCCCTTTCTCCTGATTTCTGGGGGCTCTCCTTCCCTTTCCCTACTATTTATAATCTTTGTGATTATAGTAGATATTACAGGGATTTATATTTGAGTATGTCATTAAGTGGGGTTTGTAATGGGATCCACCTATTAGGGAGTACATGCAGCATTTAATTTCTGTGTCTGGGATACTTCACTCAATATAATTTTTTCTAATTCAATCCATTTCCCAGCAAATTTCATTAATTCATCTTTTTTGATGGCTGAGTAGTATTCCATTGTATAAATGTTCCACGTTTTCCTTATTGACTCTTCAAATTTTGGACATTTGGGTTGATTCCATGACTTTGCTATTGTAAATAGTGCTGCTATAAACATGGCTGTGCTTGTGTCATTAAGATGAATTTTTGCTTTATGGGAGATTATTCCCAGAAGTGGAATAGCAGTGCCATATGACATTTCAATCTTTAATTTTTTAAAAAATTGCCAGACTGATCACCCAAGTGGTTGTATAAGCCTGCATTCCCACCAGCAATACAGCAGAGTTCCCTTCTCTCCACATCCTCACCAGCATTTGGTGGTGTTTGTATTGTGATTTTTGCCATCCTGACAGGGATGAGATGATATCTCAGGGAAGTTTTGATTTGCATTTCCCTGATGGCTAAAGATGTGGAGCATTTTGTTAAGATGTTTGTTAGACATTTCAATTTCATCCTTGGAAAATTTTCTTTTGAGTTCCCAGGGCCATTTTTTAATTGGGCCATTTATCTCCTTGGTGTTTATTCTTCTAAGTTCTTTGTGCACTGTGGATAATAGAGGTCTATCAGATATGTGGTTTGTGAAGATTTTCTCCCATTCTGACTCACAAAAATATTTTAAACATTTCCTCTGTGTTTATGTGAACTGTACTGATCAATCTACCTTTTGTTCTGTTAATAGAGAAAATATATTTTCAGGATGAACATTGTCATGCCATCTCTTCCTACCCTCTACTTATCTCTCTGTCTTTCTATGTCTATAATTCTATATGAAAAGGAATCTCATGTTGGAGACTAAAATGTGAGAAATATGGAGAATCCATTCATAACATTATGAGAAGTACAATAAGGGACAAATAAGGTAAAGTATATGATTCATATAAAAAACAAAATAAAATACTAAGGGATTCAATAAGAGTCAAGCAACAGTGTTAAAGCATACAAGTTGTTCTCTTCATTCATCTGAAAGTCCCATTGGACACTGGTTGAGAGCAGAACTCTCTCTCTCATGGCACTTAGCATATGTGCTGGCTTATAAGTAAGCACCAGTCTTTTCACATGTAGGTATCCTAATCTACAATTGCTGCTCTGCCACACACCTGCTTCTTTTTGATCTGTCTGTTTTTGAGATTGTAAATTTCCTCAGTGGCATAAGCTCAGACAAACAAATGAGGTCTGTCTCCCCTGAGAGTCCAGATGTGCAGTTACCACCTGTTGCAATCAGCCTACACAGTTGCTGATAAATGACCATTTAAGGGAAGAAGGGATTTATTCTCTTACAATTATTGGTAACAGTTCATACTACAACTTCATTGGTGAGCATGCACCAACATCAGGGCCAAGGGAACTGGCCACACTATCACCACATAGTGGCTGAGAGAGGGACAATCCTTATTTGCCAGACCAGCATGTCTGGCCAAGTATACAAAAGGATGCCAACTTCCTCAACCAGCTCTCAGTATTTTGTTCATCTGATCAGTGCCTAGTCCCACCTACCATGGACTGGGCCTTCCCCATCAGCTAGACAATCTCCATCAGGTTTGTGCTGGGCTTGACTCAGTTACTGATTCTCCACAAATGTGCCCAGAGCCCAAACCCTCAACTGTCAAGTTGGCACCTGTGCCTAACTATGACACCACCTATACTGAGAACCTTTCCAGCTAGATGGATCACAAAGTGTGGGGTAAGGTGGATTCTTTGTCACTGCTTTGCCATTTCTCACAATAGTTTTTATTCTCTAACAGGAATACATAATCCTTTCTATGGTGGAGTCATAAAAGATTGAAAAATGATTAAATAATATAGAATAACAAATTTCAGATATTGACCTAAAGCTTCTGTTCTTCATTTTAGAAGCAAATTCTTTGGCAGTGTTTTTCTATAACACAGATTTCACAGCTTCTCCCTAAATAATGGTTGTTTCAGTATAGATAGATGGTACGAGTAAGGGACAGAATAAAAATAACACTCCACAGAATGGGAAAAAATATCCACTAACCAGATATATGGTAGAGGACTAATAGCCAGGAGGTACAAAAATTAAACACCAATGAGATAAAGAGCCCAATTAGAAAGTTGACCATGGAACTTAAAAGAAATTTTTCCCAGGAAGAAATTGAAATGTCCAACAAATACCTTAAAAAATGTTCACCTACCTAAGCCATCAGGGAAACACAAATCACAACTACCCTGAGATATCATCTCACACCCATCAGAATGGTGAAAATCCAAAAGACAAGCAGTAACACAAATAGGATGTGGGCAAAAGGGAACCCTCATACACTGCTGGTGGAATGCAGACTTGTACAACCACTGTGGAAATCAGTGTGGCAATTCCTAAAATAGTTAAAAATTGAAATGCTATATGAACCTGCTATAACACTGCTTGGAACATTTCCAAAAAATGTTTCATTGTACTTACAGAGACACATGTACATCCATGTTCACTGCAGCACTATTCACAATAGTAAAGTCATGGAATCAGCCAAGATATCTGAGAGTTGATGAATGGATAGTGAAAATGTGACACATATAAATGGTGTAATACTACACAGCCATCAGAAAAGTGAATTAAATAAATTTGTGTTAAATGGATGGAATTGAAGAAATCAGGGTACTATGCAGAAGAAAGGGCAGTAATACTGTAAGTGCTTGAATATGGAGTTCCATTGTTGGAAAGGTTACTCCACTCAAGATAGGGCAGTCACAGCCAGGATCTCACAACAATGAGACTTAAACTCATAAGACCTGCACAGTGGTGAGCATGTCAGCATAACCCTATGCCTTGGCACAGATTGCAGGAGCAATAGTTTCAGGCAGTATGACCCTTAGCAATAGAGGGTCAGAGAGAGGTAGTGGAGTACTCATATCAGTGTGTCGCCCAAGGAAGGGCCTCTCTGTCTGCCACAATGTGTAAACCTCCATGAGAACAGATGATACAGTGTGAACCCCAGGACCCATAGAACCAAGACAGGAGAATAGGAGGGAGTAGACTGGGCCCACAATGGGATGGGAGAGAGGGAGGGTGGTCTGGGATGGGATGAGAGCTGGAGGGAAGAGAGAGAAAAGGGGAAGAGATAATGAGTGAGACAAGGAGCATGTATATAAAAATGCAAATTTAGTAACTTTATTTAAAAAATAAAAAAATAATAAAAATGTCTGGTTAAAGACTCCAGTTATCATCCTGGCTTATAATATGTGTTTAATATGACCCCAAAATATGAAGGAAACTAAAAAAAAAAGAATTCTTCTGTATCCATGTTGCTAATTAAATCTATTGATCAATACAACAAATTGTTGACATCTTGGACTTTTTTGTTAAGGATAAACTTATTAGGCTGGAATGATTGATCAGCAGATAAAGGTACCTGCTCACATTCAAGGCCTTGGATTCCTCCCTGGAGCCCACATGATGCAGAGAGAAAACCAACTTCAGAATGTTGTTCTGTGACCTCCACACAAGTCACCACATTCTCTCTCTGTCTACTGTCTCTGTCTTTCTCACTCTCACTCTCTTCTCTCTCACTCTCCAAGAAAATAATAAAATGCTTTTAAGTAAACTTATTGTCCTAATCAAAGGACTATAACTGAGCACGATTTTTAATCTAGCTTATTGAAGGGAAATATGGCAATGAGAAATGATCGCCTTGGTTGAGTAATGTATCTCCGGAGCATTAGAACAATGGGAAGCTCAAAATCCTAAGGGTGTGCTGCTATAGGGGACAACTTACTTGGTTAACTTTTCCTTAGAGATCAGTAGGAAGTAACTCCAACTCAGACATAATCTCAGCACGTATAATTACATGCCAGTAGGAGTAGTTAATTTCCCAGGCACATCAACTCTGAGGAAAATATGTAGACCTAAAGTCATTTTTTGTTAATGACAAGAGAAGAGAAGGAAGAAATTTAGTGCCCATTCTTTTCATTTCTTTTCAGTCATTATTTTTCTCATTAAAGAATGTTCTAATCAAATATTGTACTATTAATTCATGCTCAGATATTAGGTCTCCACCTCAGTTTTTCCTCATGAAGAATATGGGAGTCATAATGCTTGTCAAAAAGACATATTCATCAGCATATAGATCAGGAACAATTGCAAAATATGTGTTATAGTAAATTCCACAATAATAGTTGTGCCACCTGAAAGAAAATCTGTCAGCCACCATTATCTGTGGAGTATGTCCAAGTTAGGGAGACTGGACATTTACTTTAGCATGAAAGCAAAGCACAGTACAAAGGAATACATGATAAACTTCCAATTATTTCCCCATCACTTATTTATTTGGAATGTGCTGAGTACACTGACAGGATAGTCACTGAAGACTATGACAAATGTTTGAAATAAATACAAAGCTTTCAGACTATTGACACTATAAAACATGTGGGTCTGAGTCAGCAAATGTTTCTACTCTAAAATAGATTTGCAATTACAGGCTTCTTTTCTGAGTTTGGGTTTTTTTTAATTGAGGAAGAAATATCAATGATCATATGTTTTTTGCATTGAATGAATATCATTTTCTTTTTTTCTCCCACATTTTATTTTTTTCCTAATCATACAAACTCAGTAGGTACCCTGTTATCTCCCTCACTCCTCCCCTCCCCAGTTGTCCCCCTTGCACTCTTCCCCCTTTCCCTCTTCCCTTCACCCCTTCCCTTCTTCCCTCCCTCCTTCGCCTTCCTCCAGTGCCTCCCCCTTCCTCCTTCCCATCCCTACAATATCCTTTTGTGTGAATGCCTTACTTCCACTGAGTGGGGTAAGGACTCAGTGGCATAGCCTGGAGCCCCTTCTTGGGCTCCAGGTTAGTATGGGAACTCTATTATGACTGTTGGATATCATTTTCTATGTCAGCTCTTCAATGGCAGTGTTCTCTCTGACAAAGCTCAGCCTGTCTTGTGTTGTGTTTTCTATCTAAAACAACATATGCAGTTGGTAGTATAAAAGGGTTGATCCATGACATGTATCTTTAAACTATAGCCAGTGTCTTGATCTGTATCACCCCTCATGTGCCTCAAGCTTGGGAGTAATTTTCTATGATGAATAATTACCATTGAACTGTTTTTCCTCAACTGTCTTCACACTGGAAGGACCTGTGCCAGTATCTTCCAGATGCTCTGAGGATGAGTGACATCACTGATGCAGTTGGTGGGAAAACTTCTCCCTTGAAATCTCCACAGCAACTCTCCCTGTCAAGTGGGAAAGTGAAAATTATTTTGTCTTCTCCAGATAACAGAGCATGCAGTCCACTCTTTCTTTTTTTAATCATGTTGGGATAAAAAAGAAACAAGCTTTACAGATATATTAACAATGTACTAAATTGTCTTCCAAATCTCATTATCCAAATCTCATTATCTTATAATTTATTAAACTACTCCTACTTGTAAAACTGAAAATCTACAAATTTAAATTTATAATTGCGTAGAATAAAAAATGTAAAGAAAAAGTGAAAGAAAAAAATTAAGGAGATCGCTAGTTTAGATAGAAAATAACAAGAGGAACATACCAAAAGAGTCACTAAAACAAAATCTGATGTAACTTGAAACTTGGATATGTGGAAAGAAGAAATGATTAAACATAGCAATTCTCAACTGAAGGGTTTTGTGAAAGAATTCAGATACATTCCCTTTTGTTTTAGTCATACAGAGGGAATGTTAATTTCTTTTTTAGTCCTGAAAAAAAGAATTGCAATCTATTAGATACGTTAATTTAAGGTACCTGAGAAGAAAAATCTGGAAATGATAAAGAAAGAAGGACCCTACTCTAATTTAAGAAGGTCACAATTATTGCCCCTTTGTAAAAGTAGAAAAGGCAGCTGTCAATTGTCATTGTCATTTCAGGTTTTAAAAAAAGCAAATATTGAGGAGGCAGAAGATGAGAAAGAGGTAAGGACTAAAGGGCTGTTGTAAAGAGAGGAGGGACAGCATGCATCTGAAGAGGTGCCTTCCACGTGCTTGGAGACGCCATGGAGTAGCCCTAGAGTACGAGAAGTTTTGAACTCCTCTACTGTACCTAGGGACGTATTTTTCATGAGCAACTTGCTATGCCCATCCTAGTAACCCCAACTCCTCTCCTCTCCACAAATAAAAGCATTGGTTTACTTCTGATTCCTGCTAGGAAGAGAGCTGGCAAGCCTTCATTAAAGTCCTTTGTTGAGGACTAAATTAAAATGTCTAACAAATATCTTAAAAAATGCTCCACATCCTTAGCCATCAGGGAAATGCAAATCAAAACTTCCCTGAGATATCATCTCACCCCTTCAGGATGGCAAAAATCCACAATACAAACAACACCAAGTGCTAGAGAGGATGCGGAGAGAGGGGAACTCTCCTACATTGCTGGTGGGAATTCAGGCTCATACAACCACTATGGCGAACCATCTGGCGAGTCTTAAAAAAGTTAAAGATTGAAATGCCATATGACCCTGCAATACCATTTTTGGGAATAACCCCCCCATACAAGAAAAATTCACCTCAATAGCACAAGTACAACCATGTTCATAGCAGCACTGTTTACAAAGCAAAGTCATGGAATCAGCCCAAATGTCCAACGGTTGACGAATGGATAAGGAAAATGTGGTATATTTATACAATGGAATACTATTCAGCCATCAAAAATGATGAATTACTGGAATTTGCCAGGAAATGGATGGAATTAGAAACAATTATATTGAGTGAAATATCCTAGACATGGAAAATTAAGTGCCATATGTAATCCCTAATAAGTGGATCCTAGCATCAAACCCACTTAGAGACACTCAAAGATGAATCTCTGTAATATCTACAGTAATTGTAAAGATTATAAACAGGAGGGATGGGGAAGGAGGGCCCCACCAGAAACAAGGAGAGAGGGGACCATGTTACAGCAGAGAAAATAGGCCACCATCAAGGAATGCAAGTAAGTAATGAGACATCTAGTTAAGTTCACAGACTTTCCTTCCTGATCATTTGCAACTGATGGTGTATGATCTCACCAGAAGGGGAGGTCTATAGGGTGCCAGATAGAAAGTATCCATTTTACAAATGGGTGATTGACCCCTCTCTCATCGCGGTCTCCTACTTTTATTCCATCTACCTTATAACAAGACTCTAACAGATTTTATCTCTGGCCAGGGGGTGACATCAAATACCCATCAGGATGGAGCCAAGGGCATTGCAGGAGCAGGAAAACTGAAAATATCAACAAACTATAATTCAGAACATCAGAGACTATATATCAACCACCTGGAACTGGGCCAACCTAATCTCTCCCCATCCTGAAGCTCAGGGAAATTTGCAGAAGGGGGGAGGTAAGATTGTATGGACACAAGGATGGGAGGAATAATGATATGCAAGATACTCCACACAAGTTAAGGCTGAAGCAATCATAATGGGTCTTTGCATGACCTGCGCTATGCCCAACACGTTGTTGACCCCACAAAGTCTAGCATGGACTAAAGACACTAGGATCCTTGGAGGCTAGGGACTGACAGTCACAGTAGTGTTCCTAAGCTTAAGGGGAACACAGGAAAGGGTTCTGGGAAATACCCCTGGGTCCTTGCACCTCATTGGAGAGGAGGACCCAGGGGAGAGTTTGGCATGCACATTAAAGGATGCTCCGGGGATTGGAGGGGGAAGGCACTGGGGGATTGGGAGGGAGGGAGGAAGGGAGAGGGGAGCAGGGGGGCAAAGGGGAGGTGGAGGGAGGGAGAGGACCAGTGTACCTGTTAAGTTTGTATGAGCAGAAATAATAATAATAAAAAATAAAAATAAAGTCCTTTGTTGGTGGAAGCTGAAGGCTTTATAACTATCTAATGTTCATGCCTATATGAATATATATGTATGTAAACTTTCTTTTAGTAAGTGGATAGGTTTTCAGGTGGAATTCTTTTAAACTAAAGTGTTATTTTGATCAAGGGCATCGAAGCAACATGCAGCAGGGTAATCGAATATTTCACAGTTTTTAAGAGGCAGAAAGGAGAAAGTGCTAGGAAACAACACAGGAGTTAAGTGGGTGAATATTCTGTGCTTATGTTAAGAACATTACAGCTTTGCCTATAAGAATATCAAATTTTAAGCACTTATAATTAAAAAAAACTGAGTATCCAGCTATTCTTTCTTTCTTTCTTTCTTTCTTTCTTTCTTTCTTTCTTTCTTTCTTTCTTTCTTTCTTTCTTTCTTTTTCTTTTCTTTCTTTCTTTCTTTCTTTCTTTCTTTCTTTCTTTCTTTCTCTTTCTATTTTCTTAATGTTCTTTTAATCGTGCATACATGAATATAATGAACATGTAATATTTTCACACCTTATTCCCAAGTTCTACCCTCTTTCCTTTTTACCTTAAAAACCTTCATCTCTTCTGCCAGACTCCCTGCTATATTCAAATCTTTTCACTTGTATGGATCACTTTGTTCCAATTGCTTTGTCTTTGATGAGATATTCAAGACATGATTCATGATTCATGATTCATGCTCCAGCTAGTCACATAGATCAGTGGATATACCATTGAGGAAAGCATCCTTCTTTTATTCCCCATCAGCATTAGTGCTCATCAGTCTCTCAGAGAGATATGGAAGTTCTTGAGAATTTGTGTTTACATGATGAGATACTGGTAAGACAGTCCCTATGCAATTCTTATGTAAATACACATATGCATGAAATATTGTATGTTACAACCCTGTTATGTCCAGGCTTTTATAATTGGGCCACCCCCTCTTCTGTGATATTTTCTGAGACTTAGCATATATGTGGGTGAAGCATCTATATCCTTTTAGGGACAAACAGTCCACAGTCACTTATTTCTGCATTTTGGAAAGTTGTACTTTTCAATAATAAATACTTTATATTGTAGAAGACTTCAAGGTTGAGTGCTGAGTGTTCTGCCAATCTATGGGTGTAATAGCAGGCATTTAGAAAGCAGTTTCATGTACTATCTAAGCTATACATAGTATGATTTTCTCTTGGAGCCTATGTCCTTCCCTTTTATAGGTTCTTGTTCTAGTTTACAGTAACAACAAAGTGTTCCATTCTGAACAAGTCTTAAATCTGATCAGAAAACTATTGATTGTCTCCTTGATATTAATGCCACTATTGCATGGATGGTTACCTGTTGCTATGGGGATTTTTACTGAAGCTTGCAGGTTTCATGGATTGAGATGTTCAATTGCTTTTCTCCTCCAGTAGCTTCCATAATACTCCCTGTTACTGGGTAAACTAATCAGCAAGGAGAAGCTTCTTGATCTGATGTAGCTGGTATTTTTTTCCATGTCTTGTGTTTCATCTTCAGTAATAGTGTTTAATATCAGTTTTTAGAGAGGAACCAAGAACCATAACAAAAGCCTCTACTGTTTTGGGGCCTTTGATACTTCTCTAATCAACAATGTATCCAGAAGTATCACATATCTGTTACTGGTAGCATTTTTTAATTGTTACTTGATTCTAGTTGGAGCATTCCAGGGCATTTTTAGTTTTGCCATATTTTCCTCTCTCTTTGCTCCCTTAAATAGGGACTATCTATTCTTATTCCATTTTTTAAAATAAAATGTTTTTGATATATTAGTAACATATGATATTCCTATATGGTTGTTTCTACAATCTTAGGGGTTAACTTCAACCCCTACAACATCCCAGCTCCTCATCCCCCCTAGGTATTTTCTTCATTTATTCCCTCCCTTATCCTGCCAACCATAGTATCTCTCCCCTGCCAACCATAGTATCTCTCCCTCCAAATGTTTCACCCTAACCTTTTCTCCCTACACTTCACATTCATTGGTCCCTTTAAAATTTTCTGAATTTTACAGCAATTTTAAGCCAAATACTTCACTCACCAGAAGAATAATAACATCCACATATAAGAAATAACATGTGTTTTTCTTTTTATATCTGAGCTACTCCACTCAATACTATATTTTCCAGTTCCATCCATTTAAAAGCAAATTCAATAATCTTATCTATCCTGATTGCTTAATTATATTCCATTGTATATATGTATCATATTGTCCTTTGTTGGTGAACATGTTAACTCATTCCACTTTCTTGCTATTGTGAATAATGTTTCAATATGTGTCTTTGCAATAAGATATAGAGTATTTTGGGAAAAACAAAGAAAGAGAATTAATAGCCAATTTCACTAAAAAAGACACATCAAACAAAAAGAATTATAGCCCAATCTTATTAAGAGGCATAGATTAAAAACAAAAAAACTCAATAAAATACTTTCAAAATAAATTCAAAGGCTTATCCAAAAGATCATACATCATAATCAAGTCAGGTTTATTTCAGTAATTGTTGGACCCACCCAAGATTTGCCCCAGGGCATGGCTGAGCACATGAGACTAAAGATGGCACTGAGGGCAAGGGTCTTGGGCGTAACCTGATCACTTCATAGAGAGCCCTAATTGACTTTCAGGTATCTACCTGCCCCCTGTGCTGAGTGACATTGAACTTGACCATTAGCACCTGTAGGATGTCCTGACCTGTGACACAATTGGATGCTTATTTCGCGCCTTGGTGGCCTTTGTCTATAAAAGTTCCTTTTCTCCCCCCAATAAACTGAGATCTGCTTCTGACAATCTCCCCATCCTGCGTCCGAGTCTCTGGGGATAGAGGCATAGGTAGGGACGGCTGGAACCTGCTTTCATCACAGCCAGCAGCTGTGTGTTTGAGTGAGTGAATGAGTGCATGAGTGGGCACTGGTTCCCACAAGTGGCAACCACGAAGGGACACTTCTGAAATCGGATGGTGCTAAGCAGGCTTTAGGATAAGTGAAAACTTGGGAAATATGTGAAATTCAACATGCAGGCTGGATCCAGTGCCATCAGCACCCAAGTCCATATTAAGGATTCGTGGGTTTGATCCAGGCATTGCCAAAGTGTGGGAATCAGCTCTTGAGCTGGCTCCGTGGGCTCAGGCCACCAACATATTTTCTTGGGACACGTGGAATAAAATAGAAGATCTAGCCAGAAAGCGAGAAAAAAATCATAATATACCGCTTTCTGTGGAATTTTATTCCACAATTTCTGCACTCAGGATGGCTTTCCTTCCCAATCCAATTCAGCCCACACAGGAGGACTAAAACCTAATATGCTGTGGCAAACAGATGCTACTCATTCTACGCCATTTGGTAAACTTAAATATGTCTTTGTTTCTATTGATACCTTCTCTCAGGCATGTTGGATGTCTGCACATACAGGAGAAAAGGCTAAACATGCACAGTTGCATTTTTTACAGTGCTTTGCCACCCTAGGGTTACTCAACCAAATTAAGACAGATAATGGACCTTGTTTTACTAGTCAAACTTTACAGAACTTTTTTCAGACTTGGCATATTACTCATACCACAGGAATCCCATATAATCCTCAAGGACAAATTACTGTTGAAAGAAATCACCAACATTTAAAGGCCCAATTACTAAAACAAAAAGGGGGAGTAAGCCCACACCAACAGCTGGGGTTGGTATTATTTACCATCAACATTTTATATTTTCAAAAAAGACGATTTAAATTGAGATCCCAAAGACTCTGGGAAGCATATGCCACCAAACCTTCTGTTAAGGTGTTTGGAAGGACCCCCTAACTGAACATTGGGGACCTGATCCCTTGATTACTATGGAAGAGGATTTGGATGTGTCTCCCAATTGGGGAGTCTTCCCTGATTTGGATTCCGAAAAGGAATCTTAAATTCTATCAGGAGGATCCTCATGAAGGAGACCCAAAAGAATCATCCCCAGACTAACAAGCCAAACCAAGGGACAAAAAGCCCTTGAGGCAGCTTTCTTTGCTTTTCTCTTTCAGAAACTATCCATGTTGTGCACAAGGAAGATGTTAACAGTGATCCTTATAGGTCTGATTGATACCTTGCCTAAACCAAGGTGGAGTCAATCTTGGTTTAACCTAACATCTAGAAAAAATGTTCTTTTAATAACTATATCACTTAAGTGTTTTTTCAGCACATCTTCTTAGCAGAGCTCCATCATCAAGACCATGCTACAGGCATCTATGGCCTTTGACCATCCCTGCCACGCCCCTGAAAAGTCACCTGCCGCCATGCCTGGTGCTGATGCCAACCTGTCTACTCCGCCATATGCATGACTCCTGCCCAATGAAAAAATCTCTCTGGTCTAGCTCACTTGTCAAGTGCAGTACATGTCCAATGTGCGATACAGGCCTTTAAATATGGCTCAATACATACAGAAAAGGCCTTTGACAAAACTCAATATCCCTTAATGACAAAAGCTTTGGAGATAACAAGAATGAAAAGAATATATCTTAACATAATAAAACTGTATACAAGAAGCCTAAGTAAAACATCACTCCAAAGAGGGAAAAACTTGAAGTATTCCCAATTAGATGAGGAACGAGACAAGGTTGTCCACTGTCACCACTTCTGTTCAATGTTATGTTTCAAATCCTAGTCAGAGCAATAAGGCAAGAAATAAAAGGGATAAAAATAGTAAAGGAAGAAGTTAAATTACTTCTATTTTCACATGATATGATTCTATACTTGAGAGATTCATATGATGACACAAGGAAACTTCTTGAATGAATAAGCACTTTCAATGAAATGGCTGACTACAAAATCAAAATACAAAAATCCCTAGCTTGATACATACCAGAAACAAACATGCCAAGAAGGAAATGAGGAAATTAATTCCATTCACCATCGCCTCAAATAAAATAAAACACCTTAGAATAAACTTAACCAAGGAAGTAAAACACCTTTACATTGAAAACTGTAAAACACTGCTCAGAGAAATAAGAGGATGCTGGAAGTGGAAAGAACTTCCATGCTTATGGACACATAGGCTTAATATTGTGAAAATGACCATCCTATCAAAGACAATATACAGATTCAATGCAATTCTAATCCAAAATCCAGTTCTTCACAAAGCTGGAAAAAATTTGCAGAATTCACATGGAAAGGAAGTAAAAAAAAAAAAGGTATTATACTATACTACAGAGCTACAGTTTAAAAAAAGTAGCATGATACTGGCAATATAACTGATAAATCAACTAATGGATTAGAACAAAAAAAAAAACAGATATAAGTTCCCACACATATAGCTACTTGATTTATAACAAAGGAGCCAAACATCCATACTGGGGAAAACACAGCATCTTTAACAAGTAGTAATGAGAATATTGGACATTTATAGAAAAATGAAAATTGACTGTTACCTCTCACTTTACACAAAACTCAACATCGAATGGATTAAAGACCTTGATGTTAAACCTGAGCTCCTGAAATTGTTAAAAGAAAGAGTATGGAGTAAACCTGAATTGATAGGCCTAGACAATGATTTTTCTAAACAGAACTTCAAATCCCCAATGATTAAGATAATCAACAAGTGGGACTTCATGAAATTGAAAAGCTTTTGCTCTGCAAAAGAAAGTTAATTGTGCAAAAACAAAGCCCACAGAACGGGATGAAATCTTTGCTAGCTATGAATTTGACAAAAGTTTAATCTCCAGAGTATACAAAGAACTCATAAAACAACCACCAAGGAAGCAAATAGGCCAACTAAAAAAGAAGTAATTCAAATGTAAAACAAATACCTTTAAAGATGTTCAACTTACCTATTCATTAGAGAAATGTAAATTAAAACAACCATAGGATACTAGTTTACCCCAGTCAGAGTAATAAGATCAAGAACATAAAAAACAGAGAATGCTGGTGAAGGTGTGGATAAAAGAGAACACTTACTCATTGCTGGTGGAAATGTAAACTAGTATAGCCACTTTGTAGACCAATGTGAAAATTCCTCAAAAAGTTAAAAACGGAGCTACCATTTGACCCATCTGTACCACTTCTGGGAATATTCCTAAAAATCTCTTTCTATTCAAACCATGCTATATCATGAAATAGATCAACAAACCATCACTATAATTTTAATATATTTTTAAAAATTTAAATTATGTCTTAGAAAAGAATCCAATCCTATAATAATTTTCCAAAAATCACATTGTATATGGAAACACACAGTTAGGTAGGGTTTTAGAAAAGTCATTTATTCCATACTCATTAGATAAATCAGAAACACAAGACTAGAATACAGAATGAACAATAAAGGAAGAATAAGTAGATTCATTCCAGGTGCAAACTGCATCAAATTCCCTCTTATAAAAATGATTCAGACTATACTTCTAGGAAACACTTGTACCTATGCCAGTTAGCATATCAAGACAAAAACAATATTAGAAAACACTGTTGAAGTGGGAAAAACAGGTGAAAAGACTTGAAAATAAAAGGGAATCAGGCAGGGGAAATGAATGGCGCTAAGGGAAAAAGAGAGGGGGATGGGATTTGGGACTAAAGGTTGAAAATATTATAAAGTCATTATATTCATGTAGATAACATTGTAAATAGTAAAGGATAAAAAAAGAAAACACTATTTAAACTTTCCTTGGATCTCAAATAAGGCCTACTTAATAATACCTGCAAGTTATTTCAAAATTATAGTGATCATTACATATAACACTAGAATTTTACCATATCAAAACTTAAAATATACTAATTTGTTTACTACTGTTAGAAGTCAAACACATTTATTTTTCCTGTTGTTCAGAGTAAGACATTGAGCTAGATGCATGCCCTATATGGTCCTCAAGGATGCATGCCTCCTTGCTTAGACTCACAAAGTGCCCACTTACTTCACAATTGTACTTTGGAACTTTGAACTAGTGTATGCTCACAGAAATATTTATCATTCTTTCAAGCAAATATAAATCTAATTATTACTCATAAATCTCTTGTGGTTCCAAGAATCATTTCCGATTTATTCTCCCTACCAAGAATTATTTCAGATGATCTATGCATTATCCTTAACATGTTCACAAATGTACTTTATTTTTCTGTGTGTGTGTGTGTGTGTGTGTGTGTGTGCGTGTGTGTTTCAGAGGGTACTATATGTCCTATGGAGGTTCAAGAGTGACTTTTTGAATCATCCTGGATTGTTTCTACCTCCTTCCTTTGCTCTGGGATTTCCCAAGCTCCACCCACCAAGGCTGGAGGAAGTGCAAGCCACAGCCATTTCTGCTTGGCATTTTTACAGGGACCTGGGATCTGAACTCAAGACCTTATGTTTGCAAGACCGGGTCTTAATTCCTGAGCCATCTTTCCAATTCTACAAATGTACTTTAAATGCATTTGTTCCAACAGAAATTATTATTTAACTAAATGTAGAATCCTAGGATGCAAATTGTGAAGTTATGAGTATGAAATAGATTCTTGACCCAAGCTCATGAAGGTATTTTGAAAGTAATAGAAACACTGGGAGGTGAATCCTAACTGTGAAAGTCACTGAGACTGTGTCTTGTAGAGTAACCTGTACTGTGTCTGCTGTCTGCTTCTGGTCTGTCAATGAGGTGAGCAGTTGTCCTCTGCTATATACTCCTACCACCATGTTCAGCTTCAGCATCAACTCAGAAATATTGAATGAAGGGACCATGGACCAAACACTGTGAAATCATGATCAAAGTCAATTTTTGATCTTTTACCTCCCTTTCCTCAAGTATTTGACTGCAGTATTGCAAATTTACTTATTGCACAAATAGTAATAACTTGATTTTCTCCTACTTCCCTCAAGATGTTGTCAAAAAGGCATTTGAAATTATTATTGTGATTGTATGTGTGTGTGTGTGTGTGTGTGTGTGGTGAACTTCTGTCTCTTTGGAAAAATGTTGGATTTTGTCTGTGTATTTAGAGTCTTAAAATTTGGAAATATTCAGTGTTGAGTGCATGTGTATGTGTGTGTGAGCACATACATACTTTATCCTTATATGGTTCTCTAGTGCTAGCCCACTAGACAAATATTACAGATTCTTCACTTATCATCCATTTCTTTTCCATCTGTACTCTGGAAACATACTTTGCATTCTGGAAAAATTCTTCCTTCTTTTACAATAACCAAACTAATTTATTTCTACTACTCACTCCTGTTTATGTTTCAGCTCATACTTTGAGCTCATTATATTTTTTTTACTTTTTTATTATTATTATTTCCACTCATACAAGCTTAACAGGTACACCGATCCCCTCTCTCCCTCCACCTCCCCCCGACCCCCTGATTCCCCCTCCCGTCTCCCTCGTCCCCCATCTCCCAGTGTCTCCCTCTCCCAATCCCTGGAGCATCCTTTAATGTGCATGCCAAACTCTCCTCTGGGTCCTCCTCTCCGATGAGGTGCAAGACCCAGGGGTATTTCCCAGAACCTTTTCCTATGTGCCCCTTAAGCTTAGGAACACTACTGTGACTGTCAGTCCCTAGCCTCCAAGGATCCTAGTGCCTTTAGTCCATGCTAGACTTTGTGGGGTCAATAATGTGTTGGACATAGCGCAGGTCATGCAAAGTCCTATTATAATTGCTTGGGCCCTAACTTGTGTGGAGTATCTTGCATATCTTTCCTCCTCCCATCCTTGTGCTCTTACAATTTTACCTCCCCCTCTTCCACAAATTTCCCTGGAGCTCATTGTATTTGTATGTTTGATTAATCTCATTGACCTCATACTTCATTTACATTATCTGTGCTGCTTTATTTTTACAGGAAAATACAGCCTCAAGTTCATAAAATCTTGGCAATTCTTCTAAATTACTCATGCTTGTCTATCATTAGTTATGAAACATGATTATCAGCTGAGGTTCAAGCATTCAAACACATGAGTCTACACAAATATGTAAATATTTACCACTCAAACCATAAAAGAAGACATATACTTTCGAATCTAAGACAATTCTCATTGTATTCTGGAGATACAAAGAATGTTAATCCTAATAGCTTTTCAAATTGAGTTTTTCAAGAGAAATGAAATAGAAATGTGTTTTAAATGTTTTCAGATTTATCTCTGTACTTGTACAGTATAAACTTAAACATATTTGATTTTTCAGCCCATTTCTTACAGTTCAACACAACAATGTAAGTAGCTGTTAGGATAATGATAATGCTAAAAAACAATTTATAAATGAATGACAACTGTCCAAAGGCCACATGCTGTGTTGCTGCCTTCTTCTTTATGCACAAAATACGGGGATCAAATTTATAGCAGCATGTTCTCAACAAAATAAAAAGAAATTTTTTTCCTTAAATAAATCATATGTATGTAAATTGAACCAGAAAATGTATTGTAATCAGTACACAATATTGTGGTAAGAAATGTCCAGAAAGCTTATTTTTGGACCATTTTAATCAATAGTAGTACTGACAAAGTATTGAAATTCATTGTGATGTAAAATTATATAAAATATGGAAGAATAATTACAATTGAAATTCAATAAGCATAATTATTGTGATAGAAAAAAATCACATATAAGGAAAGTATTCAATTTTTAAAATTTTTGATTACTAATATTTAGTCTTCTTAGTTACAAACACAATGGATGGTTTTCCCTAAACTTCACGCTCTCTCCCTTTCTCACTTTTCCCTCCTTTTTTCTTTACCAATCCATCACTCTCTCTCACCTACCCTCCTGTGTGGACCATAGGTTCCTTTCAGGTTGTCTTCATGGTATGGACCCAGTTCTCTGTGGCAGATTAAGTGGTCCTGCCTTAGGTAAATCCACTGAGAGAGGTACTCTCCTTCACCTGTCTAGCCCTAGCCCTAAGTTTCCACTTACATGTAATTTTTTTCTCCTGAGTTCATCATGCTAGTGTATGGGGGAAATGTTGAGGTATGGGTCACAATGCACGACTGGTGAGGATGAGTCTCACTGAGGTAAGGTTCTACATCCAGTAACCCTATCTTTTGTGGAATGACTCATCAGCCACGGACTTTCCCACCTTTAGGCTCTTACAAGGTTCCCTGACACTTAAGACGTAGAGACATTTGGGCAGCTTGATTATGACTTAGCATTTTAGAGGCACCAGTACTCTGAAATTTGGTTGATTGTTGTTTATTTCACTGTTCTTTCACCCCAGTAGCCTATGTCTTGTTTGAATGTTGAATTTTTTTCTTTTATTTGTGAGTGTTCTAAGAGTTTCAGTTTGATTACATCAAACTGAATGTCTAATGTTAGGATCTGCATGTAAGGGAAAGCACACAGCACTTTTTCCTTCTGCATCTGGGACATTCCACGCAGTATGATATCTTCCAGTTCCATAGCTTTCTGTAAATTTCACTCCAAATTTTTATTGCATGACTAATTATAACAATAAATAATTCTTACAATTGATAAAATTTTTCCAGAATTAAATACATTATAAAATTTATAAAAGTTCCAATATAATGCTTGGTATACTTAAAATATCAAATTGTATAATGATTTTAAAGTTTATGTGATCAAAATTCCATAATTAAAGAAAAGCAGATATGCATTGTCCATTTTTACTTTTCAAGGTTCTCTTTCTTGTGGGTGCTTCCTTCATTTGAAATACCAGCATTGTGATTGCATAGATGTATGCAATAAATGTTCTTATTTTTACATTTGTTTGCACTTCTGATTTTAAGTGCTACATCACAGCAGAGATCAGGTGATTTCATGCATCATTTCCAACCATCAAAAATAATCAAGCATCCTTGTTAGAGTTTTACTATACCATTTCATAGAGAAATATAAAAAAGTATATATTTCCCCATTAAGTTTAAAAGCTTCTCCTCACTCATTTGTTTTAAAGAATTAGCTGGATAAAGACCATTCGATGCTCCATTTCTTCCTCTAAAAGCCCCAACACAAAACTATAGGCTCTGCCATCACCGACTATGAGTATAATTAAATGCAGCATGTAAAACATTGCATCATTTCTCTTTCACCTTTCCAAGCCAGTGCCCTGGATGGAGTTTATTTTAGATTTCAGATGGAATGTTAACAAACAAATTACTTTCACCTAGAGAAAAAAAAGATGAAATTGTGATTCAAGTCAGAACTTTAAGATTCTCTCTCTCTCTCTCTCTCTCTCTCTCTCTCTCTCTTTCTCTCTCTCTCTCTCTCTGGCATTCTCCCCTCTCCACTGGCATTTTAGTAGTTACTTAGAAGATAATTAAGACAGACCTGATATGTGACAGACCATTCATCTGGAGATTCATTACTACATGAAGCAATGGTTTATTTTAGTCAGCATCAAAATTGATGACTCAACAAAATCCCCTCTGCTTTTCTCTTCAGATCATTTCCTTTTCTTGAGGTAGTGCTATTCTCTGTGTATGAACCAGATATCTGTTTCAAACTTTTCCTCAAAATTGTAATTAATATATTAACAGTTTACACATTGATGGTAAATAAGATAACAAAGCAGATAAAGGTGCCAGTGCACAAACCTGGTGACCTAGAACCCTTATACTGGAAGGAGAGAACCAACTTTCAAAAGAGTTGTTCTCTAATCTCTATATGCCCACTGTGCATGGTGGTTCTCTCTCTCTTTTTTCTCTAGAAAAAATATTACTCTCATTCTTTCTCTCTATTATAAACAAAATTAAAAAATTACATACTAACAAGGTTCCATGATTCAAATGTGTACATAGTTCTTAATGCCCAAATGAAAGTGAACTTATTTGTTACCCCCAAAAATATGCTTTCTTTTTTTATTTTATTTTATTTATTTATTTTTCTGCTCATACAAATGTAATAGGAACCCCTGTCCCCTCCCTCCCTCCATCCCTCCCTGGACCTCTCTGTTCTCTCCTCCCCTTTGCCCCTTCCTTTCCCCCCTCCCTCCTTTTCTCCCTGTGCCCCCTCTCTCCATCTCTGAAGCATCCTTTAATATGTATATCAAACTTTCCTCTGGGTCCTCCTCTCTGATGAGGTGTAAGGACTCAGTGGCAATTCCTAGAACTCTTTCTTGTGTTCCCCTTAAGTATCGGAACACTATTGTGACTGTTAATCCCTTGCTTCTAAGGTCCTAGTGCCTTTAGTCCATGCTAGAATTTGAGGGGTCAATGATATGTTGGTCATTGCGCAGATCATGCAGAGTCCTATTACAATTGCTTCGGCCCTAACTTGTGTGGAGTATCTTGCATATCATGACTCCTCCCATCCTCGTGCTCTTACAATCTTACCGCCGCCTCCTCTTCCATTTCCCTGAACTTCAGGATGAGGAGAGATTAGGTAGGCCTGATTCCAGGTGGTTGATATAGAGTCTCTGATGTTCTGAATTATGGTTTGTTGAGTTTTTTTTTTTTTCAGTTTTACTATTTCTGCAATGCCCTTGGCTCCATCCTGATGGGTATTGGATGTCACCCCCTGGCTAGAAGTAAAACCCTGTTAAATTAGAGTCTTGTTATAAGAGTATATTCAAGGTAGATGGAATAAAAGTAGGAGACCGTGGTGAGAGAGGGGTCAGTCGGCCATTTGCAAAATGGTTACCTTCTATCTGGCACAAAATATGCTTTCTTGTATGAATATTACTACTTTGTTCTTGGGCTAAGGAGATGACTCAATGGTTAAAACCTTTGTCTTGAAAGTAAAGGACTTGAATTCAGATATCCACATCCTACATAAACAACCTGGATGGAATATTTTCCTCTGTATCCCATTTGCAATAAAACAAATGCCACACATCATTCCTTGTCATAGTTAGGCATAAGTGTCAACTTAAAAATTGAGGGTTTGAGCTCTGAGCACATTTGTAGAGAATTAGTAGTTGAGTTAAGCCCAGAGGGAACGTGAAGGAAATTGTCTAGTTGATGGGACTGATTCAGCTCATGGTGGATGGGACTAGGCCCTGAACAGGTGAATAAAATATAGAGAGCTGGTTGAGGAAGTTGGCATCCTTGTATACACTTGGCCAGACATGTGATCTGTCAAGTAAGGATTGTCTGTCTCTCAGTCATTATGGAAAGATGGTGTGGGCAGTTTGCTAGGCCCTGGTGTTGGTACACATTCTCCCATCAAGCTGAACAGACTCTAACCAGACTATCAGTAAGAAAATAAACCCCTTGTTCCCTTAAGCCATTTGATGGTCATTTGTCAGCAACCATGCAGGCGAACTCTATCATTCTGTATAAGTGGATCCCTTAATTGAATCTACAGACTGAAATACTCACAGAGAAACTTCTATAACATTTTCAAAGTACAAAGTAACATAAATCAGGGACTGGAGGAAGATCCCCAAAAGGCACAGGCAAATAGATAAACAATCAAGTATGGAGAAAATAGTCTTAAAGTGGAGGAATGTTAGGTGATAAGATATAGTAAGGGGTACGAGAGCCAAATATATGTGTGTGTGTATATATATATATATGTGTATATATATATATATATATATATATGTGTGTGTGTGTGTGTGTGTGTGTGTGTTTGAAATGCTATGCTCATTGCTGGATATTGCCACATAAAATTGGTCATGCTTTTGTACCTGAACAAATAGTTTTCATTTTTAATTGTCAAACTTATCACAAGGAAAGTACCTTTCTTGTAGCAGTTCATCTGCATGGTTGCTGATAAATGACCATCACACAGCTTAAGGGAACAAGGAGTTTACTTTCTTATGACAGTCCAGTTACAGTTCTTAGCCCAGCTTGACGGGAGAGCATGCACCAACACCAGGGCTGAGGGAACTGGCCACCATAACAGCTGAGAGACGGACAATCCTTACTTGCCAGACCAGCATGTCTGGCCAAGTATACAGAAGGATGCCAACTCTCTCAACCAGGTTTCTGTGATTTATCCAGGGCCTAATCCCATCCACCATAGGCTGGGTCTTCCCCAGCAGCTAGACAATCTCCTTCAGGTTTGCTCTGGGCTTAACTCAACCATCAACACTCTACACCTGTGCCCAGAGCTCAAACCCTCAAGAATCAAGTTGACACCTGTGCTTAACTATAACATTTCTCTTTCTATAATTAAACTTGTCTAGACAGATTACTCAGGATTCAATGTCCCTCTGCAGCTGAAGATTTCAGATTCCTCATCTGAGAGCCAAATTTTATTTCACGTTTTCTATTAAAAAGAGAACTTTCAAATTTACAACTAAGCTCTTTGTCTTCATATTTAACTTCAATGTGGGACTAAAATTCAGAAAAAAAGCACTGAGCCTCAAACCATATGAGCACATACTGACCCTTCTCCTATTCGCTTTAGGGATAACCCTTGTATGTTTTTAGTTTAGAAGGCTCATAAGAGTTAGACACTAGGGCAGGAGTCTGCTGATGAGATACAGTATGTTGCAACTGTAAATAAAGGTTACTAGTTCATTTAAACTCCTTCCTCTTGACTAGATCCTAAAGAAAATACAAGTAGGATATGTTCATATCTCAGAATGTCAAAAGGTAGAGATACTCTGTATACATTTCCATTTCCATTCAGCATATTGAGCTATGAAGGGAAAAGATCCAGAGGAAAGAACTAATTAGCTGGAAAGTTCCATATATTTAATTCTGCTGGAGAGACTTATGTAGGTTATATTAAATAATGTAGATTTAAAATAAATTACAGATAGGGCTATCTTGGCTATTCCCTCCTGAAAAAATATGACAGGACAAGTCATATTGAGATTTCCAGGCAAGAAATCACAGGGTCAAGGGAGGATTACAGTGTCTGGAACACAGATATCTGCTTAATTACACTCTGGAACTCTCTATGTGCTGATAATACTAGAATGTGTCACTTTCTTTTTGTGTGCTTTCTCATTTATAACACCATCACCATATTTCTCAGCCCAGTTTTGTTGGAAAGAAGAACAACTTTTCCAGGAGTACATCTTTCCATGTTAACTAGAGCCTTAAAAGACTGTTATGTAATTGCCTAGAAAAATAATGCCAACATCAGTACAAAAGCAGAAGTTACCATTATGAATTTATTAATATGAAAATAAAAGAAACAGGGTTTGCATAACATGGTGGCAGGGATTCTGTGCAATGAACATTGGAAATGGTCACTTCAGAAAGTTTGTATGGAGAGTAGCGAAGGGGTGATAATCTACAGCCCCGTATTTGTCTGACCACAGATTGAGGTGTAATTTCACAGATCAAATTCCATGTATGATTAGGAAAGGTAGGGAGAGCAAAACTGGATAAATGACATGGCTTAAGGGGTGATGTGGTGGCTGTTCCAATTCCAAGATCAAATGCTTATTTCTTTTAACTAAATACTCTGTAATTTTTAAAATGAATTCATTTCAAATAATATAAAAATACTTTATTTTAACAGGCAAGGCCATATGTTCATAGATTGTGAAGATGACACCTGCAACACTCATTTGCCATGTCCAAGGCATCATCATTTCCATCCACAGAAGAAATTTAGTGCTAATGAGAGTTTTATCCATGTTCCACTTTGACTTTCCAGCATGGTTACTTTGGTAAAATTTGTAGTTCTTAGTGAGAGTGCCCAATCCAAAGTAATAGAGTCTTTATTTTTTCTACATCTATTGAATAATGAAATAATATAAAGTTTTAGAGCATTTTATAATACTTGTCAAATAAAATTTTATTAAACAACTCACTAGAGTTTTAGTAATGATGATTCTAAATAAGATTGCAATTTCTGTATGTTCATCTCTATTCAAGACCTTTTACTTTTACTTTTTTTTTTCACTTTTTTTTATTTCAGCTCATACAAACTTATTAGGTACACCAGTTCCCTCCCTCCCTCCTCCTCCCCCCGCACCCCCTGCTCCCCCTCCCCACCTCTCTCCCTCCCCATTCCCCCAGTGCCTCCCACCCCAATTCCCAGAGAGTCCTTTCTTGTGCATATCTGATTTTCCTCTGGGCCCTCCTCTCCGATGACGTACAAGGACCCAGTGGCCTTTCCCGAACCCTTTCCCGTGTTCCCCTTAGGTATAGGAACACTGCTGTGGCTGCCAATCCTTTGCCTCCAAGGATCTTGGTGCCTTTAGCAGATGCTAGACTTTGTGAGGTCAACAGTGTGTTGGACAATGCGCAGGGCATGCAAAGTCCAATTATGATTGCTTCAGCCCTAACTAGTATAGAGTATCTTACATATCATTGCTCCTCCCATCCTTATGCTCTTACACTCTTACCTGCCCCCTCTTCCGCAAATTTCCCTGAGCTTCAAGATGGGGAGAGACTAAGCTGGCCTAGTTCTAGGTGGTTGATATAGAGTCTCTGAAGTTCTGGATTGTGGTTTGTTGATTTTCTTTTGCAGTTTTGCTGCTCCTGCAATACCCTTCACTCCATCCTGGTGGGCATTGTATGTTACCCCCTGGCCAGAGACAAAAAGCTGTTAGAGTCTTGTGATAAAAGCACATTCAAAGGTAGATGTAATAAAAGTGGGAAACCACAGTGAGGGAGGGGTCTATCACCCATTTGCAAAATTGTTACTTTTTATCTGCCAGACTATATGCCCTCCTCTTCTGGTGAGATCACTCCCCCTCAGTAGTAAATGATCAGGAACAAAAGTCTGTGAACTTAGTCAGATGTCTCATTACTTATTTGGGTCCTTGGTGGAGGCCTATTTTCCCTGCTGTAACATGGTCCCTTCTCTCCTTGTTTCTGGTGTGGCCCTCCTACCCCATCCCTCCTGTTCATAATCCTTGGAATTAATGTCTCTAGGTGGGCTGGGTTGGTTTGGTACTAGGAGCCACCTATTAGGTAGTACATACGGCGCTTAATTTTCTGGGTCTGGGATACTTCACTTAATATAATTGTTTCTAATGACATCCATTTCCCGGCAAATTCCAGTAATTCATCATTTTTGATGAATGAGTAGTACTCCATTGTATAGATGTACCACCTTTTCCTTATCCACTCGTCAACTGTTGGACATTTGGGCTGATTCCATGACTTTGCTATTGTAAACAGTGCTGCTATGAACATGGTCACACTTGTGCTATCGAGGTGAACCTCTGCTGTATGGGGGGTTATTCCCAAAAGTGGAATAGCAGGGTCATATGGCATTTCAATCTTTAATTTCTTTAAGAATCTCCAGACGGCTCGCCAGAGTGGCTGTATGAGCCTGCATTCCCACCAGCAATGTAGGAGAGTTCCCCTCTCTCCACATCCTCTCCAGCATTTGTCGTTGTTAGTATTGTGGATTTTTGCCATCCTGACCGGGGTGAGATGATATCTCAGGGAAGTTTTGATTTGATTTCCCTGATGGCTAAAGAAGTGGAGCATTTTTTAAGATATTTGTTAGACATTTTAATTTCATCCCTGGTAAAGTTTCTTTTAAGTTCCAGGGCCCATTTTTTAATTGGGCCATTGGTTTCCTTGGTGTTTAGTTTTCTAAGTTCTTTGTGCACTCTGGACAATAGAGCTCTATCAGATATGTGGTTAGTGAAGATTTTCTCCCATTCTGTGGGTTGCCTTGAGCTCGCGTTACAATCTCTTTATCTGAACAGAAGCTCTTTAATTTCACAAGATCCCAACTGTTGAGAGTTGGTAGCAGTGACTGTGCCATTGGATGTCTGTTTAGGAACTGTTGGCCTAGCCCAATCAGCTCGAGGGAGTTCCCTATCCTTTCAACTATGGTTTTTATAGTCTCTGGCCTGATATCAAGGTCCTTGATCAATTTGGAATTAAGTATTGTACATGGTGACAAGTACGGGTCCAGCTTTAATCTTCTGCATGTGGAGATCCAGTTTTGCCAGCACCATTTGTTGAAGATGCTGTTCTTTTTCCATTGGATTCTTTGGGCCCCTTTGTCAAAGACCAAATGGCTGTAACTTTGTGGGCTTATATCTGGGTCTTCAATCCTTATCCATTGATCTGTGTGTCTATTTTGGAGCCAGTACCAGGCTGTCTTTACAACTATGGATTTGTAGTATAGACTAAGGTTTGGTATGGTTATACCTCCAGCTGTGTTTTTGTTACTCAGGATTGTTTTTGCTATCCTGGGTCTTTTGTGCCTCCATATGAACTTTGAGATTGTTTGGTCAACTTCTTTGAAGAATTGCTTTGGGATTTTGATTGGTATAGCATTGAATCTGTATATTGCCTTTGGTAGGATGGTCATTTTTACGATGTTGATTCTGCCAATCCAGGAACAAGGGAGGTCTTTCCACTTTCTGGTGTCTTCTGCTATTTCTTTCTTTCGGGTTTTAAAGTTTTCATTGTAAAGGACTTTTACCTCCTTAGTTAGGTTTATACCAAGGTATTTCATTTTTTTAGGGGCTATAATAAATGGTATTGTTTCTCTCAAGGCTTTTTCACTTCTTTCATTCTGGGCATATAGGAAGGCCTCTGATTTTTGCACATTTATTTTGTATCCTGCCACCCTGCTGAACTTCTCAATTAGTTCCAGGAGCTTCCTGGTAGAGTTTTTGGGATCACTCAGGTATAAGATCATGTCATCTGCAAATAGGGATAGCTTGACTTCTTCCTTGCCGATTTGAATCCCTCTTATGTCCCTTTCTTGTCTTATGGTTTCAGCTAACCCTTCAAGTACAATATTGAATAGAAGTGGTGAGAGTGGACAGCCTTGTCTAGTTCCTGATCGAAGTGGGAATGCTTCCAATTGTTCCCCATTGAGCATAATCCTTGATGTGGGCTTGTTGTATATAGCTTTTATTATATTGATAAAGGTTCCTTCCATTCCTACTGTCTCTAGCGTTTTGATCATAAAAGGCTGTTGGATCTTGTCAAAAGCTTTTTCTGCATCTATCGAGAGTATCATGTGGACTTGGACTTTGGACTGGTTTACATGATGAATTACATTTATTGATTTGCGTATGTTGAACCAACCTTGTGTGCCAGGGAATGAAGCCTACTTGGTCCCCATGAATGATCTTTTTAATATGTTTTTGAATCCGATTTGCTAAGACTTTGTTGAGATTCTTTGCGTCTGTGTTCATCAGGGAGATCGGCCTATAGTTTTCTTTTTTAAGCGAATCTTTATTAGGTTTTGGGATTAAAACGATATTAGCATCATAGAAGGAATTTGGTAGTGTTCCTTCCTTTGCTATTTGCTTGAACAGTTTAAGGAGTATTGGTGTTATTAACTCCTTAAATGTCTGGTAGAACTCTGTGCTGAATCCATCTGGTCCAGGACATTTTTTGGTGGGAAGATTCGAGATTACTTCCTCAATTTCCTTATATGTTGTAGGACTATTTAAATAATTCACAACTTCCTGATTCAATTTAGGTAAATTGTGTTTACTTAGAAATTCATCCATCTCTTTTGTGTTGTCAAACTTCACAGAGTATACGTTTTTGAAATATGATGTTATAATTCTCGGGATTTCTTGGGTATCAGTAGTGATAACTCCATGTTCATTTCTAATTTTGTTAATTTGGGTTTTCTCTCTCTTGCTTTTGGTTAGTTTAGCTAGGGTTGTATCAATCTTACTGATTTTTTCAAAGAACCAGCTTTTTGACTGGTTGATTTTTTTCTATTGTTTTCTTAATCTCGATTTCAGATATTTCTCCCCTTATTTTGCTAATCTCTCTTCTACTACTTTTGGGATCAGATTGCTCTAGTTTCTCTAAAGCTTTAAGCTGCATTGTTAAGTTGTTTATTTCTGATGTTTCCATATTTTTGACGTAGGCATTAAGAGCTATGAACTTACCTCTTAGAACAGCTTTCATTGTGTCCCAGAGATTTTGGTAAGTTGTATTTTCGTTATCATTCACTTTCAGGAAATCTTGAATTTCCTTTTTAATTTCTTCCTGAATCCAGTTCTCATTCAGCATCATAGTGTTAAGTTTCCAGGAGTTAGTGTATTTTCTCTTGTTTGATGTGTTGTGGATGTCCAGCTTTAGGCCGTGATGGTCTGATAGGGCACAGGTTAGAATTTCAACTTTCTTGAATATGTGTAGATTCATTTTGTGGCCCAATATGTGATCTATTTTGGAGAAAGTTCCGTGTGCTGCTGAGAAAAATGTGTATTCTTTGGTGCGTGGGTGAAAAGTTTGGTAGAGATCTGTAAGGTCCATTTCTTTCAGGGTTTGATTAAGTTCCAAAGTGTCTCTGTTAAGCTTTTGACCTGTTGATCTATCCCATGTTGAGAGGGTGGTGTTGAAGTCCCCAAGAATTATCGTTTGGGGATGGATTTCTTGCTTTAGACGCTGTAGGGTTTTCTTAATGAATGTGGAGGGGCCCGTATTGGGTGCATATATGTTCAGTATTGTGAAGTCTTCCTGGTGAATTGTACCTGTGACTAAAATGTAGTATCCATCCGTGTCTCTTATAATTTTCTTTGGTTTGAAATCCACTTTGTCTGATAGCATAATGGCTACCCCTGCCTGTTTTCTGCTTCCATTTGCTTGTAGAATTGTTGACCAGCCTTTTATTTTTAGAGCGTGCCTATCTTTTGTGGTGAGATGGGTTTCCTGCAGGCAGCAGATTGATGGATTGTGATTTTTAATCCATGTTTGTAATCTGTGTCTCTTGATCGGTGAATTAATTCCATTAACATTTAGTGTTATAATGGAGAAACTATTGTTAATTCCAGACATTTATTATGTTTAGTAGCTTTTATAAGTATATTGCTTCATTTTTAATGATGTTATACTTGCCTTCTGTTCTCCTAGATATGCCTGTTTTTTTCTTCACGCTTCAGTATCATTTCTAGCATTTTTTGAAGGCCTGGTTTGGTGGACATGTATACCTTAAAGTTGTCTTTGTGCTGGAAAATTTTTCTTTCTCCCTCGATCATGACTGATAGTTTTGCAGGGTAAATCAGCCTGGGTTGACATTTTTGCTCATTCAATACTTGAAGTATGTCTCTCCAAGCTCTTCTTGCTTTTACTGTTTCGACTGGGAAGTCATTTGTTATTTTAATAGGTTTGCCTTTAAAAGTGACTTGTTTTTTCTCCCTTGAAGCTCTCAGCACCAGTTCTTTATCTTGAATGTGGAGTGTTTTAACTATTATTTGTCGCGGCGTGCTTCTATTTTGGTCGTATCTGTTTGGGGTGCGGAATGCCTCTTGTATATGGATGGGCCTCTCTTTTTTTAAATGAGGAAAGTTTTCCTTGATGATCGTTTGAAAAATTTCCTCAGGGGTGGTATTTTGAGATTCTTGCTTTGGTATTCCATGAATACGCATGTTAGGCTTTTTCAGGGTGTCCCATATCTCTTGGATATTTCTCTCAAGTATCTTTTTGGCTTTAACAACCTCTTCCATTGAGCTGGTTAGTACTCCCACTTTATCTTCAAGGTCTGAAATTCTGTTTTCTGCTTCATTAGTTCTGTTGATAAGACTCTCTGTGGTGTTCTGGGTTGAAGATAACTTGTCTTTTAGCTCAGTTTTAAACTCTGCTTGAGTTTGTTTTAACTGCTCTATGCCACTTTTGTTTCTTGCACTGTTTTTCTCAACTCCTCCAGATGTCTGTTGTGTTCCTCTTCAAAGCGATTGATTCGATTATGTAATTCCTCCCTGATTTCCTCTTTCATAGTATTGAACATGGTAATGATCATATTTTGAAAGTCTTTATCCTGGGTGGGGCTTTTTTGGCCTTTTTCCGTGGGTTTGTTCTTGTTGGAGTCTAACATTATGGGATTAATTTCTTCAGTGGGAAATTTGTTTACTTGATTGTTGCTTCTCATGGATTTGCACTTTGACTTTGGCATTGTCATTTTAACTCTTAAGATCTCTCAATTTCACTAAACTGAATTATTTGGCCTGGGGTCCTGGTGGGCGGGGCGGGCAGAGACTTACCTAGGTCGTGGTGTGAGGCCCGGCTGGACTGCCTGGGTCCTGACTGGTGGAGCGGGGTGGGGTGCAAAGGGGGATGGGGGCGACGGCGTGGAGCTATTTAACCTGAGGGCAGCTAGGGCGGGGCCGGGCGCAGGGGGAGGTCCTCCTCGTCCCTCGGCCCCGCACGCGGCTCCGGCTGGATGGTGGGAGTTGGAGCCGGGTCCCTGTGGGCTGACCTGGGGTCCTGGTGGGCAGTGCGCGGTGGGGGGTGGGGGGGTGTACTCTCCAGCTAGGGCGCAGGGTTGAGGCCCGGCTGGACCCCGCGCGCGCATCCCGACCGGCGGAGCGGGTGGGGTGCAAAAGGGGGTATTCAAGACCTTTTAATATTTAGGAATTACAGCACTTTAAACATAAATGTTATATTGTCCTATGTTACTGTGCTTTCTGGTTATTTTTCTATCTTTTCTATTTTTATATCTCTTTTACTTGTGCCTGGATTGTGTATGATTGATTGCATAAATGTGGGTGCATGTAAATATGCAGATTCTTTCTTCAATATCAGGAATAATCCTCCATCACTTACCAACCTCATTATACTGAGATAGGATCTGTAATCAAACACAGAATTTATGTCCATAGTCTTGCTTGAACTAGTCTTGGTTAACCATTTCCTCTGAGGTTTCCTGTTTTTGTCTTCTGAGATGGACTGCAACTTTGACTTAAGAAATGGTTAGGTAAACTTTGGCTCTTTTGTGTTCAAAACAAGTGTTGAATTGAAACATCTCTACAACTTTCTATTGTCTTTTGATAGTTAACTTGTTACAGATAAAAACCACAGTAAAAAAGAAAAATAAGAAAAAAAAGAAAAGAGAATGCATGAAGTTCATTTGAACATAAGTTACAAAAAAATTTGTAATCACTTTCAGCAAAACTACTAATATTAGAGAATGAATATTTGTATTTTAAAGTTTAAATTTTAAAAGGCCTTGATTTAATCCAATTAGAGCCCAAGGACAAAATTATACCAGAAGTAATAGGTATATGGCACTTCCTGATATTGGTCAGAGAGATCTTAAAGGCTACCAAACTTTATAGGTTTTTACTATTGCTCTTGGTTGCTCTCCAAAATCTATCAGTAAGACCCTATTACTGAAGATGCAATGGAATGGATCACAGAACCTGGGCAAAATAGATCAACTCTGCCTGGTCTGAGGATTTTCTCCTTGTTTACACAGTACCAAGAAATATTGTAGAATCTACTGGGAGAGATAAATAACACAAGCTCCATCAATAGCATGAGAATCTGTAAGTTACAATATAAATCACCACGGCAAACAGGTGAACACCAGTGTAATAGTGGCATGAGTATCAAGGAGACAAACAACAGCTTTCTGATTGGATTCAAGACCCACTTGTGAGTAGGGTACACATCCCTATTACTATAAATTAGAACAAGAAAAAAAGGGAAGGAAAAAATTTATAGGGAAGACAGCCAATAAACCTATAAGGAAGAAGACAGTATATCAAAGTATTCTGTTGGTAGCTGATATTATACCCATAGAATGAGCATTTACAGTGGAAACCTTTGGGTCTAAAGCTGGATTGGTGTAGATAAATGCACAAATGAATGTGGTGGCCTGAAGAGAGGTAACTTAATAATACCATGAAGGTTTGAGCACCCACAGGAGTAGACAGGTCAGAGTGAACCCTGAGGTCCATAGAAGCACACAGGCAGAAGGGTGGGATGGAGTGGGAAGGAATGGTGAGGGGAAGGGATAGGGCAGAGTGTAGGGGAGAGGCAGGGGAAACTGGGATGAATATCCAATATGCTTGTAAAAGTAGAAAAATTAAAAAAAGAAATAATTTCTTTAATAGTTTTATTAGCATATATTAATATACATAATTATTGTTTTCATTATGACATTTTCATGTACATTCATAAATTATTTCAGTTATACTAACTTCCATTATCCTCTCTTCTCACTTCTACTCTGATTAATTTCCATTTTATTCCCAATTAGTACTCCTTCTATTTTCTTTTTGTGTGTGTATGAGAGAGAAGAGAGAGAGAGAGAAAGGTAGATAGAGAAACTGTTGCAGTTAACCTGCATAGTTGCTGATAAATGATCATCAAGCGGTTTAAGGGAACAAGGGGTTTATTTTCTTATGATAGTCCAGTTACAGTTCTCAGTCCAGCTTGAAGAGAGAGCATGCACCAACACCAGGCCGAGGGGACCGGCCACATCATCTCCACATGGCTGAGAGATGGACAATTCTTACTTGCTGGACCAGCATGTCTGGCCAATTATACAGAAGGACGCCAACTTCCTCATCCACCTCTCTCTGTTTTATTCATCTGTTCAGGGCCTAGACCCAACCAACATTGACTGGGCCTTCCCCATCAGCTAGACAACCTTGCAGGTTTGGTCTGGGCTTAACTCAACCATTAATTCTCTACAAATGTGCATGGAGCTCAAACCCTAAACTGTCAAGTTGATCCCTGTGCCTAACTATGACAGAAAACATGAGAAAGAAGAATAGACAATGAGTTTCAATAGAGTTGTTTATACTGTCATGGGTGAAGACTTCTTTAAAACACCAGAACATTGTACCAGTGGCTATACCACTAAAGAAAATAATGTCTCATTCTTCTATCAACCATTACCAATGCATAATTCCTCAGGGAGGGGCAAGGTCCAATAATCCCCCCCCTTTTGCGAAAAGGTTTTGGCAATCCCAATTTTATGGAGATTGGGTGCAGGTATTGACAATCATTATGAGTACAAGAGGGTAACAGCCACGTTATATCTGGAGGTCAGCATTACATATCTCTTTCCCTATGTCCTTTGACTCTTACATTCTTTCCCCTCCTTCTACAATGTTCAGTAGGCATTTGAGGAGTGGATGTAAATGTTCCCTTGATTGATAGACAGCAGCTGCTTCTATATACTTTGACCAGTTATATCTCTGTGTAAGTATTGCTAGCCATTGCTGAAACAAGTTTCACTGATCAAATCTAATGAGAACACTGTTCTATGAAGAAAAAATAGTTATTTTGAAGGCAATGAACAGGCACATTGTGTCCATTTATCAACAAAGTAGCAGTAGCTTTTCGAACAGGTTGTATGACCTGTCTGCCTAGATGACCTTCTGGCTGAATGCACAGTACCTGACATGCATTTTCACCTATAGAGTTGGGATCAACGTCAATGAGGAAATAGTTTGTACTCATGGTAGGCATGCAACAATTGCACTAATGAGTACATCTTTCCTGGACTGTTGCACAAGTGAGTAAAAGTGATGACAATTCTCCCCCAGAGGCCTGTATAGCACCTTCTGGAACCTTGAGGTCAAGCCAGCAGGGAGGAAGTTTCCAGCCTGGTTTCAACTTGATTTCTTCATGCCTTACCCTCAGGGCAAGTGGCATCTTCAGGGATAAATCTTGTCAAATAATTCTATGGATAGGAGGCAACAAATCATAGTTATTATTGAAACTTTTAGCCATTATCATGTGTATGTGTAGTGTGTGTGGTTGGATGTATACATGTGCACGTGTACGTACTGTGTGTTTGCACATCTTCACATATGTGCATGTGCACCTTGGTATATGTATATATAGAGGCCCAAGACAAATATCAGAAATTGTCCTTGACTTTTCTTCTACCTTACTCTTTTGAATCAGGGTTTCTAATCAAACTCAGAAGTTGTACTTATAGTGCTAGTTCTACTAGCCAACTTGCCCTTTGGATGCTGAAAATACAGTTGGGTTGCCACAACTATATATTTACTTGGGGACGTGGGATATGAAATTTGGTCCTCTTTTTTTGTGTGGCAGACAAACCACAGAACCATTTCCCCAACCCACACATTAAACATTTTAATCTCTTATAGCCAAGGACAAAACTGTGGCCTCAAATTACAGTCCTTATTGTTAAGAGGAAATAAATACATATGTTCACTTTTTGCTATTTCTGTGAACAAATCATTAACTGAGCAACTTGAAATGAGCACATTACAAACTGACTTTGAACAGGCTTATGGGATGTCTTGATAATGAACAGAGATGGCAGGTTGGACTTGAATTACTTCTGATTGCAGGACATGCAGCAAACAACATGCTGCAGAGCAGACTGATCTGGTTTCATTCAATAAAAATACACTATCTAATTTTGGTCCACATAAAAACTCAACAGTGAGAGGAAATTAAATCTCAAGTTCAAAGATAGTGGTAAACCAAAATGTTTTTCCTCATATCTAAAACAAAATTCTAAGATTAAAATATAATTTCTATGTTTAAAAGAAAAAGTACAATCAATTATTGATCCTTATAAATATCATTATTTATGAGACAAATTCTTACTGCTATTTATAGCTAACAAAAGTTTATAAATTTATAGATATCATTTTGATGGATTGTATCCTGCTTATTTGGAAGGCTAGAATCCTAGATTCATATGGGACAACTTTTCATGAAGATACATTATTTAGAATTATTTAGTCTCCTTATATTGAAAAAGTGTTTAAAGTCAATATTTGCAGATTGAGCACATAACAGAAACAAGAGATGAATGGATGACAATATCAGTCATAGCTGACTCCAGTGGTTCCAATAATTTCAATAAGTTAATGGTCTTTGTCTTTCAAAAAAGTGAAATTTGTTAGAAAGAGAGAAGGAGAGGTACAGAAACAGAGACAAAGAGTAGTAAATATGGAGAAGCAGTGATAGTGAAAGAGAAATACAGAAGGAAAGAAACGAAATAAGAGAGAAAGTGAGAAACGAAGAGAGATGGAGAGGGGGTGAGAGAGAGAGAGCAACAGAGAGCAGAGAGTGAGATATAGGGAGTTTGACAAGAGAGAGACTGTGTTAATCAGTGTTCTCTGGAAGTACAGAATGGCTAGAATGCAATATATATAAATAATGGTATTAAATTAACTCACAATAGAGGTAGAGTCCTTCAAAGTAGTCACACGTAGATTTTTCATTCTTGACCAGAATATATCACAAAGCTGAAGGAGCCGAAAAAGATCTCGAGCCGCTAACTCATTGGGGGATTGAACACACTGGACTCTGACATCAGTGATTGAACAATGAACAGCAGGAAGACCTAGAGACGAGGCTTCAAAGGCAGTGGAAACAGTGTCAGGTGCAATTGTTTGTGAAGCTGAGAGGAGTTGGTACCGAGCAGTATGGCTATTGTTAAGATGCAACTAATGTGCCCTTGGAACTGTTTATTAGGATAAATATGGAGAATTTTGGGACTTTGTGCAGGGAAAGACGTTATATCTTGGAGAGCATAATGCTGTGAGTGATACAGGCAGTAGAAGTTGGGTTGCAATGGTTCACAAGGGAAAAAGATGGTGTCTGGAACTTGACAAAAGGCAAATGGAACAATGTGTTAGCAAAGAGTTTGATAAAGTTTTTCCCTCATCCGAAAAAGTTGCCTGAAGTTAAATTTAAGTGCTCGGTGGAAGAACTTTCAAGACAATGTAGACTTAACAGAGTGACAAGACATCCTTATTCAGACTTATGAGGAAAAGAAGCAAAGGATCAGGAAAAAAATAAGGAAAAACTGTGACATTTAAAGAACAATGTGAAGGCATGTCTAAAAAGAATGCAGACAATGAAATGGCAGCTATTGTAAAAGATGTTAGTTCCATTAGTGAATCAAAGACTGTTCTTCATTTGGATAACAGAAAAAGATGCATCCTGAGGGCAATGAAAGTACTCACATAACAATTCAGAGCCTATAGAAAAGAAAGGTCTGTTTCTCCTCTGAAGGTACTACCTAAGAGAGATAGAAATTCTTCCCAGAGAACCTAAACCAGCTGTGATTGAATGGAGCCAGTCTCCACCTGCAGGTTATAATAGTAGCACCTGTCAAAGTCCTCAATGGCATGATCCTGGTTTTAGAGGCATCAAACATAGAAAAGGAAGGAGGTCATATATCTCTCTTCCAAGGGTTCAGAGAGTGGAAGAATTCAGGCAGCATGTGTCAGGACTGGAAAGTCTGCCAAGAGGCCCAAGGAGGGAATTTGTGCTGCGGAGTTAAAGCCAGGTTTGCCATTGAGAAACGAAATGTTAGTGATGCCAGAACCAACATGGGACATCTGTCATGGAAAGCTATATACCCTGGGAAGAGTGAGACCAAGAGAGTGACACGTTAAATGGGTAGCTTCACTGGAAGGATGGAACTAAGACTTTTGGAACTGAGATGATTTCAAGAAGAAACTCGTTTCTGGATTTGGAGCTGTAGGATTTGGATTTTGTCCTGTTGGTTTTCAGTCTTGTTATGAACCAGTCTTCCTGGATATGCTACCATTCTTCCCTTTGGAATGGGAATGTTTATTCTGGCCATTGTATGGTGAAACATGTCTTCTGATTTTACAGGAGACTGTATTTTTGGACTGTATAGTGACTACTAATGTAGTCTGTGAGGACTTTTAATTTCAGACTGAGTACAGTTTGCATAATTACTTGGAAATAAGCTTGTGCGGGTCAGGGGTGGCTTGCCTAGATTTAAAATGTGTATTGTCCCCCACATGTGTTTGAATCTTTAGTTGTTTGGAAAGGTCATGGCACCTTTAAGAGGTAGTCTTGCTAGGGGAAGGCAGTCACAGGGGGTGGGCCTTGAGTTTAATTAGTCCTGCCCTACTTCCAGGAGAGGTCTGCTGTTATAGTTGACAGGTTTGCAGCTCTCAGTCTCCTTGATGTCTGCAATGACTCTGGTCTCCTCCAGGTTGTATCAGCCAGCCATGCCTTTCCAGCTACAATGCACTTTGTCTTCTCTCTGAAACTGTAAGCTGATTAAATCTCCCTTTTCTCTTTTTAGATTGTTTGGACCTCAGTGGTATCTCAACATAGCACAAAGAGTAACTGATACAGGGTTTAATGTTTATTTATTCATCCTGTGTGTGTGTGTGTGTGTGTGTGTGTGTGTGTGTGTGTGTGTTGTATGTGTGTGTGTTGTGTGTGTGTATGTGTATGTATTTATGAATATACTCACCTATGTGTCCCATGACATATATGTGAAGGTCAGAGGACAACTTTCAGGGATTGTGCTCAGGTGGCCAAGTTTTTCAACTAGTGCTGTTTTCTGTTGAGCTATTTCATTGGCCCTAAACACCTAGATTTTATCCCAAGAGCTCTGATATCTATGGAGTATCACAAAAGGAATGAATGAATTAACAGATTTTGCATGGCTCAAATCACAATGAAAACATGAGAAAGGTTGTGAATGCTTAGACAGAATAAACATTTAGTTCTCTTTTTTAGCTTTCAAATACCAACAACCCATTCTGCACACAACATGAAAAGGTTTCCAAGACATATCTAGAAGATCCTCCAGTTCTGCCTTGACCTCTCAACATCTGGTGGAACTTTGACCATCTGTTTTCTCATCATAAAATTGAATTTGGTGATTTCTAGACAACATGTTCTTTTCACCTCCTGACATTTTCTGCTAATTATTATTTACAAGATATTTAATAGAATGGAAAATATATTGCTTCAGTAAACTGTCTTCTTCTGGCTAGAGAGAAATTGTGGTACCTATTCTGTGTAGAGTCTTTAGGTTTATATCTCATTGTCACAGTTTGAAAATGGATTTCCCCTACAGACTCATGTGTTCAAGTATTTTATCTCCAGCTAGTAGCTGGACTTTTAGGAGTTGGAGCGTTGCTGAACTAAGCATGACACTGGGAGAAGGTTCTAAAGTTAGATAGCCTAGCTTCATTCTTTTCTTTCTTTCTTTCTCTCTCTCTCTTTCTCTCTTCGTGTGTGTGTGTGTGTGTGTGTGTGTGTGTGTGTGTGTGTGTGTGTATAAGCCAACTGATGGCAAGGGTGACCTAAGCCACCCTCCTGCTTTAGCCTCCATATTTCATTTATGTGTTTCCTCTTATAATGTATTCTATCCCCTCTCAAACAGTAAGCCAAATTTCTCTTCATCCCTTAAAAATCCTGCATAAGAGTATTTTTCCCAGAAAAAGAATAGTAAATGCAACAGCTACTTTTGATCAGAAAAAACTCTCCAGATTGTTCCAGTACACAACCTACAGTAACTTGAAAATGGAATGGATTTTTCCATTTGTATTTTATAATTCTTATCGTTTACTGAATTGCCTAGTTTTGTAATCTAATTGTAATTACAGTTTTTTCTTACTTTTCATTCATATTTGACCCATTCTTCTTCTATATCCTGAATATCATTGAAATAGTTTCTTTATGTTCCTATATCCTAGGACAGTTCATCACCACTTTCCTAGATTACTGTGGGGCTTCAATATGATGCTCTCTCCAATTTCTACATTGAGTTGCAAACCAAATGGTGTTTTAGAAAAGCAAATTGAATTAAGCACACCCCTTCTTAATTTGCTTGTCTTTTCCCCAGAACCTTCTTGATGCAGCTCCTTACTCAGGATCCTTCATAGCATTGCTCCCCATTTAAAAATCATATCTTATCTCTGTATCCACAATGCTGATGTTGCACGCTGTACTTCAGCATAGATGAACTGCTCTCTTTCCTCAGATTTTAACAATTTCTTCCTCTTTCTTCCAGGCAGTAGTTGATATATAATGTCAGATCAATAACTCATTACTTCCTTCAGAATTTGGGTTTACATTCAGCATCGCTGAGCATCCTGTGGAAACAGGATTGCAGATGAAGGATTAACGTCCTGATATTACATACTCTATATGTTGCAAAAAGGGAAATTCCATATATTTAGCTATCATTATACAAAGATTCCCACACATAATTGAATCATCCAAGGATGTCTTACTGATGTTGTCACTTGCTTGTTTACATATCTCAGTCAGTGAATTTGACTGCCTGATCCCAAAAGACAGAGGCCATATCTGTCATAGTAATCATCATGTACCAGCTATTAGAACATATGCTAAATTATTGCTTGTTGAAAATATAATTGAATGAGTGAATTAATTAATTCAATACTCTAGGGACATAGTCTGATTGTCTGGCAAGGTGTAATGCAGCAAACTGGCTCTTTGGGCTGCTGCCCAGGTGATAGATGACTGATTGGGTTCAGTCATCCATGTCTAGCCTAGCCATTTATGTTCAAAATAATGGGTTCATGAGAGATAACGGAAATTATTCCCTTGCAGTCAATAGGCAGAAATGGTTGACCTAGATATCATTCACATTTAAAAAACTTTTTGAAGAAGATCACGTAGTTTCCAGCTTGATTTAGTGTGCTAAATAAATTCTTAATAGTACCCCCCTGAGGGCCTGAACTTTCTAAGAAATACTTGTTGGTCAACATGCCTGAAAACTTCAAGTAAATAGTTCTCATGCTGTTTTAGTTGTTTTGTCTTTTTCTAAGTCATACTTTATTTAGGAGAATGGACTTTAACTTTTATCCCCAATTCCCTTATGTTTTCTGGGTAAAAATAGATACTTATTAAATCCATGTAGAATGTGAGTGATAAAATAATTGCATTTATGGAAAGTCAAATTTGTTAACAAAAATCTTAAGAATAATGTTGCAATGCTGCTGCCATGAGACAATGCTCATATAGGACTTAAGGGAGAATAGGAGATCTATTTGGCTTAGGATTCCAGAAGGGAAATATAGCACATTTCAGCAGAAAGACTGGGTGGGTGGCAAATGTTATAGACTTGTTTAGGTCACTGCAATAGTTATAGAAATCAAGATGGCTAGGAGCATTCTGCAAATGGAACAAAGCTGAAGTTATCCTGTGCCTTTCTCTACCAAGGATCCATCCCTTAAATATGCCATGACTGATGACCTTCCTAAATATTACAACTGAGTACACAAACACATGAGCCTATGCATGTAAAGTTCCACTTGCTGGAAAAGTGGTGCTTCGAACTCCATCTTGACAAAAGGATTTCCCATTATCTGAGGAATTTTGCACAACCTGGTGAAGATGAGGATGGTGAATTATGAATTCTTTATGAAGGCAAAAGTATAAATCTTTGGCCTGGTCAATCATTGTTTTTGGATTCCCTCTTTGATATTAGACAGAAGTAGGAGATCGGAGATTTTTTGTGTGTATCAGAGATTCACAAAATACTATCTCTCAGGCTTGAAATGCAAACCTCAGATATATTAACTTCTCCTGAAGTCACAGACTGGTTGTCTGAGCATGCACTGGAAGCTAGAAATATTTTCATTTTCCTCGTCTTCTTTTTCAATAATCACTGTACTTGAGCTCTCATCCTAATCTCCCACCCCTCATTTTACATTTCTGCATATTTCAGTTAGCCTGCACATTGGTGATAAAACAAATATCACTATCAAAAGTCTTAAGAGAGCAAAAGGTTTATTTTACCTTAGGATTCCTGGATGCAGTTGTTTGTCCAACTTAGCAGGAGAGGTCACACCACTACTAGAAACTGGTGAAATGGCCACATAATATCCACATAATAGCTGAAAGAGGGAAAACCCTTACTTGCCAGCATGTCTGCCCAAGAATACACAAGGGTATCAACTTCCTCAATCAGATCTCTGTATTTTATTCACCTATCCAGGACCTAGTTACACCCAAGATGGGCTGGGCCTTCCCCCCATCAACCAGACATTCACTGTGGGCTTAACTGACTTACTAATTCCATATAAATGTTCCCAGAGCCCAAATCTTTAATCATCAAATTTACACCTGTACTTAACCATGAAACTGAATAAATAAAGTTGTCGAGATTTAAGTGGGGATGGCTGGGAGAAAGATCTCATTGTTCTCATATAAGATGTCATGTAAAGACCATGAGCTTCATCCCATCTTTCTGATCCACTTTAATAGCTTTGTCCTTCTTACATCTTTCTTTATTCCTTCTATGATTACTATTTTCCATATCATCCAGAAGGTCAAAACTCTGTGAATACCTCATCCTGGAGATGAATTTTATTGATAGACAAGACAGAATAGGATATCCATCTCATAAACTTAGATAAGGAATAGGATATCCATTTTATAAACTTAGATAGGGAAACAAATCACATTTAAAACTTTGACAAGTGATTTATGATATCCTGATAAATTTATCATTTAGGGCTTGAAAAAAAGTAGATGCACATACATTTTGGGGATGTTAATTTCAGTGTCTGTAACAAAAACCTGATCTGAATAGATAAACTTTCTTTTTGGTGAATTAGTTACTTTCCTTATGTGTGTGACCCAAGTAGTTTAAGAAAGAGTTTATTTTGACTTATAATTCTGGGGTGGGAGAGGTATAGTCTATCATAGCATGAAAGGTCAGCAGTAGGAGAAGAAGGTGTCTGGTTACACTGTGCAACGGTCAGAAAGCAGAGAGCAAGAAATACTACTTCTCAGCATTCTTTTTCCTTTGTGTTCAATCTAGAACACAGATTATAGAATGATGCTGCCTCAGCTAAGGTAAATCTTCCAACTTCAATCAACCTATTCTAGGCAATCCCCCAGACAAACTAGAGGCTTGCCTCTCTATGTGTTCTAGATTCTGTGAAGTTGACAATCAATATGAACCATTACAACTCTACCTCTATGCAAGTATAAACTTAAATTCATTAATTTTAAGCCATAACCTCTATACTTTTACACCATAGACTCATAACCACCTGGTAATGCAAAAATGAATCATTCCAACATCAAAAGTCTTTATAATGTTTAAGGATGGAAACACTGCTTAAAGTACCAAAGACTAATTCAGTTCTGAAACTCAAGATATTCTCTCCTCCCTGAGATTCTATACAATAAGAAATTGCATATTTCCCACATACAATGGTGCAGATATAATCTGTTATTTGATATTTAATACATTTTTTCATTAGGATACATTTACTAATTTGTCGAACTCCATTGAATTGGATTTAGATCATCTCCATGAGCATGAGATTAGCTAGTGTCTGGTATGAATGTGGTTTATATTCAGTTATGTTCCTGAGAGACTGAAATTTTGGTCCCCACGACAGGGGCTGTTGGAAAGCGATAGAGCCTTGTAGAAATCTTTACCTCAGCATGGGATTGTATTTGAAAGGGATCATGGGTGCACCAGCCAACCTTTTCCTTTCATGTTCAGCAACATATGCTCCCAAACATCCTCTTAAATAGTACACACACACCTGTCTGGTGTCAGGATGGGCTCTACCAGAACTGATGCCATGAAGGTGCCATGCCCATGAGCTTTCAGAACTGTAGGCTACAATAAATGTTTTCTCTTTACAAAGGTATTTGCCTCAAAATTATCACTGTAGTAGCATAAAGTCATTAAATGTCACTAATGAAAAAGACTAATCATAAATTCTTATTTTTTATCATGATTTTACCCAAAACATAAGTAATAAATATTAATGATATCACTCTGATGAAATTCAAATTGTATATGAAATTATATTTATAAATAAAAATATATTTTATGTATTTTTTAGAATTTTTTCTAGTTTTACAAGCATATCGAGTACTCATCCCTGATTCTCTCCATCCCCTTCCCTCCCATTCTTCTTTATTCCCTTCATCCATCCCACACACTTCCACCCTCCCATCTGCCTGTTTATATGGACCCCAGGGTTCCCTCTGGCTTATCACTCTTCTGAGATTTCAGGTGTCTTTGGGCTATCCCTTCACTCATTCAACTTTAGTCCCCAAGATTTCCCCTGTATGTTCTTATCTCTCCTTACTGGGGCATGCTTATATGTCAGTCATTATGCAACTCCCTGAAGTGAGTTCCTAGATGCAGCAGGTCTGCCTTTAATAAAATGTCTTTTCCAATGGTGAACCTTCGCAATTTAGGTTCTCACAATCTCACTGCTCCCTCTTCTATGGTATTGTCAATGCCTTAGAATGGGGAGATATTAGGTTGGCCTGATTCTGGGTGAATCTTGCTAGGTTGCTGGTACACTGCATTATGGCTGGTCATGGCTATCTACTTCAGTGCTCATCTACTGTCCTAGACTGCATCCTGTCAGGGTGTTGAGATACCTCTGTTGTAAAAGATTACTAGGCTGAGTGTTAAGTGTTCTTACAATCTATGGATATAATAGCAGCTATTTACAGAGCAGTTTGGTGTACTGTTTTTCTATCTATATGTTAATTAACTATTTTTCCCTATTGATATATTTCCTTCCCTTTTCTAGTTAATAGTAACAGAAACACATTCCATTCTGTCAAGCAGGTCTTGAGTCCAATCAGAAAACTGTTGGTTGTATTCTTGATGCTCATGCCACTATTAAACTGGTGGTCACTTGCCATGGTGATTTTTATTTAATTTGCAGATCTTATAAGGCCTGTGATTATTTCTCTCCCCCAGTAGCTTTTACAGTATTGCTTGGTACTATGTAAGCTATCCAACAAGAAAGATAGACCAGTTCTAGTTGATGTATTTTGCCCATGTTCTGTGACCCATATGTATTGAACCTTCAGTAATAGGATATTACTGACAATTTATTGGAGAACAACTTAAAGCAATGACAAAAGCCTATAACGTTTGGGATCTTTGAAACCTCTATGACCAATATTTTATCAGGAAGTTTCACATTCATGTTACTTCTAGTATATTTTTCACTGGGTTCTAAGAGTATCAGCTTTGGACTTTTTTCTTAACCCCTATCTTCCTCACTGTATGCTCTTCTGCATAGGGACTTGTTCCTTTCTTTAAAAGACATTTTTAACATATTATTAGTGTAGCAGGTTCCTTTGGGGTTGCATTCTGCAATCTTAGGTTTATTTTTAATAAGTCCCTCTGTCCCTCCTATCTCCCATCCACTCCTTTCTTACTATGTATTTTTCCCAATTATCCCCTCCCTTTCATGATATCCTAAATAACCCTTCAAAATGTTTTATCCTAACAATATCTTCCCACCTTCCCTTTCATTGGTCCCTTTCAAATTCTCTGCCTCAACAGTGATTCCAATCCAAATACATTGACAAGGATATCAATGTTATCATCCGCATGTAAGTACAGTGCTTAATTTTCTGTGTCTGAGATATCCTGCTCAATGTTAAATTTTCTAGTTATATCCATTTACCAGAAAATTCGATAATCTCATCCTTTCTGATGGCTGAGTAATATTTCATGTGTATAAGTACCACATTTTCATTATCCATTCTTCTGTTGATGAGCATGTTGGCTGATTCCATTTTCTTGCTATTGTGAATAGAGCTGCAATGAACATAGATGCAAGTGTCTTGTCAACTCTAGAAACTCTTAGGAATATTCCTAGGAGTGCTATAGCTGAGTCATATGGAAGTTCCATTTTTAACTTTCTGGAACCTTCACACTGATCTCCAAAGAGGTTGTTCCAGTTTACAATTCCTGCACCAGTGTCCCTTTTTCTCCACAACTTTGCCAACATTCTCTATTGTTTGTGTTCTTTGTCTTATACATTCTGTCTTGGGTAAGATGGTGTCCAGGGTAGTTTTAATTTTCATTTCTCTGACAATCAGAGAAATTGAGTATCTTTTAAGTTTTTTTTTTGATTTTTCAATTTCTTTTTGAGTGAAGTCCCTGTTTTATTCTAGGGCCTATTTTTCAACTACAATGAGGAAAACATCCATATATTCTTCATAACTGGGATCAAAATTTGTATAGTTTTTTTACAACTTAAAACTATAGGACAAGCCTTAAAAAGCAATAATCATTCTGCAAAAACAACTAAAAATTATTTTTTGAACACCTAATTCTTTGTGCATATACTGGTAGAATTTTCATCAGTAACACTATCACTAAAGTATTAAAATTTGCCTTCCTAATTTAAGAATATCTGATGACAGATGGTCAGCATCTTTTTTTTTAAATGTACTGGACCATAAAGTGTTATAACTGAGCTTTATATAGAATTTCATTTTTTTTCACCCTAGTAACAGAAAGGTCCCTGTTGAACAAATGTCTGTTTTCCTGGTTATAGTCAATGACATTTCTGGATATTTTTATATGAATTTTATATCAAAATGATATTAAAATGTGTTTCTATATAGAGGATTATACAGTGTCAATCTCCAAGTACTCTTATATGTGATCCACTTCCTACACTATCTATTCTGTGAAGCAAACTTATTAAATAGCCTGATGTTTTCTTTGAATCGTCTCCTCACAAGAACACAGTATATACAACTTATCTTTTTAAAAATACAAAGCAAGATATAGCTGAGAATCTAACTTCCATGATTTATCAAGAATTTCATCAGATGCATCTTGAAAAAATGCATTATGCCATCTTACCCATTAAATGAAATTACTCCAGAACTGCTCCAGTGCATTAGAATTAACTTTATTCATTCCTCTCCTAGAAGTTCTGTGTCCCAATTTGCTGAGGGACATTTTAGGAATTACACTTGCCAACAGAACTCTCATAGGTCACCACCTGGAGGAAAGTGGTGTTTAGGATGTCAACCTGACAAAGGCACATTCTGAGCATAAGGCTGATTTCTCCTGATATTACAGACTGGTTGTCTAAGCATTTGTTGGAAACTGAGAGAACTCTCATTTCCCTATGTCTGTTTTCCACTAATCAAAAATCCTTCACTGGAGCTTCCAATCTGATCCTCAACTCCTATTTACATTCCTGCATAAATTCATTGTCAGAAGTAGACAGGAGAGACCTCACTGTGATGTCCCTCTATACCTTGTCCACTGATCTTATCTGTATTCTCCTAGACGTTATTTTTCTTCCCTTGTGTTTCTGATTGCCCTGGGATTTACCTGTAAGTGCCTTCTTTTGAGATTAATTTTACTGATATTGATTAAGACAGAATAAATGATCATTTTATAAACTTAAAAACTCTGAAATGTTTTGAATGTAAAATGTGCCCAACAGGCTCGTGTGCTTAGATACTTTGTCTCCTGTGTTGGTGGCACTGTTTGGGAAGGCAATGGAACATTTAGGAGGTAGAGTTTTATCAGAGGAAGAAATCCCTGGGGGATAGACTTGAGGTTTGATATCCTGGCCTCACTTTCCATCCTCTGTATCCTGAGTATGGTTGTGAGGAAGCAGAGGGCCTCCTTTTCCCACTTAGCCTGTGACGGTGATAGATATGTCCCCTTCAGAGCTATAAACCAAAACAATGAATCATTCTCCCTTAAACTGCTTAGTTCAGACTATTTTTATCACAATAACAGAAATTTAGTTTGAACAAGTCTTCACTGCTCTCAGCCAAGTCCAGAAGTGACTGTTCTGGCTGAAGCCCCTGCACACTGCTGCTCTGTCCTGCTCTGCCAATGCTTTTATGTTCCACCCTCCTCCATGTGTGTAAAAGATCAGCTCTTTACCCTTTGTTTCTGATTGCCTTGGGTGCACTTCCTTGTGGCCTAACTCCTGTAACTTTCAGATTTCAAGTGGGATTTTGAGAATAAGTGATGCTGCATTTGACATACCTCTGATTGTCAAATCTGTGTTCTTCCTACTGAATCTCTGTCCAGCTCTTTCCTGCTGAACCCTGTTTAACTCTAAAATCTAAAATGGGATTGTTAATCTCTCCTCCAGAACTGCAGGTTTTGTTCTGAATTCATCTTCTGGTTCTGTTCCCATCTGTCATCACCTTACAAACAGGCCTCTTAACCCTGGTGGGTAAAACAGCTGTAAACCCAACTGACTACTAAAGAATGAAATGCTGTTCTTCAGTTTAAGTTCACAGTAATTTGCAATTGTATTGTTTTCTCAGTTATCTTGTGTGAAACTGATTAATTTTGAAGGCACTGACTGATGAACACACAGATAGTTTTAAAAAATGTTTGTGTCATCTGGATGGTCCAATCTGGTTTTTTAATCATGATCAGAATTTCATTTAAATTTCTTATTCTCCATTTTATCACACGTATATACAGAGTTTTGTGGTATTTCATCAGAAGCCTGATGCCTAAAAGTTTTTTGAAAATATTTTGTTAATAAATGTAGTATACTTTCTCGAGTCTAAGATCACATTAATTACAAGGTTCTTTAAAATTGCAAATGCAGTAACTATACAAAGGACACATTTTATCCCTATAAGGAAGATAATCAGGGTGAGGATGTATGATTATGACTCATGTAAGATCTCAGTTACTGCTGGGAAGAAAACCACTGTCCTACCATGAAGCTTCTTGTATTTTTAGGCCTCTGCAGTTACACATGATAAAGGCACATTGTTTTTATAACACACTCATATATCTAGGCTTCTATACTATTCTTTAGATAGTACAACATCAAGGTAAAAGTCAAAGTGCTGTGTGGCATAATACTTAGAAATACATGCATTAAAAAGCTTCATTATAACTTATTTATCTATCTTGAGAAATTTAAGATGTTTTTGACCTTTATTTAACTACCACTCCAACTTCAAAGATGAAAAATATAAAAAAATCCGGGCTTTGCTGTTGATAGCATGGAAATATACCAATCAATTTATTCTCCACTTTCCTGCATTTCAATTAGCTTAAAGTTTCTTTTTCAGTAACTGAAATCCTTTATATATTTCTCAACAGGATGCATTATTTTCAAGTATATCAAGGCAAGAGAAGAATAAAAAAAGCTCATTCACTTTAAATATTAAGAGAAACTTAGACCTTTATTGAGTGTCTTATTATACTTGTCACTTGAACATGCCTTTGCATCATTGGAAAGTCACATGATGATTCACCTTAGTTTCTTACTGAATAAAAATGAATAAAATGATGCTGTCTATACATGAAACTACAGGTAAGAATTTGACATAATTAAAATGTGAAAGTGTATCCTAGGAAACAATACACAGATGATAAAAAAATATCTGGGAGAGAGAAAACATACTTTTGTATTACATGCATTTGCTAGATGCTCACAAAATAAGTCAAGTTGATGCACCATAACACAATTTTAACAACAACAACAAAAAAACAACAACATAGTAAATTGCTATCATGGCTTTATGAAAATTACTTCCTTTTAAATTCTATATATGCAAAATTAAATAGAAGCAGCAAGAAAATTCTTTACAAAAGAAAACAACAAAGAGTTATACAGCAAATAAATTTCAAATGACTTTTAGGGTATGAGTAGTTTCTCAACTTGAATAAGAGACACACATTTAGATGACTTCAAGAGATAATGCTTCCTCTTTTATATTGAAAAAGATTCAGAAGCTTAACAATAGACATTGATAATAAAAATCATAGGAAAATTAGGCACTGTAATATCTCCTGGTGGAGAATTTGGAAAAACCTAACTAAATTATCATTGACCTGGCAATCCCATGTCTATAAGTATATGCTTGAAGTAACTAGTAATAAAAGTAGGAACTTGTCACCCTGGACTGGACAACAGGTCTGTCCACCTGCCAGAAATGGACCAAGTAGTTACAGAACCCCAGAAACAAAAGAGCAGAAGATGGCACCTAGGAATATCAGGACAGCTTTACTAGCTCTGTACCTGCTTATCATATCAAGGAGAGTCTAAACAAATCAGGCCCAGTGACAGACTTTTCATATGCTGAACAACCCCACTTCATTCTAACCACAGCAATGACAGCCATCAGTACATACTCACTTCTGAGCAACTAGATTCTATTTCCTTAGATGAAAAAGTTTATAAATGAAAACATTTGATAAAACAGCAGAAGTCTTTTTATCTGCAGTACATATTTCACAAATTAAAATGAAATGTCCTTTCTATTCTTCCATTGATGTTATCTCACAAAATGTTTTTGATAATTCTACTACATAGTATCAGGCTGGCTTTAAGAGTACATTTAATAACATCTAATATGCTGACCTTGAATATATAACATTTTCTTGTTTTATTGTCTATATTGATTGTAAAAGCGCTGATTGTCTTTTTTTTTCACATGTGCATATGGTACTAATTCATAATCATCTTCCCATCTTGCTGGCATGATAAAGGGCCAATTTTTGTGTATTATATTGGAGACTACTTCTTGAACTAAGATTAATATATGAGAATAAGTCAGAACCTCAACCTAATGTTAGAACCCCTAAGTTAGGAGACTCCAGCTGGAGACTTCCATACAGCTGAGGTTGGAATCCCAAGCATTTAAAACTCGTTGTAACATCACAAGAAGTCAAGCTTCTTGAAGAATGAGAAGTTCTCACCCTGTGACATGGAATCCATTCTTCTTTCTCCTCTTTAGGCCTCTGAATTTCCATAGGCCGACTCCAGAGGCAAATTGTTTGAGTTTATCTTGCTCAGTCCTATTTATTATTCTACCAGGGTCAGAATTTTGATACTTTCTCTCCTGATTTATTCTAGTAATTGCTGGGTCAATTGCTGGGCCAAATCCTTATCTACAGTTGAATCTGACAATGAGAAGAGAAACTGAATGAGACTCTATGTCCCTCTATGTCCTCTATGACCCTGTGGAGTTCAATAGAAGCTAATGGGTTTGAAATGAACGTATGTTTGCTAGATTTCCTGTGGTTTGCTACATCATCGTAGCGTTTCGGTATGTCTACTTTGTGGTTAGAAGTCTCTTAGTCCCACTAGTAAGAACAAACATACAATCCATACTGGATAACACCCAGTTTCTTTTATTTGAAGTCCAGTAGACTCAATGAAATGTAAAACATTTAGAGGATAACAAGCTTTTAACGACAGAAGCAGAAATCCAAAATGAAAAGGAGACCCCAAATCAGAAGGTCTTTGCAGACAGGCAATTCACTCCCAGCAGTATTCAATCATATTGGCTATGTGACACTGATTTCTCCTAAGCAGAGTTCCAGAAAACATTTCCCACTTCAGCTATCCATCCAAACTGCCCCTAGCCCAAGTGAAGGGTAGAGATGGGAGGGAAGTTAGAATCCTGGTTCTCCTGAATTCTATTCTATAACAAGAAGATTTCTATAATGTTCCATAATCTTTGTGTGGCTTCTTCTGTTATCAAGAAAGAAAGAAGGCTCATTACTTCCCATGTCCTGAAAGTCGGAAAGCAAAGGAAACAGATAAAAACAGAAAGTAGGTTATAGAATTCCTTGCCTTAGATTTTTACAAAGCTGTTCTGTGCCTTTATTGCAGTCATGTGCAAGGTTTTGTGATCTTTTATGTGCTGATAGCAGAAAGAGTAATGTCATTCAGATGAATGACCAAACAGCAGAGCTGTCTCTGGATGCTTATTTATTTTATTTTTTAAAAGAACAAGGGATCAGTTTCTGTTTGGATACCATTAAACAATGACTTGAAACTGTATGTAAGTTAGAAATCACCTCAGGCAGTTGTGGTCATGTGCAGGGGTTTTTCTTTAAACTCTGCAGGATTCATTTATAAAATGCATAGCTTTAGAAAGGAATCAATTACACCACAGGTCAAAACAAGTCTCTCAAACACAAGAATGATAGAATTTCATACTCAAACATGAAAGAAACTAATCATGCAAAATGAATACTAAATATGAAGCAAAACAGTTTTAATTTTTTTATTCAATACTTTCATGTACAAATACGATGAATTTATATTTTTCATCCCTTTTACCCACTCTCATTCTACTTCCTACTCTGTTTCATATATTCTCCCTTCTAACCAGTCTCCCTCCTAAGTCTTTTTGCGTGTGTGACCCACTCGATTTCACCTGGGATGTCTGTATTGTCGGGTGCCACAATACTGCTGAGGGCATGGGTGACTTAGTAGGAAAGTCATTGAGTAAAGAAGCTGCCCTTCTCCTGACTGGCTTTAACCTTCAATTGTCTTCCAGAGAGAGAACTATGATTCTTGAGAGCTTCCTTATCCATAACAAAATGTTGATAGGCCTAATATTTCACAGACCGTGTAGAAGTGGACATCATGGAAGTGAACTCTTGGCTACAGCAGTCCTGTCACAACCAGAGGATGCTGTTTAGAAGGACTCTTTCCCAACCTCAGGCCCATACATGGTTAGCTCCCCTCTTCCGCAATGTTCCCTGAACCTAAGCTGAGAGGCTGATTTCGAGGTACTATTTAGAACTGAGGACTGCATAGTCACTTATTCTCTGCACTTTGGCCAGTGCTGTATTAAATACCTTTTATTGTAAAAGGAAGTTTCTTGGTCAGGTGCTAAGAGTTTCTGTCTGGGTATGAATGACAGTTTGCTGTCTAGTACTTGTAGCTAGATCTTTGTTGTTTTTACCCACCTAAGGCCTATTGATTATAGTACCAGGCATGTATTCCCTGCCACAAAGCGAACCTTACAATTAGAAAGCAGTTGGCTATCCCCAGCCCCCAGGTAACATACATATTGTGGATGGCACCAACGGCCACTTCTTTCCAGAGTGGTTGTTATTGTGTGCTGGCATTCATAGATGGGTGAGACTATTTGCTGTTTCTCTGCCCTGGTAGCTGCATCATATATTCTGGCTCTTTGTATACAGCCAGCAAAGAGAAAGTTTCCATTTTCATTCCAGCTTATTTTCTTCATTTTCTGTGATCCTTGTATGTGGTGTCCTCAGCAATAGAATCTTAATATAAGTTCTGGAAGGAAACCAAGGGCAAAGGCAAATACAGATATTGTTCTAGGTGCCTTTGAGGTCTCTCTCCAACATTACATTAGGAGGTATCACATATCTAGCACTGAGAATTCTGTTTAATTATTTCTGGCTTCTGTTGAGCTTATTCTAAATATATGAGATAACTCCTTCCAGAAAATGGTACAGTGGAAGGGCTGGAACAGAGATTATACAAGATCCATTGTGCTTACTTGATCCATACTTGATGGGTTATCTTTGACTATGGCTATCCAGAAATGATCTAGCATGGACCTAGCAAAACTCTTTGAAATTGTTAAGGGAATAGCAGGTATATTTTGCAGACAATGATGTGTTCTACTCATGGTTATAAACCTTCAGTTCATTTTAAAGTCACCAGGCAGACAAACGAGGAAGCAATAAAAAGATTACTATATCTAGGCATGGTTTGATCAGTAATGTAAGTCAAAATCATGAAGAGATAATTTCTGGGCTTTGCATGTATGGTTCATTGGATCTGGAAAGAGTTAAACATGTACATTGTTAGCAAGTTCTCCTATGATGCTGATTCTGCTACTCTCACAATCACTCTTGCAATGTTTTATTGGAGATAGACCTCAGACTTTGGTATAAGTACCCATGTGTTGGGTTAAAAGGGAATGTAATCAGAAGTGATCTTGATGATGTATAGGGGCTACATATGGTTCCACAAAAGAGACTTAAGAGGTAAAAATTAGAGTTCAAGACAAAGGTGACCAGAGTCTAGATTTCAGTTGGGAGAGCACTGAACAGAAGAGAAAAAAATGGAGGAAGAGAGCTGCCATGAACAATATGGTGAGAGGAAACCAAAGAGAAGAGGGATCTTTCAGAAAGAGAACAGAGCACTTGAGAGGAGGAGTAGGTGGAGAGAGAGCGATTTCTCTGGGCACGAGGGTGATCCTCTATGTCCTTGGACATTTAAAGGGGTTACATGGGAGTTTCTAGGGAAGTAAGGCAGTAGGAGCAGGAAGAAAGTTTTGTCCTGGAGCCACTAAACTAAACATTCAATCTGCACTTGCCTTCACCAAGCACCCAGGAGTAGTCAGAAGTCTAGATTTCGATCTATTGCCATAGTGCAGTTACACATTCAAATCAGTTGGTTTCTATTTCTATCCAGTTCCCTAGTCAAGGAAACTTTAGTTGCAAAGTTTCAAAGCCTTTTGAATATCCTATGTTCCATTTGAGTAAGAAGGACAATTTTGGAAATAACCTGATGGCTCCCAAAAACATATCTCTGTCTATTAATTCAGGTGGCTTTTCATCTCTGATGTAGCATCTTCTAAGTAACAACTGCAGCAGCACACTGCTTACGGTGTGACCAGCACTGGATTAGCTGCTGAATAATGATTGTTTACTAGCCTTGCTAGCTGAAGAGTATTTGTCAGACTCAGAGACTGCACAAAATACCCTGCAAACAATTGATATCGGCTTCAGAATGATGGTGGGAAAAGTCATGATATTATCAATTATAAAGAAGATGACAAAGTTTCTTTGTTTAAGTTTCTGGAAAAGTCATATATAGTCTCAGTTATAATGGGTTATTTGTGATTGCACTTGTTTAGAAATAACCACTCCTCACCTCCAAATATATCACCCTATTAGGCACAGGTGCCAACTTGATTGTTGAGGGTTTCAGCTCTGGGCACATTTGTGGAGAATTAGTGTTTGAGTTAAGCCCAGAGCAAACCTGCAAGAGGTTGTTTAGCTGATGGGGAAGGCCCAGCCTATGGTGGGTGGAACTAGGCCCTGAACAGATGAATTAAATACTGAGAGCTGGTTGAGGAAGTTGGCATTCTTTTGTTCACTTGGCTAGACATGCTGGTCTGGCAAGTAAGGATTGTCCCTCTCTCAGCCATTGTGTGGTGATGATGTGGCCAATTCCCTTGGCCCTGGTGTTGGCATGAACTCTCCTGTCAAGCTGGACTGAAAACTGTAACCAGATAATCATAAGAGACAATAAATCCTTGTTCCCATAAGCCCTCTGATGGTCATTTATCAGCAACCATACAGGGAAACTACAACAACCCTCATACTATCAACCCAGAAATCTTAAACTTCTCTTTGAAGGATGAAATCTCAGAATTAATGAGAGGAAAATCTATGAGACTCTAGACATACCCAGGAATTGAAGTCATATTTTTGGGCCTAAGTTAAAGCATCCTACCTTTGCAATGAAAGCTGTAGTTCAGATTGAGAGTCACAGAGTATATCCACATGTCAGAAGAATGCTCATTGTCAGATAACTATAGCAATTGTCATAGTTTGAAATGTTAGTAGTACCCCCACAAGCTCATGCATTTGAATCTTTAGTTGTTTGGGAAGTCCCTGGCCCCTTTAGAAGATGGAGCCTTGCTGAAGGCAGTCATAAGGGATAGATATTGAGATTGGATAGTCCCACCCAATTCAGTTAGTTAGTCTGTTCTTTCAGCTGACAGTTTTGTAGCTCTTAGACTCCTTGATGTCTCCACCATCTTCTTCCAGATAGTCATGCCTCTTCTGCCATGAAGGATTGTATCTCTCCTCTGGAACCTTAAGTTGAATAAATCTCCCTTTCATCCTTAAATCGTGTATGAGTATTCTCTTATAGCAATAGAGAGTAACTGATACAGCAATTAATTTTTCATTACAACATGATATAAGTGCTCCAAAAGAAATAAAGAACATTGTTTTAGAGGTTGTGAGAACAAGTTTGGGGTAGGAGGGAAGAAAGAGGTAGCCCAAGACACAAGTGTAAAATGACAGTGTGTGTGTGTGTGTGTGTGTGTGTGTGTGTGTGTGTGTGTGTGTGTCTGTCTGTCTGTCTGCTGTCTGTCTGTCTGTAAGTGAAGGAGAGCTATTCTTTATGGATATGTGAGGTCCAAAGTTTCTTGTTATGGAAAAGTGGCTGGCACTTTCCAGAAACTTAAGCAAGACTCTGTGATTACACTTCACAAGATGGGGGACTGAAGAGCAGAGCTGAACTAAGTTTGACATTATTTTTCAATATCAGAATTTTTTGACAAGAATTTAATATTCTCTGTACTCCTTGTAGGATTTCTAGAAAATAAAAAAGTGGGCAAATTTTGATTTAAAACAGGTAAGTTTCAGTGACTGCATCAGAATTTTTCTTGGATTTTCTCTGAGATGATAGTGCAATTGCTTGTGACATGCACTTGTCCATGCATCTTAGAAATGCCTCTATTTCAAAACTCTCTGAGAAATGCACCCATTCTCCCCCTATGGACATATAGTAATGGACAGTTTGTTCAATACAGCAAACTTCAGTAAAGTCTGACATGCAATTCTGCCTTAGAAGAGGCTGCATGTAGTTGTTCTCACTTATTTCTAATAGAATCACTTCTATGGCATGCATTATTTCAAAAAATTTCTTAAGGATAAAAAGTATATGTTACTCAACTTAATAGTTCATCTGATGAAAGATTGAGGAAACACAGGCTAAGGCAGGTTAAATAAGATCCCAATCGTAACATAATGAAACAATTAAGCCAAGGATCATTACACCTGTAAGGCTCATAGTCAGCAAGTCTGTGGACTACCATGAAAGATCAAGCTGAGCAGGTCTACCCAATCATGTTTAGATAGGATTCTCTTCATTTTTATTATATTTTTTCTTTTGTTACTTTTAATTTTTTTTATTATTTATTCAATGCATGTGTGTGTGTATGTGTGTGTGTGCGCGCATGTGTGTGTGTGTCTGTGTGTGTGTAGAACCACGGACGAATTCGGGAACCACAATGGATGCCTCCACCTCCTCCTTGTTTACTCTGCCCTGGGATTCATAGGCTCCGTCCTACCAGGACCGGATACACAGGCCGCCCCACTTCCACCCGGCATCTATACGTCGGGTCTAGGATCCGAACTCAGGACCTTCTGCCTGCAAGGCGGAGGCTTAACCCCTGAGCCACCTCTCCAGCCCCTCTTTTGTTACTTTTAAATGAAATGAACAAAGAATAAACCTTACAAACTCCCTTAAAAGGGTCAGTATAGGATGGGGAGAGATTTACTTGGCCTTTTCACAGGCAAGCAAAACAGGGTTGCCAAGTACTTTGCATTCCGTTTAGCTGTTATCTATTTCAGTGCTCCTCTGGTATACTAGGATGTGTCCTGTCTGTATGTTGACTTCTCTTTCTGTTGTAGAAGAAGTTTTTTATGTTAAGCACTGAGTGTTCTTCTAACCTATGTGTATAATAACAGATATAAAAACAGAGTAGTTTGGTATACTGTCTTCCTGCCTATAGGTACATAGTCTATTCTTCCCTAGTGATATATTTTCTTCCCTTTTATAGGTTCTTGTTCTTGTTAACAGTAACAGGAATATGTTCCATTCTGACAAGAGGGCCTAGAGTTCAATCAGAAAGCTGTTCGCTGTCTCCCTAATAGTCATGCCACTATTACACTGGTGGTTACCTGCTTCCATGATGATTTTCATTGCAACTTATAGATCTCACAGAATGATGAAGCATTTGATTATTTTTCTCCTCCAGTAGCTTCTACAGTATTCCTTGGAACTGTATAAGATATCCAGCAAGGGATAAGCTTTCCAAGCAGTTCCAGTTGATATATTTTGCCCCTGTTCTATAATTCATTTGTGTTGCATCTTCAATAATAGTGTCTTACTGTCAACTTTTTGGTGGGTCATCAAGAGCAATGGCAAAAGCCTATAGGGTTTGGGGGCTTTTCAGACTTCTCTGGCCAACAATTTCTCAGAAAGTGTCATATTCCTATCACTTCTATTATGGTTTTAATTGTCACTTGGTTCTAAGTGGACAATCTCAGAACATTGTTTTGTTTTGCCCTGTTTTCTACTCTCTGTGCTCCTCCATATATGAATGGTCAATTCTTGTTTCTTTTTAAAAATAATTTTCGACACATTAATAACATAAGAGATTCCTATGGGGTTACCTTCCACAATCTCACAGTTTTTCTATAGGTCCCTTTGCTCCTTCCATGTCTCATATCCTCATGCCCCCTAGGTATTTTTCCCATTATTCTCTCCCTCACCCTACTTGTCATGGTAGTCTCTATCTTCCCCCTCAAAAGATTTAAACCTAATCATACCTTTCTACTTACAGTAATTCCAAGGCAAGATTGTAAGAGCCTAAAGATAGGAAGATATGCTGCTGGACAAGGCATTCCACTCAAGAAAACACTTCTGTATCTAGGAACTCATTTCAATGAAACTTTGTGTAATGACTGGCATGCTAACATGCCCCCATAGACTTATAAGGATTAGGAAGAAATGGTTACATGCATTGGAAATCTTAGGGGTTAGGGCTAGACAGATGAAGAGGTGTGCCCCTATCAATGGGTCCTCCCAAGGAAGGCTCACTTAGTCTATCATAGAAGCCTGAACCCCCACTAGAGCAGAGGATCCAAACAGAACCCTGGTACCCATAGAAGCAGACCCACAGGATGGTGGAAAGAGTTTGATGGATTGATGATGGGAGGGGAGTTAAGGAAAGAAAGTAAGGGAGAGAGTGAAGGGGCAGGGATAATTACTCAATATACTTGTAAAACTAGGGGAAATTTAAAAGGTAAATAAATATATGAGCCAAAAAGTGTCATTACAAATGTTTTTATTCATCTGTCAGTTCAATGATGTAAAGTATTTTGAAATAACCCTGATTTTATTATAGACTCATTCACTTCTGCAAACTCTTCCAAGGAGACAAGATTTATGATTTTTGATGATTTGGTCTTTTCAATTTCTGATTAAAATGTTAGTATTAGTGGTCCAGCATTAATTTCCTTTACCTGAGCAGAAATATACAAAAAAACCCCAAAAACCCTCTAAACACATTTCCAGAGTGATGTTTATAAAGTAAATTTTCTGTTTTAATTCTGTTCTTAATTTAAAATATTAATATCTTAAAAATTACAGCAATAGAATGAAAGCTTTTGTGGTCTTTATAATTTTATCAATTTGGTAGTGATAGTTTCTAAATCTTTTTTTATTACATTTTTATTATTATTTCAGCTCATACAAACTTAATAGGTACACCAGTTCCCTCCCCCTCCTCCTCCCCCCGAACCCCTTGCTCACCCTCCCTTCACCCCTCCCTCCCCATCCCCCAGTGCCTCCCGCCCCAATTCCCAGAGTCCTTTCTTGTGCATGTCTGACTCTCCTCTGGGCCCTCCTCTCTGATGACGTACAAGGACCCTGTGGCATTTCCCTGAACCCTTTCCTGTGTTCCCCTTAAGCATAGGTGCAGCTATCTGTTTATTTTTATTTTGGGAAAGAGGGATGTAGGGAGAAAGGGAGAGAAAGAGAGAGTGAGCATTGGAGATCATGGCATAACTTTTACAAGTCAGTTAATTGATTATCGCCTTATACATTCATATATATATATATATATGTGAATTCTCAGGATCAAAGGTAAGTATCAGAGTTCTGCACAAACACCTTCACCTATTGAACCTTTTCACCAGCTCATGCTGTCTAATTCTTGAACTTTAACTGTTCTATCGAACAAGATGTGCAACCTTTGAGGTTGTTCATTGTGAAGCCATAACCTGTTACACAGCTAGATAAATTGATGTTTCCTACTGCTTTTGTCTTAAATGTAGCCTTAAAGCCCCTGAATCCAACATTTGCTGTGATTTATGGTTTGTGATATAAAAATGGTTGGACTCCAAAGACTTTAAATGACTTTGAAAATGAAGTGCAGAAGAAAATGTAACTACTAATCTAAACTTGCTGTGAAATATTAATTATGCATTTCAAGTGAAGGAAGTAAGCAAGCAATAATTTAATCTGTGCCTTGAAATAAATCCCAAAGTGTAGTCTTGCTGAAGGCATTTGCTAAATAAACACTTGATTTCTAGGTCACAAAGGAACAGAAATTGAAACCATTAGTTACTGAAATCTGAGCTGTTTATTAAAACATTTTCCCTGGATATCTGTTTTTAAAGAAGACCAGCTTTGAAAAGTAACTTAGGGTAGGAGAAACAACTCTACTTAAAGAGGAATAGTGTCTTTTGAAAGTATGACAACTGAAACTTCTCACTGATGTACTGGTATTGCAGCAGCAGCTGCTGACTCACTGGAGAAACATATCCACCTTTAGTGGCTATTGCACCATTTCCCAATGGCCTGCTAAGGACTCAGGCACGCTGCCTAGGCCACACACACAACAATCATCTCTGATGACAGAGCAGTCTATCTTATATAGAAATTTCTTCACATTCCCTAAACCTGAATTTTTTGTATTAGGCAAGACACTCAGGCACATAATTTATATTATATTAATCTTTGAAATGCACTGCCTAAGGAGACAACATGAAAGAGAGGAGATTATCTCTACTTCAAGAATTACCACTTGAAAAGAAGAAGGAAAAAAAAGGTTTTAAAAGAAACACATCCCAGGCAAACAACACATTCCACATTTCTATGCTAGCAGGAATCTGCTTCTCTCAGGCTGGTACACAAAGCAACAGACGCACATTTGTGCCATATCTGTTACATAAATGTTTTCTCCCTTCAGATCTCAATGTTATGACAGATGGAGCCCTTGGGATTTAGATACCAGAAACTTGGGGTCTTTCCAAAGAGGAAAATGATGAAGTGGCCCTAGCTTGCCTGACAGATATAAAGGAAGGCTTCAGATAATGGTTTCTTAAGACAGTGTCAGTAATGTCAAGCTTTTTTAGAATTCAAATCTGAGTCAGTTTTTTGGGGAAGCATTGAATATTTCCTAGAAATGTTATAGAATCTGTCATCAAAGATGTGGATTTACAAGTGATACAGTCATTGAAAACTACTGGGGACATTAGGGCTGAGACAGAGAAAAGGAATGGTAAAGAAAAAGAAAGATCTTATCCTACAGAAATTCTAAAAGTACAGCTTTTTACAGGTAGTACTACCTGACCTGGAATTGTTAGATGTGAAAACCCACAGGCCCAGATCCTGACTTTAGAACCAAGCTCGGGGCAAGTCCTCTGATGAGGTGTTTTAACCATGCCTCCAGGTGTTCTGACACAGCTCAACTTAAGAATATCTTTTATTGCTACATTTCTTGATTCATCTTAGGGGAAGATACTCAGTTTTCACTTATGCAAACAAACATGCTTCAGACTCATCTAAGAGGGTAAGCCTTGCCTCTTTTTAGCCCAAAGCAAAGTAGCCTTCGGTGCAAACAAAAAAGGGAAATTACTAAAAAGTAAGAGGCATCATGGTCCACAGAGGAGCATTTGAAATTAGATTCCTTAAAACAGCATTTAATAGTAAAATTCTCTGTGTGTTGAAAAGTAAAAGAAAAGTGCTGTGGAATGGAAAGACAATTTGGGGCTTGAGTGATAGCTCAGGGGTTAAGATTCTGCCTTGCAAGCAGAAGGAACTGAGTTCAGATTTCAAGACCCACATAAAAATTGCCAGCAGAAATGATGCTAACCTGCACTTCAGGCCCTGGTGAGTGGAGCCTGGGAAATACTAGAGTGAAACAAAATAGGAAATAGAAACAATCCAGGATAATTCCCAAAATCACTATTAGTCCTCCACAAGGATACACAGTGCCTTTTGATACAAACGCACATGCACACACACACACACACAAACACACACACACACACACACACACACAATAAATAGTTTTTAGAAAAAGAAAATGTAATAGTTATGTGTATACGTCTTTATAGTTATAATAAACAATGCATTTTGTAATGGACTACATGTATTATATAATATTCAGAAATAAGAACTTTAGCACAATTATCTGTAGTTGCTGGATTATAATTAGCTTTTATTCCCATTCTTTCTCTGTTAATTTACTTATAATTTCTTTGAAATTTGAGATAAAATTACATTTCCTTCATAGAACAGTCTCTATCACACACGAATCTGTTGTACAGAATCTGTACTGAGAAGTTGTTATGAGAGCCCATTCCATCATCACAATGGCTGTGATTCTTCTCAACTAATTTACACATAAATTCAACACATTCTGAAAGGTAATCTAACCCCAGGGATTGTGATATTATGAAAGTTTTGGGTTGTGACCTGTGCTTCAGAATTTTTTATAATCTCCAAATGATTCTAAGCTACAAAACAGTTTAGGATATAATAATCTACATCATCCTAAATGGATTTTGCTTTCAATGATCAGAATTAGGGTCACCAGATTGCAATCACAGAGATGTGTACTTGAATATAGAAAGGAAAGTTCTGATTTATTATTTTTTGTTCTCCCAAATTTTGAGGAGCCTCCTCTTATTTGCAGTGAATAATACAACATTAATTGCATCATCTACTCACTGCAACGTACATGTAGCTCCAAGGTACATAGATGCAAGCCACAGAATGTCTTGGGACAAAGTGTCTCATTTGGGACGACTCAGACAAGACTACTTTCTTATTCCTTAGTCTGGATTAACCACATCTTGCTGTATATTTCATAATCCAGTTACTCATGGAAAATTTGAACTGTGTGTCTTTACCCACATCTGGGATGTGTACACTGCTCCCAGGAAGAACTGAAAAGTTTGGACATCACTTGTTCTTGCTTAAATGTTGAGTTCAGTACTGTGAACATACAGACCTCATGGAATTTTTGATCAGTGACCCTGCAATGAGGGCATCTCTACAATAGCATCACCAATGTCTCAAAGAATTTGCAGACTAACAAGATAAAATAAGTAAGTCTATAATTTTTATGCAAAACCTGTAAGGTTTATTCTACATGCTCTTTAAGGTAATCAAAATTTACATTATTCAATTTAGTTCATATTTTATTGTAAATCTAGTCTTAATTTAAGGCAAAAATATGTCTTATGAAAAAGTCATGCTTTTCCTACCATTTAAGTGAAAAAAAATGAAAAGAAATCCTTCAATTTATTTCCTAGTTTGCAATTTCTTAGCTTATTCATTCTGAGTGTTTATCCTGGCATTCAAACCTACTCATCAGAAGATGAATAAAGTAACATTATTAAATTTGCTTGGGTCATTACTGTACAGAAGAAATCAGAAGGTCAGTGACATACCATTTATGGAAAATTAATACAGATTTCACTTGAGATAGAAGAATGAGTTAAAGAGAAACCTCTACCACTCATTACAACACTGATTTTGCTGTTAAGAAAAAAACCAGCATCTTCATTATTTCTAATTATTTTCCTTTAACTTTGTTTTTGTCTAGGGAAAGATAAGAAAGCAGTTAGTAGACAATAAAAAGCTATTTTTAATAAGGAATTAAAATCATTGTGAAGAATAGTATCTTAAATGCTTTAGGAATGGTGACAGTAAAGTAAATAAAATCTAAAATTTAGTTATATATTTAAGTCCCATTCCTTATTCTCTGGTCATGTCCATAATAGTCAAAGGTGAAAGTGTTTTGCATTGAATATTTCCTTTAAGTAGTTTTGCTCCTGAAGGGATTTAGGAATCCTTTAGGGTACCTCCATTTTGTGTCACTTGGCATTCAGACTTAGTATAACTCTGCCTTTATTCTAGTCAGCTAGGAAAAAAATCATAAAGACACTCACATAAATCAAGCTTTAAAATAGTTTATACAAGGGCAAGAAAGACATTGGCTATGAGTATAACTGCCAAGGAAATCTAGAAAATGAGGTTATTAGAGTTTCTAGATAGATGAGATGAACTGATGACCAGCCAGCCTTTCTCACCATATCCACTTATCGTTCCTTGTTTAAAAAGGCAGAACTATTTTATGATCAGGAAGTCCTCCATATGTGGGTTGCAAGCTACCCAAATATTATGAAGAGTTTTAGACCTATTTTTGCTACTGGAAATAATATTGTACAGTACCTAAAACTTGACCTCACTGAAAAATCTTAACTAGAACCTCAGTGACTGTTAAAAAAACTGCTTTTTCAATTGCCCAACACGAAGAGAAAAGTAACCTATGGCACTAAAGAAACGGTGAGAAAGCCATCTCTCCTCTACAGCATCAAAACATTATCATGAAGATTTACTACATTGTCTATATTTCTCTAATTTTTACAGATTAACACTGGATTAGTTAAAAATTAATTATTGCCCTTAAAAATATTTGCCTTTAAAGTGCTTGATTGTTAGGTATGTAGCTCAGTAATGTAGTCTCTAACTACAGTGTCTGATCATTTCCCTATAAGCATTTTCATCAAAACACGACTGACAAATAAATATTTGTGTATACTTAATCTGCAAATTTTGATATATGTATATACTAGTGACATCTACATTGCAAATAATATACATCTGTCCCAAATATGCAATAACTTTATACTAGTTTTTAGTACTATGTGGTAATATTGGAACAGCTGAGTGGTTAAAGTATTTGTCTTGCAAGATAGATGCTTAGAATCCATGGAAAACAACAGACATGATAGCATGCGCTTGTAATATCATTCTGTGGAGGTGGTGACTGGAGAATCTCTCTGCCTCACTGACTAGCCAACAGAGCCTAAATGATGAATTCAAACCAATAAGAGCTCTGTCTTAATGGAGGAGAACAAATTTTCTGATGTGATGCTTGAGATTTTTCTTTGTTTTCCATACATACCCTCACATATCCACATGCACCAACGTGTGTGTGTGTGTGTGTGTATGAACATGCTCACACACACACACACACACACACTTAAATAAATAACTAAAAAAAGGAAAAAAGAAAAAAAACTAAAGGGAGAAAAGGTCTAATATTTTGGATTGCATTTCTAGAATGGAAGACATTGGAGACCAAGACAGAAAGATGGTTCATGTTACTGGAACCAGTAAGAATCAGAGAGTTGAAATGGAAGTGGATCTGGGCTATCCAAACTCAAGACATTCTGCTAATAATATACTTCCTTCAGCAAGTTTCCATCTCTCTCTCTCTCTCTCTGGTTCTCTCAATCTCTCTCCTCATATTATTTTTTACTGTATAACATTATGATGCACATATACAAACCTTTCCATTTATTCTCCCTTCTGTTTTATCTGATTTCCCTCCATTCTCTACCCTCCTACATCCTATGCAGACTTGTTTTCACATTCAAATCCACATTCTAAAATCCTACTTCCTCCCATCCAGACTTACTTTCATATTCAAGTCCTTTGGTTATATTTTGTGTACACTTGGATCAACTAACAAGCCTATGTGTGACTCCTGGCCTTAGATTGTCTCTTGGAAAGTCCTATCTGAAAGGTATCACACAGTTCCCAGACAGTGGCATCAGCTGGACAACAAATCTGCAAACACATGAGCCTATAGTAAATAGTTCATATTCAAATCATGACACACATATATATGAAAACTAAAACAGAACTAAGCACAATTACATTTATGCTAAACCACAGGTAGAAGAAATATGTCAATATGTGTTATCCATTAGATGATTGTTTAAACTATATAACATGAACATAAATGCATACAAATAATAAAATGATTGTTTTGTTATACTAAAACAAAAACTGTTATGAAACATAAAATGCATACTTTGGTGGAGGGTATAACCATGCCCTGACTATTCAATCACTGATTCTATATAATTTAGTTAGAATTTTTTGAGATTTCACTTTGACCATAAGATGATCAGTTGAAGAGTCAGAATTAGAGTATTTCCATTATTCTGTATGTTAATGCTATTATTAAATTGTTCTAATCAAGATTTCAGTTTGTTGTCAAAAACAAATGTGTAGTTACAAATTTGTGAACCAAAAGATGTCATTGACCTATTTTGGGAATAGATGGGAAAAGATGAAGTATTAGAATTTTAGAAATACACATTTAAAAGAGGTTAGCATATTTGTCAGTTAAACTTGAAACTTTGAATAAATAAAATAAAAATAAAAACTTTAAATAAAATAAAAATAAAAGCTTCAAAGCCAGGAACAGCATCATTTATGTTAATCTCTACCTCAGGGATGCAGAGGTAGAGTCATGAGTAGAGTGAGTTGATGCCAAAAATATATCATCATTTCTGACTTTGTGATGTACTCAAAGAAGAGATTCATAGAAATTATTTCAAAAGAATATGTAGAATCATTTTAAGTATTTTTCCATAAGAGGAAATCATGTGCAAGATTCCTGATCTGCACAGTAAATTTCTCAGCACACACAGTATTGATTGTAGAAAGAGCCAATTGTTTCACCAATGGAAACTCCATAGTCAGACAAGTCTATATGAAATACAACATTATTTCCTGTTTAATATTGATGTAATGTAGGCTAGTGGAATAATTCAGTGAGTTAGACATGTTCTTACAAGTCTGACATCCTGAGTTCAATCCTCAGATGCCAACATAGTAAGAAATAACTAAGTTTTGAAGTTATTCTCTGACCTCCAACCACACAGGATGACATGGATGCATGTTCTCTCTTCTCTTTCTCACTCTCTTTTTCAAATAAATAAATAATACAATAAAATGCAAAAGCTAAAAAAGACTGAAGTCAAGAATAAAAAAGTATGAAAATGAAGTCACAAAGATACCAATGATACAATTTTTTGAAACAGCATTTCCATTCAAAGAAATTTCAACCATTTAAGGAAACCTTTTTTGATATAGATAAGAAATGTCTTATCAGCTGTGTGGTGGATAAATTCAAGTATCAACTTCAAAATTGAAGGTTGTTTGGGACACAACTGTGAAGAATAGATAATTTGAGCAGACCTTTGATCAAGCATGAAAGTGATTGTTTATTTGATGTGGAAGACCCAGTCCATAGTGAATGGTGTTTTCCAATGGTTGACCAGATAAAAAGAAATGCAAGGAGGAACAATGTGCTCTTCCCTTACCCTGTGTTGACTTGCTGTATGAGTCCATAGTTGGTGTGTTGTTGCCTTCTTCATTGTCGCTGCTGCCTGTGTTCTTGACTGATTTAGGATCTTGGTCCTCTTGGCCTTGCGGCTAGCCTCCTGGGCCTTGCAGCTGATGTTGGAGGCTAGCTGATCCTTGCTAACATTGGAGCCCAGCACTCCTAGTGTCCTTTGGTCTTTTGAGACATTTGGCTCAAGAACTGAGCAGCTATAAGTTGTTACTTTGAAGGACACAGCTTTTATTTGTGAGTTGATTATTAATAAAGTTTCATAAATATATGTGCATTCTATCTGTTCTGTTCCTCTAGATAATCCTGATTAATACAAGCTATCATGTTAGTTTTCTGTTAGAATCCAACTGTGCTCCACACATAGGTTTAATTCTGTCTTCCACAAGAAAACACTAGGTTTTAGCCCTGTGTTTATTCCGGAATTTGCAAATGTATATGCTTTTAAATATGTATAGAGTAATGTATTGTGCTTTGTTCATTGGAAAGTTGTGAAAGGAATCTTTTACTTGTATGGTATGGTGTTAGGTCTACATACTCCTCAGAATTTAGCAGGTAGGCAATACAGGTACCTGACTCTACCCAGAACCATGATCAGAGATTCTTTTAGCACTGTTTTATACCTTGATTCAAAATGTATTGTAGGTTTGGGACTGATGTTTATGGTCTTCAGACTGGATAATAAGATTATTTACATGACAAAGCATAAAGTTCTCTTCTCAAGTGCTGATGACTTTAGAGGTTATACTCATCATACATTACAGAAAATATTTGTCATAATTTTAGCACTTTTTTTAGGAAACAGGATACATCCTAGTACGCAAGCTAGCTCTTTAGGAAGTGGATATTTGCTTCAATTGATATAGTCTTAAAAAGGTTATAAACCCAAGATCTTCCATTGGTTGGGTTCCTCTCACCTTCCAAATGTTCTTTACACTTCTGAAGATATGTATTCAGTGTTAGCATAACTGATGGCCCCTGAGAACATACAGCTAAGGTTTTCAAATTTTCTGCAGAGCAGAAGGCTAGAGATGAGTAAAAAGCCTTGGTTATAAAGCCAGAATGAATTGTTTTTCCATTTGCCTACCAGCATGATCTGTATTAAATTAGTTATCATTCTGGTTTCATTTGATCTAATTGGATGGATGACTGTTTTCTATTTTGTATTTTACTTTCTTTGCTCTGGGTATTGAAACTACAGCCTTAAACGTGCAAGGTAAACATTGTTTTACTGAGATATATTGCAGCCTTTTCTGTTGTTTTTGTTGTCTATTTATTTTTAATCTTGAGGTATAAGGTCTTATTAAATTGCATTATGTAGCAGAGGTTAAGCTTTGAACTCATAATCCTCCTGCCTCAGCTGTTGGAGTAGAGCAGTTGGAATGCTCTACCTATACTCACAGGCCTTACTCACAGACCACCTGGGGGCATGTATATTTTAAAGACTTCTAAACTTGACTGGTAAACAATTTGAAATTTGGGATGGTGAAAGATGAAGTCTTCTTAGTTGTTCTCACTTCAGGGGTTTCTTCCTAGGGAATCCTGAAACTTGCATACTTTAAATAAATTTCATACCTCTTTTCAAGAGAGAAGATAATAGTGATATTCAGGACTCTAGGTTGAAGTAGAGTAAGAACAACTAACTTCTGTAGAATCAAGCACTTCAGGACAATGATTTGATAATCAAGGTGAATTTCTTTATTATTATCTTGAGATGGTGCTGATCCATCTCTGTTTGAAGAAGGCAACAATTTTATAATGAAATAAAAGTATGTTCAATAACATGAACACTGTAAACCTTTGTATCTTTGTGATTGAGAAATGAAACTGAGTCTTTGAGAGCAGGAATTCTGAGAAATACTTCAAGGTAAAAAAATGTGGTCTCTAAGATTATATTTGAGCTATGATAAAGGTTTCGACTGTGAAACTAGAGAATGGTATCTGAATATGGTTTCCTTATCATGGTAGTTACTGTTTTGAAATAACTACACTCTGTATCAAGTGTATTCGTGAAGTAACTCCTTATTTTGCTAAATACTTAACAACTAGTATTCTAAAGAAGAAGGCCATCAAAAGAAATACTCCAATAATGAAAATTAGAGAAAGAAATCTACTTGTACTATCACAGAAATAAAAATTTCCTGAAATCTTGTTAAAGGAGTAATGAAAGAAAACATATTCTTAGAAACCATTAAGTTTTGTTTATTTAGTTTAATAAAAGGTGTTCTCTTTAAGCACATTCGAGTTCCCACTTACTGTTTTTGACTCTAAAAAGTTAATTGAAATGTCAAAATTTTTGAGCATGAAGCATAAATTTCATTTGACCTTTCAAGGAAAACTGTTCTCATATACTCTTTAGAAGGTGCATTTGTGTTCTCAACCAATCATGTGAGAATAAGCCAGGTGGCAGATTACTTTCTATCTCTCCTCTCATCTCCAGAGACAAGGGTTTAAATATGGCTTATAAGAAATACCCAGGAGTGCTGCTTGCATTCTGAAGTCCTTACAATTGGGTTTTAGCAGCAATCAGTTGCAGCTGCAAAGATGTTCATTCAAAAGACATCAGAAATGTCAAAGGACAAGATCAAGAGATTCCAATAGAGACATAGAGGCCACCCAGGCAACTCAACTGGGATACATCTCATCAAAATAATGAACCTACAGGTCTGGAACTTTCCTGATCAATGAGGGAGGAATAAAAGAACACTAAATGGACTTGTTTCCCTCAAGACAAAAAAAAAAAGAAAGAAAGAAAAATGAAGAGTCTCAAGTAGATCAGATTAAGCAGTATAAGCATCCCTGAAGACATGCAAATGATACTGCTAAATGAAAAAAAAAAAAAAGTCTAAACAAATGGTATAGCTGACTAGCGCCCTCTAGCGAACCTTCTTCCTGTTTCAAGAGGAATGTGATCCTTCGAAAAAGGTTTTGAGGAGAGTAATATTTAAGCAAATACATTCTAGAATAACTGAAGACTTATGAAAACAAAATTGAAGGTATATATTTTAAGTACTAACTGCTGAAGAATAAAAGGAATATCCCATCTAATGAGATTATGGCCTGAATTACTGTCAGTATTCTGACATCAATGACAAATTAGAAACAGAGAAATGATACCATCTTTCACTCCCATGCTTGGGCAATTCAGCCTTCTCCCTGAAACTGTTTTGCTTCACAGTCACTCTGTTTTGCATCCTAATTTTACCATGTGCCAGAAAAACAGATTGTTTGCTAATTGATATCATAAAGCAAGGGAGCCCAGTGAGGGATGATGATCCTGACTCCAGCTAGCAGCAGCTTATGTCAGCTTGATAGAAGTGCTGTCATTTTCAACATAAACTGCCTACAACCGACTTTTCCCTGTCAATATAGAGACGTGACAGAAACCACACATCCCCACCTTTATTTTAAAAAATGAAACAATTCAGCTGCCACATTCCATTTACCCATTTTAGTTTTGAGCTAGCATTTTCCAGAAATAATTCAGCCTCTGTACATAGCATTGGGCTATTGGCAACATTTTTTTTTGCCCAAGTCTGATGCAGGCCTAGGAAGAATATGCTTCTTTTTGGATATCTATGAAAAAAAATAAAATAAACCACACAGCTGGAGCATAATTTCTCCATTAAACATTTGTTCAATATCAATGAATTAGAATGTATTCATTATTTGAAGCATTTATGAATTCAAATGCATCTGTATGAAAAGGTGAAAAACGTTTTCACATTCCTCTTTCACAGCAAAAACAATGTTTCTTAGTGGAACATAGCTTATCAACCTAGAGAAGCAGAATCAAAATGAAGCATTGCTTGTATCCACTGTGTGTATGGGGGGGAGTGGCTAATATCATGGGGTATTAAAGAAGCTCTAACAAGTCCATGCCAAACAATGACCTTGTGGTGCAAATAATTGAGAGGCAAATAAACAAGGTACTCAGGAGACAGCAAGGCCATGAATGATTCCAGCATGCTTTTTTCAACAGGAGAATGCAGGATCTTCTACTTCACTTCTCTAGAAGAGTAGTGATAGTGGTTTCAAGATCTCATATATTTTTACAGCTATTTGTATTTCATTAAATAATTTTTCCCTGTTGCAAATCTTCATTCTTTATTTTATTTCTTTGCAGATGTGTTAAAATGGATGAGTAAAAATTGATTCAGAAATTACAAATAGACACGATTCTCTCCTTTGTAAAATCAACATGAAAAATTAATATACCTTTGTGTGTGTGTGTGTGTGTGTGTGTGTGTGTGTGTGTGAGTGAGTGCATTCACACGTGTGTACAGAAACAATGGTATTCAAAAGAAAACCACTGAAGAAGAGGAAGAATCTTAAGGTAGGGCCCTGGACAGAAGAGAGAAGTATCTGGTGAGGGGAAAAGGACCAGTAAAGGGAAAAGGAGAACAGGGGGAGAAGAGTGGCAGGAATGGATGAGAAGGAACTAGAATGCCCTAAGATCACCAATCGCTTTTTATGCTAATTTTAAAAAAGTTACTGCAGAAAGAGAAACCTCAAAGCTAAAGAGACCCACAAAGATCAAAGTCAACCCTACCAAACTTTCACCACTTATCAATCAGGGAAACTGAGTCAGTCGCATGAAGGGGAAATCCCATGTTCTTGGAATGACAACGGTTGTTAGTAACAAAGGCGATTGGACTATGAATAATTTTTAAATAAAGATTTTTTTTGTACAAAACAGAGTGTTTTTAAAAGACTTTTTAAAAGATGCTTAATTTTCTACTCTTTTCAGCTTAAGTTTCAACAATTTAGCTTTTAAAATTGCCAACGGAACCAAAGTGTGCTATGGGAATAAGCTGCAGAACAGACTGAAGTCCCATCAGAGTTGAAAGCAAATTGTTTTGCAGTCTGAAGTTAATCTTGAACTAGTATTGATAGACTATTAACTAAACAGCAAACACCAAAGCAATTTTGAGACCATCAGCTTACATTCTCAGTTCTTTAATTTGAAAACCATTAATTGCCAAAACCAAGGATCTTCTTAAATTATAAATTTAAGCATGCTTCCTCCCTCTTTCTATGTCTCACCTTCCTTTCTCTCTTCTTCTCTCTCTCTTTCACTCTGCTTTTTCCAAAGTTCCCTCCTTTTAATTTTAAATTTATAGAATAATTGGGCTGTGATATTTTATGTGTTATCATTACTGAGTACAGTAAAACAAGCATCAAATTGCTTCTTTCATGTATTATTTTTTATTTAGTCAAAGATTTTGTTTAATTTACAAACTTGCAATAAATATATATTTATGTTCTAAAGAACACTTCTCAGATCTACGAGTCAGGAAGCAGACATTTCAGCTAAAATGGGGAAAAAAACATGGACAACTACAGCAGTGATTTAAGCCTCAGTATGCAGTCTTCCTCTCTGACCCACAGAGCTCACTGAACCCAGTTGAGTTCAAAATGCTTCACGAACTAAAAATAAAAGGGAGAAAGAACTGAGTTACAATTGTTCAACCCAAAATTTGTGTCTCTTCAAATTCATAAGCCCTGTGACTTTGTCCTTCCCCACTAGCAAGACTCTGTGGTCCCACACCACATGCTTTGATCTTCAGAGCCATGTTTCTGAATGAAGGACAGATAGTTTGTAGACTTCTAGCTACATACATTTACTTGGGGCATTTTAGTTCTCTCATGGTCAGCTCTCCTGGGAGAAAAAAGGGAAATATCATTTATCCAATTTTAAAATCTTCTAGCACTTAATAAGAAAAAAACAGATTATTTAAAAATCTTCTAGCATTGCATAAGAAAAAAACAAATTTTTTAAACTGTGGAAGTTATGAATTGCTTTCATTATCATTTGAACCTTCTCCTCCTTCCATATAGTTAACAAATAATTATGATTCAAAATTATATTAATGTAGGGAAATACAATTTAAAAAGTCAAAAGGGTAGTCAGAAAACTAATTTTAGTTTGCAAGTTTTAATTGAAGCAATTCTGAAGGTGAAATAGTGATGGAATACAAGAGTTTCCTAAACATTTCCATGGTAAAAAATATAGGGAAACAGGTTTCCAATGGAATTCTACTGCCTAATTCTGTTAATATATACTATTAACAAGTAATAATGGACATAGAAATGACTTATAGGTATGACTTTTTAACATCAATGATCACCACAGTGATGAAAATGAATACCAACCTTGAATCTCCTCACCCTGTACAATGATAGTATTAATAATATTAGTCAGTAGTGGAAAAAAGAGATCCCTTGCTCATTGTTGCTGAGAATAATTATCAACATTATGGGAAGCAGTAAATTATGTCCTTAAAAAAACTAAAAATGGTGCCACTTCATAATCCAGTAATCCCACTATGATTAAATATGCATGGCTGGAGAGGTCATACCAAAGCCAGAGCTGAGATAGATGACCACACCGTCTCCACAGGAATTACTGAGAGAGGGACAAGCCTCCTGGCATCGCTTGCCAGAATGCCTGAATGCCAATATTCCAAAGAAGGCCGAAATATGCCGAAGTACAGATCCCTCTTTCTCCATCTCATCCCTCTCCAGGAAATGATCCCACCCACCACAGCAATCAGACAATCTCCTGCATTCTTAATCAGGGATTGCTTTAGCTACTAATTCTTCAAACATGCCCAGAACTCTGTCTTCAACTGCCTCACTGACACGAGCAAGTTTGTGAGTTTATGCTGGGCAATACTCATATCTATATTTGACTGTATGTGACCATTGGACTGTGGACTGAATATGATTGCATTGGTTTGGTTTTTGGCCTTCAAGTTATTTGCTTTTCAATGAATAATTGTAAACAAGCAGCATGGATATATTCATCTCCTGTGCTGGTCATCTCATTAATAAAAAAAAAAAGAAATGCCTGCTCATCCAGTGCCTTGGAGCATTCACTTCCTACATGTTCCCCATGCACTTTTGTACTTTCAGGTGTTACAGTTAAGCCTATAATGCACATGGAGCTGATTTTTGGAACTGGTGAGAGCTAACACATGTAGGTTCCTTCCTCAGGACATGTATATTCAATTTTCCAAGTCCCATATAATGAGAAGACAAGTATCTATCCACTGTGTTTTCTTGGCACATTTGTTGAAAAGCAGTCAGCAGCAAGATATAGGTTCATTCCAGGCTCCCCATTCTCTAGTGTGGCTTTGGATTACTATAGTCATGCCAGACCTGCAATGTTTCAATCGCTACAGCTTTAAAGTACATTTTCATTTAAGGACTAAAATGCTTCTGGATTTGTCCATTCCTTTTTCTTTTTTTGATCTTGATTTTTTCTCCCACATTTTATTTTTTTCCTAATCATACAAGCTCAATAGCTACTTCAATTTGTCCATTTCTTAAGGGAGGGCCTTATCCTGAAGCATTGCCTAGGATATAATTCACTAGTAGCCCAGGCTGACCTTGATCTCACGACAAACCTCTTGCTTTACCATTCCAAGTCCTAGAATTAGTTATAAACCAATATGTTGCTATTTTTATTCAGGATAACTTACTTTTAAATTTTTTTATTCATTTTAAGGAGGAAGAGATAGAGAGAGAGAAAAAGAAGAGAGAGAGAGAGAGAGAGAAAGAGAGAGAGAGAGAAAGAAAGATACACATACATGCATACCATAATGCACAGGGGAAGATCAAAGATAGCTTTGGAAGTCAGTTCCTTCCTCTTACCATGTGAGTTTCTGAGAGTTGAATTTAGGTCACTAATTTTGAGAACAAGTACCTTAACTACTGAGCTATCTTGCCAGGCCCCAGGATAACTTATTTATGCCAGGAATTTTGCGAGCGCATGTAGAACATGTTCTATATCAAGACTGTCACAGATATTTCAGTATTCATTGAACAGAAAATGAGATCACTTTGGATCATAAGCATTTCAATAATACTTTTTTTCCCGTTCCATGAAAACAGTCCTCCTGCTTGACTTGGTGCCCTTCAGTATTTCATGTCAGCAACACTAGAGTACAACAGTAGCCAGGATCCCACATTACTTAGTTTTAAAACTCAGAATGAAAAGAAGAGAGAGAGATAAAGACAGAGACAGAGACAGAGACAGAGACAGAGACAGAGAGAGAAGATGAATTTTTACTTTCAGGTTACAATTAGAGTGGATTTGTACAGAATTCTATATATAAAAACAAGCTACTATCCATAGTTAAAATAATTTATCCTCACATAACCTGACATAGTTACTTAAGATGTAAATTAAAGTAAAAAAATAGAAACTAGGTAATCTATGCAAAATTGCAGCAAATGATTTAGAAATGATAAAAAATTATACAATAAAAAGTATCTGAAAAATGATTTAAGCCTACATAATTCTAAAAAGAAATATAAATGCAATTAAGAAAACTATGTTTAATCAGCAAAACAGTATATGTGTGCCTGTGCATATGGGTTTTATGTGTATGTGTGTTGTGGCAAGAACCCATGTATGCACACTGTGGACAGAGAAGGTTTTCAGGGGTCCTATTCTATCTCTCTTTGACTTATTCCCTCAAGAACTGAACCTGGAGCTAGAGTGGGAGTCAATAAGCCCCAGTGATTGTCTTGATGACACAACAATACTGGGCACATAGCTATGCATGAAACTATGCCAGGTTTTTACCTGAATTATTGGGAATTGAACTCAGGTCCTCATGTTTGCACAAGTGCAAGAGCCACCTACCAGGAATTATCTCCCCACTCCAATGATAGATTTTTTGAGAATCAGGCATTATAATTTTTTAAAAAACATAAATGCGAAAACCAGAAACTATACAAAGGCTGGGTAGGTTTGGCAAATGTCTATAATCCGAGCAAAGAAGAGGGAAATAATGCTGGCAAATATTTTCCAAAATTTTCATGTCTCATATATGTTCTTAATTAGGAGAAATAATACTACACATGAAAAATTCAATATACTGTACATAACATTTTATACAGTACTTTAATGTATGCTATGTAATTTTACATAACATATAAAAGTATTGCAAATTCTGTTACCAAATTCTGCTACATTTTGTTACATAAAGGCTATCTATGAAGAGTTATCAAAAGTCAGGTTTTAATTATAACATTGGAAAAAGGGTCACATGCATAAAACATGAAAGTCATAATATTCACTAAGTTTTGCAGTTCCCTGCATGGTTGCTGATAAATGATCAGCATGGCTTAAGGGAACAAGGGGTTTATTGTCTCTTATGATTATCTGGTTAGAGTTCTCAGTCTAGCTTGGCAGGAGAGCTCATGCCAACACCAAAGCTGAGAGAATGGCTACACCATTTCTATATAATGGCTGAGAGAGAGACAATCCTTATTTGCCAGACAAGCATGTCTGGCCAAGTGTACAAAAGGATGCCAAATGTTTCAATCCACTCTCAGTATTTTATTCCAGGGCCTAATCCCACCCACCATAGGCTGGGCCCTCCCCATTAGCTAGACAATCTCCTTCAGGCTTGCTCTGGGCCCAACTCAATCACTAATTCTCCACAAATGTGCCCAGAGCTCAAACCCTCAACTATCAAGTTAACACCTTTACCTAAGTGTGACACTCCAACCCTTGACACAAAAACAGAGCACTTTTAAACTGTAAATTTCAATTCTTGTTTCCATAGGTGTTAAATGTTATCTTAAAAATATGAATACACTTAATTTTATTAATCCTAAATCTCTAAAAGTTCTATTAGAAAAATTTCAAAATATTCTGTCATTAAAAGTTCTATCATTAAAGTGTTGGAACTGAAAGTTTTAAAAATGGTCTCAATCTTTTAACTGTAAGAGTCTATCAAATCAAAATATGTTAAATATTTCAACAAGATAAAACACCAAAATAGAAGTATCGTGATACAATAAGAAACCATTAAGTTGAAATCAAAGTCCAGCAAGTCAAACACCACAGCCTGTACTTCAATGTCTATATTCTGTTGCTCATAATGTAGTCATGGTGGCTCAAAGATTCTAGGCAATCTTAGTCCTTGTTCACAGCTCGGAGTTATAGAAGCAGAGTTCCTCTGAACCAGGCTGAATCTTCACTTGCACCTCTACTCAGCATACATTCCATGGTTCTGGCATCTCAAATGACACTCTGGGTTCACCTCTACCAGTATAAGCTTCACCTTCTTTTGCAGGATCTCTATGCCGGCCACTTGGTGTCAAGCTGTTGCTGCTCTCCATGAACCTCTGAGTAGTATGCCAAAACCAGTACCACCTGGAATGCTGCCAAATTCCGAAATGAGTTTGAAACACAGCTTGGTCCACTCGAGCCACAGCTGTACCAACTTCAGCACACTGACTCTGAAAAAGCCTCCTTTCTAAGCAGCCAAACTTGCAAAGGTCAAGAAACAGCTCTAACTTGGGCTTTTGACCTCTGAAGGAATCAAACCATGGAATTGCCATATGGTGATATTCATGTCTTCCACCATCCCAATGCAAACACTAGGTCTTCCTTTGATGATACTCATATTTCCAACAGCAGCAGCTGCTTTGCTGCCTGCCTTTTTCTCATCCAAAATTTCAATCCAGTTCTCCTCTATCAGGCAACCAGTGCATCATCTTTAAATTCAATCTCATCAAAGTCACCTTCCTCACAAACTGGTCCCAAGCAGTCCACAACTCTCTCAGCATTTTCATTATACAAATGGCCCATTAAGCTCTGCAGAATGGTATTTGTAATCCACAAACTCAAAAGTTTCAAACATTTCAAAGGTTCTCCAACAAAATCATTCAGAATCCACATAGCCAGATTTATCAACAACACCCCACTCCTGGTAACAAATTCTGTTGCAGTTCGCCTGCATGGTTGCTGATAAATGACAACCAAACAGCTTAAGGAAACAAGGGGTTTATTGTCTCTTATGATTATCTGGTTACAGTTCTCAGTCCAGCTTGACAGGAGAGCTCGTGCCAACACCAAGACCAAGGGAACTGCCCACACCATTTCTACATAATGGCTGAGAGAGAGACAATCCTTATTTGCCAGACAAGCATGTCTGGCCAAGTGTACAAAAGGATGCCAACTGTTTCAATCCACTCTCAGTATTTTATTGCAGTGCCTAATCCCACTTACCATAGGCTGGGTCTTCCCCATCAGCTAGACAATCTCCTTCAGGCTTGCTCTGGGCCCAACTCAACAACTAATTCTCCACAAATGTGCTCAGAGCTCAAACCCTCAACCATCAAGTTGATACCTGTGCCTAACTGTGGCACTAAGAATTTATAGATGAATTTTTTCCTTCATTAATTCCCTCCACATCTTTTTATTTTTACTTTTTAAAAAAGTGAAACCACTTTTCTAAGAAACATCAGTGAACAGAAAAAAATTATAGAACAATTTATTCTGATGTAAAAGTTTGACCTTAATTATTTTCCATAATATTATCATCTAATTCTATTTTTGTTTTCTCTGACTTTACATATTTCATAAATTCTTATAAAATAGTAAACTTTTTGAAGCATTTATGGACTATGTAGAGAAAAAATATTTTTAAAAATTTTAATTTGATCTTATTAGAACTTTTATACATCACTGAACAATAAGAACTTTTGTAGCAAGCCATTTATTATAATTAGATGCAGTTGTCAACTTGGACATAGTTGTAAAGGCTTATTAGTTGAGCTAAGTTTTGAACAAGCCTGCAGGACATTGATAAATTGATGGGAAACACCCATCCTGTAGGTGATACTAGTCCAGGCAAATATGATGCAGGGAGCCACTTATGGAAGTTGGCATCTTTTGGTATACTTGGCCAGACATACTGGTCTGCAAGTGAGGATTATTCCTTTCTCATCAATGGTTATGGTGTGGCCAGTTTCCTTAGCTCTGGTATAAGAACTTTCCTATTGTGGTGAATAAGGAACTGCAATGGAGAATTATAAGCTAGAATAAAATTTCCATAAATCATTTGGTCAGAATTTATTGGCAACTTGCAGAATAAATGGGATGCCATGTTTTCTTCACAACTCTGACATATGCCAGTCAGTATCTTAATATCTGAGATCACAGTTCATCATTTATAATTCACTAATACAAACCTCATATTAGATATGGAATGGCATAACTAATAGTCAGGACTAATCTATCACATTTTACATATTAAAGGTCACCCATCATTTTCCCAAAATATTTCATATTAAATGCTTTCATTTTCACCTATAAGGAATAAAATGTACTTTTTCTTTCCTGAGTCTAGAAGCACATCTAAACTTCAGTAAGTTCTAAGTGGGTTCTAAGCCCCACTCATGATTCATATCAAATATTTTCTTTTCTTTCCCCTAGACTCTGTAAACTATCTCCTACTGTTAACAACATTTATTTTTTCCATCCTAATACTTCCCCTACTAAATGCAGTCCTTTGGAAATTAATTGAAAATTACTGAAGCTTTTTGGCTGAATTCATCTAATTCTCAAGCAGAAAATAAGCTTGGCCCTAAAATCAATTAAAGCAAGACTATACTACTATTGATGAAATGCCAAAAGAAATTTCTTTATTCTAAACATTCCACTTATTTGACAAGATAACCCTTTGAGCTTTCAATACAGTTGGACAGGAAAACATTCAAAGTGATTTGAACAAATTCTTCTTTATTTATTCCATGTATTGAGGACCCAAAATGATATCACCAAGATTAATTGATAACTAAAGATGACTGTTGCAATTGGCTTTAACAAAAGCACAAATGTATTTACCACTCATCAAACAAACTAACACACAAGTCATACCTCTGAGATCCACTGTACATCCTTTGCTAACCAAACTGCTAAATTTCCCCTGAAGAATCAACTTCTTACTGTCCCACATTTTCTGTTATTTATTTCTTTTATATTCTCAATAATTACATACCACTATCATTTTAGACTAACTTTTTAACTCCTAAATATTATAGTTAGATTTTTATGTGTATATACCATTGTGGGAAAATGTATATTGGAGCCAGATCATTATATATGATCAAAAACCATAGAAAGAGAAAAACCTATGAAAATGGATTTATTAGACTGGTCACATGATCCAAATCAGATGTTGATGTTGAGATCCATGAAGCA